>OZ021690.1:5010846-6210846 GCA_963978525.1 Ornithomya fringillina
TGTCTTTGGCCGGAAACCGGAAACCAAAAATTGCAACTACAATATATTATTTTTATTGTTGTCGGGTGTGGCTGTGTGTATATTCAAGTAATTGTTATTTTTGTTGTTCTACATTATTATACGATGTACATGTGTGTGAGTCTGCCATCGCCCATCCATTCATTTGTACATGTTACGTAACATTGTTGCAGTTTATTGTTTGTATCATTTTGTTTTCTTTTTGGTTTGTGTTTCTGTTTGTGTGTGTGTGTGTGTGTGTGTGTGTGTCTTTTATGAGCATTTCTTTTTTTTTTTTATTATATCCTAAATTTGTCTTCTCCTCGTACTTGTGACACCGCCCTTATCGTTGAAATTAAATTGTCAGTAACGTGGCAAATTACCATTTTTACGCTATCGTGCTTTTTCGTTTTAATTTTCATTGTGTGTGTGTGAGAGAGAGAGAGAGAGATAGAACCATTGTATGCAGTAAACATAAGCATAACAAGGCCAGTGTACAAGAGAGCTTAAGTAGGTTAGAACTAGAATGAGTTCATTTCAAATTTAGAACCCAGCTGTGTCACATCAAATGTTAGTCGTAGATCGATGAACAGTTAACCAAGACTAGAATGAGTTCTTCTCTCTCTCTCTCTCTCTCTCTCTCTCTCTCTCTTTGATCAACTGAAAAGCCTCACAATTATTTAACGTCATTATCCCGTTATGAAGATTTTCAATAATACAACAATTACATCGAATGAATTTATTATTGTTTTTGTACATACGTTTGTAGTTTGTACAAAATTTAATCCATAATTGTTACACATTATTAACCAGCAACTAATTGAACATGTTGGTCTCGGTCTCGGTGTACGAGTCAGTGTACAAATCGACAGCAAAAGCAATTATTATGTACAAGTAAAAACACAACAACAATAATAACAATAATAGTAATAATAATAAATAATAAACAAATTAAATGTAATTAACAAGAAATTTATTTGTTTTTAAATATTTTAGATTCGGGCTTGAAATTAAATTAAATATATTACAACAACAATAATAATAATAATCATCAACAACACCACAAAACACACAAGTAAGTAAATAAATGAATAAAAAAGTAAAGTGTTTGCAAACGACATAAAACATTTAATATATCGTTCGCTTTAATCTGTAAGGTGTAAAAAGCTTTTACAAAGTAATAGATATATTTTATGCATATATATATATATATATGTGTATACCACACACATATACATACATTGTTGATTACTTTGCTTATGTTTGTTATTTGATATATTTGATAGGAAAGGTAAATAAATTATTAATTACAACTTGAGAGATTATTTGTTAAATAAATATTGAAATTCTTCTTCTTCTTCTTCTTCTCCGTCTTCTTCTTCCTGTTTGCTTCTTTGTGGTTTCATAATGCACACATTACCAGCATTATTTATTTCCTTAATTGACTTAACTTAATTTAAATTTAATCACTAATAACGTAATAGTCAGAATTTGTAATAAAATAATAGCCAATTATCGAAATCCATTAAAATTAGAATTAAGCAGCACTACAATGTATTATATTAACGTAATTTATTTCTCTTTTTTCAAATCGATTCAAATTGAGAAGAATATTCACAAGGTATTAAATCTTTATTATGTCTGAGAGCATTCGTTCATGTCATACAAACTGATTAGAATACAAATGAATTGCTTTCAAATAAGAACCAGAAAAAAAATAATAATAATAACTAAAATTATAATTATATGTATAAAAATAATTATAAATAATATTGATATCAATCCGTTTCCAGAACCAACCAGCATAACATGCATGTGTCCGTCATCATGGCGTTAGTAAATAGAACGTAATTCGTTTTAGACGACACTTGTGTTACACTTCGCCCTTGTAAACTAAAATATGTTCAGTTTAAAATTACAAAAAAAAAAAAAAATTATATGAAAATTTCCACTTTAAAATGAAAAATTTCAAGTTTAAATTGAAATTAATTAAAAAAAAAAACAATTTAAAATGAAATATTTTGAAAATATTTAAATTCAAAATTATATTCAAAATTAAATCATCAGATTTAATATAAAAAATATTCAAATTTAAAATGAAAAAAATTTAAATCAAAATGAAAAATTTTCAATACAAAATGAACAAATTCAAGTTTAAGTTGAAAATCAAATTTAAATTGAATTTTTTAAATTTAAAATGAAAAACTTTCAATTCAATATGAAAACTTTTAAATTCAAAATGAAAAATTTCAAATTATAAAAAAAAAAAGAAGCCACATTAAAATTGAAACAAAATTCAATATTTAAAATAAAATTTTGGTTTAATCCAAATCTTAAATACTTTCTATACCTAGAAGCAGTGAGCGACACAAATGCTTGAGTACTCCTTTAATAAATATCAACCTTTACGACAAATTCTGCACAAAGTACGATTTTTTTTTTTGTTATGTTTTTTCCTTTTAGTTTTTGTATATCGATTGTAGTTTTGTCTGTGGGCGTGGCACCTGGCTGATTTTGTCTATTTTAAATAGGAACTTCTGCACAATTTACGACGATGTCTAGATCGACTTTGATTTTGAAGAAGAATATACTCTGTAAGGATCGTAAACACAATAGTAAATTTAAAAATACTTTCACCTCTAAGGTGGAGGATATAAAAATAAGGATACAAATCACCAATATTGCTCAAGCCTTTTTCAAAATTCGTTTCAGTGATTTCATGACCACCTAACAGTCGTGAAAGTTTTTAATTTTCTATAAATTCGCGACGAAATTCGTTCGTAATTACTACGAAATAGTTTCCAAACATTCTATCTAAACATGTATGCTTTCATTTTTACAATTGTATAAATATTGTATAGAAATATAAATAAATAAAAATTGGAAAATTTCTGTTAATTTATTATTTATACAAGTAGATGTCGATGGAAAAATATGTGCACAGCTTATACAAATACGCTGATAAATATATAGAAAAATATTGATCAACTATAAATTTCACATAAACAACCTGAAACAGGTGTTTTATTGGTATTGGTATTATTGTTATTGTTGTTGTTATTATTTATATTATTTGTGGCCACACAAAATGCACAAAAATATAACTGGCAACCGATATATAATACGCGTAACATTGTGTGTGTGTGTGTGTGTGTGTGTGTTATTGTGAAATTTTTAATTACAAACTTATTACGGATTTCATTATACCCTCCACTTGAGATGGTTGGTATACTGAGCTTTTCATAACGTTTGTAACAGTCTGTGCGAAAGCATTACAAACCTTATAAAAATTATACATTTTTGATGAGTATGAGAAGATGAGTCAACTACCGACATGTCCGTTCGTTGTTGACAATCTTCACTACAGTAGTCGTACTATTTCAAATATGAAATTGAATTTTTTGCATAAATATTTCAACTTTCTAAAACATATCATGCCACAGTCATGCTGCCAATTTTGCGCACTAAGTGGCCTTAATTAATAATGAATTTATCCGATACCTATACACGCCCACATTTTATATATGCCTATGAAGGGTATTTGAATATGTTGCATAATCGAAATTTAATTTTATGTTAAAATTATTACGCTTTGTAGTTATTTAGTTGTTGCTTTGTGTGTTTATCAATGCATTTAACTAAAAGCAAATTTAAGCAAATAATAAACCCGTAGCCAGTGTACCAAAAATAAATGATAATTACTTAACTATTGTCTGTGCGAGTGTGGGTGTGTGAATAATCATGTTGCACATTTTGTTAACTCTCCCTCTCTCCCTCTAACTTTCATTATATTTACAGTTTACTTAATTTTTGCAATGCGTTGTGTTTGTAGCTTTCAATTTTAATTAACATGCTGTGCGCGATCTATAATTGTATGTGTGTGTGTGTGTACATGACAATCAAATAAACAAAATTTTTACAAGGTCGTTACCATATTAAAGTGTTTTAATAATGGTTGTTACCTACCCATCTACACCTACCTACTCACCCTCTCTCTCACCCCACAAAATTGCATTAGAGTGCCAATCAGAAACCAGCAACCAGCAACCAGCAACCAGCATTCAAAACAACAATATTGTGAATGTTTGTATTCATGCCCACAAAACTGTTTTACGAATAAAACAAACTCGTTATCATTATAAATTCGAATAACATTCCGCGGTTTTTCAATGTTTAAGAATATTTCTCACAATTTTCCATATATTGTAAAAACATTTGCATATGCGTTTATATTAGTGTTTGTGTTTGTTGTATTGTAAGTGCTGTTAGTTTGTATACCACACGTACACACACACACACACACAGTATTTTGTAAATTGGTTCGTTATTCGAATTTTTCAGTTTGTTATGTTTTGTTATCGTTTTATTGCTATTGTTTGTTTGTTTTTGTTTGTATATTTGTTATTTTACGGATGAATTTTCATGTGGATTATCTAATAATCGTTTAGAGTTTAATATAGATTTTTGCCGTTATTATAAAATTTATCTATTGTATGCTACCAACAGAACAGCATATAAAAACAAAACGAATTATTATTGTTGTAGTACAATAATAATAATAATAATAATAATAATAATAATAATAATAATAATAACAACAACAATAGTATACAAAGAACTTTATTTGGTACAAGTCATGGTACGTACAATCATGTTAAACATTAAACATAATCTGACTGTATTATGACGTGTTTTATATATCATTAGTGACTGCTTATTAAAAACATACATATTAAGATGTTCAGGGGGTTGCGTTGTTCAGGGGGGGTTGATTGCATTGCACTTTATAAATTTTCCTGAAAAAATATTTTAAAAACCGCAAAATTAGTTAACGGTCATGCCCACAAAATACAAAAAATAGTTTTACGATTGTATAAATAGAGCAAAAACAATTAAGACACGCCCACACAAAATACAAAAAAAACTATTTTATATGCGGTACGCAATCTTTGACACTTAATATGACTCAAATTTTATTATAACAACTAATTGCAATTATTTGTATATGCCACGCCCACAATGTACATGTACATGGAAAAACAAACGATATTTTAGATTTGTTTTAAAGCAAATTTATGTTGTTTAACATTTTTTTTCTTCTATGTATAAAGTATCTCGACATTCGACTTGAACAAATATTTTTTTTTTAAGTGATATCTTGTATCTCACTGTGTGTTCTTAATTATCGTATTTTTCATCCCTTAATTAAAATCAAACTCAATAAAACTTCATTTCAAACAATTAAAAATGCTGACAAGAAGAAAAATGTCGGTAAGTAATATAAGAAGAAGAAAAACTTAGAGATAGATAGAGAGAGAGAGAGAGAGAGAGAGAGAGAGTAAGAGAAAAGCAATCATAAATTGTAATTATTGATTGCTAACCATTGAACTGTGACTGCGAATGATTGGTTTGCCATTAAACAATAGAACATGGTAGCGGGTGCGTAGAGTGAAAGTGCAAAGTTCAAGACACTGGAAAAATAATTAAATAATAATAATAATAGCATTTAAAAAAAAAAAAAGACCGAAATGCGTACAATATCTGAATCGTTTTAATCATGTCCATCTGTCTGTCTGTCTGTCTGTCTCTCTAACAGTCTGTTTATGTATGATTTGTATAGAATAGGGATCGGATCCCTACTCAAATGGAGCCATATTTTAAAATAATTTTTTTATATGACGAAAATTCTTAAATTTTTTAATTTAAATTTTTTAAATAAAATTTGGTGAAGAATAGTTTACAAATGAAACTAAAAGTGTCTGTACAAAATGTCAGCTTAATATTTACGTCCGTAAGATGTCCGTGCCAACAACAGACAGACACCCGGACATACGTATCTAGATCAAGTCAAGTTTTTAATGCTCATCAAGAATCTCTAACGCTTCATTCTGAGGATTAACAAACTTAATATAGATAAGAAATCACTACCGCCAGTATCATTATAATTAAATAACCTTTAATGTATGTAGAAAGTATTGCATTTTCCGTTTCATTAATCAATCTACAGTTTTCACCTCACATTGTTTATTATGCGAAAACATTTTAAATACTTTTCCGAAAGTCTTGTAAATGAAATGAATATTTTTTCTTTATATATCATCTTCATTCTCATCATTATTTGGCTTCGTTGTGGTTTGTACATGTTTGTGCACGTACTGAAATTTATATCGAATATAAAAAAGTAATAATTTGGCATGAAATTGTGTAACATTTGTGTTCGGTTTTGTGTAATTAGCATCTGCTGACAAGCCTTAAGCTAGTAATTAAAATGCAGAAAGGAGGCGCTTGATTATTGAAAACAGAAACAGGTGGAAAGCACAATATTTAAAGGAAGGCTGTTACGAGGCGATATAAACCGAAAAATTGTTTCATATTCAGGGACTGTATTAACAGTAAAGATTATAAAAAAAGATTCATTTTGAACTTTCGGAAATCGGAAAAACAAAATTTCGTTTGATTTATAAAGTATGGGAAACAAAAATAAGAATTTAAAATATTTTCAAAAATGGTAAAAAAAAATCTAGATTGATATGAAAATATACCCATTAGATCTAAATTTAATAGTCTTTGTTTACATCTATTTCGAATTGGGCACGCCCATTTATGATAGAAACAAACGAGTTTGTCAATAGATCGTCTGCGACTTTAAGAATAAACGTTCGCAATTTTCGAACAGAAGAGATCTTTACTTCATTACTGAATGTAAATCATAACCTCATTAAAACATGCTGTTCTATTTACTTAATGACATGATCATATAAAATTAGACCAGTCACGCCGGTTACCACTTGGTTACTAGTCCAACAAGGCAGACGAGTTCAAATTCTATTTGAAATTCTTTTTCCTTTGATCCTCAGCCGTATTTGACATTAAATTTGTTTTAGGCCAAATTTTTAACACCTTGAACCCTCTTTTATAAACAGTGGGAGTGGCAATTATCTCATTACGCTCTGTTTCAGTGTAAGCTATACCTATCAACTTACACGTTAGACTCAAAGATTTTATTTGTAAATTGTGAGCGTGTTCCATTTTAGGTAATAATTATATTTATGTGTAAACATTTCATCTTCTTAGTTGTGAGAGATTTTTGTCGATTTAGGGCATGGCACTGTGACGATTATGTCCAATTTTATTGGGAAACTACGTAGAGATACTAGAAACCTTGACATATCAAAATAAATGACTGTAAACGTTCCAACAACTCACGGACAGACATGTCTAGATTGAATCAGATATTATTGCTGATTAAGGATCTATATATACATATAATTTGTAGGATCTTCAAGGCATCCTCCTCTATTCACGGAGGGGAAGGAAACAACACCATTACTGCATCATTTATATTATATTCCATACAATGTAAAGATATGTTTATACGTATGTAAATTTAATTAACCACACGAATTTATATAATATTTATCTTGCAACAACTACAACCACAATATTGTACGATAGTTTACGGAAAGATAATGAGAAAGCTTTTACATGCCTCTTTAATATCATGCTCAGGTGTATGGCCTGTGAAAAGGAATTGTGTTAAGTAAGTAAAAAGTATTATTTATACGATAAATACAAAAATGGAAATATAATATGTATGCATATCCCACAAACACATATTATATTTCCATTTTTGTGTGCATGTATATGTAAATGACTTTTTATAAGGGTTTATAAGAGACCAAGCAGAAGAACTAAATTTCAGCTTAAGCCAAATTTAAAATACTCTCTACGGGTACAAAATATGTCAATCTAGGCGTGGCAGATAAAAGGTTAGGCTTTCAGATGATCTATGTGTTACATAAAAATTTACAAAGTGGTTTGGAATTTAAAAGTGTATCACTTAAGCAACCCCGCCCTTTTTTTATCTTACCCATCATTATAATGATATGTGAGCGATATGTAGTACCAGAAGCGGGCCAGCCACACCCACAAAAGTAAATACATTCTTGATCAGCATCAATAGAAATGTCAACTGAGCTTATATGTCCGTCCCTGTATCCGTGTGTGAGTTTGAATTTAAATTTTTCCTTAACTTCTACTTGAACGTTACTTTCCTACCATAAGGTCTGTAAATCTAAAATTAGGTACAAATCATTCCAGGTGCCTTGTTATTGAAAATGGGCTAAATCGGACCATGGATCTTCCTACAATTTTTCAATTTTTACCCTTTTTTTTTTTTAGTATAAAAACCAATGAGAAATTTTATATTTTTTAAAATAAATTTTTATTTTCATTTTTATATTTTTTAATATAAAAAAAAAAAAATTTATTAAATGAAAAAAGTTTTACAAAATCATTGACATAAAACTCAATATCTTCAAATGCTAACTATGTTCTATAAAACGTTTTATTTACACAGTATTATTAATGAAAGTTGAATTCAACTTATCATCCTAACATCCTATCCTTATTGTACACAAACCATAAGTGACACAGAAACAAAATTTGAATCAATAATTGTTTATATTTAGAAAAATCAAATTTACAGTGACCCTTCCTTGTTTATGTTCAAAAATGGGCGTGATTGGTTGATGTATGTGTACACAGTAATACGTTTTACTTGCGGTCAAAGGAATTTGAGATATAGGAAGAGATGGGTACCCTAGATGTGATATACACCTAATATAGCCCCATTTTACTGTTTTTTTTTCTGGCACGTAAAATTTACATTAATTTCCAACAAAATTCCAACAATTTTTATAAATTATAGGCGTGGCTTTTAACAGATTTCAGCCAATTCAAAAAGAAACTGAAAAAAATTAATGTAGCAGAGCTAACTGCTGTAAGCCTTTCAATTACAGACTTACAAACATGAATCGATTAAGATTGATTGAGAAGATGCTTCTGAAGAATAGTTTTCTTCTGTGAATGACTAACAGTATGATAAACTTATTATGCCATAAATCTTATGTACAAAAATAAAAATTAAGGATTATATAGATATACAGACAGATAAACAGATAAACTGAGAGAGAGATATATTGTCTGCCGCATAACTTTAAAATAGTATGAAGTACTTTCCATATATATCTACAGCAATCCATACAATTTAATCATCTTACGATTTTTTAGTAAATTGCAGTCCTTAGGTATCCATGTAGTTATGATTAAATTCTTACTTAATTTCAAATCAATGCAAAAGTCGTGAAACAAAATATTGGAAATTTTCACGTTTCAGGTTGTAAACGGGTCGCGTTCAAAATTGCAAAAAAAAAACAACAACTGTGTGTGTGGTGTTAACCTAATACCACCCGGTTGTGTATATTGTGAGCCTATGGTTGGGAGTGTATAAGCGTGCAATTGGTTAATGGTTTTTGTTGTATTGCCATTATGTGTTATTGTTATGTACTCTACATGAGATGGAGTGCATACTAAGTTTGTTAATCCGTTCGCTCTACACATTATCTATATTCTTGACCAACATTAAAATTTAAGTTGATTTGGCAAATGTCCACCCATGTGGTTGCCTATTATTAGAACGTTCATGGTCATAAATTTTGAGCTAACATTTTGTACATAACGTTTCTATAGCCTCTGTACGAAGGTTTCTATTTAAACTGAGCAAAATTGTGCAGAATCCACCCCGCCTGTGGATATATATACTTACACTGTTACAAGGTCATGCCCACATTTTCTATATATGTACATAGTAAGGGTGTTCAATATATGGCTTAAGCTAATTATTTTTTTAGGAAATCAGTAGGGGGAGGGGGGGGGATACATATACCGGAACTATAAAAAGAAAATTTTGTACACAAACTGGAACGTACAGGCATAGCTGCGAAATGCATACATCAGTCAAGCATTTGCGTGTGCGGGTGCGGGTGCGGGTGCGTGTGTATACATATCCGGCACAACAAAAATGAGTTTTAACAATAAACCATGTCAACGGATGTTTGTCTATGCATTTTCTGTATGAGTGAATATAAGCTGCTCGCTATGGTCTCTGGTGTATGTGTGTATGCGACGACAAGCGATGACGTTAACGATCTTTGTGTGATGCAGATATGATGACACAAGATACAAAACCCCCATTTAACAATAACAACAACAACAACAAATCATTGACAACAACAGTTAAAATAACAAACGCGCCGAATGCACAACGCACAAACACACACATACACACTTACATACAAAATGCAAACGCATGGAACATTTAACACGCATCCCTTTGCATATCCTGGGCAAGCGTTCATATATAGGTGTGTGTGTGTGTTTATGTGCTAGCATGTATTAGATACGCTGTCATGCGTTTGTGTATGTTAATATAATTTTTCTGTTTTTTTTTTTTGTTTTTTTGTTTTTTTTTGTTTTTTGTATGTTTTGTTTTTGTAATTGCCCACCGGTCCTATACTAAAATATAGCGCATCCTTGTTGTTGGTTATTGGTTGTTGTTGTTGTTGTTTGTTTGTTTGTTTTTATAGTTTAGATTTAGTTTCCTTTTGCCTTCAATTTCCCACCATAAGGTCTCACTCTTTCTCTTTATTTCTGTACTACCACGGTATCGGTATCTGTCTGCTTTGTGCCGTTGTTGGGCTTGCGGGTAGGATTTGCTATATAAAGCAGATTCATCACCATCACTCTCTTTCACCATTTCCATTGATATATGAGTTGTTACAATTGTTGTTGTTGTAGTTTCTGTTGTTGTTATTGTATCGTCATCGTTATTACAGTCCTCTCATTACAAACGGCCATAAATGCATAAATTTATTTACCCAAAAATACTTTACACATACACACACACACACAGACACAGTTATATGCACATAAAACGCTATACCTCATAACCACCCGCAGATGACGCGGTCTTATCTCAAATGTATTTTGTGTTGATTTTTCAGATGACGAAACATGATAACAAAACCGCGCACAGGAACGTATAACTTACTCATAAATACTCCGCAAAAACATTCACACACACACACACACACACACACACATTTACTTTATGAACGCACCTTCAATCCAACATTTAATGGGAAGAAATAAAATTGTTTTTCTTTATTTCCATTTTTTTAAGGAATAATAATAATAATAACAACAACAACAAGTATTATATATACAATTATAGCACCAAGAACAATAGCAAGAAAAACTGTTTAATTAAAATAATTTCATTTTTTATACCTCACGTGCACCACAAAGTGACACAAGGTGATATTCGTCCAGGTGTTTGTAACTCTTAAAGTTAGAGACCCATCTATGCACTTGATCGGTCCTCATTTAGACGTGTTCACTGATCCAACTCAACTAATCAGAATATAAATTGTGTTCGCTTAACAGATGAGCCAACAATAAATAAAAAACTTTATATCCAACCATAAAAATTCACACGTTATACAATAACTTGACTTTGACGTATTTTAGCCAACTTTTGAAAGGGATCAATTATATAAAAAATGTAAAAGAAATTCTATAGATCTTCAAAGTAATTAATATGTTACGCTTTTTGCATTTGTTACAACATTTTTCTATGATTCTTTGAAACGTTTTCTAGAGACTCTTGATCGATTTTGTGTCAACATTTTCTAAAGATTACATCCTTTTGCGCTATAATGCTTAAAATGAATAAACGAGTTTAATACTATAAAAAAAATAAAAAAAAAAAAACGCAATTGCAAGAAGAAGAGCATGAAATGTTAAGCAAAAGCAAACAACAACAAATGCTTACCTTTGTTCCGTCTTCCTAATAAAAGCGACTTCATTATTATCTACTAAGACAGACTGACAGACATTTAACTCCGCCTAATCAAATTTACCTATAAAGCGTACAAACACATAACCAAAGCTGTTAAAATGAAGTAGCGGAGCCAACAATATTATTATATACGGTACAGAGCGTACAGTAAGTTAAGTCATAAACTACAAGTAAACAATCAAGTGAAACCTTATTAACATCAAGTATCAATCTGCTGAAATTGAACAAATTTAGGAGAGAAAGTATAAAACTTGGAACATATAAAACGTTTACAATCCAATTGCTTTCAAAGAGAAAAAGATAGTAAGAAGTTTGATATGATGGGAGCGGGAGCTGGAGAAGGGTGATTGGGGGTTGGGGGTTGGGGGTTGGGAGTTGAGGTAGCAATCTATAATTGGCAGTTTGATTGGTTTTTACCATCTAAACTAGATTTGTTGCGTAGAACATGAACGAAATCCAAAGATTTTTATCGTTTCTTTTATGATGGTTTTAGAAGAGGTTTCATTGAAAGGCAACATTTCTTTATTCTTTTCCCCTTTTTTTTTTATATTGATTGATATGTGAATGTAATGAATGGAAGATTGATTGATTGAATGAATAAATCATATGTACCTTCAGCTGTGTTTGTACAATGCCAAGCATGAGGCTGATTGAAAATAATAATTCCAGCCGAACAAGCCTCAGAGTTTTCTTTGAAGAGCTTCGTTATGGATATGGATAAATTAGAAAAATATTTCCAGTACATAGAAACTTTTACTTAAGTTTACAACGCAGTGATTTTATGGCACACACTTCCGCACAACGCTTCTCAAGTTTATTTCTGTTGAAATAATTGCCTCCACGCATACGTTTATAGAGTACCATAGTACCTATGGTGTATAAAAAAATGTCAATTTGTGATAATGGAATTTTAAAGAAGACTTTTATCCCCGGCAATCATTCCCATTCCCACATATATGCATCGTTTGCTTAAAATACTTAAACTTGAAATGATCACTCCCATTTTTATTCCAAAAGTTAAAAGAATATAAAAGTTTTTCTCATCAACATTACTTCCTTATAAAGACATTATGCGGACAGTGAAGAGTAGCCCTTTTCTTGATCAAGGGCCATATAAACTTATGTACTATTAGAGTAAGGGATTACAAAAGAAGCGTAAACTTAATTGTGATGAGTAGACAGAGTTTTTTTTTTTTGGGTAAGATTTTACTTTTTTACTCCTTGACTTGGCAAGGGCCATAGGTGGCGCATGCCTGTTATGCGATTGGGAAAGGTCTTACATTAACAATAACAATTACTCAAGTATTTATTCAATTGGCAATTCAAATTGATGGGAAAGTTTCCATTTATCTCTTTGTAAAATTTCCCATAAAATGCAAGATATGTCAAGTTTGTTGTTCCGTTTGCACTACCAAGATATTAAATACTCTAAAAACTATATATATTCTTGATCAACATCAAAATCTTATTAGATTTAAATATGTCCGTCGGTCCGTGTGTCTGTCTGTCTGTCTATTCAAGGTGCCAACAATAGAGATATTGATGTATATAGTTTCTGTACAAAGGTTACTATTTCAACTTGTTCAAAACAGTCAATTGCCACGCCCACAATCTTTAAAAATCGTTCTACTACTTACATAAATGAAACTTCAAAGTTAAACGTATGATTAAATGGGCGGGATAGTATAGCAGACACTCCCTCCCTTGTGTGAAAGGTGTAATCAAGTACCTGCCACGCCCAAAACTTGCAATTTGTTGTAAAGGGTATTCAACATTTTGTTCAAGCCAAGTTTATTTTTGTTTTTACTTGTTAACGAATTCATTGCTTTCACTTAAAATATAAAAAAAGATACATTTTTCCTTTTTTTCATATTTGCAAACGTCGTAAATATGTATTTTTCACCAATCATGCATATGAAGAATTGTATGCTAGTGTATAGATTATGCATATACAGCAATTGCTTATTAAATATGGAAAAGGCGAAGTAAAGAAAAGGGAGAGTGCGAATGAGGAGGAAAATCACATGTTACTTGTGCACATTGCTATAACAACTGAAGATCTATCTATTATTGATGCTGACAAATTCTTCTTTTTCCTTGTTACCTACCTACCTACCTACCTACCTACCGCTATCGCTATCGCTACTGAATCATCCGCTGTGTATATTGCAAACAACATGAGTGAAGCAAATAATATAAAATTTGCTGTTAACTCCATTATTGTCATCGTTAAAAGAATAGCAGAACAAAACAAACGGTGAAAATCATTTGTAATCGTACACAGTGTATACAATATATAGAAAGAAGAAGCAGAGAACAACAATTAATAACTTTATATAAGAACAGAGTGATGACGTTTTTCGTATCAATTTACGAGTTGAGTTCTTGTAAATTTTCGTCATATCATTATCTATACATATGTGTACCAAAGTCCACCAACTTCACAGGTCAATTTTTATGGCAGATATATAGATTGTTTTAATATTTGGGCGTGGCTATTGAACGATTTTTCTTACAGACATATACGCACATATATGTTTAGATCTGACTCTGATTTTGTTGCTGAACAAGAATATTGTAAGGTGTATGATCGCTAAGGTGGACGGTATAAAAATGTCTGTCCGTTATATTATAAAATGAAGAAAACAACTTGAGTGTTACTTTTAATCACATGTTTCCATGGTTACAGCATATTTTCACTGCCTTTTATTTTATTTGCCAACAATCATAACCGTTTCTCTCTCATCAATTTATATGCTTACACATGAGCATTGTCATCACCATTAGTGTACCATCATCATTATCATCATTATTATCATCATCGTCAACAATAATAATAATAACAACAACAACAACAACAACCTTATTGCAGTCATTTTGTTGTATTTTGTTGTGTAGTTATATTCGTATAACGACACTGTTCACTGGCTGTTGATATTTGACACTTTATTATGTGCACATCATTAAATTTAATATTACTTTATATGTGTATGAATGTATGCGTATTTGTTTGTGTGTGTGTGTGTGTGTGTGTGTGTGTGTGTGCGTTTACATTGATATTTACAACGAATGCCTATTTGTCAATTTTTCAATTGCTACTATATTCCGGTTTCCCGGTATTCACATGGTAACGAAACAGCATTTGCCAGCAATTTTCATATAAAACAACCGGTAAACACATGCTGTGTATGTATGTTGATGTGTATATTTGTGTGCATATTTATATTAGCAACAATAACTCTGCCAGTTTTCAGCTTATAATTCAATTTTGTTAAGTATTAGTACGATGATGTTAAATGCACTCCATAGTGTATAAGGGGTTCTTTTTTACTCTTGTCTCCACATGAATGTACATATATACACATACACATATAGTGTATGCATAATATATAAAGAAATGCATATTATTTATTATTACTTAAAGTATAATGGATTCTTTTATGTGATTATGTGAATAAAGAAGAATTGTTGTTAAACATAGGCAGATGGCGTTATAAGCGCATCGAGGATTTCTCTGTAAATACATAGCTTTGGTCAAGTCTTAAACATCCTTTACATTTATATACAAATTGTAGGCGTGGCAGGTACTTGATTACGAATTTTAATTATGTTTAGTTTACATATTATGTGAATGCTTTTTAAAGTTTGTTAGCGCTTCGGTTATTCGACCACGCTTCTTATTGTTTGCATTAAATAGAAAAAAATTTATCAAATTTCAACTTTATAGGTAAGATTTTTTACAATAATGTGGGCGTGGCACTTAATCAATTTTGCTTTATTTACTTGAGTATAATGCGGTCGGCCAACGAAGGAGGCACTAATTAATTTTTTTGGCAGTGGGCGTAGCATATTAAAAATTGTATGCTGTTTTTTTAACAATTCTAGTATTTGCTACACTTTAACGGGTTAAGATATTGCTTTTGTTTTGTGGGCATCTGTTCCGACCCCAACCATTTGAAACACATCGACAACTGACCCAATTGTATCAAATTCAACATCAAAGATTATAGATTTTTTGTAAAATTTTGACTTTTTTTTTCATATTCTCTCTCTCTCTCTTTCTCAGTTAATATATTTATATACGTGTTACTGTATGTGTGGTACATAAAATTAGAAAGTTGTACAGAAGCGTTTTCAATTTGATGATTTGATGTGTTGTGATGTGATGAAGTGAAAGTTATTGATGGGAGAGGGAGTAAGCAATCAATTCTTAAATACAGTTAGACGAGACAGTGGGATATATAATTGTGTAACAATTTAAGATCTGTCTGAAAGTGATGTGAATGTATTTGGCTTAGGCCAAATATAAAATATGGAAAATACGTTTTCAACTAACAATGAGGTTGCCTGAGTAGAAACGAGATTTTGGTGACACTTTTCATTTTAATAATTTCTTTTGTACTTTAATAATGACAACAACAACAATAACAAATATTGTTGGGCATGTTTTTTTTTTATGACGAAAATGTACTAAAATGACAGACAGGCACGCGGACGATGCACATTTTGATGTTGATTAAGAATATATTTACTTTCTGAGGTCTAGCAAACGCCTCCTTCTGGTTGTGACAAACGAAACCACAAACTCATTATACCACCCACCTTATGTTACTACTTTGTTTAACATGAAAAAATATTTCAATTTATTTTAAGCTAGATTTTTAAAGAGAATGTATATGCCTAAGTGTGTGCGTGTGTGTGTGTGTGTATATGTTACTTGATAACATTTCTCATTTATTTGCCAATTTCATGGTTATAGCCTTTACTGCCTGCTCGCCTGCTCGCCTGCTTGCCGTTCTTCACCAAGATCCCCGAAAGCACTAATTTTCTGATATTCTCTCAACTTTTTCTTATAACAATTTTTGTTGCTATCATTGCATTATTGCCTCTGTGTTTTATGTTTGGCATACACAATCTTACTTATTATGCGTTTTCATGTACGAGTTAAAGTTGAAAGCGCGAGCACTGGGGCATTAACTTTTCAACTGTTTACATTTATCTTCATCGTGCAGTAATATGTTGGTGACATAACGCGCGCGAGCTTTCCATTTATATATAACATATAACTATAGAATCTTACAGTTATTCTTATATACCAACATGCAACAAAATATATATAGAACTGTTTGTGTGTGTATATATATATTCGTACAAAGTGATAAAGTTTTACCGTATGAAAGCTAAGAAAATTTGTAGTACCTAGTACTCGCTCAAGTTAGTTTACTTTAGTTTTCCTCTCTTTCTCTTTTTTATTTACCATCTTACACTATGTGCCTGCTTTTGTTCGCGTTGGGTATGTTCAATTAATTTCAATTCAACTCGATCCACATGCTTTGCTGCTTACTCTACAGCACTTGCTTGCATCTTTGCCATCACTTGATGTATGCGAAAGTTTAGAGAATATGTATGTATGCATGTGTTTTTATACGTATTCGATAATGTCTGTTCTACAGTGAAATTGAGTGACAATTAAATTAAAATTTTTGTGTCTCTCTTCATACATGCACATGTGCCCTGTGCACAAAATGAATGCATTGCATTCTCCAAAAAACAAAAAAAAAAACGGGAAATTTATCTTCTTAAAAAAAATTTTAATTTAATTAAATTAAAAAAAATATATATATTTAATTTAATCTTTTAATCTTGACAACCATTGACTTCAGTTAAGCCAAAGTGATGGTTTTTTAACCAGCTACTGTTACTTACTGAGCGGTTGCATGAAAATCCTATAATTTTGTATGAAATTCGGTGCGTTCAGGTGTAAATTGAAGCAGAGAGAATAATTTCTTCCCTACACGAACAAATGGAATACAAAATAACTAAATTTAAATTAGGTCGAATATTAAATGCTCTACTCATCTGTTTACAAAAAGTGGGCGTGGCATGTACCTGATTATAAGCACTTTTTTAACAAGTCGAATTGTGCATTAAAAAGGGTTTTTTCTTTCGGTAAATTGTAAACGTGTCTAATAATCTCCAACCACGCCCATTTTTATTAAATCGATAGATTCTTAAATTAAAAATGCTTGTACGAAGCTGCATTCTCATAAAAACATTTTTGTTTGATTTTTTTACAAATTGTAGGCGTAACATCGTTTCCAATATTCTCTGTTGAGTTTCCAACAGAAAGAAAAAAAAAGTAAAATTCTCAATTTCTTAGAATTCTTAATAAAATTTCTTAATACTCTGTTAAGTTTGCACCCAATCGGACCATTCTGATCCCCTGATCTCCTCACTTTATAAAAGAAGTCATTTTATGGCGCAAATGCACAATTCTTAATAGCTGTCTTCATGCAGAAACTAGACATGAATGTATAAAATGTACGACCATAAGTCTTCCAGGGTGTGGACATATGGGCTCACATGGCTAGATCGACTCTGTTGATGCTAAGAACAAAATATATGTGGGGTCTCTAACGCCTCCTTCTGGTTAATGCCAGCAGAACTCTAAACTTAGTATAGCCTTCGTCTCATGCAGAATGCATAAGAAATCAGAAACAGAAACATGAACCCTTAGGACACTCTCATGCGCATACAGATGGTAAAGTAATGTTGATAATGAAAATGTTGATTTTCAATTGTTTGTTTTGTTTTGTTTCTTTTATTCTTTGCCTCTCATCTCTTTTGTTTCCTTCTCTTTCATTATCATTTTATCACGGCCCCAATTGCTATTGTTATGGGTGATAATTGCATTTACTGCATACGGTTCCGTTTGGTCATTTATTTGGTAGACCAAGTAAACGAAATCCACTGAAGCCACAATTGTTAACAATATTTAACATGACACAACACAACTTGTGATTTAATATATATATTGTTGTTGTTGTTGTTGTTGTTGTTTATATTCAATATTCATTTCATTGTTTCAGACTTCTTTTCAAATTCTAAAAATTCATAATCTGTCGTGTAAGTTAATATACAATTAGGCGTGGCAGGACGCCCCCATTTTATATATTATGATGGAAAGTATTTACAATTCATCCCAATTAGTTTTCTTACAACATTTCTTTATATAATTACTTAGAGTAGAGCTTTTCTGTATCTCTAGGAATTTGGAAATTTCCTATGCTTTGAAGTTTTTCTTCTTTATCTCAAATATTTATGTGGCATACATTTTTTGAAAAACGTCTGTATGTGTGTGTGTGTGTGCACCTCCCTTAAGTAATTATGATAATTAAAAGATATGTTAAAAGTCCCAATAGCACGTTAAACGTATTTACATACATTTACACATTAGCTCGTTACATTAAGCTAATGAAGGTTTTAACATGGCACTCGGCAGCAGTGGCAATAAAATGAAAAGGACACACATGCATCAGAAATCAGATGTTATGCTGAGAACAAAAACAAAACCAAAAACAAAAAAACGCGAACAGAAAGTTTTTGTTATAGATTGTCAACTGATTTCTTGTGAGATGTGTGAGAATATAAAAATAAAAATAAAAAAAAAAATTGTTCAATTTGTGTCAGATATTCTTTTTTGTCTATGTAGTAAACAGGTCATATACACACATACACATGCTAGCATACATAAAACAATACAGTGACATACTTTTCATTACAAACATAAACACAAACAAACGCTATTCTGCATAAATATTTAACTACTACAAAGGCCAACATAGAGATATAGAAAGAGAGAGAGAAAGAAATGTTTTATAAGGACAGTTAGATCCCATATGATGATAATGGAATTGTGCATAAAAATCCATAAGTGGTTTCTCATATATTTGACATGCTTCCACTGGGACTGCAGCACTACCAGTACCAGTGCCAGTACCAGTCCCAATACCACTACCATCTACCACTGGCACAATCACCATCACCAGCATGGTAATCACAGTGATAGAGAGATGAAGTCACAAAACATCACTTGAATAGAACGAACCGAGATCCAACAACAGTAAAAACCACAACAAAGTCGAAGAAGACAAAACGAAAAATTAGAAATCACATACAAGCATACGGTGTGGTGTGGTTTCACAGAAAGCATAAACAATGCAATCTACATATAAAATTACTTATAAATCACAGACAGTTTTCCAAATATATTCACTGAATGAATGGGTGTGTGAGAGAGAAGTTGATGCACATATAAGGCACGGCACAGGTACTCAAGCATATCTTTACAAGTAAATTCATAAATTGTTAAAATTAATACAACTCGTTACCGTTATATTTCCATACACACACACACACACACACACACACACACACAATATGTTTTTCTATAGGAATTTGTAAACAACAATTTTTTGTTTGTGTCTCGTGCAACACATTGCCAGTGTGCTAGTGTATACCTAGTTTCCGAGTTGTTGTTGTTGTTGTTGTTGTTATTGTTGTTGTAGAAGAGGAAGGTCATATTATTTGTTATACACATTTATACACATATTATTATGTTATTCTGCGTGTGCGTGTGCGTGTGTGTCATGTTACGGCAACACCTGCCATTTTTGTTATTCATTTTTGGTTGCCCGATTATTGTTTACTTACTCTTACTTGGGTATGCATCGGTATGAACATTCATTCTGTTCATCTCATCTCTACTTTAGTTTTGGTTTCAAGTTTGAAGTGTTGCCGTTGGTTGTGGTAGTGTGGTGGTTTATTATAATCATTGTTTTGGGTATTGTTGTTGCTTTACACATTTATGCGACTGTTTTAGTATATTGAGAGTTAATAATAACAACATATAACAACAACAATGAGAATAATGGCAACAACAATAATATTACACAAATAGAGTAGACATATGTACCTGTAAGTAAAAGGCGCCATTTCACTCGATAATATTTAATAAATTCAAGACAATGTCAGTAACGATCACATGGCCTTGATAATTATATTCAAGAACGCTGCTAATTATTCAATATTACGCAATAGAGTACAGGATTCTACAAAATGAACTACATTTGAAATACACTTGTGCGAAAAAGCCTTAAGTGAACTGTTTCGCGAAAGGTTGCAACAATACCTCGATTACAGCAATACGCCCCTACCCGCAGCCAACCAAAACACCAAATGAGTGCTAACTTTCTGGAGAGGGTCACAGTGTACAGACATGTTTGCTTCACAAAACCAAGTAAAGTAGCTGTACTAAAAATGGGCGCGGTCTCATAACACCTACAATACCTACAATTTATAAAAAATCTCTTCAAAGCAAAATTCTCTTCAATAGCTGATAAATAATGTATGCTCGTTTATAGACAGAAATCACATATCTGCCACGCCCCCAAAACTGCTTATAGATGTAGTTTATTGTTCATTTTTATTCACCAAATGCACCACAAATGAGTTTTAAATATTAAAACTTGATCACTTCCCTCTTAAGGAAGCAAACGGACTTTTGTTTTTTATAAGTTGTTGGCCATTATTGTAGTTAATTATGAAAAGTTCTCCTTTAATAACAAATGCCGTTAAGTGTAAGTTTTAAAATATTTTCAAATATTTTAAATAGTTTTAGTTTTTGTCCGCATAAGCGGATTGGGTGGAGCTTCAAGCTCATATCTTACTGTAATAATTAGTGTAAATTATAGCCAAATAGAGAGAAAGAGAGAGTGTGCGTGTGTGTGTATGTTAATAATTTATGCTTTAACTTAAGAAAGAAATACTCCCGCAATTTTTTCATATTATTGCATAATAAACTGAACAAAAGTTAAGTTACTCGAATGGTTCTGATGTATCCATAAAATGACGCAAAATATAAACACACATATTAACAAGGAAAACAGATAAATGCTAAATAAGAAGGAAATGGAATTTTCGTTATATGGACTTTTCATTGGTACTGCATGCCATTTTCAAATATACACCGTTTGTCATCTTGTCTGCAACTATCACCAAAAAAAAAAAAAAAAAAACTAGTAAAAAACAAAGTTTAGCTATATGGGCGTGGCAAATTTCTAATAATCTGGTTTTTAATAAATTGTGGGCGTGTCTTTAACCAATCGCAACCATTCTTAGCATATCATTGTAAGCAGTGCAAGTAAGTTTTCTTTTATAGATCAATTTATAAGTCTTCTTTTTGTTCATTATGGGCGTGGCACTTGACCGAATTCACCTAATTCAAATAGTATTCGGTATGTAGAGACCAAAAAAAAAAAATTGTCTCAATATTAATATTAAAACATTTACGCTAACAACGGACAGACATACAGGCGGACAGTTTGATAAGCTTAGTATCGTATACCAGTTAAGCACGAAAAAAAAAAAACAAAAAGCTTTGCGTTGGAAAACTGAAACATTCAAGTTGACATTATTATTGGTCGCATGTCGCATAGAGTGTCTTTTGTTTGCCTTAAGCCATCTATTTAATTTGATAATTTCTTTATGTTTTTCATTTAATTACTTTTGGTTCTTTCATATTCGTGGACAAAAAGTAAAAGAGAGAAATGGTTTCCATGCCTTGTCGTTGTTGGTACTGTTGTTATTATTATTGTTGTTATTGTATACAGTTGTTTTTATTAAGAGGAAATGAAATCTTTATATTGTTGAGCATACAAGTTGAGAGAATGGATTGGTTGAATGGATGGATGGACGGATGGATGGATGGGTGTGCACGAGTGGTATGCAATTTGCCGTTTAACAGATTTTTAATTCATTCTCTGGGTATTGTATGTAATGGAGATTCTCGTCATCATCATCATCGTCGTCGTCGTCGTCGTTGTCGTTCTGGTTTCTCATCAACGTTTATTTTTGTTTTTCTTTGCTTTCATATCCACCACCCTAGTGATGACAAAGTATTAAGTTTATTGTTCCGTTTGCAACATCCAGAAAGAAGCATCAGAGACTTTATAAAGGAAAAATACACTTGATTTTCATTTAAAACTATGACGATTTATACATGTTTGTCCGTATGTCCGTCTGTTGTTCATCGGTAATGTTTAATATTGAGTTAAGTTTGTAAAGGAGTTTTTTTATAATAGTTTCTTTTTCGCTTTTGAATTAAGAAAAAAATCGATTAAAAGCCACGCCCACAATTGACCAAAATTTCTTCCAGCCAAAAAACTGAAAAAAAAAATTAAAACACTTTTCTAATTACAGCAACCATTGATATCCCTCCCACCACTTACAAAAAACCTTAACTAGCGCCGATTTCAACTCAATTCAATTCAAATTGTTGCGACATATAAAAAACTATAAAAGTCCCAATCAGGTATATGTCACGTCCACTGTCTCTATGTGAAGATTTTTAGGGTATATCGAATTTGCCCTAATTCAACTGTAGTTGTTGTACTTCTTATACTTCTGTACTATACACCAACATTCTTACATTCTTGAGCCCCGAACACAACACGGCTGTTATTGTAAACTTTCTGTTGCTTCCACCCGCTTGGATGGATGAACGTATTCTCATAAATCATTCAATAAAACTCAACGTTAATTTGGTGTTGTTTGGACTTGTTTGTAACCAAGCTTACAGCTCTTTTTCTCCTTCATACCAAAGTATATAGAAAAACAAAGAAAAACAAAGAAAAACAAAAATCGCATCACCAACAACAGCACCAACAATACACTACAATATGTCTTTCATGTAAAGTCACTTAATTTTTGGATTAAACATTACACATGTATGGGTAAGGGTGTATGTGCGCCATTAAGAAAAGCAGAGCCAGCCACACTGAAACACACACTTGCAAGCCCAATAAGGTCCAATAGGTAGTCGGATGCAATAGCAACAAATAAGCGCAATATTTATATATATTATGTACATAAAATGAATGAAAGGTCGTGGCAACTACTGGAGCGCATATAAAATATGGAAAAGTTTACTTCACATGTGCGTGTATTTGTTTTTGCACATGTATTGTGTAATAATAACAAAATAAAACAAAAACAAAAGCAAAAACGTTATGGCACAGATGGAACCATAACATACCATATATTACAAAATGCCTTCACATAACAAACTTTAAGTCTTGACAGCAGACTGGCAGACAACACAATAAACTTTTATGTGTTGTATGTTGCTTGGTACGCTTCGTATATTTCACTTTATATATATATATATATATATATATATATATATATATATATATATATATATATTTCAATAATTCTGAACTTGTATATTTTTTTGGCTATATATACATATGTGTGTGTGTGTGTATGTACAGTACCGTTTCATGCTGAGAAAATAAACTGTTACCGAGCGGATGGCAGAGTTTCCTCCTCTACCTTCACTCACTTTTCTGGTTGCTGTAAATTATAATAAAATTATTTAAAATCGAATAAAAATATTTTATAAAAATTCTGCTCAACTTTATAAAGTTAAGATTGATCAATTTTTCTTAAACGTACACACACAATATTTTAAATGAGTCAAAAACTTTCTTTATAAATAAATATTTTGCTCTAATAGAAAAAATATTAATTTTTTTTTTCTGAAAAAAAAAAAAAAACGTTTTTGGGAATAATTTTTTTTGAGGGGGTTTTGGGAATTTTAATTTTTTTTTTTTATTTTGAATATATTGCAAAAATTTTATATATTGAAAATTATTTAAAAAATGCAAACTAAATGCTTTTGGGAATCATTTTTTTTAAGGCGGGGATTTTGGGGATTTTTTTTTTTGAATATTTTGAAAATTGTTTATATATCGAAAATTATTTAAAGTAGAAACATAATTATATAATTTTTTTTTTAATGATAAAATGTCAGGGATTTTGAAACATTTATAGGAATGCAGTTGAAAATATCTTCGCTTAGAAAAAATTAGAAAATCTGCTTATTTACACCTTAATGGTAAGTGTGGTGTTTAATTGCGCCCTTTTTTAAGCAACACTAACATATTTTATTCCCTAAAGTTTTCACTTTTCCCTTAAACCAAACATCACATAATCTCCCCATTTATTCCTAAATGATAAGCGAGCTACTTATGTAACCGCTTCTAAACCGCTAACTATTAAAATATTTCATCCCTTTAAATTGTCACCGTTTACAACAAAAACGATTTTTTCCTCATTTGAAGGCGTATTCAGTGCCTGGCCGCACCAATTTTTAGCAACTTTATTATAAACTTTTCTGGGTTTAAAAGATTTTTGTAAATAATGGGAGTGTGACTGTATAAACGGTAGGAACAAATTTTACAGATTTTTTTTTTTTTTATTTTAAATTTATTATTTAAAAATTTTTATTCTTTTGCAACGAAAAAAGAAAATGTTTCCTTTACAGTGATGTTTACCTGGGGGATACACCAACTTAACATGTTCTCTTAAGTCATGCATGGTTAAAAAAAAAAGTGTATAGTAAAAATTATATGTTTCTTATGTAAAGAAACACCAACAGTCACCAACGTAACGGCAACATCATCATCATCATCGTCAGCCCTAAACTCACTTCATGTACGATGGAGAGCAAAACAATATATACCGAGTTTACTCTATTATCCATTTTCTTACTTGGCTTGTAAAAGAAGTTGTTGTTGTTGTTGTTGTTATTATTATTATTGTTGTTATTGTTTAATCTTTTACATGATCTTTATTATCGTCAATGACAAAGACAAGCAGCCCTGTGATACCATGACACATGCACTCGGCTCAAGTCAACCATTTGCTACCCTATCTGAAAAAGTCTTAATTTAAACAAAACAAAACAAAACGTGATTTATAATAATGTAAGAAAAAAGGAATTAAAACTTGTTGTCATATAAAATTTCCCCTTTTTTTTTTTTACCAAAACCAGACTGACGTACACTTTTCAAATGCTTGAAGTGAAGTGATTTTGTATGAACTAAGTATACAGTAAATATAATGAAAGTTAAATCCTCTTAAATGATTTGTTGGGCATCAGAGGGAAATGTTAGAATCACTCATAGTAACACTCAAGTAAATGCAGGAATTGAAGTATGAAACCTTTCAAGACGTTCTAACACAAAAGCCAATTTCATCTTCCATTGTCGGTAAGGTGTACGTTCGCTATACAACACGCAGTACAAGTTGCGTAATCTTTAACCTTGAATTGCATTTCTTACTCCTGTCAATGTATGATCTATGGCATGAAACGCATTAGTGCTGCCGTTAGATACTCAACGAAGATTAAAGCTGACTTTTGTTATTTAAAGGACACACGTAACATGTGAAATTGAAATATTTCTAATGAAAAATATTCACCATACATAATATGCGCTTTTCTCTGTCGCTCTGTATTATTTTTCTAAAATGTCTTCTTTATATATTTTTTTGTTTTGAACAATTTTTACTCAACATTCTGACGTACGTTTACTATGTATACGATTTTATGCTTCATTGAGTTTCCTGAAGTGAAGTGAAGTTTTCACAAAGTGTAGGTGTTGGTGTGGGTAGGTGTATGGGGGGTGTATGGTAGTAAAAGTATTTTACTTAAATCTTGTTTACTTTCTTACTTCTACAAAGATTTCACAGTCAGTGATTTCGAAAGGAGCTAATAGCTCGTTAAACATATGGTAAATAAGGCTTGACATACGTACAGCTGGTAAACATGCAATATTAAAATAAAACTTAAGTAAGAAAAATTGAAATGAAAATGAAAATGGCGATGGTGATGATGATGATTATCGTTATAAAGTACAAAAAACACTTTATTAGCGATTTTTCAGGCTTACTATACAATTGCCCATAACTTACTGAAACGATTTTAGACAGAGGAAAAAGGAAATCATAAATGTTATGTAAGAAATGTGACAAAATGATTTGTGAAAACTATGTTTAGATGACTTTTGTCAAGGCAAAATTGAGCATTTCTAAAAAATGACTAAACAACGAGTAAAAAGTTGTATCTGACTAAAGCAACATAAAAAGACACTCAAACCTCAGATTTTGAAGCTGATGCTAGAGATCCTACAAAGGATATAGAATGTCGCAAATGAAATAGCAAACTTAGTATACCCTCTTTATTATTTTATATTGATTTCATCACTTTCCACTTGTCAACGCCTTTCATTTGATACCCATATAAAATAGAACCTGAATAGAGATAGTGAACCGGCCATTTTATGCCTTCCGCCATATCCGATTTAGAATGACAACAAATGTACTTAAAGTTTTCATAAAGACTTATGAAAAGATTGCGCCCCCATACACAACGACCCCGAACTCATTTCGCATTATTTGCTAATAAACAGAAACCTACTGCGGTATGATTTCATTAGCAAAAAAAGTAAAAATCTTCATATGATTTAAAACATATAAGAAAACTAATTTTGGTTTAAGCCAAATCTTAAATATCCTCCACATCTACAAAGGTGGGTGTGGCATATACGCTCCCTAATAATCTATATATTACGTATCAGCTTGCAAGACGAGTTTTACGTGGAGTATGGTTTTTTGTAAATTGTCGACACGTATGTTATTCAACCACGCCTATTTTTGGTACATCGCTACATAAGATAACTATAAAGGAAAATGCGAACCAAGTTCATGGATTAAATTTTGTGGCCGCTATATATATGTTTTGGTCGATTGTGGGCGTTTCTGACATGCAATCACGATCGATCGACAGTTTTTTAAGCGGTTCAGGAACATATTTAAACAACACCTTCTGGGTGTTGCAAATGGAATGACAAACTTAGTATACCGGAGGGTAAAAAAATATACATAATTTACATTTTCTCCATCATACTGATTATATTTAGCATAGAAGAAGAATAAGCAGAAAAACAGTTACAAAGCACAACTTGAAAAGGTTGTCTTTTTTATTCAATTTATTTTTGTCACTTGTGTCAATAGGAGACACACACAAGCTAAGCATCCACTTGAGCTGTAGTATTCAAAGAAAAAAAAAAAAAATGATAATTTTCTGTTGGCTTTTTTTTCTCTCTCTCTATAGAACAAGTGTCAAAAGGGATCAAATGTGTATTGTATGTGTGTGTGTGTGCACAGTACAAGTGAATGAAACAACAACAATTTAACAACAAATCGTATTTTTAATGAAATATTTTACCAGTTTTTCATGCAACATTTTTATTGCAATTTGTTTTTCCTTCTGTAAGATAATACGTGTATACTAATGTGTGTCCTGGGGTGGGTGTTTTATGTCATTCATTAATAGTTTTAAGGCTATACAAAAAAAGAAAGAAAAAAATTTTAAAACAAGTACGTTGAAAACAAATTATAAAGAAAATCATTCCTTTTATACTCAGCGTCTCCTCTTTCTCGGGGATGTGTGAGTGTTCAAATTAGGCAGTGCGTTGTTTGTATATATAAAGCACCTGACAATGTTATAGTCCGTCAAAGCTCGACCATTTAATATCCTACATCACTTAGGTCCCTAAATTAGTTTAGTTTTACGCGAAGCACAGCCGCTTACACGATCAAATTATTTCGTGATAATGTTATTAGATGAGGACGGTTTTTAAAAATACTCCGATTGAGTACATTTTAAATAGGGTTCCTTTCTAAAACAAAACATGTTCTTGTACTAAATTTCATCGAAATATCTTACAAAATGCGACTAGCACATATATACATGGACAGACGGATGGACATGTTTAAATCAATTCAGATTTTGATTCTGAAACTGTTACAAAAATATGCCCAAATTTAATATACTCACGTATGGCGTAGGGTATTATTATAACATTAACTACCCTGTATATTTATATACAAACAGTGGGCGTGGCAAATAACTGATTATGTCCTGTAACAGTGTAAGTAAGACGTTTCAACCTACTCGTCAAATTTGGCGCAAAAACAAGTTTTTTTTTCAAAATTATGGGCGTGTTTGTTAACCAAACAATCCAATCTATTTAAAACATAGCTGGTTCATTCTTTAACTACTCTCGTAGTACCGTTACATCATCAAGAATGCGATTTTTTTTTAAATTTAATTTCAAATTCAGAAAGCAAAGCAAATGAAAATCCACAATAATTGATTTCCATTGCAGTAGAAATGACCTTATTCCAGTTTACCAACATTAACAACAACAACAACAACAACAACAACAACAACAACAGCTATATCGTATATATTAATATGAGCAGAGAACGCGTTATAATCATTAATCTCTGACTAATCAACAATTTCTATGTCAGTGGTTTTTATATGCAGCAGTACACAGTCTTCGGTCGAATACAAAATAACACAAAAGCGACTTTTGATGAAAGCTACAAAACAATCGCCAGTGACAACAATGTTTAAAACGACTGTCATTTACACTTTTGTACGTTTTTACTGCAGTTACTAAAACACCATAACAGTTAAAAGGAAGAATAATGCGCGCACAAGATGGTCATTAACCAAAAACAAGAGCACACACACGGGGACATGGACGTGGGCATGGGGACGGACGAGGGTACATAACTTACCATTTTGATATTTTCCATGGTGATGGTGTGTGGGTGTATTTTGGTGGGGGGAGGTCATGCGTCATGCGTACAGTTTTCCGTGTCATTTCATATATAATATTAAAGCTAAAGAATGACAATTGTTGTTATAACTGATGGCCGTGTGTGTTGGTGCATATCTCTCTCACACCACTGTCATCATCATTACATCACAGTTGTTACTTACTGATGCTGACGTTGCTTCTGTTTTTGTTGTTGTCATTGCTACTATAAATGGTACTGTTCAAATTGTTGTTATAGTTGTTATAGTTGTTATAGTTGTTGTTATTCTGGTCCTGACACGACTTATCTTGACTGCTCCTGTGTTATTGTGAGCATTGAAAACATCATTTTGGTGAACTGTTTATGTACATATTTTGTGTATATTATTATTGTCGCAATTGTTGTTGTTATTGTTGTTGTTGTTGTTGATGATATTTTAGTTTCAGTTTGAGTTTAATGTTAGTTGCGCTAATGTTTGCTGGCTGTATATTTTGTATGTACGAGTATGTTGTACGAGTGTATGCGCTAGTTGGTTGGGTGTGTTTGTTTAGCTAAAGGTATTGTGAACAGTGAGTGTACACTAAACCCACCGCGAACATCATCATCATCATCATCATCATTCTTCTAAAGATCATCATCATTATCATCATTGCCTTTCATTTCATTTCATTGCATATCTTGTATTGGTTAGCCGGTGAGTAAGTTGAGTGTAGAGCGGAGTGGAGTGGAGTGGAGCAGATGCAGCTACATAACCACAAACTAGCATATTATTGTAGGATCTCACTGTTGTTGTCCATTTCCTAACTTCCCCTCTCTCTCTCTCTCTCTCTCTATCTATCTATCTATCTATCTCTCTGTCCTTTTCTAATATGTTTTATTTTTATTGCACTCGGCTGCTTCCCTTGGTGAGTTTAGAGCGAAAGCGCACTTGTATGAAATTACATTTTCTCGCTTAACAGCTAAAGTACGGGTAACAGTATAGTGGCATGAATGACACCAACAAACAGCAACAACAAATAAGTTTATGTTACAAACGGTGAGGTCGCGTTTTTTCTTGCACACATTCTTGTTCTTGTTCATTTTTTTATACCCTATACTGAGTTTGTTATGCCAGCGTCTAGAAAAAGGCAACAATCAGACATCCTATCCGTTCGTCTGTCTGTTGTTGGCATTCTCATGATTGTAAATTTTACGATATTAAGCTAAAGATTACAAAATCCATCAATAGCCACGCCCACAATCGATAAAAAACTATTTATCTGGCACAAAAGTTGACCTATGATGTTGACATTTGGTATGAATATTAAAAATTAGCCAAGACTAAAAAGTGGGCGTGGTCGCTTAACAAACAAAAATTAACAAAATAACCTCAAACGGATACATGTACACGCGCACTATTACAATGCGAAATCATGTCCCTGCCACACCCACTGGTATGGCTGGTATGTTGATGTGTAGGGTGTTTAAGATTTCGTCTAAACCAAATTTAGTTTTTTTTGTTTGCTCGTTTCGCTTTTACTCTAGTATATATTTTTCAATTTGTGTTGCGGTATTCAAGAAGCAGCAGTAGCAGTAGCAGAAGGAGAAGGAGAAGAAGAAGAGTGTGTGCAGGAAAACGACTGGAGCGTAAAATTTGCTTGTCACAAAAATATTTCCCGTCTAAGTGACTGTAATTTCAAACCAGACAAACATAAACACAAAGATAAAAATTGAAAAGATGAGACAGAGCGAAAGATGAGAAAGTAGGGAGAGGAAGAAAGAGGACGAAAGGCACCAACTTCCTACCCATCCAGCCAGCAGCCGCTTCAACGTGAATAAACACAAAACGAATGAAATAAAAAATAAATGTAAATAAAAATCACATCACATGACATTAGGCGCTTATAGTGACAACAACAATAGCAAACAACAACAACTAACAGCCAGACACAAAATTACAAAATTTAAACTTGTCATTGCCTCCCGCTAACTGAAACTCTTTGTCTGTCCCTCCTGCATGTGTTTGTCAACTTTTTTTTCGTGATTTTCGTGAATCATCATCATCCGCATTCGAGCACTGCAGCATAATATCATGTATAGTGTCTTTCCTCCGAAGGTGAAATAAACTTTGCCAGAATACAATCAAAATGAAAAAAACAAAAAAAAAAAAACAAAAAAAACAAAAACAAAACAAACAAACAAAATGAAAAACTTTACTCGTCTCAGATTTTGCGATTTTTCCTTTCCTTTGGTTTTTACACCATATGCTGGTCGCTGGTTGAGTTATAGTTATTACAGTTATAACTTACTATTATTGTTGTTGTTATTATTAGTATTGTTATTGTTGCTTCATATTACAGACCACATTAAATACGTGCTACTGCTGTTGCTGTTGCTGTTGCTGCTGTCCTTCATCTCGGTGGCATGACTGTTTGTTCGCCTGTTTTATTCTATTTGGTTTTTTTTTTTTATGATTTTTTGAAAAAGTTGGCATTCAAGAAAATTGCTATAAAATGTTGCTAATGTTTCCTTCGGTTGTTTTTGTTGTTGTTATTGTTGTAAAGTTGCGTTTTTTATTTTATTTTTAAACAAGTTCTCAAAGGTGGACATTTTGTGAGATGATAAAATAAAAATGCATTAAACAATAATATTAATAACGATGGCAACAATAATAACAACAACAACAAAACAAATATTGTTTTGTTTACAATTTAAGCTCAATGTCTACTTGGCTGCGACCATAAATGTTTTGATTTTGATCGAGATTTGTATTTTATAAAATTCCTATTAATTACAACAACAACAACAACACTGTTGATAATAAAATATTGGCCAAATTTAAAAAGGAGTACAGACATCACAAAGAGAAAGCAACAACTATAGCAACAGCAGCAATGACAGAAGAAGAAGAAAATTAGAAGGAAAAGGAGGAAAAATGTGAAGCTTGTATCCAACTACAACAACAATGGAGGGATAATGAAACTTATATGTTACTATAAAAATGAGACGAAATCGATCTAATGCCACAGCCATAATCGACAAAAAGTCTGCCCATCAAGAACCGATATTAACGGTACAACAAAAAATCTGAAAATTCAACTTGGATCGAACCCGCAATATCCACCACATGCACAAGTAGAAATAGATACCAACCGTCACCGTTGTGAGCTGTTGCCCGAAGAAGCATCTCAAAATTAGTGCAGTTCGCTGTCACACACACACACACGTTATGCATGCACATGTAACACATACACATACACAACAGTTATCTTTCTTACTTTGGCTTCCTTCAGGCAATCATGACATTGGCAAGACCTTCTCTCTTTATTTTCCATTAAAAGCAAAATATTTGAAATTTTCGACACGTTATTTTTCAATTTCATCTAAAACAAGCCACAAGTGGTGGTGGTGGTGGTGGTGGTGGCGATGGCGGTGTCAATTGTGGTGGCGGGGTAGTGTTGACAAAAAACACAACAACAACAAAAGAAACAATGATGGCCATGAGTGATAAAAGAAACCAAAGGAAAAAGAAAAAAATCGAAAATTTTTCGTATTTTTTTTTTCAATTTCAAGAAAGCAAAGACAAAAGCATTCTCACACACACACACACACAGATGTATATATACCTTGAACTTTCCTTATAAAAATGTATGTAAAAGTTACGAAGCTGTGAAGTGTAGAGAGGAGGCTGCAGCAAATGTGAAAATGTTTATTAAATTTAGCCATACTTAAGGTTACACACACACACACACACGCAGACAGAAAAGAGAAATAAAGCAACAGCCACAAAATGACATCTCATACAAATTTGCACATATTTACACGTTCGCTGAAACCATAGCGTGATCTGAGCTCTAGAAATATTGGACTGGCTTCAGTTGGTCTATGGCCCCGACTGCTGTACTGTTTAATAAACGTATTTGTTGTAATAATTGCGTGTATGCTCGCGCGCGCCCGTGTGTGTGAGTGTGATTGTTGTGCTCGTGTTCAGCCCAATATTGGTGGGTGGTTGTATTGGCTAATACGTGTGGCTACAGAAACGCGTGATGCATCATGGCCTGAATAAATATTTTTTTTCCCCCAACAGCCAGCTTTAAACGGATATGCTTTTTGTACAACAACAACAACAATAACAACAACAACAACAACAACAATAACAACAAAACGAAAGAAAGAAAGCAAAAGAAGAAAAAAAATTGTAAAAACAGCAAATCGAATCCTATATCCCTACTCGCATATATATGTAAAAGTGCAGGCAGGCACACGCTTCTGTACAAACGGACTAATGTGGAATTTCTAAAATTGGCTGCCAGCATGTTGACGCGTACGTTTTCCGGCGTAATCACGATTAAAGTGTCAACAGAATACTAATTAGATTGTTGGTGTTTGTTATACTGCAGTGAGAAAGAGAAATAGTGAGAAATTGAGAGAGTGAGACAGACGAACATGTATTGTATACATGCTGTGTTGCAACCATATCCCAAGTTTCCCAGCTTAGAAATGACATTAATTTACCCAAAGAGTGATTGTGGGAAAGAGTAAAGTGTAGAGAAGAGAGAAGGATGGGCAGTGAATGAGTAGGTAAAAGGGAAAATTATGCGGGCCAGTGTTGGCCTTATAATAGCTAACTGCATGGATGCCTGCATACTTGCCTTCAAGCCGGTCTGGCTGTCTGCTTAACGGTAACGGTGTGTGTGTGTGTGTGTGTGTGTGTGTGTGTGTGTACGTGTGTTCGAGAGATATGAAAAGCACATCCATACACATTGTCTGAGTTGACTTTGTGATTTTAGTTTCAAACAAAGTTTTTCTTTGTTTTTTCCTTACAATCCCTCCCCCTCCCTCACATTCTCACTCACGCTATCACACTATCCCTTTTGGTTGTTGGTATTGTGCTGTGTTGTGTATGTAATGTGTCTCTTTTGTTTTTTAGTTATGGCAGTTATTGAATACGGATTTAAGATGAACATTTCCATTCAACTTAAATGGAAAATTAAAAAAAAAAAAAAGAAAATTGCAAAATTTCATTTTCTTTCTTGGCTGTAAGTTTTCCCGAAATTTTACAGAAATTACTTAAAATAATGAGAATTATTTATTAATGAAAACAAACCTTACCGGTAGTAAGGTTGTGCCCTCCGGACGCCTATTGATCCGCTTGTCTTTTCTTTTTCCACTTGAAATTGAATATTTCAGAATACATATTATTAACCAATTTTACTTATAATTCTATAAAATCATTATTTGTTTCTATAAATTCACAAAGTTTACAATTTGTCCTTCCGTCCATCAATTTATTCTATTGGCTGGACAATCATTTATTCAGTATACAATAAAAAAAAATTTGACTTGAGCCAAATCTTGAACATTTTTCACATTTAGCAATATGTGGGGAGTGGCATGTACATATTTATATATATAGTTAACTAGTAAAAAGTGTGAAAGTCAAAGATCGAATTCTTCAACATATTAGAAGCGTAAGTTTTGTCAAACGCTTCCCATTTCGAGCATATAGATAAATGGGCTATATACGAATACGTAAAGAAAGACTATTAACAAACTTAGTATACCTTCATGTTATCTGTAGGGTATAAAAAAAATGTATTTTTTTTCAATGAATTTTTCACAAATGACAACATTATGTAGGACCTATAAAATGTGGAAAATTTATATACATTCGTACCATCTATCCATGTGTCAAAGGGTTATAATAGACACGCCCACAATTTACAAACTGAAATTTTATATATATGCTTTTTTGTTTCGGCGTTCAGAATACTATTTCAGTTATGGACCAAATCGATTAAGAGCCACGCTTACCATCTATAACAATCCATTTATATGCCACAAAAATTTAGCTAAAAAGTTTTAAATTAATTAGCATAAATCCTTATGCGAAAAATGGGCGTGTTGCGGTAACAAACACGTTTGCATGCTGACATTTTTTACATACACTTGCACTTTGTACACGTGCCGCGTAGAACTATATTTCACTTAAACAAAATCGACTTAAAGTTATGCCCACAATCGATAAAAATCTACAATAGATTCATAAAAAGCTATACTTATAGCTTATTAGAGAGCATAATTCTGTATTTGCCACGCCCACTATTTGTATAAACATGTGCTTTGCTTTACTTTACTACTTTTTTAATATCACCCATATGCTCTAATTAATTTTTTTTATTGTCCTCCTTAATGTCTTAACACAGTTTCATTTTGTACGTTTGCTTGTTACAAAATTATTATTTTAATATTCTTGGCAAAAAAAAAAAAAAACCAAAAAAAAAAGGAAAAATGAAGGATGGCAACCTATTTATATGATAAGTGTATAAATGTAAGTATTACGGAATTTAAGCATTGAGCATGCGGTGCTTAAAACACACACACACACATATGTGTATATATATACAATATATATAAAAATAGTTATCTCATCCTCAACAATTTGCCAAATGTAATTCTCTCCTCGTTGTCGACGTTAACGCCTATTTTTTAGGCGAATATTTATTTTTATTTTTCATTTTTTTTTTTCTTTTATTATACATTACTTGACGTTTTTGCTCTACCAACCATTATCTTTACAATAACAAGTATGCTCACATGATGAAAATGTTAGAAACGCTTTTTGAGAACAATAATGAAACGTATCTGGAGGAGATATAAGGGAAATAGTTTATGCTGCACTATTGGAATGTATGTACGTACGCATATACAATTAGCCTGTTTTGGTCAAGGGGTCCAGCCTAGACTGTACCCTTGTTAAAGTCATTTGAAAAAGAAAAGAAAAGAAGAAAAAACTTCATGACGTTACCAAACTTGCTGGCAAAGTTTGTATATGTTCTGGCATATACTTAAAGTGGCGCAATCACATACGTATGCAAAAAAAAAAAAAAAAAAAGGAAAAACGAAAAACGAAAAAAAAGAAGAAGAAGAAATGTTGTATGTGTAATCGCATGTGTCCGTATTTGGTTTCATTTTCATTCAAAATGTCCTTTTAATGGTTTAATATTACACTTTAATTACAAACTATGTTGAAGCAAACTGAATGCAAATGTAGGAAATTTAGTTCATGGATACACAATCGCATGCGATAAGTGTGTGTATGTATGCATGTATGCATATATATGCAACACTAGGGGCTACTGTACAATCTCTCTCTCTCTCTCTCTCTCTCTCTCTTTCGCTCACTTAATATACGATACCCTTATATGTACTATTTCGTAGAGCTTGATGGCCCTTGTAAAATGACTTTTATCAACCATGTAAACAAGATGTAAAAAATTGCTCATATTTCAGTACAAACAAATAAGACAAAAAAACAATTTGTACGAAATGTATTTTTAAAAATTTGTTATTTATATATAAACGACACATGGTAAGGGGACTAAGTTTGTTGTTTCGTTTGCAACGCTTGCAAGCTGGTGTCAGATATTTGAATGAGAAACGATATAGCAATGTCCGTCTGTCCGTTGTTGGCATTGTCACAGTTTTAAGATAAAGTGGAGCGAAATTGATTAAGAGCCACACCCACAATTGACAGAAAGACTATATATTTGTCGCAAAAAGTTGAAATTTTAAAGAGATCTGTTGCATAGATGTACTAAAAATGGGCATGGTTGTATACTGGACACGCCCACTAGACACAATTTACAAAGATCTTTATTTAATCAAAATTTCTTTATCGTTTGTGGTTAAAAATGAGTGCACGCCTATTTATGCCACACCCATTAGTTATGTATAAATGTGAAAAGTATTCAAAATTTTGGTTTTTCTTTGAAATTGAAAACAGTACAAATCGGTCTAGTAACTGATTACAATTTTATAAGAATTTTTCTTTAATGAGAAATAATTTAAAAAAAAACTCTTTTTTTTTTTTTTTTAATTTTCTTATATACTATAAAACTAAACGTTCATGAATGGAACAGATTCAACGGCAAGAAATTAAAAAACAAACAAAAAAAAAAAAAACATTTTAATTATGTAGGACTGTGCTGAAGTGTTCACATACACACTTGCATAAACATCATCTATGCAGTTAAAAAAAAAAAAAACAAAAAAAAACTTGCAACTCTAGAGAAAGAGAAACTTTAATAGCTTTAGTGGAACAATTTCATTTTGAACACAATTGACATGTTCGTTTACTGTTATTCACTGCACAGCCGGTATTTGTGTAAAATATGATAAAAAAAAAATACTTTTTTTTAATTAAATTTTAAGCGAAATTACTGTAAAAATATATATTTTTATATAAAAAACAAAAATCAAATAAAAAATTTAATTAATATTTTTTCACTTTTATATAAAAAAAAAAACTGTGGGCATGGTTGGGGTGTGATTACGATTTCTACTATTGTGTGGGTGTAGGGCTTTTTAATGGATTAAGGTTTTGTAAATTATGGGCGTACCCAGGTGTACCCTCACGACCCTTGGTCAATTGGCCGAACAGTTAAAAAGAAAATTAATTTGCCCTCCACCTACTGTACATACAATCAGAGGGCATGGCATGTACCCATTTACCAACAAGATGGGCTCGGTACAAAATAAGATTTTGTGTAAATTGTGGGCGTGTCTAATATCTAATCATTTTTGACATAAAGAAAAATTGAAAACGTGTGCATTAAATTTCAATTTTATAGATAAATTTTTGTAGCTGTAAAGAATGTTTTTCGATTATAGGCGTGGCTCTGAATCAATTTTTGCCAAATGTTTGTACAACATTTCAGTTTCACTGAACTAGATCGTTTTATATTAAGCTGCTGACCAAACTGATCAAGCATCATAATATGAATAAATTGATCTCTGAAGCCCTACTTAGTATAGCTTCGTTTTATGTAAAGAATATTAAAATGGAAATAGTTGCTGTAACTGGATACTAAATAGTTGTTCTTGGCATAATATTTATTAAGTTATAAGTGTCATGCACCCAATTATGAAAAAGTTTTCATCATAAAATATTTAATCTCCTTATGGGCAACTAATTACAATATTCAGTTTATTTAGTGCTATTGTTAATCATCATCATTACAGCACACTTATCATTTATTTAATATTCAACTTGAATGAGTTGTCACCCACACTCCGCCCGCTCAACAGCTGTTCCTGTTGGATTGCTTTTCGACAAAGGGACAAAAATGTGAACATAAGCATCATTTTTATTGCCCAAGTGGTGCGATAATTTATTCTAGATTTATGTTAAATAGATATATTGTTGTTTTTGTTGTTGGCCTGTTACTGTTGATAGCCCTTTAATGATAAACAACTGGTCTAAAGCATAAAAAACGTAGAGCAGTTGAAGTAAACGGAAGAAGGGCGCTCACCTGAAACTGTAATTATTTATATTAAGCGTTATAGTTCCATCTAGATTTCTTATATTGTCCAGTTTAGTGCCACAAAAAAGGGGAAAAAAACCAACCTGTTGAAATATTTGATGAAAATTCAGCTTCATAAATATTTGCATGCTGACCCCAATGGCTCTTTTATTGAAAATAATATTTTCCTGGCAAAGTATAATTTATAAAATACAAAAATATTTCGCTCAGATACTATATCTCTTTCTTTCTTTCTTTCTCTCTCTCACACACACACACATACACACACATTTTATCTCCCTTACTGCTTCATAAACTGTACTCGTTATTATGTTGCTGCTCTATGATTAGAATTAAATATTCCTTTGTAAAGTCGCTGGGGTGTGTGTGGTTGACATCGAATGGCGCCAAATGAAAAATTGAATTTTTAAACAAAAACTCAAAGTGAATATTTTTGTATGCGAATGTATTAGTATTAGTGGATGAAAACGTGCTGTTGCTGAAGAACAGATTATTTTGTGGATATAGTAGAACGAGTAAAAAGGTTTAATGTAAACTATGGCTTGAAGCCAAATCTTCTCCTCTATATTTACATACAAAATGTGGGCGGGGCAGGTTTGTATAATTTATGAATTAACCGTTAACAAGTCGCACATAAAATTTGTTATAAATCGTAAGCGTGCCTGCTAACCGACACCGTCCCTTGTATAAAATTTTACTGTACAAATTTTTTGTGGCTTTAAGTTACATGAGTTACATATATCATAATAATGGGTGTGGCTGTCAGCTTGTACAAAATATTACATTAATATCTCAAACTGTACGATTGTGAGCTTTTTACCAATACGGACGGACATGTCTAGATGGATTTCATAGAGTCTTTGGAAATTTCGTGTACATCCCCTTTTTCATATATAACTGTTATATCATATTATCATAACATTAATAACTATTATACTGATATTATGTTATACTTAAAACTGTTATATTGTAATATAACAAATATTGTATGTTGACTAAAAAAAAATTTTGTAAAAAAAAAAATTGCAAACTGTTATAATTATAATATAAAGTTAACTGTTATATACCAAAATAAAATATTTAAAATAATTTTATTATATTTATACAAAATTATAATGAAAAATAAAAATTTTCCAAACTGTTCTATATATCAATATAACAGTTATAGTAAAGGTACGTGATATTAGCACATATGTATGAGTATAACAATTTAGTTTCAGTTTGAAATTTTTTTTTTTATAAAAAAATTAAAAAACACTCACATGTTTATAAACAATTTCAATTTTTTAACTCTTCTTACACACACATATAGCCTATGTGGTATACACAGAAACAATTGTAAACTTTGCCCAAACTATGCTCACCAAAGCATTCCAACTTGGTGTCACAATAATACAAAATGCAGAACATACAGTATATTGTGTAGGCACGTGATATTATCGAGTATGTGTGTATAACAGTGATTTAAACTTTAGCTTCATATTCGTACAAATGCACAAAATATGACAATACTCGGTGCTAACTCAATAAAACGTTGCCAATGGAATCAAGTAACAAATTGTACACGTAGCATGCACGTGTGTTGCATCGAGCAGCAGCAGCAGCAACAGCAGCAACAACATCAGGATAAAATAATTGTAAATGAAACCTTGCTTCCATTGAAAGAAGTGAATATTTATTTACACACACACACACACACACACACGCACACATGATTGTTAATTCATTGCTTCATTTGGCAAATAAATACCAGTTAGCAGTTGTGTATGGGTATGTGTGTGTGTGTGTGTGTGTGTGTACGTATATAAACTTTAGTAATTGACACCTTCGTGTCAATGGTGAATACAACAATAACAACAGCTGTATAATTTGAAAAATAAATACAAATTTTATTGACACGCTTCAATATGTTTATATTGCAATACATATAAACACAAACACATATATAAACATATGCTCCCTTTTAACATCTAATTCGTACAATACAATACAACATTAATGCTAGAGCAATTCAGTTGGATTAACACTACACACATATCTGCGCACTTTAACACCTTTATTAATAATAATAACAATATTGTATGTGTGTGTGTGTGTGTATGTGTTTGTGTATATGTGACATACTTACATCTGTTATAACAACATTATTATTGTACAATCCTCTTTCACATGTGACACAGACAGATTGCTGAGCTCTTCTATTGTACAATACATTACAAGAGCGTTTTAATACACACACACGAGTGTGTGTGTGTGTGTTTGTGTTTAGAGGTGCGCTAGTACGTAATTAAATTATGTATTATTTACTAAATTGCATGACATTTGCTGTTGTTATTATTATTATTATTGTTGTTGTTGTTGTTGTTATAGATAAGTAAATATTGATCTTTAATTTACAATAAAGTTGCAATTACGTTTAATGAGTAAATACTTTACATGCATTAATGAAATTGTCTAACATAACATATGCAAATATTATCTCTCTCTCTCTTTCTCTCCCTCTCTTTCTTTCTTATTCCTTATTAATTCAAATAATTTTAGCTGCTTCAAAATAGTCATTAAATATTTTCATTTATATAATATTTTGTTTACATACCCATCACTTGGAAGAAGTTTGGGGGTGGGAGGTATGCACTAAGTTTATTTTGTAGGCTGGTAAAATCCAGAAGAAGGGCACCTATACGAAATGTTAGATCAGTAATAAAGTTTGAGGGGATTTGGGATGAAAAATTTTGCAATTTTTATATTAACTGTAACCAGGTAATGTGTTGGCGGAAACGCCTACCATTTACAAAAAAAAAACTCTTTTTGACACAGAATGCGAATATTTTAACAGCCGTTAAATTAGGGCGTACATTTATACTTGCCACGCCTACATATTGCATACAGATTTAAACAATGCCAGATTGAATAAAAATATATTTGATCCAAATGAACATTTCCACATTTCAACAATTTCCTCACATACGAGCTCAACGTTTCAAATGGTTTTTTACAAATAAAATGGCGGCTGCCTTAGAAAGTCCCATTATACACTTCTTTCAAACTTGAATTGATGTGGATATCAAATGAAAGGATTTGACGAGTAAAATGCTTTACGCCAAGTGATGTCTTGTTCAATTAAATATGGCGGCCACCCAAAGATGATGACACACATGCATAACTATTGTTCACAACCTAGACAATATGGGTATCAAATAAAAGGGCTTGGTGAGTAGAAGGTCATAGGCCAAGTGTTAACATTTTAAATCAAATATGGCGGACACTTCTACAAAATAAGAGATTTGAAAGATTTTGAGATTTTCTATAAATTTACCAACAATGAATACATGGACAGCTATAACCAGATTTCAATGACAATTAAGTTTTTTCATGACAAAAAAAACAAAAAACAAAACAAAACACCCGCATTTAAGAATAAACTTGCATAGCACTTTTACATATATAAACTTGACGATATATATAAATATAAAACTAATAAAGTTGAGCGCTTAAACGGTTCAAATAAATTGCTAAATGGTGTGTTAATGTTTTAGCGTATTTGACTTAGTTCTGATCTACTACTATGCGGTACATACACACACACACACACACACACATACACGTAAGTAGTTTACCATGAATAATGATGTATATGTTATGCGTTACAATCCTGCTTACACACGTGCAATATATACTAAACCGAGGCTAATATGGTTGAATGTGTAAGTGTTCCGTTCGGTTCGGTTCTGTTCTGTTCTGTGTGCATATGTTCTGTTTAAATAATTGGCAGTGTGTAAAAGAGCTTGTGTGTGTGTGTGTGTGTGTGTGTGTGTGTGTCTGAATGATAGAATAAACCACTAGTACACCAGCACAAGAACAATGTATGTATATTGGCATTTGTACACACATACACACGTACATACGTACATACATACAAGTTTGTGTATAATAGAATTATTCAATATTATTATTATTGTTGTACTGGCACTGATGCTGCATAGTGCTACTATCATGTTCATGTACATTATTCAATTTGGTCTTGGCTTTTCCTGTCTTGCATCATAACACATCTTCTGCTTGTTGTGTAGTTGTGTGTTGTTGTTTGTACAGGCCTCCCCTCTCCATCCACCCCCTTACCACCTCTTATGCTTTAGTATCTTTAAAATATACCAAACACACATGTGAGGCCACTGTTGCCCTTATATAATCTATACACAGACGCACACATACTTGCTTCCACATATAAATTTACATGCATTTGTGAAAATTTGTTATAAAACTTTCCAACGAGAAATGTTATGAGAACTTAACACACACACACACACACACTTACACACGTGTATGTTTGTAATGTATACTGAAATTTAAGTAATATGCTACAATGGTAAAGTTTTTCTTCTTCTTCTTCTTCTTCTTTCTATTCTTGTACTTTTCATATTCATATGCAACCGATTTAAGGAACACCTGAGTCTAGAGCAATTTTTCTTAAATAACATTCTCTCACCCTTCCATCACTACGAGAATAACCATGTAATAGGTAATTATATTATAACGGATGGTATAGAGTGGGTGTCCATTAAAGGCAAAATATATAAAAATAAATAATAGCTGGTAAGACAACTACATTTGGCTTGGGCCAAATTTTAAAAAACCCTGCAAATCTACAATAGTGGGCTTGACGGGTTACGCCCCCTAATAAGGTATGTATTACGTTTCAGCTTGCAAGTCCAGTTTTACCCTGAGTACAGCTTTTTGTAAATTGTAGGCGTGTATATTATTCGATCATGCCCATTTTATATACATCGATGTATGGAATAACTATAGATATGCCTACCAAATGTAGAGTTCATAGGTCAATTTTTGTAGCAGATATAACGATTTTTGTTGATTGTGGGCGTGTCTGTTATCCGGCCACTCCCAGTTATGGCATATCAATGGATAAGTTAATAGTAAATATTCAATCTAAATTTCAAATTTATAGCTCAAATTTTGTGGCACATATATAGAGATTTGTAGATTGTAGGCGTGGCTCTTGACCGATTTTTCCCATTTTAAAAAGCAATCTACGCATTAAAAGTGTCTGTATAAAATTTCAGCTGAATATCTCAAAATTTACAACCGTGAGAATGCCAACAACGGACAAACGTTTCTAAATCGACTCAGTTTTTAATGTTGATCAAGAAAATATATACTTTGTAGGATCTCTGACGCCTTCTTCTAAGTGTTGCACATGTAATGATAAACTTAGTATACCTTTCATTTTATGTGTAAGGTATAAAAGAAGTTGCAAACTTTATATGCTCTTAAATGTTTCATGATACCAAGCAACCAACAAAGTCCGATTTAATATTCTTATCATGCCTGCAATCTTGTTTAAGTTTAAAATATTATTGAGAACAATTTTGACATTTTACGGCATCACTCGAGGCGTTAATTTGGCAACATATATATAATCATAATGAAAGCATCACAATTTAGATATAATTTGAGAATGTTCACAAGTCCATCTGCTCACGTTCACAATAATTGATTGCGGGTTTTAGCAAAATTCAAAACTTTTCTACTTATTTCTTTATACACACATATACGCGATATAATATATATTGTTTTTTTAATAATCGATAAACATTGGAATTTATGAAAAATTTTAAATATTGAATATTTTTAAGAAAATTATCTATTTATGGGAATGTTAAATGAAAGGGCTTGACAAAGAAAATGTCTTAAAATAAAAGGCTTGAATATAAAGTCCTCCCGCTTATGTTATATAACTATTCATCTCACACTACTCAATGTGAATATCAAATGAAAGGTTTCAACGAGTAAAATTGAAAAAAAAAATTAGACAGAAAACAGCCATTAGAATAAAAATGGCGGCCATTAAAAGATGTCAAATTTTATTTTTGAAACAATTTAAATTTTGCACTTAACTTTGGTTATGATTACATTAGAAAGTATTATGGACATTGGAAATTAAAACATACTCAATATGGTGGCTGCCGCATTATAATCATTCCATCCATACTACAACCAATATGGCGGCCCGCCTCCAAATATATGTTTCTAAATATATTCAATATGGGTGTCAAAGAAAAGGTCTTGATGAGTACTTTGTAAAAACCAAAATGGAATTTTATTAAATTACATATAGAGCGGCTGCTGGCAATAAACTTTTATATAATATAAAAAATATTTTAAATAAATTATTATTTATATTAAATTCTGTCAAATTGAGCTCGGTTTGCTTCTGCAATATATTTTTCAACTGAACTTGTAACACGAACTGAAATGACAGAAAGCGAGAGGATGTTATCTATCTGTCTTTCTGTCATGATATCCTTTAAAGAAAACCATTTCTTCCTTTTCGTCTTCTTCTTTTTTTCTTCTTCTTCTTCTTCTTTGTCATATTTTTCACTTGATATAAATGATGTAAAAATTGCTGTGATTTGCTTGATGTACAGCAGCAACAGCAGCAACAGCAGCAGCAAGAGAGATTTCCCTGACATACTCTTAAAATCTATTAAGATATATAGCACAGATATAAGCTTGTACTGAACCACCACCATTCCCATGTAAAGGTTTAACTGCTGCTTGCATATGTATATATCCTACCCACACATAAGCACATGCATACCTACATAAGACATGATTACTTTATATATAAATTACTTTGCGTGAGTACACATCATTCAAAATGTAATTTAGTAGGTAAAGATTTGTGCACAACCGAATGAAATTCGTTCGTTGGCAAAGAGCAGCTTAGGTTAAAAAGTATTTTACTTCCGTTTCTATACCCTACACATTGTATGGGGTTTACAACAAACTTGTTGTAACGTTTGCAACGCACAGAAGAAATCTCTAGTCTAGCCTCGGTCTAGCCTTTACACGTTAGGAACATTTTATTATTGGATATTTTTTATGCAAACATTTCTGCATATAGACTCCTATGAAAATTGAATGAACTTCAACTATGAACCATGCCCATAATCGATTGAAAAAACCTATTTATTAACCACAAATTCGATTTTAGAGTTGAAAGAGCTTTGCCACAGATATGGGCGGGGTTGGATAACAGAAATGTTTCCTTTCAGAATCCTACAGATTAATTAAAATGATAAACATTAAGTAGAGAGGGCGTAATTTGGTACCTGCCACAACCACTGTTTTTATACATAGATAGCGTAGCGTATTTAAAAAGTTCCTTAAGCCAAATGTAGTTATTTTTTTTTGTTATTTGTTTACTTGTGTTCCTTCTGTTGTATGCTGATTCTATATGTATGTATGTATGCGTACGTACAGGGATAATATGGTTTATTATAAAACCACCTTACGTGTGCGTTTTCTATTGTCCTCCTCTTCAAAGTGCAGAATATGATGATAAATACGGCGGCAAGTATTGTAGTAAAGAACATTGATAAGTGAGAGAGAGAGAGAGAGAGAGAGAGAGATGAAAATCGGGAGAGTGATAGAGAAAGAGAAACAAATCGAGCATATATAAATTATATTGTAATCACATGGAATAACTTTCCACAATGTTCACCATTTTATATCTCGTATATTGAAATTGAAATTGAAGCAGTTATGGAATAAGTTTCTTGAGATTTCTTTTTTTAACTACATAGTAAAGTTTTTCATACTCAAGCTTTGTTTGTTGCTACAGCCTCCCGTCGAGTAAATACATTTCAAAATTACAGACAACTCTCATATAATATTATAAATGTTTGTATGTTTAGTTCGCGTTTGTGGTATTTACTGTTCTTCGAGTGGGACTTGTCTTAAGATCTTTCTTTCCATGATAAGTAATCATGTAGAGAGTGCAGGTATTAGAGATAATATTAAAGAGAGAAGCACACACACACACGCTGTTTTTAGTCTTAAGCATTTGTAAAGTAATCAATAAAAAAAAAAACTCAATTGTGATTTACAATTTTATTAAAGGATTTTCTACACTAATCCTCTTTGTGAAAATCGTTTTAAAAAATTTTAAAATAGATAAAAATCATAATTATTGACATGTTAGTGGATTTTTACATTTTCTGTTGTCAGACGTCAGAGATTATGTCCGTCCCTGTGATTATGTGTTTTTTTAGTTAGCACTCTCATGTTAGAAAATGTTAAGATATTGAGCTGAACTTTGCTAGGTAAATTAGGTGAAATCAGTCAACAGGCACGCCCATAATTGAAAAAAGAAATGAACCTATAAAAATGAAATTTTCTTATTTTTAATTAAATTATAAATAAATAAATAAAATGATGTGACGAAAAATGGGCGCGATCAGATAGTGAAATCATTTCATTTGCAAAAATTTCCAAAAATTGTTTTTGTTACAGAATTTGACTTTAGTTTAGTCACTACTACAAAAAGTAATCGAGTGCCATGCCCACCTTACGTAATACCTTGAGAGTATATATAAGTTTAATGTTCCGTTGTGGAATATGTAGAAGAGAGGCAGCAGAGCAGAGACTCTACAAATTGTAAAGATTCTTGATCAGCATCAAAATCTGTAGTCGATCAAGCTAAGGGCGTATAAAAGTGTGAAATTTTAAGATATTGAAAATTTTTTTTTAATTTTGGTCAATATCGGTTAATAGCCACGCCCACAATCGACAAGATTCTATTCAAACGCACAAAAATTAAGCTGCAAAGTTAAAAAAAAAACTGTACAGTACACACATTTATAATGAGCTTTGTCGTCCATGCATCAATTTACAAAAGCCGTTAAGTGTGCAAAGTGTGACGTGGCAGTTGATAAGTTAACATACAGTTATATAGGGCGTAATTATATGCCCGCCATTATGCTTGTGTTTTTTTTTTTTTTTTTTTTACTTGCTTTACCATGCATTAAGCATCCTCTTGTTTTTTTTTTTTTTATTAATAATTAAAATCAAATCGAAACATTTATTATATATTATACTTAAATGTCATATAAAAAAGCTGCTTTGATCCCGATTTATCAATGCATTAAACATTATATGCTACAAAAAAAAAAAAAAATTAATTGAAATTGTAAACACTTAATACCAAACTCAATACTCAACAAAATAAAAACAAAACAAAAAAAAAATGAACAATATAAAGCGTGTATGGAATTAACAAAATAAAAGGTGAATGTGTAAAAAAACGCATTGATACTGACACTGACACTGCCACTGACACTGATACCATTAACCAGTTTAACCATTGTAAGGGAAAGAATTATGGTGTTTTTGTTGTTTTATGTCATTAAATATTATATTAAAAGTGCATTTGTTTTAAATTACACACAAAATGTTATTTTATGAAAAGCATAACACATAAAAAAGTGGAAGCAATTGAAACCTCTACATAGGCCACCGGAACGTGAAGATCGTTGTGGTTAAAAAACCAACAAGAAAACAACTAGAAATGGTTTATAATCAAATCTTAAATACCCTTTACAGGTTCGTACAGACAGTGGTAGAGGCAGTTACGCATGGTTACGCCCTCTAATTAGTGTAACATATGTTTAAAGTATTAACTTGCAAATAGATTTTTATCTTTTAGTTTTTGTGAATTATGGGCGTATCTATTATTGTGTTATATGACCACGCCCACTTTTGCCATATCTATTAATAAGATAATTATAAATCTGTTTATCAATTTTATGGCAAAATTTTTGTGATCAATATAAAGATTAGTATTATTTGTGGGCGTGGCTTTTGATTATAATAAATTTTTTAAGCATCTGTTGGCCTTAAACTATTTACAAAATAATTTATTTATTCATATCATATACAAACTTTCATCTATAACCGTGTATGTGCGTGTGTGTTTACATATTATAACGGTATAAAATGTTTTCCGCTTAATTTTGCCAAATTTATTCATTTCGTACATAAATAAAGAATTTATATGAAAAGTTCGTTTTAACCGCAAACTTAGTTTATATTGCATTTATATTCGTACAACACACATACATACATTTGCATAATAGGAGGTGTGTATGGGTGTATAATAGATGTAAGGTGTTTTCAAACATCCCACAGTAAGTAAATTGTGTTTTTAAGGCGTGCGTTTGATAACCACTAATTGTGTAAACAAAAGTCTTGCTTCTGTGCAACTATTGAACACTATAGCATATGCGTTGACACACATACACGCACACGCATCTCCCCAAAACTATTGAAATACTGCACACAAAATAGAACAAAAAAAAAAAACTATACTTGCCTTGGGCCTAATTTTAAACACCCTTTACATTTACATACAAAATTAGGGCGTGGCGTGTATCCTTTTACGCATGGCTTTCAAATGATCTTGTCCAATGTAAAAAGTGTTGTATAAGCAAAGCATAAATTTATGAAATTTCATCTCAATTTTTGCAATCATAAACGCTCCACTATAATGACGTATACACGAACGGACATGGCTTGATCAAATCCCGATTTTAAGGCCAATACTTATATATTATATACAATTTCTGAAACTTTGTTCCAAGTGTTGCAAATGTATTAACAAACTTTAAGTATTGTTATCATTGTGAGGTGGAGGGGGCCACATATAATCATTGCGTTCTGCACTCACTCATAGAGAACTTGAAATTTGTAGAACACACGTTTAATTTATACGCTATTGAGAAATGAAAGACGCAGAACGGGAATGAACGAAGATAACAGAGTGAAAGTGCGGGATGTGTGGAGTGTGTGTGAGTGTGATTATGATTGTGCAATTGCTAGAGACATAGTGTATCGTACCTCTCTCTCTCTCTCTCTCTCTCTCTCTCTCTTTTTCTACACAGGCAGGTTGTATTAAAACCACAAGCATTTAATTAAGTTTGAAAATGCGTGCTTGCAACATTTTACCTGCAAGTTACAAGAACAACAACAACAACAACAACATGTATACAAATCGTGCAAACTTTTCTCTATGTAGAACAAAGTTTCCTACAAACAGATACATATGTTATCCGTGTTCTCTGTATATAAAAATGTTATACGGTGTGTATGCGCGTTTGTAGAGTATACCACAGCAACATATATTTGCGGCTGAAGTTAAGTGCGGTGTTACATTTTGTGACAGAGCCAGAGATGCTTGATTGTGTGTATATGTGTTTGTGTATGTTAGCGTTCATGTGTGAATAATTACGGTATATATAAAATATTAAAATAAAACTAAATTTGAAATTTTTCAAAATATTGAGTACGCGTCGAGTACATTGTATGCACGTTGGTTGGCATTGTCGGGGTTAATGCAATTTTTGCTTAATTATTATTGAATAATAAATGGAATCGATGGATAGCTTGCATGCTGATAATCTATGCGATACTGTAGTCTGTGTCGTATGCTGTATTATGCATTTGTTAATGTATTTATTATCATTTAAGTTCTCGGGGGATATAAATAGTTTTGTTTGCTATTATTAATATACAAATATTCAGCCGCTGGTAGCCACATAATATTATTTTCCAATTTTGCATTCATTTTATAATGCACTCTCAATACGTGTTTGTAATGCGGCAGCCACACGATATATAAATATCTAAATGAAACCTATAATGATCAAATAATATAAGTAGTATAGTATTATTTGCATGTATCCAAATGAAATTATGAAAATGGTTGCAAATGGATTACAATTGATTCGGATTGTTGAGCACAACAAGCCAAACTAACTTTAGATAAATCATAATTACAAAATTCTAGGCCTACTGAGTATCAGGCAAACACTTCTTTCTTAAGCAAGAACAAGCAAAACTTTTACATCACAAAGAGCACTTTAAAGAGTTGAACTGGGGCCATCCCATTTTCACAATCCAATCCAATTTGCAAACACATATAATGTATAAATAATGAGCGTGACATATACTTGATTACGCTTTACATTAATGTAATCAACTTACAAGTTGAATTTTGTGCCAAATATAGGTTTTTTGTAAATATGGGGGCGTGTCTTTTAACCGTCTACTTTTTAACAAATCAACAATTTCACTATATAATCATATCAAATCATGTGCATTCAAATTTCAATTCATTTCATATTATATGATTTTTGAATAGATTATAACAATTGTGGGCGTGGCCGATTTTATTCGTTTTAAACAGCAATAGATACCAGTCTATATACAACATTTTATGTAAATATACTTGGATAAAAGTTAACCCCTTGAGGAGTTCCAACAAATGGACAAAAGGCTTCGATCGTTTCAGATTCTCATACTCCATCAGATTCAAAATTGTATATAATTTGTTGCCTTTTGCAAACGGAATATCACACTTATACTCTCCACCTTATAAGGGAGCTATAAAATATATTTAAAATGGCGGCCTCAACAAAATATCAGGTTTCCCGTTACCCTATAATATGTATGATATGGGTATTAATTGAAAGAGCTTGCTGAGTAGAATACAAATAATGAATGCCACCAAAAAATTTGAAAATGATTAAAAATTTTTTTTTTGAAAATTGAAAAAATTTTGCTTTTAAAACTTGTTATTATCAAAAATTTTGAAAATGATGGAAAATTTTTTTTTTTTTTAATGAAAAATTTTGCTTTTAAAACTTGTTATCAAAAATTTTGAAAATGATTAAAAATTTTTTTTTGAAAATTGAAAAATTTTGCTTTTAAAACTTGTTATTATCAAAAATTTTGAAAATGATGAAAAAAATTTCTTAGAAAAATGAAAAAATTTTACTTTAAAAAATGAAAATTTTTCTTCTAATTTGAAAATGATTTAAACGTCACAAAAAATTTTTTAATTTTTTTTTTTTTTTATATATAAAATCAAAAATTTTTTATTTTATTCGTAATATTAATTATTCTTCATCAAATTTTTGGCAAAAATTTATAAATATTTGCGCATTTTCGTTATGGAACGTTATATGAAGAGGAGTTCTAAAAATGGTCCCATGGGGTTCAACTTTGTTCCGAGTAAAGCAGCTAATTAACTATTCTTCACCGGATATTGTGAAAAATATGAAGAATTGTGTCTTTTTGCCGTATAAAGACCTGGTCTGATCCTATCCATTTTCAATAGGGTTCCTCTTTGGGCTAATAAAATTTTGATTGATGAGAAGTTGTAAAAATGGTCCGATTGTATTCAAATTTATTCCGGTTAAATATTGTTGGTGTATACGACTCCTGCTTCAAGCTTTTGTAAATAGAATGACGACACTTATTACACCTCTTATCTTATGTGGAGGATATAAAAGGAATCCATCTTTGTTAACTTATTATCTTGTTTACCTTGGATCGTCTCGGTGGTTGTTTGTCGGGTGATATTCCCAAAGAACTGAGTATTTCGGCCATTTGTTTTGTATTGATGCCACAGGTATTTGTTACATTCTTTTGGCAGCGTTTATGTACATTCATGTCGCACACCACACATTGCAGACCCTGTTTAATCAGACCGTACAGCAATGAACCGCAGTGATCACAAAATGTAAACCGTTTATAATTGTGAACCACAAAACGATGTGGAACGTTTAGATCCAAGTAGTATATATATGTTTACTTGTCAAATAAATTCTTTTCTTCGCTTTCAATAATATTACTATCAGGTTATGGGCCCAGCACAAAAATAAAAGGATAAAAAATAAAAAATAAGAAGAAAATTTTTATGGTAATATAAAGACCTCCATCTAAAAATGGTCCTCTCAACAAATAATCGGACCTCACAATGTATAAAATTTCTTCCATAACATAAAAATGTTCGCGTTCGGTTGAGCCTTTTATAAAAATAAATTCATTTATTTGCTGGAATTGCATAAATTTATATCAAATACAGTAATTTCCTAACTAATATTCAATAGTATCTTTAAAGTGGCTGCCAAAATGGCCAAAAGCAATAGAAAACCGCCCAACAGGGCAAGAAATATAATTGGAATCATTACAAAATTAATTGCACGCCATGGATTTTGAAATAAATTTACGATGATTGATATCGTTGATGCGATTAACAATGAGAATACTAATGATGGCAACAACATCACCATTGTCATGGTTAATTGCAGCAAATCGGAAAATGTCAAAATAAACAGGAAGACAAATAAGAGGATGAGAGCCAATAAAAATATGCACAACCCAATCATTATAACGAAAAATTTTCTACTTTGATTTGTATGTATGGCACAGAGAAAAAAAAAATTGGTGGCCTTGCTTAAAAAATATATATTTTTTTTTTTTTTTTTTTGGAAACTTAAAACTAATAAAAAAAAGTTTAAACTGTTTTCAAAGAGAATTTTGTGAGAATGAAGAAAAAAGTTTCTGATTTTATATTTTATATGCACATACATACAATTCAAGTTAAAAATCATTTCAAATAATTTAAAAAATAAAAACAATTTTTTAATGAAACTATGTACAAAAATTTCCATAAATATGATATAATATCTCACTGTAATAAACACAAATTGTATACAAAAGTTGCACAAAGCCCCCGTGCAGGCGAAAGTTTAATGGAAACATCAGTTAGGATTAGAGTTGTGGCCTTTTTACCGCTCGCAGCAACAACAGCCAACCACCCTTTTAGCCATAAGTCTGCAACAATGTTGTAAGACATCATGTATGCATAACTGCATTCTCGTATGCCAGAGTTTAGTACTTTCCAAAGCTACAGCTACAGCATCACAAAACAAAACATCGTTTCAGTAGCTGATGAGAACCGTACAACAAGACATTTGTTTATAGCCTTAGAGACTACCCTGCGATGAGCAGAAATACTCATACAACAACAAATAACTGCATTTACATTTTTCATATGATTAGTTAGACTGTAGAACAAAGCAACCATTCACACTTTTGTGCTCATACCACTCTGTGAGTTTTGTGTCAAAAAAAAAAAAAGGAATTGTTCGAAATGAAAATTTATATGTATTTCTGCTGTTCAATATATTATAAGACTTTTTCTTTCAATTTTATATAAATTATTTTGGAAAAAATCGGAAAAATGTCAAATTTCTATGAGACTATGCTGAGAGAGTCACTCTTGGAAAACGCCATCGTTAACGGTGCGATAAAGCGACAATTTCCAACTATTTCTGCAAAGAGCTGTACAAGGAAAATTCTGCCCTTTACTAAATGAAAGTCCAACGAAACTTGAAGAAAAAATATATAAATGGTCGAAAAGTGGAAAAGTGGAAAAGTTGAACGCAGCAAAAAAATAAAAGAACGCCTTTTTTTTTCATTTATTAATTATTTATTTATTCATTCATTCCATCACAATATATAAAATTACAAACGTACAAATGTTTGCAATCAATGGTAGTTTTGCTTATAAGAATAGAAAAAACAACAACAACAATAACATATGCACGTAAAAAACCACTGTCCAAATGTCTCCAAGTCGAGCGCCCTTTAATGACAAACACTCGTTTGTATTGTACGTGTTATCTACGGTGTTCCCTTTGTTTTGCTTATAAGAACAAAAACAAACAACAACAGTAACACGTGCGTAAAAAATCAAAAACAAACAAACAAACAAACAAAAAAAACTAATTCTTTACTGTTTTTGGTTCGGAAAAAAATTCAGAGTAAATTGGTTATGTATTAGAATATTGACACACGGACACAAAACCTCTTGCTTCGCGCATCTCACGCATAACATCGCCATGAAGTGGTTGAAAAATCTAAATTTTATCAAATAATTTTTAAATCTTTTTTTTTTTTTTTCCTCTAAATTTAAACAAATTTTTTTAAATTCATCTAAAACCAAATTTATTCAAAAAATATTAAAAATAAAAGGAAAAAAAAAAAATTGTAAAAATGAGACAAAAAATTTCTTCCACATATTCAAAGGATTTTAAATTGAACGGTTGGCTGACAGCAAATGTAAAGCCTATTAATTTTTAATGGTTGTCCTTTAACAAAAACACAAAAATCATCATTATTCGAATGCATGCATACACACACACACACACACACACATGCACTTGTGCTGGTATATTAAACATTTATTACCACCTGACCGCACAAAAGCAGGTTGATGGTTTGACAATTCAGTCCTGCGAGAGATGCTGCATAACAACAATAGCAACAACAACAATAGCAACAACAACAATAACAAAAAATAGCAAATATTTAGTAAAATTTAGAGTTGCCATACTTAAACATTTTGTGAAACCAACAAAACAAACCGAAACAAACAAAAACCTTGCGGTGGTGGAGAGAGTGGCAGGGAGGATGAGGAAGACCAACATCAATATGAAATTGTCTACGTTCTGTTATCACTGCATTACTGCAACCTCCATATACACGCGTCATTACATTTCAATATCCCTCGCTCTCTTCCTCCTCCCCCCCCCCCCCTCTCTCACTCCATTTCACTCTTACCAATCGCCTAAATGTACATGTATTGTTTACAATATGGCGCGTGTGTGCAGATGTGTTGTTCTGCGTGTAATAAATGAATGGATTTTATAGGAGATGTGAAAACATCAAAATTAAAATCTCATCAAACTTAACAATGACGATTAGCAGAAAGTAGCTAGTTAACCAAACAGTGAAACAGCTATACAAAGAGAATGTGTGTGTGTGAGAGAGAGAGAGAGAGAGAGGGGGCCAATCATCCAGCCAAGTTTGTATATAATTTAGGTGCGATAGACATTCCAACAGCGTAAAATACAATTTTGTTATACTCATTGTTGTTGTTGTTGTTGTTGTTTGTTATTATTGGTATTTCGATTATATTCAGATGAAGAAGAAGAGAAAAAAATAATTTGAAACAACAACAACAACAACAACAACAGTAACAATATATGTTGAAAAACGCTACCACAAACAACAAACAAACAACAACCTCTCCTGCCCACATTAGCATTATCAATGCATACACACACACACACACACACACACGCAGCGGCAAATATCTCTTTTCGTTTAGCGCAATGTGGCTTTTATAGCATTTTGTTGAAAATTATGGGTTATATGGCATACACAATATATACGCGTGTGTGTGTTTGTGAATGCTGTGATATTGTTGCTGTACTTTAAACATTTGTGGTTTAGGTAGTAAAATTTAAAATCCTGCGTTAATTTCATTTGAAAAACGTGAACGGTTACGCTTCACTGCTAATGAAAGATGTACAAATTTTTGTTAATATTTGGTCATAACAACAATAATAATAACAACAACAACAACAACAATAGCAAAACAATAACGTTACAAAAATATAATTATTCAGCCACAGCAGCCATTGCTGTGCATGACTATTGTAGTAACACTGCATTCATTACATTCTGTTCACATTCATTTATAACATCACACTTCCATATATACACACATTCACATACACATATTTCTATGGAGAAAAAAACTGAAAAGAAAAAAAAAAAAAAAAAAGAAAACATAAATAAGCCATTTGTGGATTGTCGATTTTTGGAGCTTTTCGTATACATTTGCAGGATAGTTGGATGATTGGCTGGCAAACACTAGCACACATACGCATACAAACATGCGGTTCACCACAATTATGCATAAAAATCTAAAAAGTCATAAAATGTAGAGAGTTGTACATATAGGCACGCTAATGTATGCAAATAAATGGAAGTGAGTGATTGTTTATATCCTCACGTACGTTCATATAAAATCGTATATGCATGCGGAACAGTGTGTAAATTATGTGCCTGGTTGTACAACTATAGCAAAGAAAATCGAAAAAATTCTGCAAAAATTATATTAAATAGTTAGTCGGCTTTGTGATCATTCAACCGCATAAAATATATAAAAGAATGTGTTTTTTTTAGGCACTTTTTATACTATCCACGTAAAAGAGGCGGTATATTAAGTTTGTTATTGCATTTGCAACACCTAGGATAAGGCGTCAGAGACCCTACAAGGTATATATTTTCTTGATTAGCATTAAAAACTGAGTCGATCTAGACACTTGCGTAAGCGTGTCTAGAGGGCCGGCTGTTTTTGGCATTCTCACGGTCGTAAATTTTTAAAAAATTGAGCTGACATTTTTATATTTTATAATCCTTGTTTTTGCACGCAATTTCAATTGAACAAAATCGGTCAAGAGCCACGCCCACAATCAACAAAAAAATGATTTTTGTGTAAAACTCGACTTGCAAGTTTAAGCGTAATATACACTTGTTTAGAGGGCGTAATTAAATACCTGCCACGCCCACCCTTTCTATGTAGATGTGAAAGGTATTTAAGTCAAATTTATTTTCTTTACTTTTAAATTTCTCTTCTATTGCACCCTACATGTACAATCTCATTAGATAACTTTTTAAATAATCACCAGCATGAAAACTTGTGAGACCGACCCTTCAACGTCTTTCCGTACAGTTAGGATCGAATTGCGAAGCAAATTTTGTTAATAACTGTTAATCACAACATTCATGTGTCATATAAAGTGTTTTACGCGTAATGAATACGTTTAGCAATAAAATTTGTTGTTGTATTATGTATTTATAAAGAAATTATTGTAAATATCAGTTGTTTTAAAAAAAAAATTAAATAAAACATTTAATTATGGCTGTTTGTGACAGCTTAAAACATAATTATTAACAAAAAGGGAAAAAAACGAAATTTCACTTAGATGACCCCTAATGAAATACCCTATACTGGTGTTTTTTAAGGCAAGTAAGAATTACTTATAGAATATTTCTGTGTTTGATAGAAGTTTTAGTAAATTATGGGCGTGTCTTTTATATTAAACATCCCCTTTTGGATCAGCTAGTGGTTCAGCTAACTGTACAGATGTTTTTGTCATTTGTTTTTTATTAAAGATTTTTATAGATTTGAGGCGTGGCCACTTTTGGAATTTAGTTTTTCAATTAGATATTAAATGCTTGCAACAGATTTTTTATTAATTAAAAGTGTAAGCGATTAAAAATTTTTTTTTTTCTTTATAAAAATTTTTTCCTTTTTTTTTTTCTCTTAAACTATAAGCGTGAACGATTTAGAGAATCATTATTTTTATAAATGTACCAATAATACGGACGGACATACTTATTAGAATTTTATGAGTACAAGTGTTGCCAGCCTCATAACAAACTTAATATATTAACTATTATACAAAATCCACATGAATTGTGAGTTAATGGGTAAAAAAACCAAAACAGAAAAAAGCCTCATAAAAGTTTTCCCTCTAAAATTCAAATGCAAACATTTACCATGCACATAATAATTAGTCAAAGAGAAAATAAACAATTATTATTACTAACAACAACAACAACAACAACAACAACAACAAAAGATTACAAATTAATAACAACAACTCAAACAAAATTTATATCTTTATAAATGTTTATCATATGAATGAATAACAAAAAAAAAAATTAATGAAAAACTAAAAAAGAAAAAAATTATAATATTGTAATAAAAAAAAAAAAAAATCAACTTCTAAGTAAAAACGAACTTCAAATACCCTACAGTATTAATGTAATATCGATTTTATAATTTATTGTACTAAACAGAAGAAATTTCGTTTATGCTTCAAGTGGCATTTTTCGCCACAAGCCTCGATTCAAATGGTTAGAGCTGCCGTTCCAGTTATGCGCTCAAACTCAAACTTATCCCAATCAGTTCGTATATTCAAAATCTATTGATTGGTAATAGAAATCTTCAAAATTAAATTTTTGTAAAATTTACCATAAAAGCCTATAGACCTTGAAAAATGGCAAAACAGTAAATATCGTCCGATTGAACTGAATGTTGTCTCATTTGAACATTGCAACAAATGGAATAATTGCATTAAGGCTCATCGACAAATGTTAAGAATTGTACATTTTAGTCAAATAAAAGTCTTTGCTGTACCACAAGTCCAGAAGAAATTAAGAAATGATCTCAGCTACCATATGAAGCTTAGAACTGTCTGTTGTTGGCACACTCTTTAGAATATTGTAAAATCTATCAAGTGCCACGCTTACTATCAACCAAAATCCATTTATCTGCCACAAAAGTTGATCCATAAACATTTACTTTAATTTACTTACTTGCTAATTAGATCGTTCAAGGATATATAACAAAAATAGACGTGGTCATATAATAGACACGCCTACAAATTACAAAAACCAACATTAGTTTGAGTTTACGATTCGAAACAGATACCTGCCACGTAACGGGTGCTTAATATTGAGATGAAGTCAAACTTCGTTTTTCATTTTGTTTTCATTTCATTGTTTTTTGCCTTTTTTTCTTTTTTTTTTTTACTTTTCTTTCAGTTACTTGTTTGTTGTCAAAGCAATGGTTAGTGTATGTATGTGTTTATGTGCGAATCTCTTAAGTGGCTGAGAAATGTTTTATGGCCAAGTGCAATATCTTCTTACTTTGTTTTGGTCTACTATCGTATAACAGAACTATTTCAACTAGCCACCATTATAACAATAACAACAACAACAACAACAACAACAACAACAACAAACACAAATGAATTGTGTGTGAACAAGCGACTATGTAGTCAAGTCTTTTGTTATATACAGCATAGAAGGGTGTTGGTAGTGGTGATGGTGGTGGTGATGGTGATAGTCATGAATTGCACGACACCACGTTGATGTTTGCAGCTTAATGTGTGTAGACCTAATATATGATTGTATAAGTTTGCGTGCTGGTGAGACTGGTTTCTATTACACTCTGTCAACACTCTAATAAACTCATAATTTTAGATTACTACATTGTATGTGTGTATGTGTGTGTGTGTGTGTGCTTGTCGCTGTGCCTACTTACTAACTCACTTGCACACAAACGCACATTTTAACTAACTGTAATGTTGACTTTATTACCATTTTACTTGTATTTTACTTTTATAGCCTTTGCATGGGGTTTTCTTTCTCCCTTTCGCCTGTCCCTCCTCCTTTTTGATTCCTTCTTCTTGCCGTTGTCAGTGTAGACTCATAAATTGTTTGATTACTTTTTGTAAATGAACCTCTGGTTGATCTCTATAGAAGCGAAGATAGTTTTTCGTTAAGATTATAAAACCAACGGAACAAAAACACAAAACAAAAATCAAAACAAAAACAAAAAAAAAAAAACACATCCTAATATTAAAACGATGTGTTTACAGATTAAAGTGTTTCTAGCAAGAGGGAAACTTTTGTTTTAAATTTTAATCTTAAAAAAAAAAAAACGAGAAAGACACATGTACAGTTTTAAAAGCACTGTATAGGCAACATATGCAAGCAAGTAAGTGATGCGTTGTTTTTGGGACAAACTTTATAATAGTCTTTTGAATTTGAGCCATATATTTCAATTGAATTATTTATGTTGTTTACACAACTTTCACTCCCCCTCCCCCTCCCTATCTCTCTCTCTCTCTCTCTCTCTCTCTCTCTGCTCCATACACCATTAAGCTGCTATAAATTGCTGAAGCAATAGTAATAAATGTAAGTCGTAGAATGAAATAGATGAGGTGATGACACGCAGAGCTTCAGAGGGTTTGTAAGAGAAAAAGAGAGAGAGAGAGAGAGAGAGAGATACTATGAGAATATAAGTTATGGACTCGAGAGGAAAAGTAGCGGATATATGTGTAAATTTATGATCAACGTCTACCACACAGTTACACATAAAAAACCTTACACTCCCATTCTCAAGATATATGTACCGCATATATCAAATAAAACATTAAAGATGTGGATTTTCTATTATGAAGGAATTATGAAAACACTTCAAAATGCAAAGCAAAGCTCAAAAAAGGATTTAAAAATTAATACTTAAATTGGGCTTAGATCACATCTTAAATAGAGGGCATGACACGTATGTCATTACGCCCCCTAATAGTGAATGTATTACGTATCAGCTTGCAAATCTAGTTTTACGTGGAGTATGGATTTTCTTTAATTGTAGGCGTATCTGTTATACGACCATGCCCATTTTTGGCACATAAGTAGAAGGGATAACTATGTATGCGTATATTAAATTTTAATTTCTTTGGTTAATTTTTGTAGCAGATATAAAGATTTTTGTCCATTGTGGGCGTGGCTATTGATCAATTTTACCCATTTTAAATAACAATCTTTTTGCAGCCACTAAGTGTCTAAGTGTCTGTACTAAATTTCAGCTCAATATCTCAAACTTTACGCCGGTGAGAATAATAAAACAGACAGAGGCACGGACACACGGACATACGTATTCTAACACCTCCTTCTGGATGTTGCAAACACATAATGACAAACTTATTATCTTAAATGGAAAATATAAAAATTACCTTTATTCACTTATTTGTGTAATGAAATTATCTGAAGCATTGATTGATAAATCAAGTTAAACAAAGCAAAAGAAAAAATAAATCCTCATTTTGTCAACATTTTCTAAAGCAAACATATTGCATTTCCTTTCAGTGAGTGTATTACCATCAAGCAAGCCTTTGCAGATTCACATTTATTATGACAATCGTCACATTTTATTCAATCACTTTAAAAAAGATTTACATTTTCACTCAAAACAATATACCTTCCATAATCATTATGAAGGAGGTAGAATTAAAACAGAAGCTATTAGCGTCATCATGTGCCTGCCCTGCTCACATTTTCTATATAGATGCGAAGGGTATTTAAGATTTAGTTTAAACCAAATTTAATTTATTTAACTGTAACTGTGAACTTTTTGCTAAATGCGCCATATTACAGCAACAAAGACAACATTACTGCCATTGATGTGAATATGCAAAGGCATGGTTGGTGGATGATGCACTCATTCATCTTTTGCAAAACGTACATCGTTGGCAATTGAAAGGAAATTCAATATGTTTGGTAAAGAAAATGTTGGCAAAATGAAGATTTATTTTTTATACCCTCCACCTTAGTGATTAAGCTTGTTCTTCCGTTTGCAACACCCAGAAGGAGGCGTCAGAGACTCTCTACGGTATATATAATCTTGATTAGCCTCAAAAACTGAGTCGATTTAGACATGTATGTCCGTGTGTCCGATATTTTTAACCATAAGTGACGGACGCATGAATGCGCACATATTTACAACTTTTATGATGTAGGGTATTTAATGCCGCCATCCAAGTGTTTCTTCATCTTACGTGCGGGATTACGAAGCAATGAAACGAAATGATAATGAGCTACGGTACGATTAGATAAGAGAGAGAGAGAGAGAACAGGAATTAAATGCAACAATAATGTGTGTCCTGGGTAAGAGGTAGTAGTATAAAATGAAAATACAAATAGCGTCAGGTTGCTGTGGCAATACGTTAAAGATGCATTACTTGGCTGGCTCGGTTATTAGCCGCTAGCATATCCGTGCAGAGCAGCTTTATGTAAGTAACCGTATTAGATTAGCACAATTCAGTTTCCTTATCACCTCACCTACAAACAAGAAGTGCAACAAGAAGACATATAGGCTGGGCTAGACTAAGACACAGCTTTCATTGTGAGAGGGAGAGATTTCTATCCTCAACATAATATACGAGTATTTCTTTTTTTCCTTTTAACTAATCTCATTATCTCATTATTCATCTTATATTAATTTACTAAGAAAATGCTACATAACTTGACGAGGATTTCATTTAATATTCTCTTTAAATCCTGGTAGTTTTTACGAGAGTAAAAATTAATTGAAAGAAATAAAAAAAAAATAAGTGGATGAAGCATACACACACACACACACATTCATATATAAATTGTGGGCGGGGCAATTACACAATTCGCCTTTCTTTGCTGTAGTGTCTGCGTTTTTTTTACATTCTGCTAAAACTATATATTTTTTGGGCACTGTAGGCGTGTCTGGATTAATTGTTTAACAAATTACAACTTTATACTTAAATGTTGTAATAGGCGCTTGTAGGCGTGGCACAAGCCTTACTTAGGGCAAATTTTAAATACCCTCAATATCTACAATTGTGGGCGTGACAGGATTACGCCCTCTTATAGTGTATTGTGTATCATTTTGTAAATTTTACGTGAAATGTAGTTTTTTGTAAAACCATTCTTTTGTGAGCGTCTGCATTTTCAGGACATCGTTGGATAGAATAACTATAGATATGCATACCGAATGTAAAGTTCATAGGTCAATTTTTGTAGCAGATAAAACGATTTGTGTTGATTGTGGGCGTGTCTGTTATGCTGCCACACCCATTTTTGGTACTTCGATGGATAAGTTAATAGTGAATATCTAAACTAAATTTCAAGTTCATAGGTCAATTTTTGTAGCAGATAAATAGATTTATGTCGATTGTGGGCGTGGCTATTGACCGATTTTTTCTATTTTAAATACAGATCTGCGCGTAAAAACTAAAAGTGTTTGTACAAAAGTTCAGCCTAATATCTTAAAATTTACGACCATCAGAATGCCAACAAAAGACGGACATACGGACACATATGTCTAGATCGATTCGATCAGTGTTTGATGCTGATCAAGAATATATATTTTTGTGGGACCTCCTTCTGGTATACCTGTCATAGTTTATGGAGGGTATAAAAATTATAAAAGCTTCTTTTAACCGACTCGTAAGACTTCAGAAAGATATCAAATATTTTACATTTTGTAAGGTTTGTGCCGCCTTTTGTATGCGTATGTGTCGAGGATAAAAGTACCCAAGAAAAATCTCCTCTTTTTTCTGTTGTTGTTGTTTTTGTTGTTGTTGTTGTTATTTTGGGCTTTGTATTGTTGAGAAACTTTCTTGCATTTTTTTTTCTCAACCCGAATTAATCCTGTGAACAAATCCAATAACATCAATTTGCAATCAATGTTTTTCACATTTTGGTTCGTATTGGTGCGTCTGCGTGTGTGTGTGTGTGCGACTACCACACAAATGTAATTGTTTGCTATTGTTTCCTCAGCTTAATATCTTAACAAGTGAATACCAAACCAAATGTCTGTCCGATGTTTTGTAAATACCTTATATGTTCTTTCCTCTCACTTGCCCTCCCCACCCCGCCACAACCACTTTACAATATCATTTAGCTTTTACAATGATTTGGTATTACAACAAAATTTTTGCCAGCTTTTGATAATCGTTTCTTGTGGAAAAGCACACAACACAGCACACAACACAACATTAGTCATAGTTACCGTGTACATGTTACATTCTTCGTTGCCTTCCCTATCTCTCTCTCTCTCTCTCTCTCTCTCCCCCCCTATGTATAGCACATCGAACTATAAATGCAATGATTTATTTCGTATATAAGTACATTGTTGTAAAGAGATAGATGTGTGTGAGTGTTTGAAGAGGACTCATTGATGTGGTTGGTTGGTAAGCATCAATTTTCGATGCTTATAATCGATTCATGCTTTTGTTATTTCTCCTCTTATCAACGGAACACAAGTAGTAAACGTAATAAGATCTTTTTATTCTATTCAAAGGTAATTAACTGAAAATTTTGAGAAACAATTTATAATTAAAAAAAAAACAATTGAAGCTTACGAACAAGTAAAGGATTCAGCAATGAAAAGAAACGTAACAAAGCTTAGCTTTGCATTATTGATGGAAAACATCTCTCATTATAATTTCAGCATAAGATTTGCATCGATCTAACAATGTCCGTATGTCCGTGTAACTATGCGTCTACGTTGAAGCGCTTATGGTCGCAAAACGCAAAAATTATGCTGTTGAGCTGAAATTTTATTATAAATTGTGCCAAGCCCAAAATCGACAAACATCTCTCTGTGAGTTAAACAAAAATTAAGCTTCGAGTAGGAGTGATCGGACAACATACATGCCCAAAATGTCCAAAAAAAAACTCTTTTCGTCCACAGTCTGTCTTGTTTAGTTGTTAGAAAGTATAATCCGATATCTGCCACGCCCATTTTATAATTGTTGTTGTATGTGATGTAAAGGATATTTTTAGATTAAATTTCGTTTTTTTTTTTTACTTTCCAATTTTTTTCCGGGCATTTATATTCATTTGTTCATTTAGTGTTGTTGTTGTTGTTGTTGTTGTTGTTATTGTTATAATATTTTCATTATTTTATTATGCTGACATATCCTCATGACATGCGTTGTCATATCCATCATAAAATGTAATGATTTGCTAGAATATTTATGAAAAAAAAAAAAAACAACAGCACACATAATAGCACACACACACACACACACACACACACACACATTTGAAAAAGCAAATGAGTGAAATTTTTCGAAAACCATAAAACACTGCAATGACATGAAAAACTGTCAATTGAATATCATAATAATAATAACAACAACAACAACAACAACAAATACTGTTTGAAAAATGATGAATAATGATTATTTTTTATAAATGCGTGCAATTGCAAATGATTCGGTTAAGAACAAAATAAACATTACAAAAATGCAAACGAAAGAGAGAAAAAATAAATAAATTAATGAAAATCAATGTCACGTAAAATCAAGCTAATTGTCTTTCGGTGCATTCATGAATGCACCGAAATCCTTAAATTAGACACTAAAACAAATTTTTATTTTTTATGGTATTGAATGGATCTGTTGTTGCAACGCTACCGTCAGGATATTATGAAATTCTATAATAATTCGATAAATCTTCGATATATAATAAAGTTTCGATTTATAATTTCGATAAGTTATCGATATATTAACTATAAGTAATCGATTCGTCTATTAAAGGCAAATTTAATATAACGTTTCATACTAAACTTTACGTTTACAGGTGAGAGCAAAATTAAAAAAAACTCTTGAAGATGGTGGGAGAAGGCAGGCATCAGTCAAAGCGTGTGTAGACTAGTTGTTGTCCTTTAGTAAATAGCTGCCCAAAATATGACAGAAGAGACGAAAAGGTAGTGGGGACGAAAACTGCAGTCAAAGGAGAGTAAAAAATACGTTTCTGAAAAAGAAAATCATCAGCAATCGATTGATAATAACAAAAAGAAGGAAAAATAATCTTAGTTGTGGCCAAAGTTTTTAATACTTGCCGTGCAATGTGTGTATTTATTTATTTATTTATTTACTTTTATAGAAATTGATGTTGTTTTTAATAAATTGTAAGTTACCGTTCAATTAGTTCAGCCCCAGTTAAAATGAAATCATATCGCACCTGTATCAAATATATCCATTTTATTACAACTATTATTTTATATATTGTATGTACATATACACAGCTATCCCCCCTCCCCTCCCCCCCCCTTTTTTTTTTGGTAAGGTTTTCTTTTTAAAACTCAGCAAACACTTTATGGCAATATGAAAAAAAGAAAAAAAAAAAAAAACACTGGCGTTATTTTTTATTAAAGTGAATTCGGAAACTCTTTAATTTCCGGCAACCAAAGATTTACAAAAAGAGAACTCTTTGCATGTATGTGTGTAAACAACATATATATTGTATTATGTATTCAAAAACATTACACATATGCAAATATACATGATATCCTACCATGCATCATCGTAACTATGTGTATGCAACATATACGCACATGTGCGCATACACACACATGCATTATATGGTGAACGTACAAGCATAAATCCTGGCAAGTTAAGTAAAACATTTTTTATTATTATTTGTGCGTATGTGTTACATTCTACATAAAGTCAGAATGGTTGGCAAAGAGAGAGTGAGAGTGAGAATGTGGCAGAAAGTTGGTGTAAATAACATATAGATTAATGAAGGAAAAACATAAACGACTACAATAAGAGAGAAATACCAAAAAAGAAAAATGAAGTCTTTTATGATTGTTACTGCTGCTGCTGCTGCTGCTGTTGTTGTTGTTGTTATTATTATTATTATTGTATATGCAATATAATAAACAAAAATGAAAAACAGATGTGCACCAAGTTCTACATTTTTTAAGTTTAGCTGCCATGCAGTGCGTCGCACAGTCACAGGACAAAACAGATTTTTCGTTTTATTATGCAAACTTATGGTTGAGTTTTGTTAAAAATATCAAAAAAAAACAAAAAAAAACAACAAAAAATCACATCCACTTATTATGAAATATTTGAAGTAAAAGTAAATTATTTTTTTTTTTTTTTTGTTATTATACAGGATAACTATTGTATTACGCAGCATATCGTTCAATTGATTTTTAACGCTTTAATCAACATTTGTTTGAAAGAAAATGATGGCAATAATAATACTCTACAACACCTGGCGGTACATTGGGTATATTTGTATTTGTATAGCATATATGCCACACCCACCTTTTCTTAATCAATATCTAAATATTACAATATGTCCGTCTGTCCGTCTAGTTGTTGCTTATAATAAATCTGCAATCACACAATTTTTTTTCAATTTTAGTCTTTTGGACCAAAAACAATCATCGTAGAAAGTTTACCTAATAGGTCCTTTTTTAGAACCTCTTCCCAAATAACACTTTTTTTACAAGTCCACTTAGTTAACTAATACAAAATAGAGTCATTATCGTATAAGTTGTGTAACTAGTTGTGTAGTGTAGGGTATTAAATGGCCGGCTTTTCACTTGTTTTATTCTAATTTGAAAAAATGGGCATGGCAGGTACTTGATTACAGTATGTATTTATTATTCTGCCACGCCCATTATTCAAATAGTTTTTAAATGTACATTTGTGGTTAATAGATAAAAATACAAAAATTTCCATAAACAATTTAAATGAAGCAAAATTGGTCAAGTGCCACACCCACAATCAACATAAATCTATCTATTAAGATTGCTGGATCATTCACTAAGAATGTTTGCAACAAAATTTCATCTAAATATCTTAAGTTTTGTCAACGTAATCCTTTCAAAGCAGACACACGCAGCTATACGTCCGCTAAAGGTATGAAAACGCTACAGCTAGAACAGCATGCGAACAGAAGCAATTAGAATCGTCGTATTATCATTAGCGGTCGGCAACTTTAGGCCGACAAGTGCCATTGTGCTTATAAGCAAATAATGTAAACGTAAAAGAAACACGCTTGCAGTAGCTTAAGCTAATCTACTGTACCCATCAGCTCTAAGTCAATTTTTCCAAAAATTTAAATAGATTGGAAATATGTGATTTTGATAACGTTTACAATTAGAGGCACAATGTGATCTGCATACCTTTGGCACTACAGTATATGCCCTAAATAAATAAAAACATTGTGAACCCCTCTGCCTTGACCAGTTGCTCAAGATAAGCGGATTGTATAAGTTTTAAAACTAAATTTGGCTCCGACCAAATCCAAATCTGTACGCCCTCTAATGGTGTTTGTATTACGTATCAATTTTCAGAACGGGTTTTACACTGAATGCGTTTTTTTTTTCGGAAATTGTGGGCGTGTCTGTTATCTGATATATTCATATAGCAAATATCAACTTTGTTGGTTAATTTTTATGACAGATAAATAGATTTATTTTCGTGGGCATGGTCCTTGGCCAATTTTTCCCAACTGGAAGCGTTTTTACAGAATTTCAACTCAATATTTCAGAATTTACGATCGGGAGAGTGCTAGTAACAGACGGACAAATGGACAAGGAATATATTTACTTCGAAAGATCTTTGACGCCTTCTGCTGGGCATTGCAAGTGGATTGACAAACTTAGTGACGAATATAAAGAGGTTGTATACGATGCCAGTAAAATTATTTTTTTTTATAAATATTAATAATTCTGTGTAAAAAGTGTTCATATAGGCCATCGCATTATAGCACAATGCTATAAAATCTTCAGAAACTCTTATACGAAGTTCAACAACGGAGAGGAAACTGGAGCCTTCCAATAATAATTTGTACTAAGGTTTGCAAAATTGTTTCACAACCACAACGTTCCGCCGGAACATTAGTTGATGAGAGAGATTTTAGCACATGAATACAATATCCCAGCAGCAAAATAAGGCCAGAGAGAGAGTTGGGACACATCAAGTGAAACGCATTGTCAGAGCAACTCCATTGATAAGTTGGTTTCCAAAGCATTCGTTTTGGGGGTACGGTACGACTGCACACACTTTACGTACATTTGTATACATTGTGATATAAAAATGGAGACAAATTTGCAAGAATTGTACTAAAAAGCTTACAACACTGTATGTGGCAGAGTATCCCCCAATGAACGAAGTGCATTACTTCAGTTACGTTGATAATGCCAAAACGAATGGTACGCTAAAGAAAAACGGTTTAGTTTTTTTTTTTTCTTACGGTGTCCCAAAGACAAACAAGCCCTGTGGTTTTGCTAAAGGCTTTCCTAAATACCAGGAAAGGGAAAGAAAAGCTGTAAAATTTTAATAATAGAAGAGAAAAAAAATTTGGAAAAAATTCAATAAAAATTTATTCAAAAAATTTACATAAAAAAGTGATTCAAACATAAAACAATAAAACAATATACGATAGTAAAGAAAGGTATTAATAAAAAATGTATTATGATGGTAAATAAAATAAATTGAAAATGACCAAAAAAAAAAACATAAAAAAATTAAACATTCAGACATCTTTCCTCACAACAAATACTTAACTTGTTACAAAGTTTCTCACTCCGATTAAGAACTTGCGTTTCGGTTCGGGGCCATAATACAGGAATTATGAAAAAAATGTTTATTTTCTATATGAAAATAAATTTGTGAGTGGATGGATTTCACAGCCGAAACCAACAGTTTCTGGTTTCAACTAAACAACAACAAAATATTTAGTCGCTGTTAAACTTTGCAGCAACCAGAACTAAGCTGAACTGAACTAAACTGAAAAGGCTTCTTCTTAAATAACATTGTGATGATGGTTCTTGTTCTCATCGCCATCGTCATCCCCAAGCTCAGCCACAAATCATAAACTTTATGATTTGTTATCTCAAAGGTAAATACTTTGCTTTGGAAAAAGGACTATATAATAATACACACAAAAACACATACATACATACACATATATAAATACAAAAATTATTCGAAGAACACAGCAGCAACATCCCAACACTACAGCTACAAATATTAGCAACCATAACCACAAAGGATTCCTATGAATGGCTTTCAACTCTGCACTCTCCTCCACTCCTCCATACGCCTCAACTTAACTTAAAAACCACTTTTATACAATGTTTTGTAAAAACTAACTAAACTCGTATTATACAAGTACATTGTATAAGAAATGGATGTAGTGCACAAAGCTATAGCTATAGTATCTGTGGGTTAAGAACAAACACTAAAACTATTCAACATTTCTATATAGCGGCACAGCATAAAATGTGAGTGTTTATAGTTTTTATCGATGGTAGATAAACATTGTAAATAATTTTAGGACTTATTTGGATTATAATCAAAAATAATTATCGATAAATATCGATAATTATAAATATAACTTATTAATGATTTTAATGATAATTTTGATATATATATTTTTTTTTAACTAACAATTGTTTCCATTATTTATGTTAATAATTGTTTTGATTATTTCAATAATTTATTAGCAATTATCGATTTATTTTGATATTAGGAAAATTGTTTTTTTAAATTATCGATAATATTTCCAAATTGTATTAATTATCGATAACTAAACATAAAAATATATTTTGTTTCAATTATTGTTATCGATAAATTATATCGTAAATGTTTAAAGAATTTATCGATTAAAAAAATATGTATTAACATTTTATTACACAAACAATTATCGATAATTAACATAAATTTTTGAATTTGTACAAATTATCGATAATTAGATGGCAAAAGAAAATATGATCGATTACTTAAAACGCAATTTCAACATTTTGTTGCAATAATTATGGATTAATAGTAAAAATGCTTTTTATTAAAAGAGAGCGCTCAGGGTTCAGTTGTTTTACGATTCAGTTTTATGTTAGCTTTCCGCGTCGCCATTTTACACTCTAAAGAACCCAAAGTTAATCCTTGAGAGCACATTCTTTCGATAACATATCGCTAAACAGTTACTGTTTTATAGAAATAATTATCTATATGTTTTCTATTGTCATTACATAAAAATTCGTTAATAAAATATATCGATAAGTAGTTTTTCTTAAATAATCGATAATTTTTTTTTATAAATTTTATGTATTTTATTGAAAATTCGATAAAAAAAATATATCAACATATAATTTCTAAGTATGGATTAGTTTTACCGTTATTATTATTACCGTTATGTTAATCGATTGTAAATTATATCGATAATTGGTTACACTTGCAAACGGTACAGATATATTGTTGTCCTTACGTCCGTCCTTTAAAATAAAGACACTAGTAGCCAACATATCGACAGACTGGACAGACTGGACAGACTGACAGTGTTTAATTGTTTTAAGTTTTAAATTATTGTTACCAATAATTTAATACAATTTCTTTACACAAAATTACTTAAGGTAGTAACATGGCCAAGTGTGAACTACCCTGGAGGAGTAATGCGTTTATGTTTGTGTTTGCGTATTCTGGAAACCATTTTTACTTATTTTTATACAAAAGGATTTTATTGAAATATAAGATAAATATATTTTTTGGGAGAGGAAAAGTTTTTATATAAAATACTTAACAAAAGAAGCTTAAACTTTACTCCCTGTTGGTTAAATGAACTGTAATAAAAACAGAGGAGAAACTGTTAGTAAGTAAAGGAAAAAAGTTTAAAGGATAGAAAAATGGAGGCAAGTGTAGGTGCAGGTGTAAAAAAAGTTTTATAATATATATGTGTAGATGACATAATCGAATGGAGTTTATGAGCGATGTTATGATTGTGACTCAATGATGAATTAAATCAAAGAAATTTGAATTTAAACGTTAGCTTTGGTGGCTTCTCATACTTTTGTTTCGCAGCTGTAATAATATTTTACAATTTATTATATATTTACAATACAAACTATTATCCTTTAAAGGAACTATTTAATGAACACTTTATAAGATTGAGGATGGAATGTAGTCTGTTGGTATTGGGATAAATTCTTATTTTAGCTTCTTTTCTTTGCATTATTTTCTAACGAATTGTTTGTGTTGTTATTGTTTTTTTTATATTCTACACATAAGATAAGTGATATATTAAACTTGTCATTACATTTGTAACATTCAGAAGGAGTCGTTAAATGATCATTAGTCGAATCATTTTGCCCACATCCATTCATGCATCTGGCAAATGTTTGACTACTTACGATAAGAAATTTTTGACTTTTTAAACTGACATTTCTTTCTGTACACAGAAGGCTATTTAAATTGGATGGAATAAAATAAAATTGTCAAAAATCTATTTATCAGCAACAGATTCTTTACATATATTTGCAGTTACAAGTCCAGGGATAACGGGCATCCCTCACAATGTACAAAGAAAACATTTTTAATGTAGAAATTGTTACGTTTTGTATATACCAGATACCTGCCACACCCACACTTTCTAAGCACATCCACAGTGTATTCAATATTTTGGCCTAAAATCAATTTTGTTTTTTTGTTTATTTTCTTCCCGTCAAATCTTGTATTTATTTATAATTATATGAATTTTTTTCGTTTCGTTTATTCATGTTTTTAAATCTCTTTTTGCTGTCTTGATTGAAGTTGAATAATTCCGTTTTTAATTTTATTAAATGCCACTCACACACACACACACACACATGAAATGAAATATGATTATGCCCCAACATATGTGAGCCGTAATTAACTATGTGCGTATGTGTTGTTTGTGCATAATGCTGAAATTAAACAGAAATTATAATAAAAACAAAAATGTATAAATCTTTAATTTAAAAAACATTGGAGCATAGTATAGATATACAGGGTGTGTACGGTTGTTGAGAACAAATTCACATTAAAACTAATTTGTTTTTTAATTTTTCGCAAAATTTTATTATAATTCCATGAAATTTGATTTGATGCCCACCTAGACTAAACAATTATGTAATAAAATCCCTATTAGGGGCAATAACGGACTGAATCCGGGATCGGAAAAGATTTCATGCTTCTTTTTCTTTCATTTTATTCATTGTTGTTGTTTTAACATTCTTCAATAATGAAATAATATTATGAAAATGTTTATGAAGTTCCCTCTCAACTGCGCCCACTACGTAATAATGCGTTTAACGTAAAATGTATAGCGTGGAGGTCTTCGTGGCCAACTTGAGGCTCTCAGAGACATTTAGGTCCCTAGCAATGGCCCTCATAAACTTTGCAGGGGGCTCTCTTGCACTTCTTGGACAAATTATGTATTTCTAGTAGTGTCCGAAGGTTTCTCATGTGTTTTTTTTTTGGCGTTTTGCAACAGTTTCTACATAGCCAGCTGATGCTTCCAATTCACAACGAACCTTATGTACAAATATCAAAAGCAATTGAGAAAATTGCAGTTTGGTGTGTTCTGCGTTTATAGCGACGATCATTGCATGTCTCTTCATTTGTTGCGCGTTGTCCTTCTTCTCCAGAAATGAATGTCCTCCAATACCGTACGCACCCTGTATACAATACACGGAATATGTTCATTTGTTTTAAGTATATAATAGAGCAATTGTTGTTGCTTTTATTGTATATACTTATGTAATAATTTTGTGTTTTTTTTTTTTTAATGATATTTTATGTGACATCACATATCCAGAGATTTTTCTAAATTGATTTTTCACAAAACCTCATAAATACAATGCTTTAAATAGATTATGTTGATGGTGACAAAAATTATTACATACACATTACACACACACACACACAATTAAAACATTTAATTAAATTAATGCAAATAATAGACAATAAATTTGAACAAACTTTGCTGCTTGGTTTTTAATTTATTTTCGTTAGAAAAGTGTAAAAATTTCATTTTAAAAATTATGAATTATTTACAATAACGCGGCCACATATTTATTATTTTATTATATATAATTTTTTTCATTTTAATTTAATCATAAAACTTATAAATACATTAACAAGAAAAGTGTTTTAAAAGTATAAAGAAATCCAGCCAATGGATGGACTGAAGGACAACCTTTACTATATCAAGTTGTATGTATATATTTTTTACGATAATTGGCTTAGATTTTTTTAAGAAAATTTACTTTAATGGAAAAATCCTTATATCTCTCTGTCTGTATAAGTAAAGTAATGTACAGTCAAGGCGGCCAACTATTAAAAAGAAAACGAAATCTTCATTTTAGTTAACATTTGATAAAACCATACGGAATACTTTCATATGAGTTTTACTAATAAAGATCAACCAAAATCAAACGAAATGTTTAACTTTTGATTTTTAATTTGTACGTTGTGCGGAAGCACGACTTTTGTGGCTCCCCTGGAATACGTTAAACAGTTGGTTGCAATTTAGAGATTTTTTCATTTTTAACACAATAACACCAACCCCAGCACAAAACACAAAACACATAAATATTCGCTTTAGATATATATGGTTTGTTTTTTTTTTTTTAGTAATTATTTGCAAAACATAATAATAACAACAACAATAACAACAACAAAATTGCAACTATAACTCGGTCTCACTGCAACCAATTCAAATACGATGGTAAACAGACGTCCTTTCTAAAATATTCACTTGTACACATATATAAACATATATTGTACACAATACATATACAAATAATCCCCAAGTGTACGTTTAACAATTTGTTATTGCAGTTGCGTTAATTTCATACATACACCCACACACATATATTAAACATAAACAATTGCTTTTAAATGTGTACACATGTTGATATACGAGTGCATGCACTTTAGCTTTTTTCTTGTAACAAACAGTACGTAGAAAGGAGAAAGAAAGTATGATAGTTGGTTCAATTTTTATTTTCTGTATATAAAATATGTGTATAGGTGGATATAAATGGATACGCTGTACATATATACAAACATTATTATACCGCACAAAGTGATAAAAGAGGGATGCTTTCGATTTGTACAGATGCCAAATCCTCCTTTAATTATACCGTTTAGCTCTGAATCAAAAAATCTAAATCAATTTAATAATATCCGTCTGTCTGTCTGTCTGTCTGTCTCTTCATAGGAATATATGCTCAAGCTATAGCTTGCATTTTATGCGTTAATGCAATTATTATTCGATACAAGGATTTGTTTTAGCACAAACAAGAACTCTACTAAAAAATATATTGAATTGGATCATTTTTAGAACCCCTGTATGTATCATACTATTATAGAAAAAGTTTTCATTTAATCAAACATCTCAATTCTTCATTGTATTAATAGTTATTTAATTTAATAATAATTTATATCAAATTTGTACCCAATTCGTCCATTTTTAAAACCTTTTTTCCCAATAACAACTTTTACCAAATCAATCCATTTTTTGACAAAATTCCAAATTTTTGTATTTCCAAAAAAAATTGGTAAATGTCATGGGTATAGGGTGAAATGGTATGTGCTTGGACTATTTTTAACTATTTTCAAAATCTTCTTCTTCTTCTTCTTCTTTGCTATAAAGTTGTTGTTTTTTTTTTTCCACAAAATGACTTTTTTGTGTCACTGTAACCTAAACACTGACATTAGTTAATGAATGTAACGTTGAAATGGTGTAGGGTATTATATAAGTGGGCATAGATCCACTACAACAATTTTCATTTTTCACTGTTTTTATACATATTTGCTTCTGAAAGTAATTGTTAAATGTTTGCTCTACAAATGCATCAACACACATGTTTCAATTTGTTTTTACTTTCATTTCGAGAGTTTTTCTCTCACACAACAACAACAACAACAACAACACACAACACAGAGAAATCATTTGCTAAAAAAAAAAATTATATTAAAGTGAAAATAACTTGTTTTTAAACTGAACTAAAAGTAACATTTTTAGTAATAGCAGCCGACAATAACAATAACAACAACAACAACAACAACAACATACAAAAAATGTATGCAAACTTTCACAGCAAATACCAACAAACATACACACACACACTAAGTACAGTACACTTATAATGTTTGTGTATAAATATATGCCACATAGACCCCTTACATGCATGCATACATACATAAATACATACATATGCATTATGTGGATGACAGTTGATTTACTGTTTGCAGTAATGTGTGTAGTACATGTGTATGGAGAGGAAAATGAGAATAAGCAGCTCAACGGTTATTATTATTATTGTTGCAGCTATTTGTGTTATTGTTGTTGTTACTGCAAGTGAACCATAATTTGGGTCAAAAATTGTTGTTGCTGAAATTGTGCACTTGACAATAAACACAAATTTTATAAATAATGTAAAAACTGCGTAAAAATCTCCTTTAATCGCTTGCCGTAGCATTTAAAATTTAATGAATTAATATGAAAATCTGTAAAAATGTTCCAATTTTTTTTTTTTCCTTTTTAATTAACACTAATTAACACTAATTAGCAAAAATGTTCCACGATATTTTTTCGCCTAATATTTTGTCATAGTCCACAAATAAAGCAGAACTTGAATATGAACAGGTGTCCGTACGTCCGTTTTACTTTATTTCCTAAATGAATCAGAAAATAAATAAGAGATGATGAATAATTTGTTATTTTTAAAAATTTTTATAATCTTCTACATAATATAGAGGGGTATAATAAGTTTGTTATACCGTTTGCAACACCCAGAAAAAGGAGTCGTCAGAGTCAAAGTCGCTCTAGCTAGATCTAGATCTGTGCGTTTGTGTGTCTGTACAAAATAATATAAATATGTATAAATATGAAAAAAAATAATAAACTGCAATATAATTTTGAAAAGATTTGCATTAAAATCGAAAATTTTGTCAACGAATAACAAGTTAAAGACAGACGGATGGACAAACATTATAAACTCATATAAATATGAACCAAAATTTAATTGAACGTATTTGAAGATCACATGAATTTTCATATTAAACTAAACTTTATCAAAATATTAAGCGGAGACATTTTTTTAGCAAATTTTCTTGATCAATATTATGTTTCTGTATAGACAGACGTACGTACAAAGACAAATTTTTCTTTTTTATAAAACATACATACGAATAATTTAGTTAATGGAGAGTTCTTTATTAAAACAATAACCTGTTAATTGTGGTTTTTGTGTTTATTTGCTCCTCCCCAGCCCCCCTCAAAACCAGTTTTTACAATTTCAAGCCATCGCTTATTGTTTATAAAGTTATTGTAAACAACCACCCAAAACTGTTGAACCCTTTTTCTGTGTTTAGTTTTCGCGAAAAGCTTTTCTTATCTTTTAAGTACAGATATAAAAAAAAAAAGAGACATAAAAAGAAAATAAATAAATTTTCGAAAAAAAATGATTTTTCTTCTTAGTTTACCGTTTGTGGCAGGTTTTATAACACTTTCATGAAATATTTTGCAGATAAAGTTTTTTTTTTCTTTACTCTCTCTCTCTTTATTTACATTAATAATACGGATAACTTTCTACCAACAACAACAATAACAACAACAACATTTTTAAGTACTTTTTAAGATTTAGACGACGTACGGATGGGTAGCGAACATTTTATAAAGTATCAATAATAATTTTTATTCTTCTTTAACCGAATAAAAAAATTCGTTTTTAAAAATACATACACATATATATATATATATATACATAAGAGTGTGCATGAGTGTACGGTAAAGAAGAAACCATAAAAGCAAAATAAAATAGATTAAAATTTACGATAAAAGCCATTATTTTGCAATTTTCACATCTAGAGTTGTTAAAAAAATATATAAAAAAACAACAACAACAGCAAAAACAATAACAAATAACCCCTTAAAGTTGGTTAACCACAAATGAATGGAATGAACGACGAAAAATAATATATAACAACAACAACAATAACAACAACAACAAATACAATCTATAGCAAAAGCACTGAAAACAGATAAGCATTGCAACGCTAATGTTGTATATAACTGTTCGTGTAACATCAGCTCATGGACACAATAATGGCATGGGTCAGAGAGAGAGACAGAGAGAGTGTGACGGAAAGGGGGAGAGTTACAAAACACAGCAAGAGTGTATAAATATATGAAATACAATAATACTTAAACAAAAACAAAAACACAAAAAAAAAAAAAACAAAAAAAAAACGTTGAAAACAAAAATTCTGAGCTACTACTGTTGCTGCGAACCCTCAAATGTGAACCACAGTTGTGTCTGGGGCCAAATATCTTCATATATGTACACATACAGTGATGTTACATATAAAGAGCGAGAGCACATGATATAACCGTAAAACACTATCGGCAGCTATTAATCTCAACTCAAATACTATCCACATGCATACACATACAAACAAATGCCGTACTCAAGAGTAATAGCTATCGAAGAGGGAGTGAAGAAGAAGTAGAAAGGAAGGAAGGAAGGAAGATTGACCGAAAACAAAATAATAGTCACATACATAGATCTACATACACATATATATATATATATTAAACCGTAGCCGTTCGAGTCATGCCATATAAAATCTAAAAGTAAAATAAAATGTAATGACCATCCAGGCCAGCAACAAAGTACAAATTTAAATGAACGATCACAGGGAAGAAGGTTTTGCTTTTGGTTTTGGTTTTGTTTTCGTTATAAACCCTCCTTATAAGATGGCGGGAATACCAAGTTTATCACAGTATTTGCAATAGACAGAAAAAGGCCGCGCATAGGGTTGTTCAGCATTAAAAACTTAATCGATCTAGGCATATATGTCCGTATGTCCGTCTGTTGAAGATTTTTACTTAAATTGGATAAAAAACCACGCCCACAATCAACAAAAATATATTCATCTGCCTCAAAAAGTAACCTAAAATGTTGAAATTTGAATAAAATAGGCGTGGTCGTATAACCGATTGAGAGAGCATTTACAAAAAAAAACCGTACTCAACGTAAAATCTAACTTGCAAGCTGATGCATTATTATAGGACGTAATCATGCCCCTGTCATGCCCACTGTTTGTATGTAGCTGTGTAGGGTATATAAGATTTTTTTTTATTGTAAGAAAATTGCATGAATTGAACAGTAAAAGAAGAGAGTCACGTGTTTACATAAGAACCTTTTTATTTGTTTTTTATGTAATACTTTTTTTTCGATCTTTTTTTTATATTTTTGGTTGCCATTAAATGAAAGCATTTCATTAACTATTCATTATCGTTTAAACTCTCACTTATGCAACTGGATCTTAAAGATCCCATCAAGTATGACTTTTCAATTGCATCTGTCCCATGGAAAATATTATCAAAATCGTAAAAATAAGGAAGTGGAGCACACAAAAGTGGCCATTTTGAACAAAAAACACTAACGTTCAATATTTCCCTTATTCGTGTACAAAATGTAGGTGTGGCAGGTACCTGATTACGCTTTGTTCTATATATCTGCTTTTGGATTCTGTACAGAACCTCATCCATTTATGCATAAAAAATGGGCGTGATCAGATAACAGACACGCCCACAATAAAGATGAATTTTAAGTTGACATGTACATACAAACATTATTTTGTACCTGCTCCGCCCACTATTTGTATGTAAACGTTGAGAGCTTTGAAGATTCGTTTTAAACTAAATTTTCTTACTTTTCTTACTTGTTATGCTTTTGTTTTAATGGCCATTAAAGATATTTGTTAAATTGTAGGCGTGGCAATCCATTAATTTCACTCAACTTTAAATAACTGCCTACAAAAAGCAAAAATGTTTGTAAAGTCAACGTAAACATGGGGACAGGCTTGGCTTGGCTACTCCACACTTTGTGAAATTTTTCCGCTTAATATTATTTACATATACAGCTAAGTGGAGTTCTTAGGGTATAAAATTGAAAATAAATTGAACAAAGAAGAAGAAGAAGAATAAGAAGAGGACAATGTGGCAGAGAAATATTAGCTTAAATTCGTTTCAAATTCATAGCATTTCGTTTCCTTTCTTGTTGTTGTTGCATCATTATTTCGCAAAATTTTACTTTATTATACTTTCCGCAACATTTAACCAACATTTACTTAAAAACAATACATTGCAAAGAAAATAGAAAATTGAAAAAAATTGAAAAAAAAAAATATGATAAAAAAGTGCAGCAAAAAGTGCAAAGTAAAGTACAGCTTACGTACAAGTATTTCTCCTTTTGGCATGCTCGGTATGGTGGATTTTCTTAATTGCATTCGTATGCACTCATTACCTTAACTTGTCTTTACATTATACCCAAACACGCACGCGCACATGTACGCATAGTCGTGGTCGTTTCATTTTATTGTTGTTTTGCTTCATTTTTGTTTTATTCTGCCCTTCATTCGTTGCCATCTTTTTCGCCTTTTAAGCTTAATTTCTGTCTTCTTAGCAATGGGAGATGAGCTAATAGTATACAACACTTACTTACGTACGTACGTACGTACGTCCATTCCATGGTACATACTTGGCTACTTGCTAAGGGGATGTTTGTTTGCAATTGTCTGTCCTGCTAATGGTTCGAAATGTTAGCATATGTATGTAAAAAGTATTTTAAGAAACTATTAATACATATATATGTTGGAGTTCAGAATTTTTGGACCTACGTGCACAGTATGAATACAGAGCAGTGTTCTAAAATGTGTTGAATGGAATGGAAAGTGTTGCAAAAATGTTTGTATTATTCACAAAACTGTACACATACACATACATAAGCATAGGTCATCAATATTATTTCATCATCAACATCATTACTGGCCGATTACAACCATTCTAGGTCTTTGGCCTGTTGTTAAGGAGAACGTTATGCTCTTAATCTTTGGAAAAATTTTGTACTGGGGCATTAAACACTTAGTCCCTTCTTCGTACTTTCGCTCTCCTTCTTGCTCGACGTTCATCCGTCCGTCCGTCCGTTTACCCCTAATACACCATTCTTGTTGTAGCATTTTCGTCCATATAATTAACACGATCTAGCCTTTATAAAATTTACTTTATACACATACACACGTGTACGTATGTATGAACGTATGTGTGCTATATAACATAAAGATTTTTATATAATCTAACCTTCATATTTGTAACTCTTAAACTCCGTCTGTACGTCCATGTATAATTGTGCGCAAGCTACAGGTCGGATTTTTTGATATATTCTGATGAAATTTTGCTATAAAAGCTTGTTTTAGCTTAAAGAGGAACTCTTTTGAAAATAAACCGAATCCGTTCACTTTTAGAACCCCTCCCCATATAAAGTCCTATTATGATGGCAAAAATATGTAATTCTTAATAGTTTTTGTTAAAAATGTGTAAATTGGTTCAAAATTTGGATCTGATTGGGCCATTTTTAGAACCTGTTTCCATATAATGATATTTTACGAACAGATTTAGGCGGCAATACTTTGCACTTCCTAACACTATCTATACGAATTGTAGCATAAGTTAAGGATCTAAATGGTGTAGGGTATTTAATGGTTGGACTTGACCGACTATAACATTTTCACTTGTTTTACATACACACGCATTTATAGAAATATATGTTAAAAGTTTTTGTACTCATTATTACACTTGCTGTTGTTGTTATTGTTGTTTTTGTTAATATTACTGCTGCTATTTTACTATTGCCAACATACTTTTGCTTGTTAATGCCAAACTTGGCAACTTATTGTTCACTAAAGGCATTTTGTATGTCATTTAAGAAGCTTCTACTCAAACTATGAAGAGGAAAAAACACACACACACACACACACACATATACACACTTAACCAAAAAGTATTATCAACCAACACTTTTAAACGCAGTTTATGTGTGTGTGTGTGTGTGTACAAGAAACCGGAAAACATTAAAGAGTTAAACAAAACAACTAACAAGACAAAGTTAAAGAGATAGTGATAGAGTAAGAGAGAGAGAGAGAGAGAGAGGGATAGAGAGAAGAAAGGCTGGTTTGGATAATTGTATAGTAGAGCGCCAGCAAACTTTAAAAATGTGTAAATTTTCCAACAACAAAACTAAAGCATTAAATGCTATCCTATAAGTGTGTATGTTTTGCTGTTATTGTTGGTGCTGTTGCTGTTGCTGTTGCTTATTGTTGCCTGCAGTATAATATGTAATCGTTTCCTCTGTACAGCTCAACTTCAATTGGTGCACAAAAATATATCTTTGCGTTCCTCTTTTGCCACCGTGCATCTTCTGCTTCTTATTCAGTTTCTTCTTCTTCGTCGTCATCGTCTTTTTCCATATATTGAGCCAAAATTTTATGTCTATACGAACTCCTTTCCATTATTCCCATGCTGCCATCCTTACTATTGCTCTCAAGTGTCTGTTTTGTTAAATAATTTGCTTTTAGTGCGAAATTTTCCTCCTGTATGTATGCATGCATGCATGCTTGCATCTGTATGTGTGTGTTCATATATATATATATATATATATGAGATTTATATATTCTCAATGCTTCCATATATTGCATATAATATACACTGTGTGTGTGTGTGTGTATACGTGTATATGCATTAATATATGGCTGATGGGTGAGCGAGCCTGGGTGTGTATATGTGTGTGTGTGTGTGTATACGTAATACTGCAGCATAGCATTCTTTAAGCGTACTCATTACTTTTCAAAGGAACTGTAATTAAATGCGGATTAATGTGTGCTCACAAGTAATGAATAAAGTGGAAAATGTTTTTTCATCCACACTCCACACTCTCTCTCCTTCACCATCCATGACACATTCTGTACTCTTTGAGTTTCTCAATTTTATCTCTGCTTCCGATAGTATTTCTTTTTTTTTTTTTTTTTACCGAAAACCATTTTTTTTTTTTCGGTGATGGAGACTTTTTCTCTTTTATAAGTTTCAAGTAATTTTTTAATAGAATTCCTTTCAGGTTTTTTTTTTTTTTTTTTTATTATTTTTTTATTTTTATATATTTTTTTTTTTCATCCTATACATGGAAGACTTTGATTTACGAAATATTCTAAAATAAAATTATTTTTTTTTTTTCATATATGTTGTATTGCGTGTTGTTTAAGTAAAATAATAAAAAACAAGAAGGAAAACTAGGTTTGACTTAGGCCAAGATTTAAATAAGCCCCACATCTACGTTCAAACTTGCAAGTCGAGTTGATTATGGGCGTGTCTCTTGGCCGATTTTACCCATTTTAAATATCTGTCTGCGTGCAAGAGTCTGTGTAAAATTTCAGCTAAATATCTCAAAATGTATGCCGTGAGAGACGGTGAGAATGCCAACAGCAGACAGACCCGTGGACATACGGATACTCGTGTCTAGACTGATTCAGTTTATGGAAATCTCTCTTGTTAACGCAGAATTTATCTATTAAGGTGAAGTGTAGGTTAAGTGTTGTAAAAACGAGTCATAATTGTTTATATGCCACACCCACTTTTTGCATATATTAATCTACTTATTTAAGTTTCCCAAAATTATTGAAATACGTTCCTAAACTTGCCTTAATGCGGCTTCAAATTCTTTTTCTATATGCACAGCACGCACCCAATTGTTTGCTTCACGTTTGTGGAGAAGTTTTGTTATTGTATGTTGTTGTTGTTGTTGTTGTTTTTAGTAATTTTAATCTTTCTGTCTGTATTTTGGTACATTTTTTCAACATAGCAACATAATCATATAAGTCTTAGCATATGTACAGTGTGTGTGTGTGCGTGTGTGTGTGTGTAGCTACCTATGCCTATCAAGAAAAATGAATTTAAAGTTTCATTTCACAATTCTGGCTCTATTTGATCTGTTTGTTTGTTTGTTTGTCTTTTCACATTGTCCATCTCTCTCTCTCTCTCTCTCTCTTTCTCTCTCTTTCTCTCTCTAGTTGTTACAATTTTAATTACTTTAATAAAAGTTTTAATTGCATAACATAACATGAATATCATGACGTGCTTCATTTATGAGTTGAATTGTTAGAGAAAGAGAGAGAGAGAGAGAGGAGTAGCGGGCCATCTACTGTTAACAATAACTTTTTTTTACAATGTTTTTTGTGTAAAAGTGAAATTATTTATTACAACAAACATTTAGTAATTATTGTTATTGTTGTTGTTATTGTTGTTATTGTTATTACTTTAAATAGAAATTTCCATAAAAATTTAGTTTTCATAAAAATGCAAAAATCACATGAAAAATAATCGTACAACGACTACTTTATTATTATGTACAATAACAACAATAACATGATTCTCATTATTTGAACAATTTTCACTTAACAACAACTTGTGATATAATGCATGGATAGATAGATGGATGGATGGATGGATGGATGGATGGATGGATGTGAATATGTACAGAAAATCGATATGAATTCAATCATCTTACAACTCAATAGACGGGAAACACTTTATTCTTATTCTTATTCTTATTATTTTATTTTTTTTTGTGATTTTCTTTAACAAAAACATACATCCATCATATGAGTACGTATGTATCTATAACTACATTATATGTTACTGCTCTATAGATAGGTTTTCTTGGCGTTTCTTTTCCTTTCTTTTCCTGGCATGTGTGATGCTGGTAGCTTTCTTTCGTATATGGTTAAAAAATTGCTTGGCGCGTTACCATTAGTTAAACAGAAATTATACGGTTCACTAAGCACCCATTGAAGCTTTACTTTGGGAAACGAACAACAAGAATAAAAAGAAGAAGAAACGTTAAATTGAATGAAGTAAAGTGGAATTCATTCAATACTAGGTTTTTTTTTTCTTTCTTTTTTTTAACAGAAATTTTGTTTACATTTAAAACTTCACATTTTAATGGAAGCATAACAATGTTTGCATATGTGCGAGTGGAATCACTTGTAGTGGATGTGTGTTCAGCGTTTTATAAATATGTGGATTCTTTTTTTTTATATTTAATGTGTTTTCAATTTTAATGAAAATATTCAAATTATGGGAAATTTTTTGATTTTGATTTTTTTTTTTTTTTTGTTACAAAGAAAACACGCCCTTAACCTTAAAAATGTAGCTAAAAGATCATAATTAGTTTTTATATAAATAAAAAGGTCATGGTCGGATAACAAACACGCCCACAATTTACCAAAAAAACCTTATTTAGAGCAGAAATTCATTTTGAAGTTGAAAACTATAGAGGCCACGCCCACGTATACCTCGGTATACTTGAAGATGGGTGTGGCATTTATCTCTAAAAGTTACAAGCAACATGTTGTGTAGGATATAAATGTGGCAAGAAGTTCTCAATTTTATCATAAGTTTATGCAGAAAACTTTTTCAAACCTTTCCTTACCAGAGTTTTTAAAAATGATCTAATTTCTAATAATTTTTATTCTCATTGCAGCTCTTTTACAGAACGCCGCACAAGAAAAATGCTTAAATAAGAAAATTCCACAAAAGAAAATAACATTTATTACATAACAGTTGAAAAACAAAAACAAAACCAATGAAAAAAATTATTTGAGAAATTTTATTAAACAACAAATAAATAATGTTGAAGTAACATCTAGTAACAACAACACACAACAAATAAATTAACAATAAACCATTCTTCAATAAACAAAAACAAAAACCACCAAAAAAAAAAGAAAAAAAAAGAAAAGGGAAAAGAAAAGAAAGCAAAGAATAGGACAGGAAGCGGAAATTGTTTCAGCAAATAAACAAATTTTTAAGTGAGCGACCCGACGTCCTTCACAAAAACAAACAAACAAACCGAATAACCAAGCCAAGAACACAAAAACTAAAGGAAAAAGAAAATAAACAACACAAACAACACAAACAACAATCTTTCTATATAAATATAAACAATTAAAAATTTACCTAAAAATGTGTCCAAACAAACGATAAACGAACGGCAGGCAACCTTCGAGTGACGAATTGTAAGAATTATCGTGTAAATAAAATCCTAATTGCTTTCTGCACCCTACACACGCCAAAATCAAATATATATATATAAAAATAAAAACAAAAACAAAAACAAAAATAGAAACAAAAACATCATTATTGACTTTCATTCGCCGAACTATACCGATTTCTTGGATTTGTTAATGTATTGGTACACACGGCAAACAACCAAGGACCCATCAACAAACGACATTAACAACATGATGACAAAAACAACAATAACAACAACAACAACAACAACAACATCATCGTCAACTACAAGCACGTCCATGATGATGATGATGTTGACGACGAGGACGACAACGACAACGACACCGACACCGACACCGACAACTTCGGCGATGACAGCGGCCACAAATAAGCAACAACAAAAACAACAACATCGATATGAATGGCATCTCAAGAAAATGGAAACAAGTTCACAAAAACCTTCGTTAGCATGCAACTTAATATTGTTATTGATCTTTAGCTGCTGGCTTCCGGGTAAGTACGCGACATACAATGGTAGCAAAAGCGTAGCTACCACAAAAAAAAACAAAAAAAAACAGAAACATACCACCGACCAACTAATGTTAGGAAATAGAAAAGAAAAAAAAACGATGTTTCCAAATAATTTCGTCTTCATTTTTATCATTTCTTCGCTTTGTTTCTATATACCACAATTTTAATATTAGCACACACACACACCGGCCACCATTGTCGTCATCTGTTCCTTTAAAAAAAAAAAAAACAAAATATTAAAAATTATATATATTGGATATTTTGTTGTTGTTCAAGTTTTGCGAGAAAAAGTAACAGAAACAACAATTATTGAATTAATAAAGTGTTGCGTTGGTCATTGCCCAAGACAACAGCTGTTCAGTTGTAATGATCCAATTTAACTTTTATTAACGGAAAAATCTCATTTCAATATTGAGTTTTTGTTTTCTTTTTCCCCTTTTGCACTAAATTTCTATACGATTGAAGAAATGGATTCCATTGAAAAATGAAAACCATTTAATGGTGCGAGGAACTACGAGTATATCCCATAAGGAGTGAAAACTGAAGAGAAAAAGGAAAAGAAGCATTCAAGCATAATACATATTATAGGAAATTTTAATACTTGTATGGTATTTACATACTGTCTACCTGTGACAAAGTAAATTTGTCCGTACGTCCGTCCAATTGAAAATTGACCTAGAGGGCATTATATGACTCCGAACAGTTTACTATTTGGTATACATAAATATAAAGTCATAACGCACTTGATTTTATATTAATATTTATGCTAAAGTCGAATCGATTTAATCATGTCCGTATGTCTGTCCATGAATTTCTTGTAATCAATTCATAATTTTTGATATTTTTGATTCAAAATTTGTTACAGAGGTTTGCCTTTTGAGCCAAAAATTGATCATTTTTAGAAAGTCTTTCTTTTACGAGCTGACTTTACAATTAATCCAATTATGGCACAATTTGTGACAGCTCTTTAATAGTCCGTTTATTAGGTAAGTGCAAGGAGAAGAAGAATAAAAAGAAGAAGAAGAAGAAAAATAAATAATGCATATTTAATTATTCTATAAATTGTAGGCGTTACTGTTAATCAAGCACTCCCCTGTTGGCAATATCGATGCTTGGGCTACTAATAAATATTTATAACAAATTTCATTCTTACAAATAATTTTTTGCGTTTGTTAGATAGATTATTGTCAAATGAGGGCGTGGCATTTGACTAATTATTCTACATTTAAATAGCAATCCTAAGTAGAAATGTGTCTAAATGTAAATAAATTTTTCAAATAAGCTTTGAAACCAAAGACAGACATACGGACATTTAAAAAAAATTGCTTTCTAAAGGTAAAACATGGGAATACGAGTACACCTTATAAAATGTGTACGTATCGTTATAGTATCAGCAATGAATACAATTTACATAATTACAGTGTTGGTGCAAGAGGCAGCATAATAAATTGTTATTGACATTTGAAAAAAAGTTCTTTCTTTCATTTAATGCGTCAATATTTTGTTCGCCTAACATTTTTTTTACATTATCCTTCCTAAAGATGAGGGTTCATTAAGTTTGTTGTTCTGTCGGACACCCTACAACCTATAAATATTATTGATCATCATCAAAAAACTGAATCGATCTAGTTAAGTCCGTTCGGATGTCTGTACATTGTTGGAATGCTCACGTTTAGATATTGAGAAGAAATTTTATACAGATTGCTTTCTAAATTGGGCAAAGCCACGCCCACAATCGACAAAAATTACTCTATACAGTTGAAATTTAGGTCGCCTGATTTGTATATAATTAAAACATCCATCGATGCATAAATAATGGGCGTGATTGTATAGCAGACACGTTCACAATTTACAAAAAAAAAAAAACTCTTACTTCGCGCATAATTCAACTTTAGAGTTGATATATAAAACAGATATATGCCACGCCCACTATTTGTATATTAAACAGAGGAGAGTGTAATCGTTGCTTTCTCGAAATTGTTTTCTATTCTTTCCCTTCACCCCTTTCTAACATTTTCAATATTGCAAAAAGTGTACAAAGGTTGAAATTAATAACGAATAAAAAAAAAAAAAAAAAGGAAACTTTTTCATAACTTTTTTTTTTTTTATTGAGTGTAGTCTAATAAGATCCCAAAAAATATGAATAAAATGTAATAGAATTTCCCAACATGTCGGTATGTGTTCTGTTCACATTCACTTTGTATCTGTTTGATTGCATTTCCCATGGGATGGAGAGATTTTCGCCCGCTTTACTACAATTTATTGTCAAGTGCTAATATTTATTATTTCAGTCAATTTCTTTTTATTTGCACATGCTCTTGCTGTTCTCTACTCACTTCATCGTCAATAGATGACATTCAAGATTTTTTCATTTTTTTTTGTTTTTTGAATTTTTATTTTTTCTTTTTTTCTTTTTTTCTGTTCTAAAGTTAATTTTCTATGACATCAATTCTGAAGACGTGTTACAATAGTGCTTCTCTTTTTGTTTTTTTTTTTAGCAATTTTTTGTTGTTGTTTTCGTTCTGTTTGTATAGCTTGCTGGTATTGCTTTTTCATTTAAATTCCAAACAAATGACATGGAATACTAATCAGCTTAAAATGAAATAATATGTTTTCTTTTTTATTTTATTGTGATTTTTTTTTTACTTTTATTATAACCGCCACAAAAGATGGAGGATGTCCTAAGTTTGTTCTTTCGTTTGCAACACCAAGAAGGAGGTTTTAGAGATCGTTTAAAGTATATCTTGATCATCTTCGAAAACTGAAACTGATCTAGACAAGTACGTTCGCCTGTTATTGGCATTCTCACAGGGCGTAAATTTGACATATTGAGCTGTTTTGATACTTAAAGTTTTTGCATGCAGATCCTTATTCAAAATGGGCAAAATCGATCAAGATTCACGCCCACAATCTACAAAAACCTATACACATGCTATAAAAATTGATCTATGAACTTAATATTTGATATTTATAATAATAGTTCTCCCATCCATCGATGTACGAAAAATAGGCGTAATCGCTAAAAACCAGACACGACCACAATTACTAAAAAAAACCACACTTAAAACTTAAAACTTGACTTGTAAACTGATACGTTATACATAAACTGTTAGACATTATAATTATATCCCTGCCACACCCCCTATTGTAGATATGAAGGGTATTTAAAATTTGGCCTAAGCCAAATGTAGTTCTTCCCCTTCTCTCTGCCGCTATTTTACATTTTTATGACCAACAATTAAATACTTGATGATGTAATGAATGAATCCACATTTAGAATATTTAAAATATTACATAAAACATTTATTGTGGCTATAAGTAGCCAAACATTTCGAAAAGGTTTAATGTTATAAAATAAAAGTGTTCAGTGTACATAGTGTATACACCCTGTATAATATATTTAAGTGAAACAATTGAAAATGTTATAGATGATAAGCTGGACCCTTTAATATTTTACATCACTAAGCTATGCACTGGCATATAAGTCCCTTCGGGGTTCTAAAAATGGTCCAATTTGGTTCAAATTTATTACATTTAATTATCTATGTGATATGGATATCAAATGAAAGGGTTTTACGAGTGAAATGTCGGCGATTTGCTTAAAATTTTTAATTTATTATTTAGGAATCAATATAGAAATAGAATGCAAGCATATTTACCAGCCTCCAGAGATCCAGCTTTTGCTGACCAGCATTGAGGTAGGCGTCCCTAGTGGGAGCGTCGTGGTGGCTGTGGTTTATCACCTTATTTTACCTTGGTGATGTTATCCTTAACCGCTGGGGATGCATTCCAATCAAAATTCATGTTTTGCACCGTGAGATTAAGCCTTAACGGCAGGTGCTCACGTTAAACACATTCAGCTTTCAGAAGCTGTCGAATTATAAAACATATCATCGATCATAATTAATTTAAATAGAATACATTCATCATGGGCAGCTATTGCCGACCGATTACTGAAATTCCTATATTCTATGTGATATGATTGTCAAATGAAGTCACGTGACTAGTACAAAATTTTAAGCTAAATTTTGTCAATTTTAAAATGTTGTACTCGACGGATTAGAATTCTTCTTCTTTTACAATCGATATGAATATGAAAAGAAAGATATTGATAAGCACTACAAGTTGAAGAAATGATAAGTTCTCTTTTATCAATCATATACGACCTACGGCACAAAATGGCGGATAATCATTTACGTTGAAACTTTCTTGATATGGATATCAAATGAAAGAGTTTTTAGCATGGAATACGATAGTGAAGCGTAAATATATAAAAATAATACATAGAAGCACAGAATATATATAAAAGCAGACAAAAAGGAAAAAACAGTATGAATATAAAAAATTTAAAAATGAAAAAAAAAAAAATATATAATTTTTTTTAAGAGCCGCTTCATTGTCATACCGTTTTCTAATTGAATTTATTAAGTGCTACATGTTGACACATGTTTCAGTTCCGCTTTCACACACATACCACCCGGCCAGCTCTTTCAATCAACCCTAGTTAAACTCAATAAAAGCTAAATTATTGATTCAACCAATTAAACAGTTTACAAAAAAAGAAAAAAAAAACTTAATAAATGTTTTTATTATAATATAAACAAAATCATTTAAAATTTTAATGAATTTAAGTACTTAATATCTCAATCATTCCCTCTCTTTCTCACTCTCACTCTCTCTCTCTCTCTCTGTCGCTGATATGTATACCTTGTAATCCGTTTGATACTTATTTATAAATTCTACTTTTTTTTATCTTTTTTTTATTTTTTTTTTTTTATTAAATTACATATAGTCATGGTAATAAAAAACATGTTTGAAAAAATTGTGAAAACCATTTTTTTTTTTTATGTAGATCAAGTGATTGCTTGCTTATCTGTATGTATAAACATGTACGTTTTACTAGTATTTTTTTTGGTTTTGTTTTATTTTGTTACTTTCCAGTTCAGTGATGCGCTTACAACAACAATAATAATAATAATAATAACAACAACAACAACAACAAATTAATACAATGTTTGACAGTGACAGAGAGACAAACAAGTGAAAAGAAGAAAAACACTTGTTCAGGGAAAACACAATTCTTAACACACATACAGACGCAGGTCTAACAAAATATGTCGTAAAAACATGCACAAAACATGTTTTCTATACATATTTATATAGTATATATACGTATATATATATTGTCTATCTATTGATTCCATTTACCAGAACGAATAGTATAAATAAACAAGAAATGGGAAAAAAGAAAAAAAAACATAAACAAAATCTAAACTTGTTGGTGGATAGTGGCAGAGTGAGTTTTGAGAGATGAATGTACATCTTGGAAAAAAAAGAAAAAGAAGAAGAAGAAGAAAAACAGTATTAAACATACATATATAACCTATATATATATGTATTTATACAAATAACTGTCGTTTAGTAAAAGATTCCCTTAATACTGTCCCATGTAACCCTTAAGGATACATTCCACCTTCAAAACCCCTTCCGCAACCAGTTTATGTCATTTACAAGAAACTTTGTACATTTTATCAATATAATGTGCAACAACAGCAACAGCAACAGCAACAACAACAGTTCGAAATAGACCGAGACATAAAGCAAATACACACAATAGTTGATATTTACTGATTTATGAGCTAAATTCAATGTTTAGTCGTTGTTGCATATAATTGATAGCATACACGTACAGTTAAATATATTAACCTTTCTATACCTTTCTATACATTTGTAAATATTGTATATATATATATAGAGAAATAGAGAGAGAGAAAATGATCTCTTAGCAGCTGAAGAGTTGTAATAACTCAAGTATATGGTTTTTGTAAAGTTTTTCCATCACTGCACAACCTATACACTCGAACATTGATTTCATTACAAAATGTACGTGTCGCTACTTACACGATACTTATGCAATGAGACATATGCTATAAATATTTATAACACAAAGTGTTTAAAATTGTACACACAATATAAAATAAATTAATTTTTTTCTAATAACAGCAAAGTGATGAAGCGTGAAAAACCAGGAGACAGATTGTAACCCTTGACGTTATTCTAGAAGTTTTTCCATACCTGAATAGTACTTTATCTTACATTCTCATTTATATTTTAGATAATTATCAAAATTTGAATCAATCCAGAGATTTATATATATAGTCCAGATGTTGTTAAAAATTTAAATTTTATGTTAAACTCTTTTATTTTCGCCAGGTGTGTATTTAAATTAAGCAAATTTGATCAAATGCCATGCCCACAATAAATGAAAATCTCTCTAAATTGCACAAACAAAGCTGAAAAATGGAAAAATTGATATAAAAATCCATGTGCAGGTGGTCGCACAAACACTGGAATAATTTTTAATTTTTAAAAAATAGCTAAATTTTTGCTACATGTTTTGTCTCTTATTATAGACAAAAATCATACAGCTGCCACGCCCATTTTTGGCACATTTGATTAAGTAAATGTTTTATCATAGATTTGATTTAAGATTCAATTAATTTTGTATAAAATGGGAAAAGTATATAAAATTATCACCCAGTCAAAGTATTTTTTATTATTGTACATGCCACGCCCACGTTTTGCATATAAATCCAAATATGGTTGCAGATTTACTTCAAGTTATATGTTTATATGGTTTTTTGTAACTTATTTTTTTGACCAAATCGATTTTGACCAAAACATTATTTCCATCTTCTCTAAAATAATTTAAAGATTCCAAAAATTTTTTAAATTTTCCCATTTTCATAAAATATAAACACAATACAATTAAATTAGTTGGATGGTGAATGATTTTCATTTTCTATCATTTAATGTGAGTTTAATGGATATTTGTCAACTCTATGAATTTATGTTGTTCGGTTGTATGGTTGGTTGGTAAATAATGGAATAATTATCATTTATCATTTTGATTAAACAATATGTTACATAACGTTTCGTTCATAAGGTGTCATAAACTGAACAGGTATGTGGCGGTTGTATGACCAGCAAAACACATAAATGCATAAACATTACACGCAACACACACAATAACTGCCAAACAATATTTCAAAGCTGATAATTTATGTGTATGTGCTGTGAGTATCATATATCTCTACTGCATTAACCGTAAGAGTTATTGATTTGGGGGCGGGATTTTCATAAACAACTTGTAAAAACAATTTGTAAAGGTTTCATGTTAAAACACAACCATGTGTTTAAAGACCGATGGACAGATTACAGACGGACATGTATAGTATAGCCTTGGAATGCTTATTTTCATATACGAGTATGTTGCTAAAAAAATTGTTCTTATAAAATATACAGCACCGACCCGTTTGGGTTATAACAGAGCAGTTAAATTGTGACAATTACTTCACAACTTTGCTTAAAAGTTGAAGTTGTTCAAAAACTTTTACTTCGACTTGTATGTTTATCTTCTGCAAAATACTCGATTGTGTCATGCCATGCAGTTTAGTAAGTAACTGGCTCGTATTTGTATTGTATGGTGGTTACAAGGTACATATCTTGATTTCTTTTTCTGTTTTTTGTTTTGTTTTGTTTGTTTTTGTTTTTGTAACAATTTACTGTTTATTTGTTTATATGTGTTTTTAATATTTTATGGCAGTTTTATGGTCTCACATAAATAGCAATATTCTACAATTTCTGATAACTGATGTTATCTACCATACATGATGGTCTTGTAAATTTGCAAAAACAAAAACAACAACAACAACAACAAACACGAAAACTACAATAGTTGTGCAAAGTGTCATGGTAAGGCAACCAAAAAGGGTGGTTTATAACTAAATATCAACGGGTTGTAGTGGGGGGGGGGGGGGGGCTTGTAAGAGAACCAAGAGTGAACGTGTAGTTATTTGTTCAGACAAATGACAACAATAACAACAACAATATAATAACGATATTTCTGTTGGACATTTTCCAATTTAACAGTTATAGCATAACAAAACAGGTTGTGTATGGATGTGTATGGATGTGTGTGTGTGTGTGTTTATTTTGTCTATAACAAATAAAATAAATAAAATTTTGTTAAGCAACAAATCTTAAATACCCTTTATATACAAAATGTGGGCGTGTCAGATACCTGATTACATCACCTACTCATATATGTGTTATGGGTCATGTTGAATTTTACACCAATTGAAGTTTTTGTTATAAATTGTGGTCGTTTTTATTATACGATCACGACCATTTTTTTTTTACCAAAATTGATGCATGTTTTTATTTGACATATGAACTTGTATTAAATTATATTTTCGTGGGTAACATTTTTGTAAATTATAGGCCACGCCACGCCTATTTTTTTTTAAACAAATCAATGCTTAATGTGATTTATACCAAATTTATTTATTTTATTTCTTCATATAGCAATTTTTTTTTTTGTCTTATAAGTGGATTTTTTTGTTCCAAATGTGGGCGTGTCTATTGTCCTTTTTTATTTAACTTAACCAATAATAATAATAATAATAATAAACACATGTTTGCTTAATATCTCTAAATTAATGCCGGTATTACACTTAAAAGCACTTAAAAGACAGACGTACGTACAGACTTAACAAAATCAATTCAAATTTTTCATATTTAGATGTTGCAAACGGAATAACAAATGTAACATGCCGTCCATTATATGTTGAATATAAAAATAACAATAATAACAACATTATAGCAACAGCAGCAATATTATTATCAGTGACTGTCACAGTGATAGTTTGGAGAAATAGTTCATGTGTGTTTAATGCACCACCACTGCTGCTACTGCGCTGCATAGATATGCACGTCACAGGCTATATTATAGGAGCTACACTTATTACATGCATTGTCCAAAGTAATATTTTACTTGTTCCTTTTCTTTTTTGTTTGTTTTTTTGCCATCTTATTGGCCACTTTGTTACCTATTGTCAATAAATAAATAAAAATCGTTACATTTTCAGGGCATTATATGTACAAAAATATTATATATTTATATGATGTAGATGTTGATTCTGTTCTCTTGCTCTACCTTACTGCCACACTGTCTGTCTGTTGTATAGTCTTCTAGCCAAGATTGTGTTTTTACAGCCAGTTTTTATGTTCTTCTGTAGATTATTTATAACATTTACGGTTATAAAATGTCATGGCGAACTGCATATGCCAAAATCCATAGAGTCCACAGAATCAACTATAAAATCAACACACACACACACCACACGTGCCCACATATATCGTACAGGCATATATGACAAATGGTTGAACCTCATACTACACACACTTCAAGACAGTTACTGGCAATGGCACTGGCACTGGCACTAGTTACTAGTAATGGCACACGCATGCACATTATTAATAATGGTTTTTAGAGAACTATGGCAGAAAACAACAACAACAACAACAACAACTTTTTTTTTCTCTTCTCTCTTTTTATAAATGAAATATAATTCCAAATATTTGTCATAATATAAACGAGAAAAATTGTATAAAATATTTCTATAACAACAACAATAACAATAACAACAATAACTGAATTTGGTAATAAACACAAAGTTTTTTTTTTTATAAATAAAACGTACACACACACACACACACACACAGAAAAACGTAATATAGTAAAATAAACTTTAACTTTGTCTGTAGTGCTGTAGTGCGAGTAATGGCAGAAAGTGGATTAAGCAAAGAACACTATCTGATATAGAATATTAACACGGGAAGTTATAGTTATCTTAAGTAGGAGTAAACCTCTTTTTTTCGTATCATGGGCCAAATACAAGAATAAAATTTATATAACAACGTAGTGTCAGGGAACTCTAAACAAATTCTTTACTCATAAATGATTGATATGTGATGAGTCACATGTGATATGTGGTTGTAATGCTGCTTATGTCTGCTATAAGATGCGTATAATAATTGTATAAATATATATGTATAACAATTTTAACATTTTTTGTATACATTTCTAATATTTAAGAATGTCCATCCGTCCAAAAGTAACTTTGAATAATTTCCTGTTTATAAATAACATGTGGGCATGGTTTGTAGCTTTTTTTTAAACTATTATTTGTTGTATTTTAGTAAACCTTATTTATTTTGACATTGTGGGCGTGTCTTTAATTCGTTACTGTCCTTCTTTTTACTTATAAATGCGAGCACCGTATTTCTACTTCATGTGTAAAATATTTGTGACTGAGAGATATTTTTTTTAGATTGTGGGCGTGGCACTTTACTTGCAATACTTACTTCACTTAATTTGAATAGTAAGCTGTGTGCGAAAACTTAAAACTTCCGTAGAAATTTTCAAGTAAATATTTTAAAATTTATGAAAACAAATACACACGGACGGACATACAATAATCAAAAGCATATTTAAATGCTGATCAGAGTACCTAATTTGTTAGAAACTCTGTATTATTCTGATAATTACAAATGAAATTTTACACTTAGTATACCCGCCCCCTATAATGGGAAGAAGATAAAAATAAGTAGAATGGTTAGCATGCCTCCAAAGAAAGTAACTAAGACTCGTGATATATGATGAATTATGATTGGTTTAGTTTCGCAAATTGTGTGTGTGTGTGTGTGTGTGTGTGTGTGTTGATATTACAAAAATAAAAACAAAAACACAAACAAAAGCGCCGAGTTTTTTTGAAACGTAGCATTATTTCCTAACCCACATACAAAACAAAACAAATAATTGCACCATAATAAATTACTTCATGTGTCATGGAACAGTATGACTAATGTCAAGGAAGCAAACGTGAAAAGAGTATTGAGAGAGTGAGAGAGAGAGAGAGAGAGAGAAGGGGAAAGAAAATTTCTGCCATAAATTTGTTGTAAATGTCAAATATTTCAATTGTGTTATTGAATTGTGTACCTATGTCAGTGTTGTTGTTATTGTTATTGTTGTTTGTAACCATGTATTAAATACACAACAAACACGCACGCACATTCCATAGCATGTTTATAGTGTTGAATAGTTGAAAATTTCATAATCAGCACTTTATACCGGCCACAGCTGTAATAGCTGTTATAGGTAAAAATAATTTATTGTTTATGATATAGTCTCTCTCTCTCTCTCTCTCTCTCTCTCTCACTTCCCATGTCTCAATGTTTCTCTGGGGTATGTTATGGTATATGTGCGTTTATATGTATATAAACTAAGAAAACACTTATACGCCTGGGTATACTTTGGAACATTTCAATAAAGGCCGTAAATCTTCAGAATGGATTTGTCCAGGTAGGCAACAGCCATTTCAACAAACCAACTTTGTTTTGCTTGACTTTACTATATGCTATGCTATGCTGACTTGTAGAAACAATAACATACACAAAATATGTACCAGGGTGTGTGTGTGTGTGTTTATATAAAAGAAATAAATTTCATTTATGTGAATGGCTTAAGCATGTCATGTCATATTTTCATTACCGTAGCAACGCATTCTCCCATTTGTGCTATTTGGCTGTCTGTCTGTCGGTCTGTCGGTCTGTCTACCTACACATATACATCTTGTTAATATGTCTGCTTGCTGCTCTGCCACAAATTTGCTCGATATTGAATTGTAATTTTAACTTTATTGTGTCACAAAGGTGAGTCATGAATTATTGGTAACTTACACATAATGATCAACTGCAAACTATATATCTTAAGTAAAACACAAATACACACACATATACATACGTACATATATATAAATATACCTATTTATGCATATGTTGGCAGAAATTTTGATGAAAGGAAGAGAGAAAGAGAAAGAAAGTCATATATCAGTACAAGAATTTTGTTGATTGGATTTACATTTAAATTGCTTCATGTTCGAGGGGAACAGAGAGAAGAGAGTGATATCTACACATAAACACAATAATCAACATCATCATGTGTTATGCATATTCTTATATAAGTAATGTATTTAGTATACTGTGCGGTTTCCATCTTGAGAGAGAAAATTTATGGTTTTTCATTTCAAACACATTTCAAACTTGCTGATGATGCGGTACAATAATTAAATAAATATATATTTTAGTATATTCAACCACACACACACATACATAGATACACTCTAACTAAAATGTATATGACAAAAATGTAGAGAGAGAGAGAGAGCGAGATAGAGATTTCCTGCATTGCTATGCTACAGAAACATTAATTACATTGACATTTACTTTGATTATCTTGTACACACATACATACCATCACATACCATCACATAACATTCAGCATCTTTGTATACGTATGCAGTAATAATAATGCCAACTACAACCACACGCATAGTAATTCTGTATCCAAGCCCGTCTTCTCATTATTAATAACTGTAAATTAATTTCGTATAATATGAAGCAGCAGCATTATGTATGTAAATGCATTAAAAAAAAAAAAATGTTCAACTCTTTCAAATAATCGAGAAAAATGGTGCAATAACAACAACAAACAAACAAAAAAAGAAAAACATTTGATAATAAATCATCAAATGCGTTAAATTAATTTTGTTGAATGAACAAAATAATAAACAATTCAAGATTTTTATAATTATTTAATATCCTCTGGTACTGCAGTAGATGGATATACACCAGTTTTGATTAGACATGAACATATAAGCAAATATAAAGAAACTCTAGAATGAAAAATTCCAAATTGAAAATAAATTTAAAAATAATTAAAAAATTTTCATTTTTATTTAGAAATTTTGAAATTTTGAAATTTTTTAAAGAAAAAAAATTTTTTTTTTATAATTGATTGATTTGACATTTTTTTTTTTTTTGAAATTTGCAAATTTGCAAATTTTTTATAAAAATTTTTCATCTAAAATTTAAAATTTTTCATTAAAAAAAAAAAAAAAATTTTTTTTATTTTATATTTAGAACTTAATAGTGGAGAGTAAGAAACTCCCCAAATACAAAGTTGTGCTATTCCATTTACCGGTGAACAAATGGACAAAATAATATGAACACCTGACATATGCACAATTTTTATTTACTCATAAGATGTTGGGCCAACATTTGCTTTTAGATTCGTACAGTATGTAGGGTCCTAAAACTTCGGGTTGAACCAATTACCAAATTTTTACTCTTTTTTTTTTTTTTTCTTTCATTGAAATTTTTCACCATTTTTGTTTTAACATCGAATGGTTGCCCAGCTTTGATGTCCAATAGCGCAGGTGTTTGCATGTGTGTGTATAGGTGATGATGAGTAAATCTCTTGTGCTGTTAAATGTATTTGTGTTTCTTTCATACATTATTTACTATAAAAATTTATCTCCTTTAGAAAAATGTTGTACAGCTTCGTACGAAATGTTGGTAAAAATTTTATTTTAACCTTTATTGTGAATTGGGATTATCGTTGTTGCTTGTTGGGTGTATATTGTTGTTATTGTTATTGTAGTTATTGTTGTTGTATAGCCTTTGGTATTAAATACTGTTGTTGTCATTTCTTTCTTTCCTTATCATTATTATCATTATTAATATTATTATTATTATTGTTGTTGTTGTTTTTATTGTTTATTCTAAAACATGGACCTGTGGTTGTAAGCATGTTCAAAAGAAAATTGAAATAGTCGGTTATGTGGTAAAACTAAGCCGTAGGAGCTCAGTTCAGTTCAGTTCAGTTCAGTTCAGTTCAGTTTAGTTTGACCAGGATTGTATAAATAACTAAAGAATGACAATGTACAACAACAACAACAATTACTTTACTCATATCATCACAACGTTGCATTTGTTGTTTTTTTGTTATTGTTAATATGCGTCACGCATATATTGTGTAGATGCCAGCTATGAAACGATAAAACCTCTACGTTCCGAGACTGTTCATACAGTTTATAGCAATGTTGTGGTTGTTGGTGTTGTTTTTATTATTGCCTTGGGTTTTATATGTTTGTTTTTTGTTTTTTTTTTTTCGTTTTTTCAAAATGCAAAATAACACAATTGGAATAGTTTGCAATTTCAATTTGTTTCGCCTTTTTTTTTTTTTTTTTTTCAATTTTCCACTTTTTCCTTTTGTTATTGGTGCAGTAGAACAAAAAAAAAAAAAAAAAAACAAAAAAAATTGAAATAGAAATAGAAAATAAGGGAATAGACGATGAGCTTGAATTGAAAGAGAACAATTGCTTGGGAACAATAACCCGCTGACAGGTGAAAGGTTTAGTTTAACCTTAAAGTCAATGCGTTCACAGAAGGGAGGATTGCAATAATAATAATAATAATAACAACAATAACAATAACAAATTTGAACTAGAAACGAATTTTTTACCCCCTACACACAGCATACAATGCACATGTGCTGATTGTTCTTAACAGTAAAGTGCGTTGTATGGGGTCGCCTTCTGGCCTTTTTCTCCATCTTGCAACTTGTGTTCTTTCGTTACTTGAATGGTATTGCATTGTATTGTATTACTTGTACTGAAAAGATATTTTCTTCTTCTTCTTATTATTCTTCTTCTTTTTTTTTTTATTCACCAAGCTCTTTGTTTTTGTTTTGTTTTTGTTAAGGTGATCCTTTAGTTTCACATTTACGATTTTGCGGCTGGTGTTAAGGTTTCAACAAAAAGCAAGAAAATAGAAGTGAACATGAAATGAAGACAATGACAGTAGAACTGGTGATACATTGAGAGATCAAAAGATTAAAAACGAACAAGATATGTAGTTATAAAGTTTAGTGTAAAGAAAAAGTAATATTTTTAAAAGTAGTTAAAATAAACGCACACATGCCAGCTCACACTGAGAATGAAATTTGTTCAAATCATATAGAAAATCAAAGAAAATTAGGAATATTAAAATGTGGGGATTTTGGAGATTTTTTTAAAAAAAAGTTTGGGAATTATCATTATTTTACTAAATTAAAGTAATAAACAAAGTAAAGAAAAAAAAAAGTAATTTAAAAAGTTCTCCACACCACTTTGTTCCACAATTTATCTTATATTCAGTTGAGTTTATTCAGTAAACACGAAGCCTCGTCTTTGTAAAAAAGTGTTATATAGAAAGGAGTTCCAAAAACGAAACAATCAAGTGCTTTTTCAATTGTAATTGCCCTTGATCCAAAAAACCCTTTCATGTCAAATTCCTTTTAAAATCGATTGATTACAAGAAATACATGGACGTACAGACGGATATGGCTAAATCTACACTGATGTCAATTCTAAGCCAATATAGGAGAGTGGGGCAACAAGCACACTAGAATAAAATCCAAATAATATTCTCGATTCTCGATCAAGACGATCTAGACATGTATGTCCGTATGTCCATGTATATGTGTCCGCCTGTTATTGGCAATTTCACGGGCGTAAATTTTGAGATAATGATTTGAAATTCGGCAAAGCATGGCTATAGTTCTCCCATTCATCGATGTGCCTAAAAGAGGCGTGATTGGATACTAGACAAGCCTACAATTTACAAACACCATACCCAACGTACAACTTGGCTTGCAAGCTTATACGTAATGGAAGTAATCATGTACCTGCCACGCTCACACTTTGTATGTGGATGTGAAGGGTATTTAATATAAAACTATGACTCAATACTTGTATCTCACGTGGGCTTTATTTAAATTTGTATCACCTTTGTAAAGCATTAAAATAGCAGCGAATACGAAGTACTTTGTATGTCTACAAAATATTTAGAAATCAGTCCCCCCCGCCTTCAAAAAAAAAGGTCCCAATGGCATAATTTTTACATAATTTTCACTCTATTAAGTAATTTACATAATGATAATAACATTACACACATAACATACATACAAGTTGAACTCTTGTTTTGCCTGCAAACTCTTTATCAGCACAACAGTGTGTGGGAGTGTGTGGGATTATTATTGCTAGAGCATGGAAACATATTTAAATAGAAATTCAGTTGAGCCTCCATTACAAGTGCACGGGGAATATACTTTCAACAACAACAATAACAACACATACTCAACGTCCAATTCCCACTGAAAAAAAAAAAAGAAAAACTCTATAAACATGAAAACTTTTCTTCATCATTACTATAAAAAAAAATAAAAACATACGATGCGATGATATGAATAAAAAAAAAAGTAACAACAACAATTTTGATTTTCTCAATTTAAATGGAAATTGTTTTTATGTAAGCGAACATTACGTGCATGGACAGTGGCAGGGCAATGGACGTGGACACATGCAATATTAGTTGAAAGGCGGGCAAATTATAACTTAAACAAAAAAAATTTGAATAAAATGAAATGAAATAAAAAAAATCAAAACACAGCAGCAACCGTAGCAATGAAAAACATGCTGTAACGGTTTACATTAAAGTTTCTGTTACATATTTGCACAACCTTACCATTCCCAGCCCTCATGACCTCTACACAAATAAATGAAAATTAAAAACATGAAAAAAAACAATTTTCCCCTCAGTTTATAACGAAATTTTTAAAGCCCTATTAAAAAATGTTGCAGTTGAGGTCAATTGGTATTGAAAACAACTCAAATGGTATAAAAATTTATTGGGATTGAGCAAAGAAAATTTGTCGGCAATGGGAGGGAATAAACAAACAAGAATGGGTCTGAAAGGAACGTAAATGATGAAAAACAATGTGTAGTCAGATTAAAACGAAAAGAACTCAAATGAAAATGGGAAAAACTCAGATATAATTAAAATTTTTAATAATTGGAAATAATTTTGAAAACTAAAATTGACAGAGAGCGTGGAAAGCATATGGTTACGCTCTCTAATACATTGCGGATCAGCTGGCAAGTCGAGTTTTATGTGGAGTAGGGTTTTTTGTAAATTTTTGGCTTGTCTGTCATTCAACCATGCCCATTTTTTTAAACATTTATGAATAAAAGAATTATACACGTGCAAACCAAATTTCAACTTAATCGCTCAACTTTTGTGGCAGATATATTAGATTTTTATCGATTGTGGGCGTGGCTTTTGATCAAGTTTTCTTATTTTATATAAAAAAATTAAAAAACTTGTACAAAATTCTAGTTCAATATGTAAAACTTGACGCCCGTGAGAATGTCAACAACAGAAAGATACACGGACGTACGGACATATCGTCATCCCTACAACGAAAAGTATAAAAATTCTGTTTAAACTAAAAGTGTCTGCAGTTCATTTTAGTTGTATGAATTATTGCCAACGAAAGCTTTTCAACTATACATATACAGATATACGGACGGACATATCTAAGTAGATTTACATACCAAAGCTAAACGGGTACATCAAACTGATTCCTGCCGATGATGGAAAGGAATGATAAATGGGGTGATATTTTCAGCATACGTTCACTACATTCTGTTACGTTGTGTGTATGTATGTATATTATTGCATTAACTGAATAGCTACAAATGAAGTCCTTTAATAAACAAATAGAGTTCGATGTAAAAAAATGAAAAATAAAAAACTTCATTTTTTTTTTCTTACTGCAAATGTGCATGTGAGAGGAATTTTAATCCAATACATTTTTATATAACAACACCCACATCTACACCCACAAGTCTGCATATGTTCAAATTCACTGCACTTTTTTTTTTTTTTTTTTGTCCCATTTGGTCCCATTTTAATATCGTTGAATGAAATAAACTTTTATGTAACACTTTGAACTCGTTTTGGACAGGTTAGCAAACATGACTGAGTGACTCCTTGACTGAGTGGTAGGTGTATACTCAACCAACACGGTTATTATCACGAATACAATTTATATTGTTAGTTGGGTGGACAAATCGAATCGTAACGTATTGAACTCGAATATATTTTTAAAATTTTCATTTTTCTTTTTTTATTCTTAATTAAGATCAGCTGTCGTTCATTATAAATGTACGTAAACGATATCTATGCGCATAGTTCAAGCTTTAATTTCCTATCGAAACGACAGCAACAACAACGAGCAGCAGCAGCAGCAGCAGCAGCAGCAGCAGTCAGTGACAGACACAATTTCGGTTTTATCAGTTGTTACATATTTTGTACGTTTTAAAATGTGTCAATATGTTATGTGTGGCATTTGATTACCCTCCGATATTACATGTACAGCTATGTACAGTTATCGAACTGTTGTGGATTTGAAAGTTATTTAGATATAAAATTCTTTTAATAAATATGTTTCATGTGAACGCACGTTAGATATCAACTGAATGTAAAATAAATTTTCCAACATCATTATTTAGGATTAGATTGTTTTGGGGGTAGTGGGTGGCTATAGAACTAAATTTTGGTTTAAGAGAAAACTGAAACGAACTCTACATGGGCGTGGCAAGTACCTGATTAAGCCTTTAGGTAGTAAAGTTTGGTTTTTAGTCTACTCCTGCCATGGAGGCACAATTCGCCTTTTGTAGGGTTATTAAGTGTCCCGAGCAAGCCCCCCCTCGCCCCCAAAACACAAGCCCTTAGGTAGTGCGTGAATTACATATCAACTGACAAGACGGATTTTGTGCTATTTTGTAAATTGTGGGCGTGTCTGTTATCTAACCTCAACTTTGTTCGGACAACGATAATTCTAAAGCGATTTTTCAACTTTATTAGTAAATTTTTGTGACTCATAGATAGATTTTTGTCAATATAAATATGAAAACATGTACAAATATTCATTTTAGCATTTTATACATGGTACGGACAGACAAGTTGATATAAATCAAGTTGGATTTTGAAGCTGATCAAAAATAAATCACTTTGTAAAGTCCCTGACGCCCATCTTCTGGCTGTTGCAAATGGTTTAACAAACTAGGATCGAGAAAAGCGATCCGTATGCCCGATTTATTACGATCCACAATAGAAAAGACAGACGTAAAGACATTGCTGATTACTCCCAACAGTCTCCTCTCTCACCCACTCTACCGCAGCTAACAACTCGCCTCAGAATGAAATCCTCTTTGTACTCTAATCCTAAATAACATTTCGATTTAAGTGTTTTCCCTGTTCCCTTTGTGCCCTCGAAACTTTTAACCTTTCCACTGATAGATGTGAAGCAATCTATGCAAATATATGCATATAAGCTATTATACTTAACCTGAAAGTCAAACAGTAAATAGCTAAAAAAAAAAAAAAAAAGGAAAAAAAGGAAAAAACGTTTCGAGAATAGAAATCTTGGGGGATATTTGAAGAGAATTGAAGGAAATACACACCTCATGGAGAGGGGTAAAGCATCCTCAACCATGGATAACTGATGCTATTGCAGCAGCGAACACGTGACACTGATATGTGTCAACGTGTATAAAAATTTTAAACAGTATTTTTGCGAAAGCGCTTTTGCTTTAGCTCTTCTTCTTCTTACTCTCATCCTTTTAAATTATTTGACTTGTTTTTATGCTCTCCATGTGTCTTCTTAACTCGTTTAGGGAGTTTAACATAAGATCGCAACGTTGGGGAATTTCACAAAAGAAATGTTGAACGTTTTCTATTCTACCTGGCAATTGTTTATAGCTGTTACTTTTGCATTTAGCTTTTCCATTTTAGCTGAGCATGTGTGTGTATCATGTACGAGTGCGGTAGTGGTTGTGTGTGTGTGGTTAGTATTTTTCATATGCAAATCTCGTTTATTGTCCTTGGCTGTAAGTGATATGTATTTCCTGGAGCCTCCATAAAAATGAAATGGAAAAACGTGTTGTTGTAATAAAATACGACTAGGCATTGCTGTGTGTGTGCATGTGTGTATGCACTTGTGTATGCATTACACCTGTATAGTGTGATAACATGACGAATTTTAATTGAATTCATGTTGATTAAATTAAGTAAAAAATTGTTGGCTTTGATTATTACGGCTTTGAGGTATTATGTGGATTCTATACATACTAGCCTTAGACAGCATAGCCGGAATTTAAATCTAAAATAAAATTTTACCTTAAATTATGCGCAAAAATAAAAATTAGAAATTTTTTTAAATTTCAATTGAAATTTTTGAAGTTCTTCGGTATTTGCAATGAAATTTTTTAACTCAAATTATTACCTTTTCAGTTTAAGTTAAGAATGTATATTAAGTTTATTTAATATATAAAATATTTATTCATTTTTTTATTCATTTATTCAAAAATAATTAATTTACGATTATAATTCAACTAATTACTAAACTTATAAACTAAATACAATAAAACATTTAAAGTTTATGTGCTAAGTTTAATTAAGAGTTAAAAAAGCAGCAACAACAACTAAAATAGGGAGAAAATTATATACAAGATATCGTCTTTAAACTTAACAAAGTCGTTGTTAGTCTCAGTATAAACGAAATGAGCCAAATAAGACTTGACACGCCTCATTTTAAATTTTTTCCTATCATTTTTAAGCGAATAAATATAAATGAGAAAAAACTTGTCGCTATTATACTCTCAGCTAAAATACCCGTTTATAATTTTTAGTGTGAGAAAGAGAAGATAGATATATCCAAACATAACATGATCTCCTCTCTGTGATCCTCTCACACAAAGAGAGTCAGTGTTTCATAATGGCAGACGTTATTAGGTATAGAATAATAAATGTTAATAAAATGAAATTTAAATAAAATAAAATATAAATAAAATATAAACAGGAGATGAACAAGATAATATGAACATCCCCTGTATACATGTATATAAAATGAATGAAAAAATTTAATTAATGAAACAGTAAAGAAAAGAAGAAAAGAAGAAAGAAAAAAAAATGCTGCTCCATTTACATTTAATAATAACTCATACCCATGAATATACACATACATGCAAAAACATGCACACAAAATTTGGAAAACCTTTAATTTCATTGTAGTCTCTCTCTCTGGTAAATTGAGTTTGTTGTTTGTTTTAAATGAACGTGTCAAAAACATAAACACCGCGTATAACAGGACACAGTCAAAAACCTTTCAGTTAACTTACATGAACAACAACAACAACAACAACAACAACAATAATACTAATAATATTTTTTTATATCTCGTATCATGTTGTTACCATAGGAAGAGGGGGGGTACGCAGAGACACACACACAGAGAGAGAGAGAGAGAGAGAGAAAGAGTTACAGTTAGAGTTGAAGCGAAGAATTGTAAATTATACATTTTTCCTCTATGTTATTATGGTATACCTGACACAACAACAAAAACAAAAACAACAACAACATAAACAAAAACCCAAACAAATTCACACACATATATATTAAAATATAAAAAAAAAAAAGAGAAAAATAACGGAAATCTCTGCTAAGGCCATCTATTGTAAAAATACGCAAAAAATCTATGCTCACGTTTGTGCACCTGAGGTATATGAGCATCTATCTGCATGAGTGTAAGCGAGTGTTGGTGATTGTTCAATTTCGGGATTTGGCTAATGGTTTTTGTTGTTGTTTTACTGTATTTCGGCACTATTTTGTTTGACCGAATCGCGGTTGGGGTTTATTGGATGTTGCCTTGTGAACCGATTTAATTGTTTCTTTATATACAACATACTATACGCATACATGCACGAATTAATTCAAACATCTACACACATTCCCATACAAAAGAACAGGGATGGGTAATAATAAAATTTCATACAAAGGAACGCATATGTAAACGATGTTACAAGTGTTTCTTTAACTAGATATCATTTTATAGAGTCTTTTTTTTTTATGCAGTCCCTTCTCTATAAACTAGAAATAATAATTCTATAGAAAATATTGAAATTTGTCTGCTTTAGTAAAACATTCTCTTTTTAAGTAGAAGGATAGAGTGTTTACCAGCATTTACGTGTATGCCATGGAAGGTAATATGTGTATGTATATATGTGTGTGTGTTTTTGTTTCATTACATTTGGCACACGTTGCTGCAATGGTCTGCTGCACAAAATTTTAATTAAGTGTTGAACTGGTTGGTTGGTTGTTGCTGTTGCTGTTTATTATTGTTGTTGTTGTATTTATATTTATTCTTTTTTTTTGCTTTGTTTTTGTAATTTTAACCAATGTTGTTAACCAGTTTTCCTTGTTTTTTTTTCGGGCATTAGCAAATACCTTAAAAATAAAAAAAATAAAAATAAAAATTCCACACAAATCAGTGGTCAAAGGAAAATACAACGACAACAACAAGAACGCTGCTGAAAAAAAGAGGAAATAAAAAAAACATTCCATTCAAATCTATTCAATTCAATATAATGTACGCGCATTAATCGGATTAAAATGGGAGGACAGAGTGACTGACCCGCTTTCTGCTGACCTCTCTGCAAATTGTTAAAAACAAAACCTGCAGAAAACCGACACATATAAAAGTTGCATAAATGTTAAATGCAAATAAATTAATTGATAAGTAATTTCGAGACGATATTGTTACTGTAATGGCAGGGGAGGGGCCCTTCCTTACACCCTCTGTCTACACTATACCATCATATACTACAGCTATGGAATAAATCTATTCAATCATATTTATAACTTAATCATTATTTTAATTAAAACAAACTCATTTATAATGATCTAAGGGCGTGGCATTTATAAAAGAACGCCTTGTTTGTTTTAACAACATATCATTATAAAGTGTAAATAAGTTTAAAGTTGAATTCAGCACAAAAGAAGGTTTTTTTTTTAATAAATTGTGGGCGTGTACCTTATAAGACAACGCCCATTATTAATTAAAAAACCTTTATATATGAAATTTCATTTATTTTTGTAACCATAAAAGGTGTTAATCAAATGTGGGCGTGGCATCTAACCTAATTTCACTTAATTTAAAAAGCCAGTTGATTATATAGAAACTAAAAATGTAATGCTCAAAATTGAATTAAAAAAGCAACAACAACAAATATTCGTAAGGACAGACATATTTAGATTAAATTAACGCAGATTTTGTTACTAATCAAGAATCAAGGAGACCTTGTTCCCCATAACCATAAGGCGCGAGTATAAAAATGAAGCTTAACTTAAAAACAAACAAAATTGAAATCATTTTGTGGCAAAAATCGATTATTTAGCGTATTTATGTCAGAGATGAAATTCCATTAAAGGAGAAAGAAAATTTAAAGAAATCATTATCGTTCTACACCTTTTTATAATACACTCTGACACTTAACTTAACCGCACTCCCTCTCTCTCTCTCTCCCTCTTGCTCCCTTTCTAACAACCAACGTCAACATCAACATCAACGTCACTGCCATTTATTGTCAGAGAAAGCAACTAGTTGAATAATTTTACATATATATATAGAAACATATAGTTTTTTTCTATTGTTGTTGTTGTTGTTATTTTTTTTTTTTAATACTTACCATATCCGAATATTTTATGTTATGTATCAAATTCAGGCACAGATGTCTCCTGGTAAACAATTATAACAACAACATGTCACAGTATGCTCTAAGTGTTGTACAATATTACACCACCACACATATTATTTTAAGCATGCACTATATATAGTGGAGGGTATATAGGAAACAAGAAACTTCCTTCAACAACACAATTCATCTTTTTAGTCTTTTCAAGTATATTGTATAACAAGCAACCGAACTAACTAGGCAAACTAACATAACTAGGCAGCTCTCTCTTTCTTTTTCTCTCTCTCCACCCTTCCCATCCCCTTCTCTCTCTTCTCCATCTATAATCTATACCAAGAGAGGAAAAAATGTGAACGGAAACTTTATGATTTGTTAACAGAAAAAAAAGAAAAAAAAAAAAAATGTTTTGTTGTTGTTGTTTTTTTTTTTTATACTAAAATATAAAAGCAGTACACATGTACATGGATGTGTATGCATAAGTATGAGCAACATGTCTCCTAAACTCTTCGTATAAACTACATGATGTGTACACACCAGAACACAAAGTTACATTTAATATTTATTGTGCACATACAACATGACATTACATAACCGCAAACAATATGTAGTCATTCGGTGCGTACAGCTCTACCAAGCATAACCATACATACACACAGCAGCATCATTCATTCATATTTGCCATTGCAGACTTACCTACTAAAAGCCAAGCATTGCATGATGGATTTCTATCAATGTACAATAAATACTCAACTATAATAATAATGTGAAACTACATATGCTGGAGTGTTTTATTATACACACACCTCTGCAGAAATTATAGTGAAAGAGAGAGAGAGAGAGAGAGAGAGAGAATGGTAGGCAAAGGGAAGAAAACAGCATACGAGTATATTGCTAATTAGTTGAAATTTTAATGAGCTTTACGGTTGATGTTGGCATGCTGAGATGCTGGGAGAAAAAAAAAAAACAATTTCAAAAATTGATTAGTCACTGTTTGTGATATAATTATTATTAATGATAAGCGGTTTTGAATAAAGTTTGTTTAAATAATTATTGAGACGACGAGGGCTCCATCAGGCACTTTTTATAGTAATTTAAAATCATCTTAGAAGCTGTCACAGTGCTGTGATCAAGCATCAATTTGCATTATTGGATTCCTTTGATCAAATTCCATCGATTGGAATCAAAAAAAAATTTTGAGAAAATTTATGATTTTTTGCCTTAGTTTAGGGGAAAAATTCAAAATCGTCCAATTCCATTCAAAGTATATCACAAATCATTTAAACCTCATTATAAATGGAAATTATGCTGCTTTCTTGGGAAAATATCAAGAATTGTGAATTTTTTCCATTTAACGATCGTTTCAAAGAACTGCACCAAGTACGGCTCTTCACTACAATCTAAAATTTGATTGAGTTGTAATATTACGATAAAAGAACGTAGAAGAAAATCGTTTACCTTACATTCTTAACTTCCCAGTTAATCGAGTCTTTTGATTGGTTGCGATTTATATTGAAACGATATTAACTTTTTTTTTTATATACCATCCTCCACATAACATTTACGTTTTGTATAGACTTTTGTAAATATGTGGGCGTGTCTGTTAAGCTATTATGCTCATTTTTAAATTTCAAGTTCATGGGTCAACTTTTATGGCAGATATATAGATTTTTGTTGATTGTAGGCGTGTATATTATCTGACCACGCCCATTTTTTAAACATTGATAAATGAGACAATTTTAAGTGTATATACCAATTTTCAACTTTATAAGTAAATTGTAGCTTAATATCTTAAAAACAATATCTTACAAACATTAGACAGACGCACGGACGGTTATGATTGTTTCATTGATTTAGATTTTTATACTAACCAAGAACTTTGTGAAAAAAAAATCCGATATCACTTTCAACTTATCTCAGACAAAACAATCCTTCAGTCTTTAATCATTTTATAAAAAAAAAAAAAAATTACATTTCTATGCCTGCCTCTGCCTAGAGTTTCCTTAAGAAGAATCCTTCATATTAATGCAATTTAAAAAGAAAGAAAATGAAATCTTTCTTTACCTTTAGCATGTTACACAAGATAGTAAGTAGAAATACAACAGTATTGGTTACTAATACTATCACATACATGCTATGCTGTTACATGCCAAGCTCTTTAAAAATCATTTCAGTCCATCTCTGTCCATCCTTTTACTAAAGTCTTCTACCAAAAATTGTTTTGCTTTAGAAAACAAAAACAAAAACAAAAACCAATTCTACTGTATTTCAGTTAAACGTATAAATTTATTGTATTATATAACGTACAGCACCGCAATGCAAGGCAAGGCAAACCAGAACAGCAGCAACTGTTGTTTTAGTATTATGCATGCATTTGATAAAGGTTTTGCTGGGGATCCTAGGAAGGAAAGGGTTCCTTTTTTTTTTTTTTTTTCTTTCCCTGAACATTTTCGTAAACTCATAAGTTTTTAAAACAATATTTCCGATACAGTGGAAGGTTAGAAGGTTTGTTTGGGACGAGAAGAATAACAAATAAAAAAAATAAAAAAAAAAAAAAAACATTTATTTTCATACAAGTGTGGGTGTAAAGGCAAACAAAACAACAACAAAAAACTGCCATATGTTGTGCAGCTGTAGGGTATGAATGCTTATCACGTGTAACTCTCTTTTATTTTCTGTCTGTTTTTTTTTTTTTTTTTTTCGTTCATGAACATTTCATTTTATAATGTTGTAAAGAATTTTGAATCATTTTGATCAGATTTTTATGGACATTGTTTCGTATAGTAATGCAAGCAATTATTCTATTGTAGATTTTATAATGGGTTTAAAGGATGTTACGGTAACGATACCACAAGCCGTCAAACGTGGCAGTAATGCGCTGTTAACCTGTAATTACGATATGGAAAATGATACTTTATATTCGGTTAAATGGTACAAGGGCAGGCGGGAGTTTTATCGTTATACGCCAAAAGAGAATCCGGCCATGAAAGTTTTCCCCAGTCAAGCGGGTCTAATTGTGGAGGTAAGTGAGTAGAATGGTATGAATTACCATTACAAAAAAAAAACCATTAAAATTTATTTAATGAATTTATTAAGTGCTGTAACTGTAAAATGTAACACTTCATAAAAAAAAAAAAGGATAATTTACTTGGATTCACTTGTGCCGTACACTACACCACAAAGTGCTGGTACTTCATAGTAAAGTATGTTATAATGTTTACAACTCCTTAATATCTAATCGATTTAACCATGTGTGTCTGTACATCCGCCTGTCCATGCTCAAGCTATGAGTCATATTTTTTTTTTTTTTTTTGAGATATTTCAATAAAATTTTTTACAAGAACAGTTTATGACCTTAAGAGAAATCCAAAATTGAAAATGGATCGCATTAAATTAACTTTTAAATTCCCTCCTCATATAACGTAGAACGTGATGTAGAACAACTTTATATGATGAAAATTTTGCAATTCACAAAATTTCGTAAAGATTAGTTTTTATTAGATTTGTATGGATCCGATGTGATCATTTTTAAAACCTTTTTCTCAATGCTTGACGCTTTAGCCTGTTTATCCAACTAAACTGATTGTACATGAATTTGCGGTGTAGGGTCAGGCTTTTTTTTTGTTTTTGCTTTTGTTGCATTTGTCTGAGTTTGGATAAATGTTCGGATATTGTAAGATTATTGTTAATAACAACAACAATAATAATAACAACAACAAATAATAATAATAACAATGACAATAAAACTCATTAAAAAATATTAATATCGCTGGTATTCTTATACAAACGCTGCTACATACAAAATTATCATTGTATGCGGCAACGCCAGTCGCCGACTATTGTGTTGCCATTGGTGTTATTATGAAGAATGTTTTCATACAATGTATATATATATATATATGTATGTATGTATGTTTTTATTTAAAAGAAAAAAAAAAAGAAAAACATTAAAAAATTATACTTTGTTTCGTTGTTTGCTCGCATACAAATTATAAATTAAAGTACTGCAGTTATTGTTGTTGCTTATGATTATAATGCAATAATACATAAATATTCGAGAAACTCGAAATGCGTACATGAACAATTTTTCATATTTTTCACACATTCATTAACAAATACACTCAATTGCACATAAAGAAATATGATGGAATGATATAAAGTGAAAGAAGAATTTTGTGTATCCTAACCCCTCTACATGTATTGAAGTGAAAATTAATAATTTTTTGTTATTTTTGTTTTAAGGAAATTGCCATTAAGCATATATTTTACTATAAATGTGATGAGATAATGAAACAACATATTTTTATACCTTACACGGATTGGATTTTACAAAGTGTGGTGTTGCATTGGCAACATTCAGATGGAGGTGTTACAGGCTCTTCAAAGTGTATATAGATTTTTGATTAGCAATACAATTTGAGTGTGTTTGTAAGCACTCAAACAGTTGTAAATTGTTCAGATATTGAGCTGAATTTTTGTACAAACATATATTTCTAGTTTTTGTATGCCTATGGCTATTTGAATTGGGCCACTCTTACAATTCGGCAAAAATCTATCTATTTAGCCATATAATAACGTAGCCTAATTTAGCCCTATCGTGGAAATGCCAATAATGGGCGTGGTCCCACAAATTACCAAAATCTTTATTACAGCGTAAAACTTAGCTTTCCAAGTTGATACGATGAAAAAAGATGCTACTAGGGGGCGTAACTAGGGGCTGCCACTAGCTACTTTTTTGTATGTTATATGATCGAATTTAGTTTTGTTTTGTAGCATGTCTGCAATTTTATACTTTCCCACATCATCTCACCGCTATAGAGGTAAAGGTAGGAAAAGAGAAGCGTTTTTTTCCTTTCTTTTCTTTTCCTTTCTTTTTTTGTTTCATTTTGTTTAATTTTACCATTATATCTTTTGTTTCTTTTTAATGCTCTTTAATTCTCATAATTTATTTTATGTTGGAAAATATTTTCCTTTTATTATTGGTCTGTTTTCTTTGTGTAATGCGTTGTTGCAATATAATGATTATTGTATTAATTTATGTTGTGAAGAGTAAAAGTATGAAATATTATGCTGTAAAGCAAAACAATAACAACAAAATATTTAACGTGAAATGCATTTCCATTTATTGTAATAAAAGATTTTATAAAATGAGTACGGACAGGCATGTATGTGGGCAATGTAAGCCATGTACTCTTCATTTATTATATGTAGGCAGGTATGCAGGAGACATTAATTAAATTACAGAGCAAGTGAAAATGTTACAGTCGTTCACTTAATACACTACACTACTTAGTTTCACAATTAATGGTTTAATTAGTTGAGTCATTGTCATATAAAAGTCACAAATAAAAGCCGGAGGGATGGACATGACTGACGCGATTCAAAAAGTTATTCGGATTCAGATCGGATGGACATGACCAAGTCCATAGCTTAAGCTTTTTGCCTTCCATTTTCTTTACTTCAAATTTTCATTAAAGAAATCCTTTTCGCTAATTTTGTAACCTGTACATTGTCCAGCAAGTGTTGAAAATAATCCATTCAAAATTTTTATTTTTCACTTTTTTTTTTCTTTTCGATAAATTTTCTTCACAAATCCAAGTTCTCCTCTCAATTTATGTTATCGCACTGCTTTCCTAATGAAATAATTTCATTGAGATGCTTTTTCAATAAATTTCAACTAATTTTCCTCCAGAACGAGAAGAAAAAATAAAAAAAAATAAAAAAAAAAAAACAAATAAAAAACTTTTCCATAAAAATGGAAAGAAGGAAAAACCGAGGAAAATTAATAAATTTGTCAGGCAGTCTCAGTTAATATCACAAAAAAATAAATTATATTAAATTCAAACCCTACCCTCTCTCTCGCCCCGCTACACCAGCCAGCACTGAAGCACTAAACATTGGTCATACACAGATTCAATAAAATATTGCCGCATAGTTGAAGTTATGAAAAAAAAATTATTATGTATTATTCATCATAATTTGCACGTGAAAGTTGTTAAAGAAAGTTTTACGTGGCTAATAAACGGTTGCTCGGCTATCTCGGCCAGCATAACGTAATAATTTTTATTAACAGTGCAGAGAAATTTTGCATGAAAGTTTTTTTCTTTCAGCATTTTTATATTAATAGAAATTTTACAATTCTTTTTTTTTTGTCTTCTTCTTTCTTCTTCTTTTAGCGCAATCTTTCCAATCAAAGTCACGTAGTTTTATTAACTGTGCCTTTAACTGTATCGGGTAAATTTACTTGTGAGATTTCTGTGGAGGCGCCATCATTTCAAACCGCTATGGTATCTGGTGAAATGGAAATTGTTGGTAAGTGATATATGGCTGCAAAGGGGAAGAGGTGAAGAGCGGCATTTCACAAAATAATTAAAGGAAAAAACAAATAATATTTTTATACCATGCATCACTTGTAAAGGTAAAGGGTATATTAAGTTTGTGCGGATGTTTGTAACTAGTAAAGGATACAGAATAAAAATCTGAATCATGTCCGTCTGTCCATCTGTCTGTTTATGTAAATTTGTGCTCAAACTACAGACTTGCATTGGTCCATAGAGGAAAAACTTTTAAAAATGGACCAAATCGATCCCTTTCTAAAATAAGATCCTATTGTAATGGAAGTTTTTATATAGAAGAAAATCTCAATTCTTAATATTTTTTGACAACATTTGAAGAAGAAGTTAATTAGCTTTATATTGGGCTGGAACAAATTTGGTTCCGATCGGACTATTTTTAGAACCCTTTCCAGAGCTTACATAGATACAACCCAACTAATTGTAGCAAAAATTTAAGAAGCTAGGTACAATGGGGTATTAAATGGTTGGGCTTGGCCGCCTATAACCTTTTTACTTGTTAGTTATATGTATATTTATCTATGCGCGGCACCCTTTCAGGCACAGAGTCTCGTCGCCACAAATATCATTTAACCCGCTATGGGTAACAAAGCAGCATTTGCCCTTTAGCAAATTAACATGGTATTCCCCTTGAGTTACAAAATAAAATATTTTCTTTTTATTTTGTTATTTTCTTCCTATTTTTACGCGCTCGCTTACCCTATTCTACTCGCTGTTAATGCTGGGGCTTATTGGATGCGGTTGCTAATAATAATGATGCTGATGCCGATGGTGATGGTGATGGTGATGCTTGGTGATTATTATTATTATTATTATTATTGTTGTTGTTGTTGTTGTTGTTGTTGTTCTGTGTCTATCTGGTCACATAGAATTGCCCGTTGAGCAGGCCACCGTAACGGGTATACAGCCACGGTATCGCATTGGTGATTTGGTTGATGGCAATTGCTCAATTAAATTCTCTAAACCAGCTGCTAATTTGACATGGACCATTAATGGTATAGTGGTAAGTAGTGACACATCATATACGCCGCTGGGTATGATTCAACAACAATCTATTATTTAAAGCCATTGAGTATGTATATGTATGTGTGGCGGTCTGAGATGGACAAAGAGAAACTCATTAATTTTTAATATTCTCTGTCTACTTCTCTCTTATTTATTAAGCGGTAAAATGTTTGTTGTTCATAGAATATTAGTTAAAGTGATGGGAAATGTATTGTTGTATTGTTGTTGTTGTTTTTTATTTTCCCCCTCCTATTTCGTAACGAACAATGACCATTGGTAACAATTAAGTAGATGTCAATAACACGTTTTAGCATGAAATGAATCTAAATAGTGAAAAGCATAAAAGTAGACCACAAAGGAATGGTTAAATGTTTCGGTGCAAAAGTAGGCAATAAATATTGATGTTCAACTTTTGTTGATTACTTTCGTATCGAAATCAATTTTGTTTCAATTTATTTATTAAATAAAATAAAATGAAATCAACTGAGACTTACTTATATATGAGGGACAGATTAACTCAAGAACCGCAACTTCTTCATCATTCATCTTGAATTTCATCGAAAACTTATATTCAGCGTGAAGCTTTTTTTCGTCTTAACATAAATCAAAATATGCTTTATTGTACACACAACACAATATTTTTTTCATCGAAGAAATAATCTTTTTGTTCTGTTTAATGAAAAATGATTAAAGGTAACATGTGTACTGTACCTGGAATAAAGTACAGCTCAATATCTAAATTATTCAGTATTTTATTTATATACAAAATTGTTATGTCCTTATTGGAAAACCCTTTTATAAGATTAGTATTCAGGGGAAAACTCCTTTAACGCCCTAAAGCCATCTAAAATCTCCCTTATTACAACCATTAATTTAACCTTCACTTCATATTCTATTTAAAATATAATATATTTTCAATATAAACAAGTACAGTTGTATGAAAAGGTCATTTATATATATATATATAAACAATTACACAGACATTTTTTTTCTCGTTTATGGCATTGCGGTTAATTAACAAAAAAACAAAACAAAACAAAAAAAATCCAATCAACAGTTGTAATAATGACAAAATTATTGAATTAATTGAAATCTTTTAAGCCTAAAGCTAGGCAACATTTTAATACCGTACACAGCAAAGGCTTATTGTAGGCAACAAAAACCGAAATTGTATGAAAAAAGCTTAAACTGAGATTAAATGTTTTTTTTTTTGTGTTGTTTATATAAATTAATTCATAATATCCATCCGGGTTATACAATATATTGAAATATACAAAAACGATACAAATAGAAAATGATGTGCTGTCCTTTTTCAAAAGGTATCATGGATATAAAATCGTTTGTACAGGAAACGAATGTCATTCAATATTAAAAGGTGTTTAGTTGTGGTGGAAGAATTTTTACACAGTATCCGCTTTATATTGTTTTAATGCTATTAAATATGAATAAAAATTAATGGGAAATAAAATGAAATGAAATATTTGTGCATACCGGAATATAAACAACGGAATATAACAACACCAAGGATATCCATCGTGTGCTAAATCGTTCTCAGACTCATCATTATTAACCTCTTTCAAAAAGTTAGGAAAAAATATCTTCAGTTTCTTTGAATGCAAGTGAAACGTTGAGAGTACTGAGAGCTCCGGGTGAAAGTGTCATTTGTTAGAATTTGTCCAATTGTAATAAGGAAGTGGAAAAAGTCCAATACAGGGACGGACAGATGAACTAAATTGGTCAAGTATATATGACATATGACTTTTGAGGTAGGTGGCTCGTTCACTTCTGGTACTTGCAAAAACAATACACCCCCATATATCATTATGATGATGTGTATAATAAACCAGCGATTTTTCTTTTGTTACACAATTTTTATAAGGAAAGGAATTACAGAAGTAATTAGCGTTGTTAAGTTGGGTTAATTTGTAATAAAGCAGCTAAGGTTGGTTTGATGAAAATAAGGAGGAGATGTGATGTGCCCACACATCAATGAAAAGGTTTACAAATAAATTTTAGATAACAAATTAACATAAATTAGTTCGCACTGCCACCCAACGAACCAAGGGCCGACAATCTGCATGTCTAGCATTCGAACCGTGAACCAAAGTGGACATTTCATATATCAGCTACATTTCATGATTTCTTTACAACAAACAATGAAGTTGTTTCAATTCCATTTCAAGATTTAATTATTCAATTATTTTACTCTTCACTACAGCAGCTCCATCCATGAAGTCAACTAAGTGGTAAAAATTATTGTAATCTCTATACCGTCGTCGGATGGGATCGCTATTACGAATGATTCTGTAATAATTGATAAACAGTAAACAAACGTTTTTAGATACGCGTTGAGGTTCGTTGGCAGAGTCGATCATACCGTTCAGTAAATTGTGCAGTATTTTCCATTTTACTCTTTAGCTGTGGGAAGCTTTATTATTGCAAGAGGGCTTGTGTGTGGTGGAAGTTACAGATTATGATTCCTTAACAGAAAAGTAGAATTTATTTATTTTCTTTATATATTTGGAGTACTTACCACATATTCAATATATTTCAACGTTTCTTCTTCTTTCTCTAATAACTGTTTTTCATATCTAAAAAACACGGTTATTTTACATATTTTAAACAATTTTAACTATGTCGTGTTCAAGTGATTTTTTTTTTTATTTTTTTTAAATATTTTTTCTTCACTCTTTTGTAAATACAATGAAAATTTTATTCATGAATGTGTGTATAAATCATACAAATAACACATAATATTTTATATCATTTGCTACAAACGTATATATGGTCTCATGTATCTACAATCGATATGTAAATATTTATGTAATAAAAGATAAACAAGTGAAAATGTTAGAGTCGGTCAACCCCACACCAGGTTATGCCACATAAGCGACCAGTAGCTTAAAACGCAAATTTACGTAGACTAACAGACGGACAGACGGACCTGGTTAAATCAATTCAGGGTTTGATTGATTGAACCGATCGGTATATTTGAAGGTGGGTTTAGTAGTTACAAACAACCGAACAAACTTAATATATCCATTGCAAGTGGTGCCGGGTATAAAAAAGAAGAAGAAGAGAAGAAGAAGAAAAAGAAGAAGATCTAAACTGCATAATAATAAAGAAATATTATTGAAGTGGAAATATAAATAAATATTTTTGCAATGCAAAGAGATAAAAAAGGAAACAGAAGGAGGAGGCGAAAGGAATAAGAATTGAAGTAAAATATAATTGTTGTTGTTTTTTGTTGTTGTTGTTGTTGTTGCATATTATTTTAAACAACACAAACTTTTTAGCTAAATAAATAAACAAACAAATGCTCTCTTTGCCACTCTTTCTCCGTCTAACTCTATCTCTCTTAGACAATAGCTTTAATAGCTAGAACTGAACATTCGGTGAACTCGTTGTGGAAGATCTTATAAACATAATAAGAACAACAATATATCATATAATTTCTTCTTCTTCTTCTTCTTCTTCTTTAATTTTTGTCATTGTTTTCTCTTTCGCCACAATGATGATTTCACTCTGTGCAGATAAGTTGAAGACCTGTAGACCTGAAGACCTGAAGGACTTGTTAGTTTTTAGGTGTGAGTGAGAGGATACAAGTGTTTATTGTTGTTATGTTTTTCATTTATTACTTCTCAAAATGATTATGATAACTACTTGTATATATTTTTTGTTTCACCATTGGCCTCTTATGCTTTAGTTTCCTTACAAACACACAACAAATCTTCTACAAAAGTTCTCTCCTTTCAAGCAACGTTTAGTTCTAAGCAAGATGTTGTTTTTTTTTTGCTTTTTCTACCAACTTTATGTGTTTTTATTGATACGCATTGTGTGTGTGTGTGTGTGTGTGTGTGTGTGTGTAGTTATATGAGGGTGTGTAGAAAAAGTCGTAGAAAAGAATAGATTTACAGTTGAGTGATTAAGTGGAACATAAAGTAGTCACTGTTTGTTATTGTTATTGTTGTTGTTGTTGTTGCTGTAATTGTTATTGTATTCCCCTAGACAATGTTATTGTGGATTCATGCACTCTCACTGTAACCAACTTTCCCTTGACCCGCTGTTGCACAAACAACATTCTTTCTTTCTTTCTTTGTTGTTGTTGTTGTTGTTGTTGTAAAGTTTAAGTAAATCTTGTCTAGTTTGACTCTCGCTTGTGTGTGTTGCCGTTTCCCATGTATATTGGCATTGATGTTGATAACGTTAAGTACTGGCTGTGTGTGTGTGTGTGTGTGTGTGTGTGTGTGTATGTGTGTGCGTTGTGTGGTCTTTTGTTGGTCTCTAGAAGAATAAGTAGTGCTAGAAGAAGAAGACGGAGAAGAGAAAGCACACTTGTCAGTGAAGGACTAATGATGGGAAATTTATTTACAATAAAACACATTGTGCTCACAATGGCCACGATAATGATGACGACGTTACTGCTCAAGCTACTGTTATTGTTGTTGATGATATTTATAGAGGTTGGGATATACGATGGGTATAGGTGGCACATATATTGTAAGGATGCAAAAAGTAAATGCGATAAATTTCAAATGAATCATCACCGTGCACGAAGTACAAGTACTGCCAGCGAAAACAAAAGATAATAAACAAGACGAAGAAGAAAATATATAGTTAAGTATTAAACAGTTCAAATCATAATACTATCTCTGCCACACTGATGCTTGCTCTTTATTATATGTAGCATGAGAGACGGGAGAGTTTTCCAAACTGCCCGAGGGATGCGTTGAACGTCTGCCTTAATGCTTATAATCTGGAATTATATAATTTTTATAAATTTTAACTTTTAAATTTTCTTTCAGGTTATCGTTCGTTTGTAATTTTTTAATCAATATTTTGATTTATATGTTACAGCAATGTTTTTGACATAACATGCAAGAGATTTTTTGAAGTTTCATTTTAATGCACACGTGGGTGTGTGCCAAAAGTTATGTCTAAACTTTCAATTTATCAGAAAAACAGCAACAACATATAAATATGTTATAATCGCCCCATGTAATACCCTACCCCAACACCTCATTTTCATACACAGTTTGTAAAATCTGCGGCGCTGCATTTCGGGCATTGCATAGGGAATAACAAACTTAACGGTATACCTCCAACCTATGTACAGAATTTAACAACAAAAACCAAAAACCAAAAACCAAAAAACAAAAACAACCCTCAAGCCAACAGTTTTTGCTACTTTTCGCACAATTTACAAATATTTTAAGGTTTTGCTGTTTCACCAGCTCATAATTCATTTTCAAGGGTGTATATACACACACGTATGTGTAGACATACAAAGATGACAAGGACACATATATGGCACATTGAATAAAGTTATGTCACCAATACCGAATGGCAACAAGAAAAAAAAAACCTTGCGAGACATTTAGACGTGGGTAAAAATATGTTTTTTTTTTTTCTTTTTTTCACAAAATTCTTAAGCCTGACGGCTGCTATTTAGTGTTCTATATCTTCCTCTATCCGCCCACATAGTAAAACCTGGAAAATGTTTTAGAAATGTTTTGTGGCAAGAAAAAAACAACACACACACACATATATATATTGTTTTATTGCATTTTGAGTGTGGCCACTAATCTCGGTGTAGGAGGCATTTCACAGCAGGCTTTAGCCAAAATAAAAATCCGCTTATAAGAACATTTTACCGCTTCAAGGAAAAAGTAAATTACAGGAAAAACTTCATTAAAAAAAAAAGAAATAAAAAAAAATAAATTAAAAAAAATAAAAAAATACTCGCAACACTTGTGGAATTTGTTCAATGAAGAACGATTTTATATTTTTCATTTTCTCTCTTTCTTATATTGTTTTTCTAATGTAACCGCACAGGTGCCGCCGCATCACATAAAAACCTATCAAATTGAAAAATATGAAGAAAATAATTTAGAATCGGTTTTGAGTGCCATACACTTTATGGTTACCACTCAGCATTTTGTGAAGGGTCAAATGCGTGTAAGTATCAAACAACCAACTAACCAACACATCAACAATCCATTATAACCATTTCCATAACTACCATCCCCTTCTCAATGATTTATTAGCGTTAGAAAAAGTTGGCGATTTTTATATATTTATTTGTCTTTGATTGCAGCTTAAATGTACAGCCACCATATTTGATATATTTAAAGAGGAAATTGAAAGTATAATTGAAGAAGATCGACCCCGAATAATGGCCTCGGGACGATCATATGATATGCACAATTATCCGTATGATCCGCATGGTCATGGTGAGGGCGGTTATGAGGATCACAATGAATCGTACTTAACATATTATTCGGGTAAGTACAGAACAGTATCAAGTTAACAAATAAAAATATTACCGTCATTTCTATACGATCATACAATACCCTACAATGTACGTTACAGTTAGTTGTGTTGTATGAGTAAATATTAGTCGTTGTCATATAAGAGTCGATTCGTGAAATTTAGCGTTCCAGCATCAGTGGAACGGACAGACATGGCTAGACGACTAGCGTTCAAATATTGATTTTAATCAAATATATATTTGGTGGTCTTTGTGATTAAAAATTTTAATCTTTTAGAGAATTTTTCCAATATAAAAGAGATGGACCTGTCAAGTCTATTTTCAAAACGGACTTTCTTTGACTTCACAAAACATTTCAGAAATAGATTGTATATCAAAACATTCAAACTTGATTACAAGAAATATATGGACAGAGAGACGGACATTGCAAAAATTCAGTTTTGTAAGAAGCTTCTGATAGTTGCCGTTAATTATATGTCATGATAAATCCCACGACAATAAATAATCTAAAATGTGATTTTGTTGAAGAAAACTGAAACAATCGAAATCGATATTAACAGTTATTATGAAGTCTACACTTAATCGCTAATAACCACCTTACCACCATTATTGATTTATTAATAAAGATTCGTTTTGAATTTCAAGTTCTTCAATCACACCCCAAAGTCCGGGTTTTATATCTAAAATCCAATTTCCCTTGTTTTAGAAGAAAAAATAACAAAATACTAAACAGAACGACTTTATGCGTAAATTTATTTTCAGCATTGAACTTTCATTTTCCCAATTTGTCATGTTTGTTTTAAGTAGAAAACACTCACGCACACATATTAACACCAACACCCACTCATTCATTATATGAGTAATGTGCTCTCACACCATCCCCACCAACACATTATGCTAACATTTTCGCCTGAAAAAGAAAAAAAAAAAAACGAAAAAACGAAAAAAAAAAAAACGAAATCAAAAGAAAACCAATTTAATTTTATTCTCGTTACTCGTTTGTATACATAGCTGCTGATATTAGTTCTGGTGCTGCTGCTCCTGCCGCCTTGCCAACATTACCATCTGTCGCTACGCTGATAGCTATTGTAGTTGTTGCTAGTGTATGCAACATTTACAAAAATTACCTCCAACAGTATGTGCACGAAATTTACGTTAAATTTTACACATTATTGACACATTCGTTGAAAGCTCATCATCAAATGTTAACGACGTTTGTCATCAATCTAAGCTTATGGTGGTGGCGGTGTTGCGCCAGCCGTATTAATGGCAATGGCATTAGCGACTATGGCGACAATAATGTAAAAAAGCGACAAGACACAAGTGCACAAGGGCAACAACATAAAGTGAAAGCAATGACAACAGTAGATAACTTGTCTTCATATCATCGTATGACTGCAGTGGTCTTTACGGTTGAATTTTTATTTTTATGGCTAACGAAGAATAGAACAAATGGTGCGCAGAGTATGAGAGTTAATGAAATGCAAAATAATTGTTCGAGTGTTGAACTAAAACTGTTTAAAAAAGAAAAACAAAATAACAACAACAACAACAACAATAACAACAAATCGTTTAAATGCAATTGTAAGCGGATAATAAATGAAAAAGAAGAAGAAAAATTTTGTGAAAAACAGAATGAACATGAACACAAACAACAGAAACAACAACAACAACAACAACAACAACAACAACAACAACATAATGGTCTTCTTTACAGTTGCTACTGCTGCTGTCATCTTCACCTAAAAATATCCCGTTATTATCGTGAACAACACGAATATTTGGGATTAGTAGCCACAGTCACAACAACAACAACAACAACAATACGAATAACAACAACGATAGAAGCAAATCAAAAAGCCGTCAATGATTTGCTTAACACTGACACAACAAAACTTGAAACTGTTATTAACCTGACACACATTGACTGTCAACAACTGTCACAAACATACGGTACTAATGCTAACATAACTGCCGCTCTAACCATAAATCATACAAACACTAATACACCGTACACGGTTGCTAAGGTCATAATGTCTGCTACTCTTATGTCATATGTTGTGAGAGTTGATAGCTTTTTAACATTTAAAACTATCCGCACTATATCCGCCACTTGGTTGCTATTGTTGTTGTTATTTTTATTGTATTTAGAATTGCCATGTAAAAATGGCAACGATAACGACGACGACAACGATGACTATAACGATGACGACGACGATGACAGTGATAGCAGCAACTTTATGTCAAAAGATCAAACATTATTGATGACTACTCCTACTACAATTGTAGTAGGTGTTGCTACACAGTGCCAACACCGACAACAACTACTACAATTGAAAGATGCATTAACTACAACAAATACATCCAATCACATGATACCTTCTCTATCTAGCAAGCAGGCAAAATATTATCAGGCTACTAAAGTAACAGCAACAGCAACATTGCACGTCTTCTCCATGTCACCAGTTTCCATCTCAGTTCAACTAATGACACTTATTGGTGATTTATTATTGCCTGAATGCTGATGATTCAATTCTGACAAAAACTTAAATAAATTTCACTTCAAATTATTTATATATATGTAAACGATTTACTCAAACAAATCAAATTTAATCAAACAAAATCATAGTTGATAACATGACAACACACCGAGTAAAAAAAAAAAACAATTCAAATAAAATAAAAGTTTGCTCAGAGAGGAATGTAACACAAACAAAATAATAAAATTAATCAAAATTCATATAAATACAAAACCGTTATACATCTATGTTGTAGTAATTTTAAGTGTTAAGCGTAAAAATACAAAAACAAACAAAATACCTTTAATGGTCGTCTATAAGTAAAAAAGTTAAAAAATAATTTTACAATAAAAAAAAAAAAAATGTCATAAATAATTATATAATCGTATTTATAAGAAGAAATAAAATTTATGTTTTAAATTTAAAAATTTACTCATAAAAAAAAAAAATAATGTAAAAAAAATAGAGAGAAAAAGAAACGTAAATGCATACGTTTTCCTTCAAAATTGCTTAAAAAGCAAAATATTTACGAATAATTTTAAAAATAAATCAAATAAAAGTACGAAAACTATATTTAGCTTAGGCCAAATTTTAAATACCCGTCATCTCTATAATAGTGGGCGTGACAGGTATATGATTAAGCCCTCTAATAGTGTATGTATTACGTGTCAGCTTGCAAGTTGAATTTTAAGCTGAATATGGTTTTTTCTAAATTGTGAGCGTGTTTATGAGATGACCACGCCCATTTTTGGCATAAAAATGAATGGAATAACTGTATGCATACCAAAACTCAACCAAGTTTTTGTTCACAGGGTGTGTAGCTTTTTACCGATTTTAAGAATTTTAAATAGCGATCTGCGTGCAAAAATTTCTCAGCTCAATATCTATAAATTTACGTAATTTAAAATCGTAAGAGTACCATCAACAGACGGACACATAGATCGACTCAGTTTTTGATGCTGATTCAGAATATATTTGTAGAGTCTCTGACGCCTCTTTCTGATTGTTTCAAACGGAATGACAAACTTAGTACACGCGTCCCATCTTATGTGGAGGGTATAAAAAAAAAGGAAAAATTTTCAAATCTTTATTTTTGTATATAACATACTGTATCATATACATACATACATACATACATACATATAAAAATATATATTTAAGGACTTAAGGAAATTATTACCGTTTTTTACTTATGAAGTAACATTTGGCCAAAAAGAAACCACAATTTTTTTTTTTTTTTTTGTCATATTTTAAAAAGAGATTTATTTAATATTTTATGATTTATTTTCTAATTTTTTATTTGACAATTGGTTGAACTTGAAATTTTTATGAAAAATTTTAATAACGGTAACTAGTTCCTTAAAATATTAAGTATATAGTATAGAAAAATATAAATATAATTTATATTACATTAACTATACAAAAATAAATTTAATATTTAGAAAAAAAAAAATTAAATAATAAAATATTTATAAATGTAATATATTAATTAATAATCTTATTAATATAAATATTTATAAAAATTAAAAAAAAACACACACATTTACCTACAAAAAAATGAATTAAAAATATATATATAATATAAAAAATAATAAATAAATAAATGTTACAAATTAAGTGGTTAACTCTAGTGTACGAAGGCTCTTCAGAGGCTTTGACTAATATACATTTTATATACATATATATTTGTTTTAATTTAAAAATGTTTTTTTTTTTTTTCTAATATATTATAAATTAATAGAAGATTAAATATATAAATATAAATCTTACTTAAACACAACCCGGATAGGCGTAATAGTTAGTTTATATATAAAAACAATGTCATAAAAAATATATTGTAAAAAAAATCTAATTAAATCTAAGAAGAATAAATGACAATGCTATCTTCAGTCTAGCCGGACTAATGAATACCCCGAACTATCTAGTTTCACAAACCATTTTAAAATTAGTTAAGCAAACGCTAGGCATACGTCATAAAAATGAATTCAGAAAATAGCATTTTATGGAAAGGCGGATTCTAAAAAACCTTTAATTCTTCATCAAATCTTGTCAAAAATATGAGCAATTACGAATTTCGTCATTTAAAAACTTCCTTTATAAATTCTACTTTATATGAGGAGGGATATTAAAACTGGTCAATCAAAATATTTCCTTGTAGCAAATTTCATCAAAATGTGAGCCCGCACAATAATTTATATAGACATTCGTACCGACAGACAGATATGGTTAAATTGCTACGGAAAGTGATTCTGAAACTTAAGCACACATCACATTTACACTCTAACAGTGGGCGTGGTGACATGATGCATTGTATTATATAACAACTTATGGTTGAAATACTAAATTTTTTTATAAATTTTGAGCGTAACCTTGTCTATATTTTTTTAACAATTCTAATATATCATCCTCTGTAATTATATGAACAAAATAATATAAACACCATGCAATATCCTGTTGCATGTTGGTAACACTGCTTCCGTGTAAATACTGCCAAGTCTTGTATTTGTTCTGTCTGACGGTTAAAAGAAGCGACTGGTGTCAGATTTCTAAAGAGGGCAAATCGTTGGTGTTCGGTAATGACAGCATTCACAAAATATGATAAAACATGATCGGCGAAGAGGAATAGTGGATGAATCTCAAAGTTATAAAAGACAGAGACTGATGAATATTAAAAAGAATTGTGCAAGGACAACATAAAACTATCTAACTAACGGCAAAAGTGACAGCAGTACTATTTATAAACTCTACGAATCTATTCTGCGAAGAATTGCAGCTGTTCTAAAAGCAAATGGCGGCCCCATTATTATTGTAATAAATAAATAGTGTGTATATGGCAGGTGTTCGTATTAGTTTGTCCTTCTACTGATAAAACTTCATGGTTCAACTTTTTTGGATTATGAGATTTTTCTTCTGTGAGCGTAGCTTCTATCACATAATTTAACTCAAAATTTTTGCATATAAAAAAAAAAATCCAAATTTCAAACAACTGGACTTACGGATATGACAAAAAAAATTCCATTCCATTTAATAATAAACGTACCATGTGGAGGTACTGGCGCTTTCTTCCAAGTATTTCAGTATTCTTAGCATCAATCAGATCTATAATTTTTTTATTTTTCTATAAAACAAATGGTCCGTTGGATTTAATAATAAATATTTTATACATTTATTTAAAAGTAAAACCGTAAGCAGTATATATAGGGATGAAAAGCTGTTTAAATTCATTCACTCAAACCTATAACTTACAAAGCTCTATATATACAATACATGTGGCTATCATTTTTTTTTTTTTTTTTGTACAATACAATATAACACACAAACACTGCCTAATATGCAATAAAAGTTTTTGACAATTTTTTTTTTTTCATCTTTAAAAATTTCATAAAAAATATTACAAAAAAAAAAAATACATTTTTGCTATAAGAATTGCGTAAAATGTTCTGTTAAAATAAATTATTAAATAAATATATATATAAAAATAAGTTTCTTCAGAAAAAAAATCAAATTAAATATAAAATAAAAACCGATATGTATTTAAATTTAAAAGAAAAAACAAAAACAAAAACAAAAAATTAATAAATAAAATAAAATTAAATATTGTATGGTAAGTAGTAAGAAGTTAGAATTATACCAAAAATAATAATAAAAACATTAATTAAAATAAAATATAATTACAGCCGTACATTGTACATGTATTGAATATACGTACAAACAAATATATTGTATGCTAGAATAAACTTAACAAATCATTGTTAATTATAAGTCTTATATTGTATAAATATAATAATTGCGAAAAAAAAAAATATTATTAATAAAGACCATGTGAATATATTCAAAAAATTAGTGTTTTATTCATTTTTTTTTATACTATTTTTAAATACAATACATTTGAGATGAAGATGTTAGATTCATGGTCAGCATGAAAATCTGCATCATAAGATCTATGTGTCCGTATGTCTGTCTTGTTGGGAAGCTTATGGTCGAAAATTCTGATATACATATACGAGTACATACTATTAACTTATAATTTCTGCTCTCTGATTGAAATTAGACCAAATGAATTGGGAATAATGCCCACAAATGACAAAAGCCTATCTGTCATGCCCAAAAATTGATATTCCTTACGCACATTTATATTTAGCCTTTTCATTGATGTGGCAAAAATGGGCGGTATAGGATTAAAGATACGACACACAACTTACCAAAGTTTTTTTACATTTTTATGCCGAATCCGACATTATTACGTAGCCTACTAAATCTCATTATCAGGCACCTGCCACGCCCACAATTTCTATATAGATGTAGAACGTGTTTAAATTTAACCTGAGCTAAGTTTATAAAACAAGTTGAAAAAGTTTCGTTTTTCATTTTTGGTATATTTCATCTCTTAAGAAAATTCAAACTCGAGGAGCTCACAATAATGATTCATAATAATATTTTATAATAAGTTTTGTACAAGTTTTCATAATAACATTTTTTCCAATTTTTGTTTCATATATAATTATAATAATTTAATAAAATACACTGCCAAAGGAGGCTTTCTTAAAAGCAGAACTTTTTCTTTACAATTATTTTTTTTTTTTTTTAAAGAAAGTTTACTACATTGACTTTTCAATTCAGAAATTAATTACAAAAATATATCAGATTTTTGAATAAAAAAAAAATATATATATATAAATATTTAAAGTCTTTACCACTGATTTGAGGGTCTACGTTCAGCTCCTGGAGCTGCAGAACCGGAAAAACGTGGTGACCCATGGTTAGACATAGCAGCAGCGGCAGCAACACGTCCACCGCCACCATCTTTATTTTGCAAGGCGCTAATAGCGAGCATTAATTTTTTACGTGGTCCAAAGGCTGTTATACCCAACTCGATTAAATTGTCCTCATTTAAGGAGGCCAACATTTCCAAATCGATTTCATTCAACAAAAAATGTTCTACAATTAATAAACAAGTCAACATGTTATAGTCGGCCACGCCCGAACATTACATACCCTACACCACTTAGCTTTTTATATCATGCTACAATTAGTATAGATAGTGTCAGTAAACGCGAAGCATAAGCCTCTTCGTGATATACCATTATATGGAAAGAGGTTCTAAAAATGGTCCAATCGGGTGCAAATTTATTATATTTAATTATGTAACTAATTAATTAATTTTTCTTATATGGGGAGGGCCTCTGAAAATAGACCAATTCGGTCTATTTTCTAGAGGGTTACTCTTTCGATCTATACATGTGCTTGTACCGAAATTTTATCGAAATATCTCTAAAAATGTGATCGGCAGCTTGCGCAAAAATAGACAGACGGACATGATTATAATTGAAGGTGGTGCCGTTTAGAAGTTACAAACATCCACACAAACTTAATATACCCTTTGCCACAAGTGATGCAGGGTATAAAAAAAAATTTATTTCTTGCAAAAAAAAAATTTAATAAAAATATTTCTCACTTATATAATGCTCCAGACCCAAAGTTACCAATAATGATTGGATGTCCTTGTGCTGCCCTAAATGTAAGCGACGATTTGTCGGTGTTGAATCTATAATGCCAGTAGTTGAGCCTAAATTATATGGAGATTTGCGATCACCCTGAGACCAAGCACTTATATCGTTGGCACCTTCTGTCGGTACAGGCGAGGTGCGACTTAAGCCCATTCCCATCCAATGCGAGGTGGGCGTACGTAATTCACCCGGAACGGGTGGACGTTCCATGGCTTTATACGCTAAATAACGCTTCAAGTCAATTTCAAATGCCCGATTATGCTGTAAATAGGTGTAAACTGTTGCTGTAATACCTTTTTCATGGACACGACATTAGTTTATGTCTATTTACCTTCACACCGTAGCTTAAGTTGCGATAACTTTCGGCACTAGTTGGTGTCACTTGACCCATGCCAGAACCTGAATTGTTTAAACTCAATAAGACACCATCACTCGAACGTCGACCGAAACGTGAACAGATCATTTCATTAGAGTTATGAGAATCTGGAGAGAATGGTGAAGCTCGATTGATGGGCATAAAAGTGGGATTATTTCCAATAGCAACATGACCGAGGCCACCACTGGCACCTGCACCGGGTGGATACGCCTGCTCCAATGAGGTAGTACTGCTACTATAACTTTGATAACCGCTCGTATTGTTACTTAAACTGTGACGCGGTGATATTGCTGATAATTGATTTGGTGGCATGTGCTGAGCAGATGGACCTGGCATAACATTTAAATAATTATTATTCTGGGAGAGTTGTTGTTGCTGCTGCTGCAAGTGTTTGTTGTGTAATTGTAAATATTTCTGGGTTGGCGGATAAATGCCGGTTGGCGTACCCGGATATAAACCAAGTGCTGGTTTCTCCAATTGTTTTCGTTGTTGTAACATATCCATAAAATTATTATTATTTTTATGATTGTTATTATTATTGTTATTACCCATGTTTAGGGGCGTAAGAAATGAGGTTTTAACTGCTGGTTCTGGTGTAGCAGCTGTCACCTCAACAGTCGGGGTTATTTTATTGTAATTGTTGTTGTTTTTATTGTGCGAATCCGTACAATCTTCTAGCAGTGTAGTCAATAACGCCAAGTCTACATCGGTTAGATTTTTGTCCTGTGGCATGAAATACGTTTCCGGTATTTCATAATGAACCAGAGGTGTAGTCAAACGTAAGATCTCATGACGTGCCTCATAAATTTTATCTATATAGAAAGTCGAGTCTTATTGGCGTAACTTGATCACAAATAAAAAAAGAAAAATATTTGTAGATTACCGATAAATTTTTCTAAACCTTTGACCGCAATGGCCAAAGTACTTTCTCGTTTTCTGTGTCTTAAACCAATATAAACGCCATACTTGGAGCGTAAATTTATCAAAGAGCCCGCTTCGCATTCATTATCGGGAAAGTCAAATATCAAGCCAATCGGTAAATTACCCTTTTTTGTTTGCGGGAGATGACATAATGATACAATGGATTTAACATTTGTTTGCCTCTGACTTACCAATAATTGCTGACGTGCTTTATAAGCACTATCTATGGTGCCCGTAATGGTCACTTGAGATTTCTTCAAGGGTTTTATATTCATATCCGTTAAATCGGGGAAAAATATCTAAAATGTATACGCAATATCATCAGCAGAAACTGTCGGATAGTCTAGTGTATGATTACTGTAGAGTTCGGGTAGTCTGTGCTATGGATGGGTTTAGTTTACTTTACGGGTAGTCTAGGCTACAAATAATCTTGTATAGTCAAGTATTCGGGTAATCGGGTCTTAAAAGCATAGGTTAATAATCAGGTATAGAGCTCTATATAGTCTAGACCTTGGGTAGTCTAGTAAACAATAGTCTAGTCTGGAGGTAGTACTTTTTTTGTCTACGTAATCTAGTCTATGAGTAATGAGTTTTATCTGCAGTAATAGCTATTTTGTTAATAGAAGAGGTGGTGTAGTCTAGTCTTTACGCGTAATCCAATACCATCTGATCCAATATAGTCTAGTCTGGGTTTACAATTTTATTCCGTCACCTTACCTTGGTTTTAGTGCGTTGCATTATTTTCAATAGATTGCTATTATTTATACCCTTAACAATTTCATGATGTTGCGGCGATATCTCCAATTGCATTTGTACCATTATTTGATTCTGATTTGAAAGAATTACAAGTGATTCGTTAAAAGGTTAAAAAAAAAATATTTGAAAATACGAACTGCAATATTTCCGCATGATAAATTGATTAAATTTTGCGTAGCCTCTTGAACACGAACAGCATCTTTTTCACACCCTTTCACCATAACCAGCGATGAATGTAATTTAGGGCGTGAAGCAAATATTACCTTGTAAATGTAAGAAAAGAAATGTTTTTTAATAAATTAACGGTTCTTTAACAATAATTTGAATAACTGAACAACCTGAACATTGTACTCCTGCTCAACCATGCTCACATAGGGAGTGTCACGATCCGGCTGTGTACCCGTTGGCATAGCCGGCAATTCAAATGATATCAACAATGGGGCTGACAAGCGAACCAAGCTGCGAGCTCGTTCGACACCTTCTAGTGAGCCGCACAAAGAAACTTGATTGGATTTTTCAGTATCGCTAGATCGATTCGAATCGGGAAAATGAATATGCGTGTTAGTTTTTTCCATAATAGTTTTAATATTTCTTCCACCACGTCCAATTATAAAGGAGTGATCGGTGTAGGAGACATCGATTTTCATAATAACGCGAGAACCCTTTTTTAATGCAATTGGGAAAATTAAAAATAAAGAAATTATAGTTTAAAATAAATATTTACTCTGGAATCAAGACGAGCTAAGACGCGCGTCTTGGCCTTGGTTACTTCGTCTGGCTTGCCCACTATTCTTACATGTGGATCTAAAATTAAAGCAACAACGAAAAGTTGATGAATTTTTCAAGTAAAGTTTACACTTATAAGTTTGTTTACCCTTTTTACTTTTAGCGCCAATTTTAAGTCTATAAGGCCAGCTTATGTACGTGACAGTTTTTTTCATAATCTGAAATAAAACGTTTCATATTGGCTTCTCTACAAGTTTTATTAAAAGCTTACAGTATCAAAAAAATATTCCGCACCATTCATATCTTCAACAGGACTCTTCTCTATAATTATAAAATATTATATATAGCAACACTGTTTTTATCTTTTAAACTGTTTGTTACCTTGTAAAAGTTGTTCCAATTTTTTACGATCCACTTTAAATCGTTCGGTGAATAATTCGTCAGGGTTGGCAACACCCAACTTACAAGCTATAGCTTTTATATCACTCCAGTCACTATCCGCGGATGAAATTTCACTTGGTGTCTCGCTTGGGGCACTGCTAGACGAGGCCAAAGCAGCTGCTACTGTAGCTTCGGCTACACTTGCCGCCGTATGATATGACAATTTATTCATAACAGATAGCATCATGATTTTTATTGAAGCTCTTTTTATTATATTTTATTAATAAACTTAAAGTTTGCGCAGGTAATGGTTTTTGTGTTCGATGAATGTAAAAAAAGCCCTGAGGCTTTTCAATATGATGAAAGCACGTTATATGAAAGTTTCTCCGAAAGTATTAACTAGAGATAAAGACAAGCAAAGATTTTAGTAGAAAGCTTTATTACACGTAAATTTAGTATAGTTTAAAAGCCGCTGTATTGTGCTTTCCTTTTGATATAAATTAAACTTCCACAAGTAGTAGTAGTAGTCCTGACCCCAAATATACACAACATTGAAAATCTAAATTGATCTATCCGTCCCTAAGTTTGTACATTGAACGGTATTGATCAAGTAATCACGCCTACCGCAGACATCATTTTTTCACATACATTTTTTTTCCATATAAATAAAATAAATGAATAAAAAAATCTCCTAAATGCAATAATTATTGCGGTATCTCTAGACACCTCAAAAGTAGAAGGGACGCATCCCCAAATAAATTTTTAATTTAACTATTCACCTGTCGAGACCAAAACTTAACACATTTTAAAAGTACAAAGCTTTCCAAAGCTTTTTTATTCCCACCCCATAAGATATGCGGTATACTGAGTTTGTCATTCCGTTTGAAACACCTAAAAAAAGGCATGAAAGACTCTTTAAAGCATCAAAAATTCTTGATCAATTTAGACATGTACATATACGTCCGTATGTCCGATTATTGTTGACCTTCTTATGAGCGTTACTTTTAAGATATTGAGCTAAAATTTTATACAGACACTTTTAGTTTTTGTACACGGTTCTTTATTTAAAATGGGCAAAATCGGTTAAAAGCCACGCCTACAATCGACAAAAATCTATGTATCTGTCACAAAAATTTACTTTAGTTATCCCATCCATCGATGTGCCAAAAATGGACGTGATTCCGAATATAGATACGCCCGACAAAAATCGACAAAAATCTATCTATCAACCTTGAAATTTATATTAATTAAATCCATCTATATACCAAAAATAATATATAAATATAAAAAACTGTAGTTGTTAAGGAATCTGATTTGTAAAAAAAAAGTACAAAATACTATACTCGTACATGTATTACAAGGGGGAGCATTTATATAAATGTCACGCCCATAATCTATATATAAAAGTATAGGGTTTTATTTATAGTTTTATAAAATATTAAGACTTGAAAATTTTAAATGTATAACAATTACATGTTGACGCTTTTTTCGTATGTGGCAACACCGGCAAAGTTTATTACAGTATATATACATATTTATATATATAATTGTATATATATATAGAGAGCTTGATATAAGTATTTTTCATAAGAAGAGCATTGGCAAATGTTTTTTTTTTCCAAAATCGTTTACATGTTGTCACTGGGATTTATAGAGTACTTCAATTTTAATAATATTATATATGCCTCTCCTGCTCAACCTGATGGACCTTATGTTAAAAACTTACCCGGTTTCATTACCTTTCATCACTAAAAACTTTCCGTTATACAATATTTGCGTTCAACTTTTTTTAATAAACAAAAATACTTCACATCTAATTTCGGTTTTAATTAAAATTTACATTTCATGGGTCAAGTAAAAAAAAAACAGTTCTTCTTAGTTTTTCTCCACGATTTGCGACAATTTCAATTTACTTCCTTTCCCTTGATTTCTATGTTCTACCAAAGACAGTGCTTGGATCAGACTGACTGAGTTTTTTCTGTTTCAAATTTGTTAGAAGTAAATAACAAAAAAAAAAAAAAAAATTATAATAATAATAACGGTTTTTCGTGAGTTCAATCACCTCGGCGCGACGTGATCAATAAAGGAAAATTATGTGATAAATAAAAGATGAAAACATATGATGTGGTTGGAGAGAGATTTTTGAACATTTTTAGGTAAATAATGTAACGGTGAATAGAACTAGGATATAATATAAGCGTGAATTTAGTAGAGAGGTTTTATAGGGAGGCCTCTGTACTTACAGAAATGTTTGTGATTATGGGAATATTTTCAATGTATGAAAAGTTCAAAATAATCGAAAAATCGATTAAGATATTTATTGTGGGCGTGACTCTTGACCCATTACTCCTTTTGAAGAGTGTCAGTATGTTTTTATACAATATTAGGCCCGCACGTTGCATACATTTTGTGATAATTGAGAGTTATTTAGCTGTCATATGGTCAGGCCGGCGTTAAAGAGGCGTTAGTTATAATTTACTATTGATTTATAGTTAATTAATCAAATTCCTCTTAAAACACACTTCAACATACTGTTACTAGCTGACAAATGATTTTGTTGTATTAAAACATCAACATATTATTAAAACGAAATAATAATAACAACAACAATAACAACAAATAGAACATTACAGAGGAAAAAATTCAAATGACAATAAAGTTAGCAAAAGTTTCAGTTGTAAATTGTCATCCCAGCCAATCATTCAACTATTCAACCTGTTGTTGTTCTATTGGCTTTTATTCCATCATGTACTCGTAAACTATATGCCACCGATTTATTATAAACTAATTTCCTTGAACGCTTCATAATTTATTTTTAATGCATTTATTGGCTCATTTATCATTGTCTTGTTATATTTTCTATACTTTTTTTTTTTTTTTGGCTTATAAACAGCGTCAAACAAATCTCTATTTTACTTAAAGAATGATTATATGTTTTTTTTTTGTTTTTTATATAGTTTTCATTAATATTATGTGCTTATCAATGATGACATTATTGGCAAATTTTTTTTTTTTTCGCGTTTGTTGTCTCAACTTAATTTGTGGATTGTTTAGTTTTTTTATGCTGCATACACACGAACTTATATAACTTTGTGTTACTTTGTTATTATGGTGGCTTTAATGGCTGAGTTGCCGTCATAAAGTCTTAATGATTTTATTGTTGTAATACATAGACAAAGTCTAAAATAACAAACAAGTGAAAATATCAGTAATTGTCATAAAAAAACATGATTATCGTTATGTTTTTATAATCAAAGCATGACGAGTGTCGATAAAAATTTATATAAAAATATTGTATTTTCTTAATAGTAACAGACATGAGATGTGGTTTTAATAATAACCAATGTTTAATTATTTTCTGATAATTTCAATAAAAGTATTTTCAAAAAAAAAAAAATTAATTATCAATAAATAATTTTTCAATTTTTTTTTTTTTGTGTCAGATAAATAGATTTTTGTTGATTGTGGGTGTGGCGTATGACCGATTGAATAAAGAAAATAAAAGTCTTCGTACAACATTTCAGTTCAGTGCCATCAACAAACGGACATACGGACATAGATGTTTAGATCGATTTAGTTTTTGAAGCTGATCAAGATTATATACTTTCTAGGGTCTCTGGCGACTCTTTCTGGGTGTTGCACTCTCATGTAAAGGGTATAATTAAAGTGTAAGTTTTGGTGTATATATATGATGTCATATCATTGAATTAAATTATTCTACTGGATCATATTGAAATTTGTAATGATTTATTGGAAATTGTGTGTAAGCGAATGACTCGGCAGACATATATGTACGGAAAAAATTAACATTAATATAATAGGTTGACATTATTAAAAAAACAAACTAAATAATTACTTCGTTTGCAGAATATGAAGTCTATCAGATAATTAGATTTGATACGGTCATCTATCCTTTCACTACATAGAATAAAAAATTTAGCTTAACCTACACTTACTAGTGGAAATGGTGCAACTGTTACACACCTGCTGACCATCGAGAACTCGTTGAGGGCGAGTTCGAAACCGGTCCAGGTCATTCCCTTCAGTCATCTAGTAATAATTTTTCGCACAATTTATAGTCAAGTAGAATAATTTAATTCAATTATGTGTTTTTTATAGTTTATCGATGACTTCTTTTAAAATTTATTACAATATATTTTTTTTTAAATAAAATTATTTTGAAGAAAATCTCTTAAAAATGAAATATTTTTGAAAGTGTCCAATTTGAGCCTGATGGGGCTCTATTCCGAATAAAGATATTTCTCATCGCAAAATAGCATGAAGTGGTGTAGGGTATAACATGGTCGATTGGTATTGACTTTTTAAAATATCGAAATTTTACCACCTTTTGTTAAACGTGTGCTTTTTTTTTTATTGAAGACACACACCACACAAATTTAGTATAACACTTTCAGTGAATAACAATGTGGTGAATATTTTTCTACATCACACAAAAATTCCCTACTTTTGTGAAGCTGTTCACAGGCAAAAATTATACTGAAACAATTGATTTACAAAAAAAAAATTAAATAATAATTATTAATAATAATAAATTTGTGTATAAGAAGTCATCACGAATACCGCTGAAAGATATGAGGACAAAAAGGGTGGAATGTCTTTGAAAGATTCTGCAACAGGTTTAAAGGTAATGTCAATGTTTGTATATAGAACAAAAAGTTACAATAAAAACATAATTTTCGGGCAAACTGAAAGGATACAAAAAAAGGAGGCATGATGTGAAAAACAACTGGGAAATGTTCTACAAATTATATGAATTTCTTTTCGTCAACCGAAACTGTGACTGTCATGCACATATGAAATAAAAATGGATTCAATTGATCTGCATACCATTCCAGCAAACCCCACACATGTTATTGTTGTTTAAGCACGTGGTAATTGTTTACAATGCTCAGCTCGAACAGCTGATAATAAGGTACTAAATTATTCACCACTACTTATATGTAAGAGAGAGAGAGAGCATTCGACGGCGATACTTACTATGACTCTGTTTACCATGAAGTTCTAAAAATATACAAAAGTTATCTTCAGAGAGGGCAATCCTTTAAAAGCATAGTCACCATATGTATTATACTTTACACCCTAAAGGAAATTCACCCTTAACTGAGTTTTCATCTTTATTAGTACTTTGATTCTAAATCTTATTTTAGTATTAAAACCTTAAGCTTTGTGAACGGTTGGTTGGATGAGAGTTGCTTCCAATAAGTTCATAAATATCATCCGTTAATCAAATTGAAGCGTGTTGAACAGAATTCCAAGTTAATTGTTTAGATATAATCAACCGAAAAATTTCTCCGGTATTTGGTATTTTCTTTGTTATGATGTGGGTCATAGTGTACATGTGTATGGAATAACACTCGAGGATATTTTTGTATAAAAGGAAAGTTTAATTTATTTACGTTACGTGCTTTGCTGTGAACTGTGTGTGTAACATGCTTGACATTTTTTCTCTTTGAGGAATTCTTTAATGCATAAGTCACGTGTTCAGCTACAATTACAATAAAATTAGAGTTTACTGCGAAATACTTTTCAAAGAAATACAAAAAAAAAAACAAAAAACGGCAAAAGTGTTTACCATTTAGCTTTAGTTTAGTTTGTGTTGCTATTGTACATAAACACATATTCACACATACTAACTGAATGAATGTAAAAATAATATTTTATGTACCTTCAAGGCATAACGAAAGCAAGGAATACAGTATAAATAGGTGAGCAAACTAAAAATAGATTTTTTAAGCAAATTGATTGATTATGGGTTTTAAAATCATCTCCACGGTATATGGAGATGATTTCATAACTTCACGACTTTTTAAAATTCGGTAGATTAGATAGATTATTAATGAATTCAAATCGATAATTATCGCTAAATTCATAGCAAAAATAAATATTTAAAAATATCAAAAATATTCAATAAATTCAATTCGATCCCAAAGAAAAAACAAAAGTTTAGCAACATTTACCAATAAATTTATACTAACATGTAAGATTATCAACTGATTTAGTTAAAATTTTAAAATAATCGATAATTATCGATAAATTTTATTTGATAACTATTCACATATTAAATTAAAAATTAAAAATTGTTAATAATTATCGTTTAATTTAAATTAAAAATATCAAAATTATTAAAAATTATCGATAAATTTATACTAAAATTATAAATATCGACTAAATCAATTCGAACTTAAAGATAATCTTTAATTATAGTTAAAATGGAAACCAAAATTATCGATAAATTTTAATTAAACTTATATATTGTTAACAGTTATCGATAAATATATACCAAAAAAAAATTCGATAAATCCTATTAAAAAGATAACTTATCAAGAATTATTAATAAATTTATATTGAAATGAAAGAGTATCGACTAAGTCCGTTGAGATTTAAAGATAAAACGATAGTTATCGTTAAAGAGGAATCTATCAAATTTAAACCAATATTCACAACTTTAATTAAAAATTCAATAAAATCGAAAATTATCGATAAATCTATATCAAAAGTAATTGTTAACGTCAAATATTTACATAAATTATGGTTTATTATCGTTAGTATATTAGTTTCCAATAGTTATGATTCTCTGACATGGTTAAATCGATTTAGATTTTGATTCTGAATCGATTGCGGTATAATTGAAGGTGGATATGGCTTTTGCCCTTTAGGAGTTACAAACATCCGCACAAACTTAATATACCCTTTGTAGGGTATAATTAATAATTAATAAAATATAGTTTAACTAACTAAATATACACAGGATTCATATGTTGGATATTATTTACAATTTAAATGCTTTAAGACTTTTTCCTCATTGTGGTACAAATATATTTTATTATAATTTTTTATGAATTCTTATAAAGAGTGTCCACTTTATATCATGGATATATAGAGAAGAGTTGTCCTTCTCTCCTTTTATATATTCAAGTAACCACATTGTGAATAATCTTTGGTTGGCTTTCATCAAAAGGACCAATTCATGGTCAAATATACGTTAATAATTTAGAAAGGTTTCAAATATTTCTTTAAATGAAACAAGCCGTTAACATATATACAACATTACCATAGAAGTGCATCAATATTTTCTCTTCTTTATATACAAACTACAATAGCTTGTGAGTGGCAATAAAAATTTACTTTTAATATAAACAAAAACATTTTCATAATTTATGTTTTATTAGTAGTTATAATAAGAACAAGAAAAATGGATTTGCAAAAAATGGTTGAGTTTTATGTTGTTATTATATGTATATCCTACATCATATAAGGTAAGAGGGTATATTAAGTTTGTGCGAATGTTTGTAACTCCTAAATGGCAAAGGTCACATCCACCTTCAATCGATTCCAAATTTAAATTCGAATCGATGTCTAACCATAGTCTAGGTTTACTAGCAGATGCTAATATTTTCGACCTCACACGGTCTATAGTCTTCTCGGGATGGCTTAACTGACTGCAACGCTGTGTTATGTTATGTTTTGTTGGGTCTCACAGTGGGCCTACTTATTGGCCTAAGTGAAGCGCTTTTAATTAGCGCGCACCCGATTAACCTAACCGTGTCCTTCTGTCTGTCTACGAAAATTTGGCCAAATCGTACTTTTTGAGATATTTTGATAAAGTTTGGTACAAGGGCATATTTTGGTCCATAGAGGAACCGAATCGAATCTTTTTAGAATCCCTACTAAAATGGAACTCTTTATAAGGCAAAAAATCGTATTTTTTGATAACATTTGGTGAAGAATAGTTTACTAGTTTCAAAATTGAGTGTTCCAAATTTGCACCCGATAAGAGCATTTTTAGAACGCCTTCCCATGTAAAGATATTTCACGAAAAGACTTCGCTCACGTTTATTGATACAACTAAACTAATTGTAGGATAATAAGTGGTGTAGGGTATTAAATGGTAGGGTTTGAGCGACTATAACACATTTACTTATTTTATTAATAAATATTTATCTTTTTATATAAATATATACATAAAAGATAATATTGTTGATAAAGGACCCAACACCTCATACCCTATAATTAAACAAACATAATGAAAGAATTGTTTTGAGTGCAACCATTGTTGTTTAAAGCACACACACACACACACACAAATTGAAAATTTCGAATTTTATATTTCCATATAAACTCTGTACACCCATCCATATAAAGTGATTGCCAATGAGTGTGGTTTGGGCATTGTTTGTATTGTTGGTTTATATTGTTGTTGTTGTTGTTGTTGTTACAAAATAAACAATTTTTTTTCTCTCAAAAGCTTTCACACTAGAAAGTAATTGGCAAATGTTTCATGTGTATTTTCTAAAGTGGTTTTTGTAAGGAAAGATTATTTCTTTTCATAAAGCAATAAAAGTACAGTTTGATGCTATAACAGTAGAATGAGAGCAGATATTGAAAAAGTTCTCTTCTCTATTTATGTGCACTATTTCCGGTATTGTTATGCTATAACATTTATAACTGTCTTACTGTCGATATATATATATATTATCGATAACAATTCATAATTTATCGATAAATGATCGTTCTGTTATTGGCATATAATTGAATAATTATCTAAATTTTTCGATATAACAATAAATAATTATCGGAATATTATCGATAATAATAAATTTTATTAATAACTGATACTATACTATAATTATATTATTAGAAATTAATTATGTATAATGGAAATACGTTAAAGTGTTATCGATAACTATCTCTATAGTTATATTAAAAGAATATTATCGAAATATTTATAATTTATTTATATATGTAGTTGGCTTTAGGAAGGTAAATTAGTCACTTTCTTGAGTGTTCTTTGAAATTTTCGATACCAATCGATAGATAATGACGAATTCAAAGCTGCAAGCTTGAGCTTAAACCACCATAACAGCTTCTGTGATGAGTTTAATTTACTATTAGAAGCGTCTTGTGAAACAGTATTAGAGCAAAGATTTATAAAAAAAATCGATAATTTTCTATATATATTATGATAATTATCGATAATTGTATATATAACATATTATCGATAAATAATTATTAAAAAACATTTTTGCCATATAATGGATACATTATCTAAAGTTATTTGTGTAGTATCGATTTATCGATAATTTTCGATATATTATCGATATGAAATTAAAAAAAAATTTCGCTCTTTTAAAAAAAAAGAAGTTCTCATAATAGCTCAAATCGATCGATTAGTTGTTCAAAATTTTATTACGTTAACTTTTACAATTAACACATCATACTAAACTAATAAAAAAATGTATGAAGAAACATTTTACGATATAATAAAAACTTCACTTTCCAAACTTCTGTGAACTTATTACGGAAGCACACATCATTTTCCCAAAAGGCGTACCGAGTGGCAAATATGTATTTGCCAGGAAATTCATAAACTAACTTGGAATTGTAAACATATTGTAGATTCGTAACATTTGTCAAATCTCCACAGACCCAAAGCCACAACCACCAATACTACCACTACACCACTGTGTATAAAAGAAGTTTTATATAAGTTTTAAGATTTGTTTTTTTTTTTTTATATATATATTCACAGTATAAAAAGTTTTATTTTGTTTGTTGTATTTTATGCACTCTACTCTAAAAATCAACAAAACAAAACTTGAGACCAATACCATAGAACGACTATATTTCAAAACAGTGGAACGTGAGAGAAAAAAATTTATAAATAAGTTATTATTCAGTGTTGTTTTTCGAGGAAGATGCTTTTTTGTCCTGCGCTCCATCTTTTCTTACAGAATTCTTAACGAGTTTCGTGCCTTTTTTAGACATACACGTAAAATATATTCTCATTCTTAAAGCAGTTTTGGAAATAAAATGCTGAACAGCGTAAAAAACAAACAGCCACCAAAATGGATTTTGTGCCTTGCTCTTCCTTTTATTCCCATAGAATTAATAGAAAACCGAAAACGAGAGAAAGACAAAAAAAAAATGAATATTTACAATTTATCATAATTTATTTACTGCTGAGTGTCAGTTGGTGGTAAATTTTATTTGATGAAGACGCAACTAATTTAATAACAATAATAATACGGGTGTAAAGAATTGCATAAATATGTATAATAAACAAAACGCACAATAACATTATAATTGATACTAAATGTGGTTGTTGTAAGAAAGAAACCTCTTAAGGAAGAATTTAAGAAAGAAATGTAATTGAGGAGTTGAGCGTTAATCTGTTACACCATCCACATAATATGCGGGTATACTAAGTTGGTTCATCCATTAAAAATTTATCAGAAAAAAAGCAACAAAAACTTCTCACCTAATTCAATATAATTATGTCCGTCCATATGTCTGTCATTATCGTAAAATTTTGCGAAGTAAAATTCATTATAAACACTTTTTATTTAATTTTTATTTTTCGCATTTTATTAAATTTTCATAAAAATTAAAAAAAAAAAAAAAAAACATTAACAACTTTGCGATATTTTTTTATAGCGTAAAACGAAAGTAGTGTTAGGTGGGTTGGAATAATACTTTAATTGGTAAAAAATATTAAATTTAAAAAATTTAAAAAAAATGAAAAAAATTTTTCATATAAAAAAACATTTTTATCTATGTATTTATATGTATGGTTTGCCATATCTCAGCAGCTACAACAACAACAAAAACTAAAACAAACAAATAAAAAAATACAATTTTTTCAATTTAATTTCATTTTGAAGTGCTTTTATATGCATCACGCACCATAAATCCGAAGCCATATAAATGATTTATGATATTGATGTTCCCCATCCGTTCCTTCTCTCTCACTCTCTCTCTCTCTCTTACACACCTTCTGAGCTTTTGATGTTAAAGAAAAATCTATAAAAAAAATTGTAATTTGTTAAATTTTTTTAAAAGAATTAAATTTTGTTGAAATATTTTATTTAAAATATTTTTACAACTCTCTCTCTCTCTCTCTCATTTTTTCTCTTTTTTAGATATTTACTTACAATATACAAGTATGGCTTTACTCGGCAGCCTCGTTCAGGTGATCAGTATTTTAATAATAGGTAGAATTACTCAAGGTAAGCATATATCTGTGTTACAATATTATCATTTCCTATGGCCCTCATAATAAATGTTAACAAAAATGAGTAAGAAAACTAAAGTTGACTTAAGCCAAATCTTCAACACTCTTCACATCTACAATGGTGGGCGTGGCGCGTATATAAGTATGACATTTAATAGTGTATGGATTGCGTATCAGCTTGCAAGTCTAGTTTTACGTGGAGTATCGATTTTTGTAAATTGTGGGCACTTCTGTTATAACACGATTACCTCCATTTTTGGCACATCTATGGATGGAATGATTATAAATATATGTATTAAATTTTTAGGTTCATAATTTACTTTTTGTGGTAGATTGAGCAATTTTGTCCATTTTAAAAAGAGATCTGCGTGAAAAGACTAAAAGTTTTAAAAAATATCTCAAAATTTATGATCGTGTGAATGCTAAAAAATTGACAGACACACGGACACCCAGACGTACATGTCTAAATCGACTCAGTTTTTGATGCTGATCAATCATATATATTTTCTTTGTAGAATTTCTGACGTCTTCTTCTGGGAATGGAATGACTTTCTTCTGGTTACAAAATTGTTGTAAAACATAAAAAATTTATAAAAAAAAAGTTCAATTTGACAATAATGCTTTAAAATTAAATCTTAAATTGATTTCATCTTTAAGTGAAATTGTTTGTGCGATGACATCATGTTTAGTCTAGTGTGTGTGTTCATCATATCAAATTATATACTTTCCTGCTCTCATAGAACCTCATACTTAACAACAACAACAACAATAACAATAACAAAGTAAAATAGAGGGTTAAAGTACACTTTTGACAGTTGATATTCTGCTATTCTATCGATTAAATGACACACACACACACATATAAGAACAAAAATCAATTTTAGAGCAGAGAATAGACGGAAAAACAAATATTTATATATGTACGTTGATTGTTAGACCGAATGACCCTCTTTCTTTATACCCTACACATAAAATGGGCGGTTTACTAAGTTTGTTATTTCGTTTGCAATATCCAGAATAATGCACCAGAGATACTACAAATATTCTTGATCAGCATTAAATACTGAATCAATCTAGAAGCGTATGTCCTTATGTCTGTCTGTTGTTGCCATTCTCCCGGACATAAATTGATACCTAATTTAGACAAAATCAGCCAAGAGCCACACCCACAATTGACAAAAAAAAACTTTTCATTTGCCACAAAAAAATAAAATGAGCCATTAAGTTGTAATTTGTCTCTATAATCATCCCATCCATTGATTTGCCAATTCAGGCGTATACACGCCTTCTATGTAAAACTTGAATTGTTTACGTAGCGTATACATTATACTACTAGCAGACGTTGTTATGTACCCGCCACGCCCACTGTTTATATGTAATTGTGGAGGGTAGTTAAAATTTGGCTTAAGACAAATTTAGTTTAATTACCGTTTTTTTTTTCTTGTTTGTTCATTTTGCTCATTAAAGATTAAAGCTATATATTCACTGGGTTGATGTTGTTGTTATTGTTATTGTTATTATTATATCTTGAGTAATAAGTTAAAGGAAGCTTCGGATGCATAAACAGTTAGGCAGTGAATAGTAAAAATTTTCATGGAGAGCAAGATGGAATTGGACTTTATTGCCTTTTTGATGCCCTCCTTATAAGTCTTGCTGATGAAGCGCAATTCTTTTCGTTTAAGATTTTCAATGAATGTTTGACGGAATGTATTTTGTTATCAACAATAACAAATACAACATATAAATTTATCTTAAACAATATTTTATATATAAAGTGTAGGCGTGGCATGCACACTGGTATGCCTATCTTTTAACTCATATCATAAAATGTTTTAAATTTTAACTCAAGATTCGAATTTTATACAAAATAAAGGTATTTTTTTTCCTAAATTGTGGGCGTGTCTGTCATTTCAACTTCAACTTTGTAAAGCTGGAATTTTCTGTCTCTTAGATGTTAAGCGATTTCGTCCATTTCGTATAGAAAATTACTTACGGGGATAAAGAATGTCTTGCAGCTTAATATCACAAAATTTGTAATGAGCACAGGAACGGACTCAAATGTTAATGTTGATCAAGAATATATCCATACATACTTTTGATATAAGTATAAGTAATACAAGTATTGCTGCTTAGGGATCCAAAATTCCTCATAAGCTTTCTATAACATTTATATATAATTTTAACTAATGTGGATTAGTTTGAAGCTATTACTATAAATATATGAGAGTTTAATGGTTGAGATTGTTACTATTACAAGCTACCTTGGTGGTGAGAGTATAATAAGTTTGTCATTTCATTTGCAACACCCAGAATAAGACACAATAAGACCGACAAAGTGATCAGCATAAAAAGAAAGACATGCCAGTCCGTGTGTCCTTCTGTTGTTGGAACATTGCGAGCCTCAAAATTAAGCTATTAAGCTAACATTTCGTCAAAAAATATTTCTAATAAGTTTCTAGACAAAGTGAAAGAAATCGATGTCACGCCCACTTAGCAAATATCTCCAACGGCCACAAAAACAAACCCAAGAAGTTGAAATTTGTTATACATATCGATTTACTAAAAATAGGCGTGGCCAGACGATATACAAAAAAATTCCGCTTATTGCATGATTCGTTGATTCACAAGACATAAGTTCTGAAAAGTATAATCAGCCACGCCCACTGTTTGTATAGAGACATGTAGGATATTTAAGATTCGTGTAAAGTCAAATTTATTTTTTTACTTGTTTATGTCTAAAATTGTTATTATTGTTGTTATTGTTATTTTTATTACAACTCATAGAATAGAATAGCAAACTGTAACAAGGGTGGCAAGCATACAATAGTTTTATGTTAATATAATAGTGAGTGCGAAGGGTGGAAGCTGTGTGTTGTTGTTCTACATCCACTATACAGACAACGAACACATGAAGCCCTCTAGAAAACGAATATAAATGGATAATAGTTAAAGATGAAAAATTACTGTAATATACATAAATAGTGTGTGCGTTTACGAGCAGATGTTGTTTTAAATTTTTTATAAGAAAAACTGAACAAAAATTTAAGTTGGCGGTTAAATGTCTTTTTTTGTTTTTTTTGTTTTTTTTTGCCTAAAAGCCAGACTCTGAGTATTAATAAATCATCAGCCACTGATTTATTTCAATTTTTCATATATCCTTTTTTTTTTTTCTTTTTGCAATTTTTTGGTTTTTTTCTCTTTGTTTTTTTGTTATCCATCCATGACTTGAACCGGCATTTTTCACGCTTTCCAGTTAAAATTATAATCAACTGAGTGCCAGAACTTGTCATAGCAATGAAGATTCATTTTTTATACTACAGCATACACATACATACACCCACACAAACATACAAACACACACACACACACACACACACACAGTATCTATTGAGTTGTAATGTTTCAAAAGTGATTTTAGTGAAAATTTCGCTTTTTTGACATTTTCGTTCGTTTACTACTCTGACTCAGTCAAGGGTTTTAATTTTTGTTAAACCATTGTCGGTCTTGTCCAACTCTTTCCCACCCTCTCTCTGTCTCATTCTGTTTGGTATGTAATGTAATTTTATTTGCCACACTTCACCAGCCACCAGCTGGTTCGTTGGATTGCCATTTAATGATACGCTCTCGTACTCCATACAATTACAAAAAATGTTATTCTATCTACACACATACACATACACACACACACACACATATATATACACCCAGTTATGGGTATGCAGAGCTCTTTATCATCAGTTAGTTCATCGTAACTTTTTCACTTTATACCTGATTGTGCTCGTTTCGACTTTATCCTGCCCGTAGCGCTTGCTAAAATATTTGCATACGCAGTGACAGAAAGTAAACACATCAAGATAAATGGAATAAAAGTGAACATGGACAAAAAAGGAAGAAAAAAAAACAAAAAAAACCAAAACCAACCAAACAACCAATACATATATACAATAAAATGATAAATAACGGGCGGCGGGGGGAAATCTCAGATAGAGAAAATACAATATGCGTGACAGAAAAGAGAAACATGTGTCTGACAGAGCGGAAAATTTTTTATTTATTTATGTATTTTTTCAATTTTAAAAAATAATTTTAATACAATAAAACAATACACACGCGGCAAGAAAGTACAGAAATGTATTTATTAAAAAATAAAAAAATAAAAATGAACAAAAAAATGCATTTAAATCAAATAAACTTATAAATTAAAATATAAAAAATAATCAACAAGAAGTTTAAGATTCGTTTCCTGAAACGATCAAGTCCGTTCGCTGTTGATGATGGATGAAGGCTACATGGAAAGGAAATCCGTATGAGACAAAAATTCACAATTGTTAGAATTTTTAACAAAAATTTTGTCAAATTTTCGATTTAATTAAGTAGCTAAGGCTTTGTTTTAAAAAATTCTGCCTGCTGTCATGTGTCGCGTTGGATTGGTGCTACACTCCAGTAGTGCTTTCAGCAAAGTTGTAATGTGTAGCAAGATAAAGTTATACGACAGTCAGCTAAAGGAATTTTTCTATTTACGCTCATGTTACTTAAATTCTTTTGTTTTTTCTAATTGTTTGGCTTGCCACCATTTTAGCATTCTATGAAAGAATCTGTGATAATGTTTTTTCTGGTATTCTTTCATTTACAATGAAATATAAGCCATCCATTCATTAGTCTGCTGCTGTTGATAAATGGAGTTGTCGTTGTTGCAGTTGTTGGTTTTTCTTTTCTTTCTTTTACTTAATTTTTTTTTTTTTTTTTTGAATATGAACAATTCTCCCGTCAGTCCATCATCATTATTATACGTTTCATCTGTTGTGGTCCATCCATTTATATCAATCTACTATTTTCGGGATTTTAATCCATCAATTTGCAAGAGTCATAATTCTCTCATTTATTGTCTGCCATGCATCTTCGTCTTTGTCTACTATTTGCTCATTTGTTTTCTCATCCTGTTGTCATTTGTTCGTTTATATTCACTCATCCTTTGTTTTTTTTTTTTCTTTTCTTCTCTTTGTTTCTCTTGTTGTCCTCTTTAGAAACTCTGGCACTGCGAGACGTTCGGATAAGAATGCCTCATACGATACGTCGGGGACAACAGAAAGTGTTATTGAAGTGTCTATATGACATTGAGGAAGATATTCTGTATGCTGTAAAATGGTATAAAGGACGACGAGAATTTTATCGTTATACACCCAGCGAGGAGCCGCCGATGAAAATATTTCAATTCCCTGGCGTAAGGGTGGATGTAAGTGTGTTTTTGTTGTTTTTATTCCAGTAAATAAACGGACACAGTACACAAATCAAAATTGTTATGTAGCGAAACACTGGATTAATAGTTTTTTTTTTTGTGTTTTTTTTTTATAGCGTTCTGCTTCAAATGCCACCCATTTGGTGTTGGAGTCAGCTACCATGGCTACGGCGGGGAAGTATAGTTGCGAAGTATCAGCAGATGCTCCATCATTTCATACTTTGATAGCAGCTGCTGACTTGCTGGTAGTAGGTAAGGAGTAAATGACACTATATTCCGTGTCTGTTTTTTGGTTTTTTGTTTTTGTTTTTGTTTTTGTTTTTATTTTATTTCCTTTTGCAACAATCACATAATAGGTACATATGCAGTTAGAGAGTGAGCAAGAACTATAAGTGAAATGTTCATGATGTCACTGTTGTCAGAGTCAATCAGACTTCGTATGTGCGAAATCTAACACTTTTTGTGATACGTGCCTTTTTCTCCCATCACAAGATTTTCGCTTTATATTGTTTTTTGTTTTTTGTGTTTTTGTTTTTTTTTTTTTTTTCATTTTTGGTTGTGAACGTTTGAAATACTTACGCGGATATTTTATGGTGACTATTTCCTTTGGCAAGATGTTATTAAACGAGTTTGTCTGTCTGTCTGTCTGTCAGTCTATATTGGATCAAAGTTTATTTTTCAGCCGGTTAACAACTTGAAGCCCAAAAAAGGCTACATTTGGCTAAACCTTAAATACTTGAATGCCATTCACGCCATCTCCTAAACAAAACAATAAGTTCATTATAAAATATATGTCAAAATATTCTTTATTTTCTTTTTTAAATTCTTAAGAAAAATTGCTCCTTTTTCAGTTATTTTTTTGCACTGTAGGCGTGCCGCTTAACCGAATGGGCAACAATTTTGCGACACATACTCACGGACAGACGGACAAGGCTAGATCTTCTCACCAATCGATGCTGATTTAGAATATATTTACCTTGTGCGGTCTCCCACGCCTAATTTTGGGCCTTGCAAACGTTTGAACAAAGTCATGTATACCCCCATATATATTCATTTAAATTAATTGGATTCATCATGTAACCTGTAACATGATGTATTTTTCCCTCAACTAAAAAGTTAAACTACTACAAACTATAATTTAACTTGTTTGCGTTCTTCCTCTTCAATATATTCATAAAAAAAAAAAAAAAAAAAAAACGTAAAAAAAAAACCTGAAAAAAAAAAACTAACACTTCTCGGTCCATACACTCAATACAATGAATTGTTTATGGCGTCCTAATGCATATAACGGAGTATAGAACTACCACACAATCCGCCACTTATCAGTGGCATAAGGCAGCGTTACCATACCGGTGATATATTGCGAGGCAATTGTACAACGCGCCATTCTAAGCCAGCTGCAAACCTCACGTGGACGGTGAATGATGAAGAGGTATGTAAAATATGAGCAAAGCAAACATACATGCACACGTACACACACTATATATGAGCTATATATGGCGTGCACGCAACACTATACCTCTGTACAATATTAGTATTGCTGGGAAAAAAGAAAAAGAAAAAAAAAAAAAAGACAAAAACGTAACAACGACGTAGAGTAGTGGGAGGCTTAAAAGCTATTGCACTATGAAGCACATACGAACCGATAGACAGACAGACAGACAGACACAAACAAACAGAAAAATTTATGCATGTGCTCTAGATTAAAACCATACTGTGTGTGCTCTGCTCACTCTACCACACGAACGCCCGCCCGTGCGTATATAAACAATCATACTTCAGCTTATGATTTTAACAAATTTAGTGTGTGTAGCGTATGGTGTGCAGTGTGTGTAGTATGTTTAGTATCCAAGGACATGCTGATGTTTTCCGTTTGTATTATATGTGTTTAATAAACTTTCAGTTTGATATGCTCGCCCGACTGCTTTTCACTGACTATTAAATACAACAACAACACTAACAGCAACAACTGATGAAACATTTTCCGTACAATAGAATCACACTTAAATATTGTTACCAATTATCGAAAGATAGGGTTAAACACAAAGGATGAAGAATACAAGAGAGAGAGAGAGAGAGAGAGATAGAAAGAGAAAAGGAAGGAGAAAATTAGCTAACGAGTTATTTAGGCCAACTTGACATATTTGTGATGTTTTGCCATGATATACAGCCGGATACTATTATTGGCCCCTATAGCTGAGCTAACTGAGTGTGTAGTGTATAGTGGCCCCTACACCTCAACCCCCAAACATAAACAATTGTGAAATTAGTTGAAATATTTGTTAATCTCTTAGCTGGACAAATAGCAATTTGTGCGAATGAAATTGAAATGATAGGAAAAAGTCAATTTGGGGCAAAAGTGTAAAAATTCTCGCATGACATAAAAAGCAATTATCAAACAAGACTATTTCTATATTGCTGCTCTTCTTCTTCAATTGCAGGTGCAACCCTCATACGAACGGCATATTAAAATTCATAAAGAGAATCGTAGTGAAATTCAAACCACCACGATTAGTATCTATTTACAGCTAGCTGAGGAATACTTTGATTTACATGGCAAACTAAAGGTGACTATTGAACGGTGGTTATAAAATGCAACAGAGCGATTATTACTTGTATTTAATATTTAATCTATTATCAGTTACGTTGCACAGCCCAAATAGGTGATATTTACTTTAAAACCACCGAGAAAATTATACATAACGCCGATTATCACCATCAACAGCAGCAGCAACAGCAACAGCATCATTATTATCACAATCGTCACAATCAGCACGACCATTTGGATGACAACGATTACAATAATAATAACAATAACAATAACATTGACATGCTAACATTGAAAAATGGTTATGGGCGTGGAGATTACAATCAATACGCTCTGCAGGGTCAACAGTTGAAGGATCAGAAAAACAGCAACTATATAACACACGTTCAAGGTAATGCATCAATATGAACAATTAAGTGATTTGATTACATTGCGCTAACAACTTCAAACAATTAAACACTAATATACATATGATGCCGGGGAAACTGTCGGGTAATAATGTCAAGTAATGTCATGGAAGTACTTTTCGAAACAATTTCAAATACAAACGTTTTGGGATCACCAGATCTTATCGTGATCTTTCGATTTGTATAAAAGAAAATTTGACTTAAATACTCGCCATCTTTATAGTAGTGGGCGTGGCAGATATTACAATGTCCTCTCATACGTATCAGCTTGAAAGTCGAGTTTTATGCTGTGTATGGTTTTTTATAAATTGTGGGCGCGTCTGTTATCCAACCACGCCCATTTTTGGTACATTTAATACATCTACACCATTCTCAACCTGTACTTTAGAAATCATTTTCATTTCAAAAATCGTCATTTGTGGCTCAACAATAGCCAGTTAAAGTCCAGTTCATTTCTACTTCATCATCTTGATGCAAAAAAGTGTGCATCTATCTGAAGTACAATTGTTAATGGATGAATGGACAAATGACGATTTTTACATTTGGAAAATATGCAGATTTATGTGAAGCATTTAAGTACTGATTAGTTTTTCATAATTTTTGTTTTTTTGCAGAACTTTCCGTTTGGTCAGCGAGTAACAACTTTCAAGCCCACTGTATGTTTCCCAAATATTTTTTATATATTTTTAATTCTATAATATATATTTTTATATATTATTAAATTAAAAAAAAAAAATAAATCAACAACAGTGCCATTTAAATAAAAAGGAATTTTTTTGTTTACAAAAAAAAAAAAAATTATTCATATAAAAATTTAATTCTGTAAAATGTACAATGAAACTGAAGGACATTCCAAAAAATCTTCATGTACTTGTAAAAGATAATCTGCTTACAATTTAAATTGAAAAAAAAAAAAAACAAATGAAAAAAAATTAAATATTTATCTTGAAAACCAAATGAGAAAAAATTACTTATATTAAAATTTTCTTAAAAAAAAAAATTATATGAATTTATATGTAATTTTATTTTATTTAATTAAAAAAAAAATTAATAAAGCAAATATTTTCTAAAAGTATAATTTTATAAATGGTTCATTTTTGTTTATGTAAAAAAAAGGGTCGGGTAAGTGAGACTTGTCTTCTCTCTATGTGTGCCTGTGATGATGGGTGGATATGTATATAAAACAAGTATATAAACAAGTAAGAAACTTGGTTTAGGCCAAATCCTAAATATTTTTTACATCTACATACAAAGAGGGGGCGTGGAGGGTACATGATTACGCCTATTTACTGGTGTATGTATTACGTACAAACTTGCAAGTCAAACTTTATGTTAATTTTAAAGTTATTTGAAAACTGAGGGCGTGTTTTTTGTGACCAATTTTCACCAATTTACATATCAATCTGTGTGTAGAAATTTTTGGGTAAGAAATTTCAATCTAATATTGCCAATAACAGACGGACACCCGGACATATTATGACTTAGATTTTAATGCTGATGCAAAATATATGTTTTTTTTTAAAGTTTAATGCAAATGGAATGACAAACTTAGTATACTTCCGCATTTTATGTAAAAGGTATAAAAATGGCAAAAACTTTTATGGACATTTATTGTCCTGTAAAGAAATGAAAGAATTGAAATCGATAAAGGCGTATTATTTCCTTCTTCTTCTTCTTCTTTTTCTTCTTTTTCTTCTTCTTATTTTGTCTTTTTGTATACAGCATATCGCATTTCTCTGGCAATTTATTGCACAACTCTGAACAGTTATACTCAGGTTGCACGGTATAAATTTCAATCACTCTACCTGTTAAACTATACGCATAGCATAGTGAACTTAATACAATACCTCTATCATTAAATACATACATATATATATATATAAAGTAAATATAAAGACGAACAGAGCCTCCAAGTATAAGTCGTTTCGATAGACAGCTTCTTTATTGAATTTTTTTTACTCAACTTTGTCTCTTTCTCTTCTTCTTTTTCGATATGGGTTTTATATATAAAAAGTCAATCTCAGTTGTCATGTAATCACTACCTGCACACATTAAATTTATATGAAATGCAAATAAATCCTTTTTTTTTTCCGTTACCAGGCTCCCATTGACAGCCGGAAGATAAACGATTTTTCATTGAGGTGACGCCTGACATATTATGCAGTATGTACGTATTTGTGTGGACATTGAGAATTTTTAACTGAATTTTTTTTTTTTTCAACTATTTTTTTATTATTGTACATCAACCAACTTTAATTTAACAATAAAATCCCTTATCGTGATTGTTGTGAGATTTTCTCCAATCGGACTATGTTGGCAATGGCAGATTACAATAAATGTAACCCGAACAGTAAGTGTGTCGAAAAGTATTTCAATATTTTGATACGTTCAACCTTTTAATGGAAAAATAATATGCGAAGTACTCGTATGTGACTTTGTTGGCATTTGTTAGCAATAAAATCTGAATCGTGTCTGTAGGTCCGTGTGATCAGTTGTTGATAAAATCGTAATAAAAATTGAGATAATCAGCCTAAAAGTATAACAATTAAGAAAATAAAAATTTGACTTAAACCGGCTCTGAAATACCCTGCACATCTACAATGTTGGGCGTGGCAGACAAAGGTGAAATCAAAAACCTGCCACTCTCCTATGGAATCTCAAGCTAAAGATTTTATTTTACAACAAATTTTAACGATCTGCAAAACACTTTTCTATTTCATTTGATGGTAATTTGTTTACAAGTAAAAACCGTTAAATTTCTTTTTCTATTAACTTCGACAAGCAAGTTTCTGTGTCATCTTCTCCTTTTACAATCAACTCCTAAAAGTTCTTCATATACACTAACATGATAACTACGAGCCTGTTAAACGTATATAAAGACGAATAAGAAGAAGAAAAAGAACAAAAAAGAAACTCATGACACCCTAACCTGCATAATTAAGTCATTATGGGTGGAAAAAAAGGAACGAAAGGAAAAATTATTTTCTAAAGCCCGCTCAATAGTAACAAAAAAGATAATGCCTTGAAACATCACAAACGACACTTTTGCTTAAAAATTAACCGAAGAATTGTTAACGAATTAAGCATAAAACCGAAACGCTTACACTGTTGAAGGAACAGAGTGGGACGCACGGACTGAATAAGAAAACAATTTTCAATGCGATAACAAAAAAAGAAAAAACCCTAAAATAAAAGTTTAAATAATTTCTTCAGCATAAAAAGTTGCTTGAGTGTGTTTTTTTACAAAAAAAAAAAAAAAAAAAAAAAAAAAAAAAAAAAACAACACTTTTCGTAAAGTGTACGGTTTCTATGGTTTTTAAAACCTTTTGTTAAAGTGTATAAGCTAGCTAGCATTAAGGAAAAGTTTCTATTTTGTATGATTTTGAATTTTTTCAAATCTTCATATGAAAAAAAAAAAGTGTTTCCTCTCCAGCACTCTCCAGCCTGTGTTCGCAGCTGTTCATGCTGTTTATTGTGTACGAAATGTACGTGTGCTTATGTTTGGCTATAAATTGTTGCTTTATTTGCTTCAAAAAATCTTGTTGTTGTTGTTGTTATTGTTATTATTGTTGATATCAAAGAAGATTGTTTTGCAAATATTTCTGAATAAAATGGCAATTACTGGCAATAAGTTGCTGGGTGTAAGAGAAAATGGGAAAAATTCACTTTATGCTTAACAATGATAAGAATTCTTGAATGCGTTCTGTATGAAAGGCTATTTGACTTAATCACAACACATTGCGACGAGCAGTAGGAAAATTGAAAAACCCTGTATCTACGGCTTTGCGAGGGTATATGGATCATTAGACGTTGGATTGCGTTTGCATAAACAACAACTGGAGTCTGGAGCAAAAAACGTTCAAATATTTCTTTTTCTGTTTTCTTAATCAGCTACTTGTGTTTTATTTTATTTTTATTTTTTTGTACATTTATTAGAAATTCTGGTCACGTACGACAATGCTTCATGGCCAAGATAAACAATCAAGCATATCAGCACATCTTTTTACAACGAGTTTCTTAGCAATCTCACTGAAAAAGAAAAAAAAAAACAATTTGGCGATAGAATTTCACATAGAAATTCGTGGACAAAACAAGCGATAATAGTATGGTCGGCTATTTAATACCCTACACTACCTATTTCCATAATTTGTCCTTTTATTCGTTTGGCTGTATCAGTAAAAACGTTAGATGACAAGGTGTTCTACATATGCTCCTATCGAGTGCAAATTTTACCATCGCTACTTAATTTTTAATAATTTTCAAAAATATAAAATAGAACCTTATATGAGAAGGTCTAATGAAAGCATTTTTGGAAAGGTTTTGGGGCAAGGCAACTTTTCGTTACAAGTTACAATGAATTATTAAATAAATTGCGTAATTGGACAGGCAGACAGACAGATATGTCTACTATTGTAGTGTACGTGGTCTAGTTTAGTGCAATCTAGTCTAATCTACTGTAGTCTGGTTAATTGTTGTCCAGCCTAGGCTAGTCTACGGGTAGCCGAGTCTAGTCTACTAGTAGTTCAGTCTAATGCACGGGTAGCGCTGTCTAGTCTACGGGTAAACTACTGGTAGTCCAGTCTAGTTTACGGGTTGTCCTGTCTAGTCTACAGGTACTGCAGTCTAGTCTAAGGGTAGCTCAGCTTAGTCTAGTGTAGCCTACGGGTAGACTGATTTAGTTAGGCTACAACTAGATTAGAATATAGTCTGGTACATACGTAATCTAGTCTACGGCAAGTCTGCTCTACTCTACTCTGCCCATCTCTACTCTAACCTACTCTACAATATTCCACTTCACTCTACTCCTTCAAACCATTTCAGTAATTTTATTTTCACATCACCTGTACATTAAGTTTTTTAATCCCTTCAAATTTAAACAACATTCATAAACCCTCTTTAAATACTTGTGTGTCCTATTCATTTTTTACATATCAAATAAAATTGAATAATTTTTTATTAAATTTCTCATCCCCCTACAACCTTAAAATAATTCCATTTATTTAATGTATTCTATATGTTACGTACATATATGCAAATATTTTTATGATAACATTCGTCCGTTTGGCGGAAATCGGAAATGAACGTATTACCACATATGTTCGTCTGCCTCCTCTGCTGTGCAATGTGAACTCATACATGCATAATAAGATGGGGAGTGGAAGAGGTATTCGAAACGGAAACGAGCAAATTACAAATTTATGAATTCAATACAATGCGGATAGAGGGGGGAAGCAGAGGACCACATTTTATACTTTTAAATGCACACTTAAATGAGTTGTTAAAAAAAGAAGCTGAAGAAACAAAACAAAAACTTTGTGTTAAAACTTGACCTGTGCTTCAATCGACAGCAGTCATTAGCATTAACGATTAAAATTCAATGAAACCAAAAAAGAATCATTTTCGTTTAATTGAAATGGTTTTTTTCGTTTGTTTGTTTGTTTGTTTGTTTGTTTGTTTGTTTTTTTTCATAGAAAACTTTAACTGCCACAAAAGAATAATTTTAAGAACTTTCCTACAACTCCCATTAATATTTATGTGTTTAGTAAGGAAGAAGAGGAGGAAAGTAATACCTGACTAAAGTTATAAAAAGAGATTTTTAAAGAATATATTCTCACATTCCTTAAAAAACAAAAACAAAAACAAAAGTGAAACCAGAAAAACGCAAAACTAGCAACTATGCTAAAAGTTAATGTAGCTGAGTAAAAAGTTGAATGAAAATATTTGAATAAGCCTCACAGTTGCAATAAGTTAGAAACACGGCGACAATGTTAGAAATGAAAAAACTTTCTCACCAGCTTAAACCAGAACTAGATTATTAAAGATATTTTGTAAAGAGGTCTTTCAAACATAGCCCAATCGGGTCCAAATTTCGCTCATTCAATAATTTAACTAATTAACCATTTTTCGTTTAATTGGTTTAAAAAGGAGTTATTTACAGATATGGGCAGGGTTCTAAAGGTGTACCGTTCAGCTCTAATTTTTCTATAGTTACCTTCCTTGGCCTGAAAATGATATTCAGGTGCAAAAATGTCATTAAAAAATATCCAAATGGTAGGTCCGCATATGTATTCCCTGAATGGATTCAGATTTTGATAATGAACCGATCGATAAAACACAGCACAACGAATATGCTCACCATGACACTTTATAGCATCAACATAACGTGGGTTATGTGGTACAAATTTTAATTACAGCCACGCCCATAATTACCATAAAAATGAACCGGAAAAGTATAAATGAATTTATATTTAATGTCTTTGCCGCTCTATGAAAAATAAGCGAATATTTTTCATTTATCAAAAAAAAAAATTTCATTGAATAATATATCAAGTGTTGTAGGGTCGGACTTGTATGACCGACTATAATATTTTCACTTGTTTTAAATATAAATTTAACCTTAAACGATTTTCTATATGGTTTGATTCGATCTTAATAGGAAGAAAATTTTAAAGAGGAAATTCATTGATGAGGAGATTAAAAAAAAAAAAACTTTCCATCCAATAATGTTGCTGCAGGGATCATATAACTTCATAAATATATTGCAGAAGAATATTTGGATTGGAAAATGGATCTCTTTATATAGGGGAACAAAGGAAGAAAATTATATCCTCGATTATATATATATCCATATGTAATAAGTCGGTAAATCAGGACAGATTTTAATAATAGATGAACTTTATTAAGCACAAAAAAACTTGGAAATTTTCTTTATACGTTACAACTTTTATTATATGTTTACTTGTATTTAACAATATTGCAATATTTACATAAATAGAAATTAAAAATATATAAATACACGAATAAATAAAATAAATATCGTAAGAAAATACATGTGTGCTTATACATAAAGGTATACAAAATAATCACAACGAATTTGGAATAAGTGAACGAACTGTTCCTGAACCATGCTTTTCTAATAATTAACAAGAACGGACCAGTCACTAAACTCTGAATAATTTGGCACAACTCTAATTTACAATAGAAAATTCCGAGCACAAAAACTGGCCATAATTAACTCTAATACAAGTGGGGATGAATATGTACGATTTCTCTCACCAAGAAACATCTTGGGCTTCAACATTTGACCGCCAAATCTATCAAGTGAGATTAAATATGACAGTGATGCCAATGAAGAGAACAGAAAAAGTCAGAATGTTCGTTCTGCTATGATTCCGAAAGCAGAAACTGGTCAGTTAATAAAAAATCTGCTAAAGAGCAAAAACGCTCCATTAAATACAGAAACTCTTTAAACTTCTAGTACAAAAGAAAGAAATTCTCAACGTCCCGCTCAATTTGCGAGGGAAGTTAAGGATACCTTATCTTTCACTAGTTATCAAAACGACACATGCAAGCATTCATCAATTATTGAAAATGATGACTGAATGCCGTTCACTGACGGCAACGAAATTAAATCTTAGAGGAATCCGAAATACGGATAAAGCTTTCAAGCAATGATAATGAATTTGCTAGTGAAGAAAATGAAAAATAAATAGTTAGCAAACCCAGTTCTGTGGTTAAATTGAAACAACCCCAAAATCCCCATCCCAAATAATTCATCCATAGAAAATATGCTACAAGGTTTTAGATCAGAGGTTAAAAATTGGCTAACGCGGAGACTAAGGGTGGGAAAAGTGATGTAGAGGCTAAAACAAAGTTTATAAACGCCCTGGTATTCGGAAAGATAGATGAGAGTAAAAACGTCTACTTTACACAGTTGTTATAGTTTCGGTAGTACCGAAACAGATACATCTACTTAAAAGTTCCAGCAATTGCAGGAAGACCGCAAGGCCACGTTCAGTACAAAACTTTCGCCACCATCAGATATTCTCGATTTAATGAATCGTTCTCTCCATCATCGTACATCTATGACCAATTTTTTGGGCTGTTCCAACATAAGCATCAATAAAAAAAAAAGAGAAATGCGTGCTTTTGTTTTTTACTCACCGCACCCGTATGGCAGCATATATGGCACAATCTTATAAGCAACTTTTACCACTTCGAACATGAGTTCAGTGTTGCATTCAGCCCCTTGAAATAGGAACTGTGCAAACAGGGTGCGCGAATACACCAGTCAATGCCCAACGGAATTTACCCTTTAGGTCACACACGGCCTCTGACATCTCAGCCTTGTGATTTCGTATCACATGAGCCTAATATAATATAATATAATATAATAGAATGCCAAACAAGAAGCCTAGGGATTGGTACTCGGGACTTACAATATTATACGATGTCGTGTTTTGGGCGAGTAGTACAATTATTGCCATGATGTACACAAATTGTTATCTTATGCCGGGCCACGCTACCATCGGTCACACCACGATAATCTAATCGGAATAGAAAGTGGTGTGCATAACATAATAAAATAAGAATCCTAAACCAATATCTTACATCTCACCTTATGTCTTGCATCGTCGTCATCATCACTATCGCGGCCCTCCGATGCTCGATTTTTACAAGAAATCATTGTTAAAAGAAAATGGAATCGTGTAACGATTTGTGGAGCCGACGATTCCATCATTGTTAAAATCAAATGGAACCACGTAACGATTCCACGAACCGTTACACGATTTTATATTAACTTTAACACATATTTGACAAATTTTGCATGGATGAGTTGTTTGAGACATCTTGATGGAGATATTGGGTTGCTTTAACTTAACCGCAGAACTGGGTGCTCTATCTATTATTTCTTCATTTTCTTCACTAACCAATTCATCATCAATGCTTGATATTCATCTATACGTATTATTAATTTCTCTAAAATTTTATTTCGTTGCCGTCAATGGAATGCAGTCAGTCATCATTTTCAATATTTGATGAGTGCTTGCACGTGCCGTTTTGATAACTAGTGGAAGATAAAGTCTCCTTAACTTCCTTCCCAAATTGTGTGGGACGTTCCGAATTTCTCTCTTTTATATTAGAAGTTTAGAGAGTTTCTGTATTCAATGAAGAGTTTTTGACTCTTTAACAGATTCTTTACTAATTGACAAGTTTCCGCCTTCCGAATCATAGCAAAACGAACAATCTGACTGTTGTTTGTTCTATTCATTGGCATAAACATTATACTTAATCTCACTTGATGTTTTTGATAAATTTAATTGACCAAATGCCGTTGATACAAAGGCGGGTTCTTGGTGAGAGGAATTGTACATAATCATCCCCACTGGTATAGGAGTCAATTATGGCCATTTTTGTTCTTATCACCTGGCCTCGCCCAACATTTGTATTGTTATGGGCTATATTAAAATACAAATGGTGAATTTATATTCGTACCCTCTGACCTTTCAGATTCTTTCTAAGTCCGTGATGGTGGTATTGGCAATTTTTATTGGCTGTGACTTAGAAAATATGCAACAAAAGTCTGCTCGGAATCATCTTCTGTACAATCAATTTCTGATCCCGATGGTCTCCTCATTTTCTTTTCTTTAACTTTTAATTTAATCCAAAAATTTTCATAATTTCACCGACAAGAAACAAAAATTTTCTAATAAATGAAACTTTTTCATGCGCTTACTTTGATTTGATTTGATTTGATTTGATTTGATTTGATTTTTTTGAGTTACTTTGAACAGAGTGAAAAAGTTATGTTTACTACAATATTGTGTGAAAGTAGAAATTTAAGCAGCTAATGGGATGATTTGAGGACGTCAATGATGTTATTCAGCTAAAAAGATCAGAAAAGTCTCTTCTGCTGGAGGAGTATTTGGAGCAGCTGAAGATGATTGCATGAAGTGAAGGTATCTGAGGAGGATTCCTTCCTGTTGTATGTATGTCCAGACAGTAAACGATTTAAAAATTTAATATCATGCCAGTGAACCAATTTTTGGTGGGTAAACCATTAAAAATTAAAAAAAAGTCCTTGCAATGGCCTTTGATATCGCAACCAGTCTTTTATTCAATTTTGAAAAGAAAGTTTTGTTTACCAGAAATATTGCAATTAGATCAAGATTTTTGAATAGAGGCATCAGTGGAGAAAATTTTAAAGCCAATACGGCACAGGCTGGCGATTTTTCAAGGTATATAGATTTCAGAATAGATTGAAAATAGTCAGTTTTCCAGATTTGTTGAGGACAGTTTTTGAGGCAAGATTTTTAAAGATTAAATTAAAACGATTGTAAACATAAGTATAAGTGGAATTTACCATTATGGTGATTACCATTTGTAACTACTGCGAAGAGTGATGAGTGTTTGATTCTTAACATGATGAGAGTTCTATGGTTAAATTAAGCTAAGAGCATAAATAATTTGCATAGGAGTTGATGGACATAGACCAAGGTATCTACGTAGCAGATTATTCTGAAATGATTTGATTCTGGTGTCTGTGTAATTAGGTGAATGCTTCATCAGCGTTCTTACTTACTCAGTTTTGGAGAAAATAATATTATGTGGTAACTCAGATTTAAATGATGTGTGCGGGAATCGCATTTTTCACAACTGAATTATAATGTTCACTAGCCGAAAGGCTATTTTTGATAAGTCTGCCCAAAAATTTAAAGTTCTTAACAATTTCGTATTGGTTATAACCTACATGAATGTAAGGTTCCTTTTTGGCCCCTTTTGCAACATACATAGAAGTTACAAACATCTCCTCACAAACTTAATGTACCCTTTTCCACAGGGTGGTTCACGGTATAATAAAATAGAACGAAATAAAAACATAACGTAACGTAAGGTACGTAACGTAACGTCAAAAATGTTACTAATTGTTTTCGTTTACACGTCAAATACAATATATGTAACGTATTTACTACAGTAGTGGTAGTAGCAGTAAAAGAATAATTTGTCACCGCACTCTCTAGCCCCCAACTTAACTAATCTTCAAAAGGCTGAGAAATTGGAATATTTAATCAAGTTTTTGACTACTGCCTATGACAATATATATATATTTTACACGTGTGTGTAAGAGAAAGAGTACAAGTGTTAGTGTGTTTCTGTCTTACACGCTGTTATTAGAGTAGTTAGTGTAGTTAGTGTTGTTATACGGTTTGTAACATGAAGATAATTGCACAGTATTACCATACACATGAGTAGCCCTTTATATACACATACAAGCGTGTGTGTATGATCATGTTAAATGACAGGTTAGGTCAGTTTGTTTAGGTCATGTAAACATACACTCGAGAAAAATAAACTAAAAACGCTTTACAGTTTAACTCAACAATTATGGAAAATAGTTACAAAAAAAAAAAAAAAAACAAAAAACCTTTAATGACTGTAATGAGAGAAAAACAAGTAAAAGTTGTAAAAATCATGAAAACTCTGAAAGAAAGAAAGAAAGAAAGAAAGAAAGAAAGAAAGAAAAATATTTCAAAATTTTTTAATTTGAAAACTTGCGTTTTCCTTAATGTATTAAGCAAGTGAAAAAAAGCTTATTACGTGTGGGCGTGCCAGGGAGGGTAACACTTAACAGCTTGTTGAAAATTAAATTACATTCTATGATGGGCGTGGCTCTTAACCTACTTGTAATTATTGTACAAAAGTTCAAGCATACAGGGGCAAACATTTCTACATAGATACTCAAATTAATAAACATTATAGGGTCACAGTCACAAGTGTCCTACCGCCTTGTATCAGCAGTTCTTACAGCTTTAGTTCTTTATTGTTTTCTGTGGCTTTGTTTTGTAACTTTTCCAGCCGCTGGTATTATTAGGTATATAATTATGTCTCCCCTTTAATGAGCTCATCCCGCGTGTTAATATTAAAAACTTTTTTACCTCAAAATTATGATTGTTTTAAATTTTTGCTTAAAACTTTTCCTTTACTTTCATTTTTTTTTCGGTTTTTTTTTTCTTGATGAATTTTTTTTTTTTTTTTTTTGTTCCAGCATGTATCACCTTATCGTTGTTGTTATTGTTGTTAATGTTGTTCATTTTGTTTCCTTATCCTTTCCAGTTCCGTTGCATGGCCTTGTCTAACATCTGCTTTGTGTTGTGCACAGCTTTTCGTTTTGTTTTTGAAATCCTTTGTGGCCGTGTGACACTTGTGTCTACTTTGCCGGCAGCTAAGTTGTTTGCTAAGTTATCGTGGCTTAAATTCACAACTAATTTGACTTTTACAAGAACAAGAGATGCATATAAAGAGAATATAAATTAAAAAAAAAAAAAGAAATTACTCATTATTTAATTTAGAGAGAATTCACTGACACACAAAATTGAAAAATTTTATTTAAATATTTTATTTTGTAAGCACAAGTGCTTGCCAGCTACTTTAATCTCTTCATTATCCGTGTTATATAACATCAATATATTTTACTTTTGAACATATAATCTGCTTCAGATTGTTTTTTGTTTTTTGTTTTTTTTTTTTCTACTGGCAACCTCTTCTGTTTCGGCTGCATTAATATTTATGTAAGGCAAGTACCGTTAAGCTGGATTCTTTATTATTTTCCACTACTTAGACGTTCGTTTAATTATTCCGCTTAGTAATTAATAAATGGAAACTTGCAAAATGGTTTATGGGAGCTTGGAAAACCATTTTAATCCGATTTTGCTAATTTTCAAAATGAACAAAATGTCATCGAAGTAGCTGCGCATACAAGCGCATTTGGTAGGACAGACGGACCTACTTAAATCATTTCACGAAACTCATACTGAATGGTTTGGTTTAATGAATTCAAGTGGTGTAGAGTACAAGCAGAGCCAATGAAATATACTCATGCCACACACACATGCCACTTACCACAATAAAATATAGCTATCAGCCTTATGAAACACTATAACGTATATGTACGTATGTGTGTTGTGTGCATTATATTGTATTGTTGTTGGGCACAAAGTAGAGTGTGCAACGTGTTGAACCTCACATAACACACAACAATGATAATTTGCTTGTATTTCGACCTCTGGCAGCTTTTGTTATTTGGTTTTTGGTTTTCTCGCTCTTCTTTATCTTTTTTTTTTTTTTTTTTTTTGTGGTTATTTTTACCCTTACGCTTGTTATGCTTAACTATACTGTTTAAGAAAAATGAAGTCATTTTATTGTTATATTTATCTGTAGTGTTTTGTTGGTGTTGTTGTTCTTATTATTGTTATTATTGTTGTTGTTATTTCTTTTTAGTATTAATGCGTAAAAAAAAATTAAACCATGTTATTGTTGTTGTTGCTTACATGATTAAATGGCGCACGAAATACTTTTTGTAAAAATTGTTGTCGATATGTAAGCACGTGCTTATAAGACATGCTATTATACAATACCATTGGCATTGTATGTGTACAATGCATAGTAATATCTGCTGATGCTGCTGCTGAAGAAGAAGAAGAAGAAGAAGAAGAAGAGAAACACAAACGCACAATATGTATTTGTGCGTACAAGTTGATTTGCAGCACGTGCGTCTATGTATTGCTCCATGTTTTGCTTATTTATACACACGCCAACATTCGTCTTATCGTACTTTCTCCTCACCCCCCCTTACTCTTTGTATATGTTCATTCATTTATAAGCACATTTATGTTCATCGATTAGTTTGTTTGATCGTTTGTTTGTTACAACGCAACGCAACTGCAGTCGTTGTGTCTGGTAAAGTGTTTCTTACAAAAGAAACAAACAAGCTACAGATAGCAAGACATGGAGAGAACAGTTAATAAGATTTGATGCGCTGTGTGAGAGTAATAAAGAAATCAAGTGATGTTTAATAACAATAAGCAAAATGTCGTCTCATTCATACTGTTCCCCTCCTTAACCTGTGTTGGGGATTTTCTTAACGATTGATTAACTTTATAAAAAAACAAATAATGTGCCAGAGAGGAATAAACAAATCAGTGTATTTAGAGCGAAGTGATATTTTATTGAGATTGTAAGAAAGAAATAAAATCAATAAAAAAATCAATTTATATTGAATTACTATAAACAAGAATTTAAAGTTTAGCTGAAGGCATCTGAGACGGGATACAAAAGCTATTAAAACTAAAAATCATGAATAACGATTTGATTGTTAATGTTTAGAAAGTAGGAATGAATTATGGATCGAAATTGGATCGAAGACCTTATGTCTGCGTAATTATATACCAACCAAGTTCACACTTGGCAGATGAGGAGGATATATTCATTTTTGATTAAACTGACATTTATTTCTTTTTCCTTGGAATTAGGAAACTTATTTGAGTCATTAAGTTTTCAAAGTGGTCTAAGTCATACATTCTACATAATTACAGAAAACTGTTATACATAAAGTACACACAATGTAATTTTAATATGTTTCAAATTGAATCATTTGTATTTATATTACAGAATATAACAGTTATATAAAACTGTTATAAACTGTTATATATATTGTTAACTGTTATATATACAATATATAACAGTTATATAAAACTGTTATAAACTGTTATACTAATAAATATTATACATTATACGATTTGTAAACTTGATGAAGAATAAGTTTAATTAGCTTAATAACTGGCTGTGTAACAATATGGACCATTAACTGATAATTTTTGGTTTAATTTTTCATTTCATAATTTTTCTTTTCTATATTAACATCATATAATTTACTATATTCAATGAATCATTTGCTTAATCATGATCTGTAGCGTGGCGACGAATCGAATGCAAAATCAATACATACATATATGATTTATGTTAATTATAACGTTTAATTAGTGCTTAGCCATAAATCACAAATGTTCAGAATATATATTATTTTTCCACAAAATAATTTATTAGTGCATTCGTGTATGTGTGTTTTTTTACAATTGCTGATACTGCTGTTGTTTCACCATTATTGACACTAACGCATAAATTTCATTACAATCATAATTTTACCACAAAAATCAATTTTTATGATTTTCAACATAAATGTGAAGCGATAATTATGAAAAAAATATACTAAATGCATACACATCAGTACATAAGCAGCAGCACCAGCAGCAGACGCGGTGTACAGTGCATCATGCTTATTATTATACGCTTTATGCTTTTATGAGCTCAAGGCAATTGTTGTTGGCAGGCGGGCACGCGGGCAGGCGGGCAGGCAAGCTTTGGTTAATATAATTAAGTGTAGCGTATAAATTGCATTTTCTGCACCAATTTCTTTGTTTATGTTCTGCTATGTTCTTTCTTTTCCCTTAGTACTCTTACGCATGTATAGTCATTATTGTACATATTTCGAGCATTTAATTCCTATAACTTAACTGTTAGTTTATAATCCGTACAAAAGGAGAAATGTCGCTGTTTGTTATAACAATATGACTATTACTACGGAAGGGGGGGAGGGGGGAGCCTATGTGTGTGTATGGAGAAGCTGTAAGGGTGGTGAGTGGTGTATGCTTGACTTAAATACATATATTAATATATATAAATATTAATAAAATGGTATTGCACAGGAAGAAAGCAGTCGTCTCACATGACTGAAGGCAGGAAATTTCACAGCAAATCCATAATGCAATAAAACTGAACTAATGCAATAATAACTTTAAAATACTGATCCTCCGGCTGCTATGCTGCATTTATATTGAAAATATAATTAAACTTTTTATTAACTTTATTACAACATAAATCTATGTGTGCTGTAATATTTCTATATCCTCTACATGTGATGGATGGTATGCTAAGTTCGATGTTCTGTTGGCAACACCCATAACTAAGCGTCACAGACCATACAATGAAATCAGCAACGAAATCTGAATCAATGTAGTTACGGCCGTTGCCGGTTGTAAGCACTCTAACAATCATAAAATTGATCTAAAGTCACGCCCACAATTGCAATATATCTTATTAGAAGCCACGACAGTTGATCTATAAAGTTTCATTTTTTGGTATACATATTTATAATGGGCGTGGTTAAATAACACAAACGCTCAGAATTTACCAAAAAAAAAACTCTATTCAGCATAAAACTCAACTTGTTTAGTTGATATGTAATAGATACACTATTAAAGAGTGTAAACCTGCCACGCCCACAATTTGTACATAGATATATAGGGTATTTAGGGTTTGACCTATAAACCAAATTTAGTGTTTTTACTTGTTTTCAACAATAAAGAATATCAACATTTGATGGCTGGCTTTTATTTTATAAATACATCCGATTATCATTCATGTGCAAGTGGTAAATTTAATTCATTTTGAAATGAATGAAAATTATATGAAATCATAAAATATAAAATATGATATTGGCACTTGCAGTAAATCGGATAAGTGCTTAAATAAAAATCTTTCGCAAGGTCATCAAAAAACATGCTACTGCAATAAAAATTGAAAAAAAAAAAATCTGAAAAATTGATCAATTTTTGCATTTTAATACAATTTTTAGCAAAACTTTTCATTGTTTTAGTATAAAAGTAAGGAAATTTTCGTAAAGTTCAGCTTCAGTGTTAATCAAGAGATTTTCAATTTTTACCACAATAGTGTGTTCAAATTCTTACAAATAGTGAAAGTTTACAATTTTACTAGTAAAAGTGTTTAGTGTTTGCTTTGACGTGTCAGAGTAGAGATAAAATTTTTAGATTTTTAGAATTTTTAGAAAAATTTTATACCGCATTATAAATTTTTACTACTTTTAAATAATGAATTTTAGTGCAGTGTTGAGTTGTGATGGTTTTTTGATATTATTTAATTAAACTCTACCCTACTTGTGTCAGACGGTATATTAAGTTTATGAGTATGTTTGTAACACCTAAACATATATCCATCTGTTATTATACTGATCGATTCAAAGCCTTTTTATAAATCTATTTTATCCTGTCTGTCTGTCTGTCTGTCTGTCTTTATAAGTTTGTAGTTAAGCTATTGGTTGAATTTTTTTTTTTTGGATATTTCAACGAAATTCGTTACGAAAACATGTCTTGATTTAAAGAGCCATTTTAGAACCATTTTTAGAATTCCTACACCTATATAAATGAAATCTTTAAATGACACAAATTCTCAAATGTTAAATATTTTGATGCAGAACAGTTAACTAATTCATTAATTGTTTATCGGTTCGTTTTTGGTACCACTTTCCATACAACAACGTTTACTGTTGGTTGATAATGAAACACACATACAAATATCATGGTATTCGAAAAGTTGTCCATTTGGAACTAAGCTGGAACTAGTATAGTCGGCTTTAACCGACTAAAATATTTTCACTTGTTTTTGTATTTTAGACAAATTTTTTGTTATTATGTCAAGGTGAAGGTTATGCAAAATTATTTAATGTATTATTTGTTGTTGTTGTTTTTGTTGTTTTTCTCATTCAACATTTTCAAATATCAATTATGTGCAAGTGTGTGTGTGTGTGTGTATACAAAATGGTAAACATTTTATGATTACTTTCATTTACGCAAAGCTTGTCACATGATAAAAATCCAAATAAAAACAAAAATATAAAAATGAAAAAAAAAAAACACACACACACACATTCACACATGAGATAAATATAAATTTAAATAAATTTTTGTTTGTTTTTTTTTTTAATTATGTTTTTTTTTTTTTATTAATAACTAACAGATGTAAACAAAATGTGTAGGAAAACATACAAATACCGGAAATTAACACCTTGTGTGTCATTGTGTCATATGCAGGCAATGAAAGAAACTTTCAATAATAAATGAATAAAATATTGATTTAATTTAATTTTTTTTTTTTTTTTATTTATTTTCCTATTTTGTGCTGAATATTTTTATGCATGTGGAAGTGCACACAATAGACATGTGGTTACGTAACAGATAAAAGAAAACGAAAAAAACAAAAACAAAAAAAAATATGTTAGTCGGTTGTATCCGGTTATTTAATACCCTACACCACTCAATTGTAATTTGTTTAGTTGGATCAGTAAAGGCATAAATTACCGTTAAGTCATTTTGTGTAATATCGTTATATGAACAAAGGTTCTAAAAATGAAGCAATCAGGTTCAAATTTTCCCCAAACCAATTACAACTATAATGTCCATTTTCCAGACCATTTTCAATAGGATTCCTTCTTGCACTCTAACATATCCTTGTAGAAAATTTCATCGCAATATCTCAAAAAGTGCGACCTGTAGTTTGAGCTCAACAATATATGGACAGACCGAGGGACATGGTTAAATTAGATTGAAGACTGAAGGTGGGAAAGGCATTTTGCCGCACAAACTTAATATACCCTTTGACACAAGTAAATAAATGTTAAATAAATTTGATGCAAAAAAGGTAAATTGTACGAGTATGTGTAGTGTGTGTGTGTGTGTGCGAATGGTATGTGCAATGAATGAAATTGTACAATTTATTATTATAAAAATTTATTCATAAACTTGAATATTTTTATTTGATTGTATTTTTTTTATGTTATTGTTGTTGTTATTATTATTATTATTATTGTCAAAATGAATATATCAGCACTTAAATTAAATCAAGTTTCAATTATTCGAAAAAATTCAATGCTGTGTGCTGAGGTATGCTTTACTTGATTGATTTTAATTCTAAATGAATTGTTGGCGCATCTGCAATCATGTAAATTGTGAAACTGAATGAAACTGTCTTAAAAGGAAGTTTCCTTAAAGCAAAATTTCCCCCCTTTTTGTAATACTTCCACATAGATTGCCAACAGTCATGTAAATGATGAGTAAGAGGAAGTAAACAATGTAAAGTTTGTTAAAAAATTAGCTTCATATACTCAAATGTGTGAGTGTGTGATGGATGCATTGTGTGAGAAAAAGTGAACGTCGTGTTACACACTTTTGCTTGCTTTTGTCGTTTTCTTAGTAATACTTCACACACATACATTTGGCTTAATGTACACATGTAAACAAGTGTATTTGTGTGCGTTGTTTACTTAACAAATACAAACTTTTTTTTAAGTGTTTTAATTAACAAGTTTAATTGGTTTTTGAAAATGGGTGGTGGCAATGGTTTAAATGAACTACAACACCAGGCAAACATTGCAGAATAACATATAATGACTTAAAATAACAACAAAAACAAAAACCAAAACAACTATTGTACAAACACAAACATCTCAACAAATATTTAAGTATGTGAGTATGTGAACGATATATAAAAGGCAAGAAAAAACAAAACAGAAAAACTGATACAAAATAAAACAAGTGAAAATATGATAGTTTGGTTCTATCCAACCATTTATTACCCTACACTACTTGATTTTACACAATTTAGACTTTAATTAGTTGAGCTGTGTCAGTAAACGCGTCTCCTTGTCATATAAAAGTCATCCCGATTTTGTGACTAAAAATGATCCGTTCGGGTACAAATTGTTTTGATTAATTATCAAGCTACTCAACTACGGTTCTTCTATGCTTCACAATGTTTCGTTAACGAATCTAAAAAAATGTAGAAATTCATCATCAAGGGCCAGGCCCACAATCGCCAAAAATCAATTTAGAAAAAACGCAAATTGACGTGAAATTTAGTAAACGATTTACACAATTTATTTATTGTTTTAAATATAATAAAATCATCAAGTGTGATTGAATATGACAACGGTGCCAATGAAGAGAACAAAAATAGTCAGATTGTTCGTTTTGCTATGATTCCGAAAGCAGAAACTGCATTACTTAACGAGAAATCTGCTAAAGAGCAAAAACCCTCCATTGAATACAGAAACTCCCTAAACTTCTAGTACAAAAGAGGGAAACTTTGAACGTCCCGATCAATATCCGAAGTACATTCGGTAGACCTTATCTTCTACTGTTTATCAACACAACAAAAAATGCAACAATTCATCAAATAATTAAAATGATTAGAAAGTGCAGTCTGCCAACGACAAAGGAGTTAAATTTTACACAAGGTTTTAGATCAGAGGTTAAAAATTGACTAACGCGGAGACTAAGGGTGGAAAAAGTGATGTAGAGGCTAAAACAAAGTTTATAAACGCCCTGGTATTCGGAAAGATAGATGAGAGTAAAAACGTCTACTTTACACAGTTGTTGTAGTTTCGGTAGTACCGAAACAGATACATCTACTTAAAAGTTCCAGCAATTGCAGGAAGAGCGCAAGGCCACGTTCAGTACAAAACTTTCGCCACCATCAGATATTCTCGATTTAATGAATCGTTCTCTCCATCATCGTACATCTATGACCAATTAATTGGGATGTTCCAACATAAGCATCTTCCAACATCTACACATCAATACATAAAACAAATCTTTCAAAAAAATTAAAGAGAAATGCGTGCTTTTGTTTTTTACTCACCGCACCCGTATGGCACAATCAGCCCGTTGAAATAGGAACTGTGCAAACAGAATTTGCCCCTTAGGTCACACACGGCCTCTGACAATTATAAACGTATACGACGGTGAAGATTACGTTAATTACTTGAACTTAAAAGGTAATATTGTGTGAAAGTAGAAATTTAAGCAGCTAATGGAATAATTTGAGGACGTCAATGATGTTATTCAGCTAAAAAGATCAGGAATGTCTCTCTTCTGCTGGAGGAGTGCTTAGAGCAGCTGAAGATGATATGATTATTCTCCTCCTTGACATTGCATGAAATGAAAATATCTGAGGAGGAATCCAATTCCAATTTCCGTGGCACTAAAAAGAAATAAATTTTTTATTGGCAGCACTTAAAAAGCGTCAAATCTAGTGCCGTTTAGATTGGCATCACTTAAAAAGCGTAAGTACCACGCATATAATTGGTACCACATCAAGCCAAGCAATCATTTTGAACCTCCCCCATTATTGTACTTCTGCTTGCTTAATATGAAGAAAATTTAAACAAAATCATTGACACTCTCCCTCTCTGTCTCTCATAAAGATACAACAACATCTTTATGACAAATTTCAATCAAAAACTTATGTTATAGAAAACTTTTTACAATCATATACTGTTCATATAGAGTGCTTTATGAACTTATTAAAACAACAACAATAATAACAACAACAACAACAAAAACAAGAACAGTTCAACTCTCTTTTGAAAAGAAACGCAACACCGAACATTTTCTTTAGCAATTATTATGTGTTAATATGCAAATGTATACGATGTCGCTATTATTGTTGTTGTTATTATTATTATACAGTAAAAATGTAATGTGTTGGCATAAATTAAATTTCTGAAACATGAAACCATAAAAAGCCGCAGTCATGTCATTAAAGTTAAATATTCGCGACGTTAAGTGATATGATTGCGTACTAAGGTTACGTGCTAGTTAAGCTATCAAAGAGTGTACCACTTCACGTTTAACAATATATATATATATTATATTCATATAGGCTTTTGTAATAGTTTGTAGGATTAATATGAAATTGTAAAACGAATTAGCAAACTTCTGTCCGGCTGTCCGGGTTAGTGTTCATTCATTTGTTTATAACCTATTAAGTCAAAGTGGTGATTATTTAAGATTTTACTTAAACAAGAATATAAATCGTCTTTAACTATACTAACTAATGAAAGTGTTCTAAGTCCATCTCAGTTTTTTCATATCATTTGCAACGCTCAGAAGGACACACCAGAGACCCTTTAAAGTATATTTGTATGTAATCAGCGTCAAAATTCCGGTCGATCTAGTTATGTCCGTCTGTTGCTAATATATCCAATATTGAAATATTGTTGAAATCTTTTTTATTATGATGACAGCCACGTCCACAATCAACAAAACCCCTTACTTGGCTAAGAATGCAACTTGTTTGATGATATGTTATACATGCACTGTTCAAAAGCTTAAATAGGTGTATGCCACGCCCACTGTTTGTATGTAGATGTGGAGGTTATTTAAAATTTTACCTTTTTTAAGCCAGTTTTAGAATATTTTGTTGTAGCTTTAATGAAAATGACGACATTTTCTTCTTTAAAACTCTGTGGAGAAGCAAAACATTTGTGCACAACTTACACACATACACATACAGAGTTTCCCAAGCAAAAATCGATATCTTCACTTAATGGCAATAACGCAGTTACCTGAAGACGGTGTTGGTGCGGTGTTGCTTTTTTAACCTTTTCTCCTTAAAATGGGTTTTTTTTTTTGTTTTGTTTTTTATTTTTTGAACAATTTTTATTGTACAGTGATATCTATTTTATTTCTCCCGTCTCACTCACTCTCCCTCTATCATATTTTCTATCCTGCTCCATTCCTAGCGCGTTGTCATTCGCAGACAAATATATGCACCAAACACACACATACCTACTAATGGCGTCATTTTGTTCAAAGTCATTACCCTTTTGGAATAACTGTCAAAATGAGAAAAAAATTGAGGAAAAAACAAAGATTTTTTTTTTATTTTTTTTTTTTTGGCAAAGATTGGCGGCGTCAGTAGTATTCCTTTAGTATATATGGCGTCGGTTGCCAAACATTAAATGCAACAAATTGCTCAACACAAAATCATTTGTAATGCTTTCCTTACGGTGTGGAATATAATTCAATGAACGTGTGCGGGTTATCCACCAGACCGTAATATTAAACAAGTAAGAAAATTAAGTTTGACTTGAGCCAAATTTTAAATACGCTCCACACCTTACACGCCTTCCAAAATGTATCAGCTTGCAAGTTCAGTTTTATGTTTACACCAGTTTCAGCTAAATGTATTAAAATTTACGCCCTTGACACACACAGACATACATGTCTAGATCGATTCAGTTTTTGATGTTGATCTAGAATATATATATAAAATTTGTGGGATTTCTGACGCTACCTTCTAAATGTTGCAAACGGAATGACAAACTTAGTTTATCTTCCATTTTATGTGTAGGATATAAAAACTCTATATACACTCTATAGTATAAACGTTTGGTATAAATCTACACTTTGTTATTAAAAAATTTTGCACAAATAGTAATAAAATATTTTTATGTATACGAGTATACGTTATAGCTTAAAATCTGTTCTCTTGTTATATCCTCTTGTTTAACTCTCATTCACGGTATGCACATCTATCTTTATCATACAACTCATTAAACAATCTCTCGCAAGACATGGTTCGTGTCAGAGACTGCCTAATAAAGTAATTAAGCATGTGTGCGACAACAACAGTGTTTTAAGTGTTTACGATACACATGGTATTGGTTGTTATTTTCAGGAGAATATTGATCGTTTTTGATTCTCTCACACAAACCAAACGCTCTCTCTATAGATGTAGTTAGGCCACTAACAGCCACTACAATGGCGGCCACCAAAATGGCGGCCACAAAAATAACGGCTTGCAGTTTTTTTAAGATGTTTGACCATGGAAGAAAGAGATAGTATCGTAAGTATAAAGCACTTTACTGAAGTGATCGAGCTTATTAGTAATCATACGTGAAGAGAAGAGAAGCACATACTTATACTCGTATATATAAAAGTTAGGCACTACATGAACGATAAATTGTAACATTTAATTATAAATGTAATTATTATGATTTCTAAAGTTTAAAAATCAAGAGTAACGATTAAAAAAATTGAAAAAAACAGAGGAAAATGGATAAGATTATCTCGATTAAATCTCAGTTTCGCATACTCTCCATGAATGTGCCACGCCTTTTTCTTTTAATATAGATCATGTTTACCAAGTAGAGATTAAATTTTATAATTATGGGGCGTGTCTGTCATTATCTTCTCTAGTCTAGTCAAGATCTATAAAACAGTATATGGTGTCAGTACGTCCCGTCAATTGAAAAATGTGTGTACAGCAGCCAAATATTAAGAACGAATAGGTTCAAAATTTGTATAACAAGAGATTGATCATGGCCTGTTTGAAACAACAACAACAACAACAAAAAACAACAACATTATATTTCTTTAATTATGAACGGGGCTAACTTTTAAATGATTTCTCCCCATAGAAGTTACTCTACATGGACGTTTAATGGATATATTTTAAATTTTTAAACTTTCCCACAACAAACAATCACACAGACAGACATAGTTAAATGACATTCGATTTCGACGATTGATTAAGAAAATGTTTAACTTGTGGATTCTCTGACGGCTTTTTTTTTTGCAAATGACCGACACACCCATACAACACATAGACTGAAAAATGTATTTTCTGCAAATCCAACATAAAAATGATTAATTTTTAAAATATTCATGTTGTTGTAAACATTTAAAATTGTTGCTGCGCTTGATGGCAAATTAAAAAAAAAACAAAAAATACTTGCTTTTCTTAATTGCAACTAATTAACAAAAAAAAAAAAATAAAAAAATTAAATTGAAAAAAATGAGAACTTGTGTTAAAATTAATTGTTAGAAAAACGAAATTAAATTTAATTAAAAATTTTAATATTTATAAATTTCATTCATTTTTTACACATTATTCATTAGTGGCGCAAAAAAATCAAGATTTTTTATGTACGTACTTCAAAGTTATAATAAAAACTACAAATTTTTTTGTTTTATGCTTTTTTTCTACATAAATTTTTTTTTTTTTTTTGCATTTTTTTTTCCAAAAAGAAAACAATAAAAATTTTAACATAACAAAACTAAATAGGAAACAGTGCGACAAACATACATATGTCAACAATGCATGCGAGTACAACTTGGCATAAGCATGCCTGCCTGCCTGCCTGCCTGCCCGCCTGCCTACTTATAGCAAAGCAATGCAAATATTATAAACAATGTAAGTGTGTGCAGATATACTAGATATATAAAAGTCTAAAACATACAATATACTGCCAGCCAACAACATACTTATTCAACCACTTGAACAAGTAAGCAGGTGGTAGAGAGAGAGAAAGAGAAGTAAAGTTTGTTTTTTTTTTTTTATTCATACCATACCGTGTGTTTATTTTGTTTATCAAGGAATGTGAAGAGGAAAGTTATTACAAAAAAAAATTAAATATCCGACGACAACGACGAGTGGCAGTAAACAAAGCACATAAAACGTAAATAAAGTTACTTTTGTTGATTCTTGTGGTATGACAAACATTTTTTTTATACTACTTCATATATAAAGCAAACAGTGATGATAGGTGTTTATGACTGTGTTAATTGTTTGAGGAGAATTTTCGGGGCAGGAGTTTTCTTTATATACATATATACGTCGTATACACCAGATCAGATAATAAATCGAGATATTAATAAAAATACGTAAAAATAAAATTTATTTCAGTGTATTAAACGTTTTGTTCTGCGACGATTAAAACAAGCGATCAGTGTCAGACCGAAATTTGGTAATCATATCTATAGTTATCCTCTCCATCGATGTTTTAAAAATGTGGGCCTAGTCGGATAACAAACACGACCACAATTTACGAAAACATTTTCCCATGTATATGAGATGAAATGTGACATGTGTAGTCATGAAAAAGTAGCACCATTGCATACATGCCACGCCTACTCTAATTAGAATAAATAGTAAATGGTTTACTTTCATTTGCTTCTCTTCAACATCCTACCATAGTAAATAATTTTAATAATTAATTTATAAATATAATGAAAAAATTAGTAAATTTCGTTCCAGCTTAAGAGTCAAAGTGAAGGAAACGTGTACAAATTGCTTTAATTGGTTATTATCATAAAATCATTTTATTAAAGAATTTAATTTACGTTTTTAATAAACGAAACGAAATGAAACGAATTTTTGGCTGCATGCAGAGTGTGTAGCCATGAAGCATGGAAATGTAGTTTTGATTAAAAGCATAGAAAATTATTTCAAAAAATAAACAAACAACAACAGCATAAACATATGCTTAAACATTTATTCATAAACATCACAGCTGTTTAGCTTTAGATAATATATAACAAAACATATACACTGGCACACGCACATATACACCTCTACACCTACCTACATCCAACAAGAGAATAAATATGAGAATTATGACAAAATGTTAAGTGTAAACATGATGTAACAGCATTAAGAGCGACAGCAGTAACAATAACAATAACAATAACAATAATAACAACAACGACAACCTGTTTATTCATGTTGTAATTATATACATTCCTATGCGTACGCTTATGTGGCATATTTATGGAACATATCTAAATGCCCAAACATACATTTGTCATGCAAAACGATTGGACAAACCTTTCTCGTTGTTTTGTTTGTACGTTCATGCATAGTCACGTACAATAAAATCATATCTTTGTGCATACAATTTTCTATGTTGTGTTAAGTTATGTTATGCTATGCTATGTTATTCTCGGTCTTCTCTACCTAACACGTCTGCTTTGTAAAAGCATTAAATGACAGCATATTTACACACACACACACACATAAACACATACAAATACACGGTGAATTCCATTTACCTTCTCCCCTCTACCCTCACCACCCTTCCTTATGTCTTTTATCTAGAATTTATATTTAATAGTAAACATGAAATACTGTCAAACAGGAACTATTCTTATGTTTCACATTACAATGATATTCATACGCTGTGCGTGTGACTGCTTGAGTATGAGTAAGAAAAGAATTTATTGTAATGCTCAAGGGGCCCAAATTTATGGAATTATGACAAATTCTTTTTGTTTTCATTATTATTATTATTATTATTATTATTATTATTGTTGTTGTTGTTGTTGTTCATAATCTATTTCCACTCAAACATTTACTACAAAAGGAAATCACGAAGGTTACGTGTTTATAACAATAAATGTTCCTCTTCCAAGACACTTTATTATGATATAAAAGCAAAGTATTAAAATCAGTTAGGATGAGGACATGAAATGTATACACATACACTTATATGCGCACACACAATCCAAGGTTAAGATTTAAAGTAGAATAGTACAAAAAAAAAATATAAAAAAAAATCTACTAATGGCTAAAAGCACATTTACAGCCCGTTACATATACATTGTACTTGGATTGTAATGAGAAGCAATTGTGTTAGCCGGAACAATTGTTAAACTATGCAAAAATATTAAAAACATAACAACAATAACAATCAAATTGATTGGTGCAACCTTGAGCCATAATTGTGGCGGTATTCTTACATTAAAACAAGTACGAAAACTAAATTTGGATTAGGCCAAATTATTTAATAACCTCCCTATAGAAACGGTTGGCGTGGCAGGTTTACGATTACGGCCTCCAATAATGTACGTACACAGTGTCAGCTTGAAATTTGAGTTTTACGTAAAGTATGTTTTTTTTTGTAAAATGTTAATGTGTTTGTATTCTGACCATGCCCACTTTTTTAAACATCGATGGATGGGATGTATACAAAATTTCAAGTTCATAGATCAACTTTTGTATCATATATAAAGGTTTTTATGAATTGTGGGCGTGCCTATTAACCGATCACGCCCATTTTTAACACATCAATGTATAAATCATTTATAAATATTTGTACCAAATTTCAACCAAATAGCTTAATTTTTGTGGCAGTTATATAGATTTTTGGTAGATTGTGGGCGTGGCTTATAATCGATATTACCCATTTTATATAAAAATTTTCACGAAAAATCTAAAAGTGTCTGTTTCAGCTCAATGAACATATGGACATATGGACTTACGTGTCTAGATGGACTCAGTTTTTAATGCTGATCACGAATATATATACTTTATAGGGTCTCTGACGTGTCTTCTAACCAAACGAAATCACAACTTAATATGCGCTTATCTTATGTAACGGGTATAAAAGTAGATAATATTCAAAAATTTCATAATTTTTATACGTCGAAAATGTTGAAATTTGCTGCACAAAAAAGAACTACACCATCATACGCCACTTTCACTTTTGTGAGAGTAAACTCCTCTCTTCACTTCGAAAAAAAAAAAAAAAAACTTTGCTAAATCTTTATTGTTTATGTACTCTTGCGAATAATAATTGCGCCTATTAATTACAACATTTTACGGTGAGAGTTGTTTATCATATAATGTGAGAACAATTGATGTTTTCGTTAACAGCGGTTTAAGAGTGTGTAGTATGTAGTCCATTCACTATAATTGATTGACTGCATCATCAACATTTGCATAAAGTTGAATATTGATGAGTACAAATTTTTTTTATTTTTATTTTTTTTTTTATGGTTTTATTGTTGATGACACTGTTGTGGTAAGTTTGCTTTGATATCATAACTGAAGGCCTTAGTTTAATGATAAATTAAGACAAGCAACAAAAAAAAAAAAAATATGATTACTTTATATTATTTATTATGTATAATACAATTTTTTTAAAATTTTGTTGTTTTTTTTTTGCCACATAAATACTTTTATATGTTTATGTGTGATGAATAAATTATGATTTTTGTCTTTTTTCCTTCTTCATAGACTCCAACACTGATTGAGTGACACTCATCAATCCATTAGTTTTTACGTGTACTCGTATGTTTATGTTGATGACCTCTTAAGACACAAAAGACATCAGAGCCAATAAGAAGCTGATATGTAACAAAAGACTGACATCTCATTATTGATGAAATATCAAAGAATAGAGAAAATAAGGAATAATAGAGATTTGCTTTAATTTCCGTTAAAAAAATCGAATTTTATTTTATTATCCATGCTTTCACAGAATATTTTACAAAAAAAAAAAAAAAATTTAAAAGAAAAAATAAAGATAAAGAGAACATAACCAGACATAGGATTTTTTTTCTAATTTTTTGTGTTAATGAGTAAGAAAAAGATGTCTATAAAAGAGAAGACAAGTAGAAGAAGTTAGATTCATGAATAGCACTTGACCTGTCGTTTATATCGGTTGAGTACGTAAACAAAAGCTAGCAAAGGAATAATGTAAAATAATTTTTTCATTTTGAACTTTTATATTTTTAATTTAATTTAATTTTTTTTAATTTTATTTTTAATTTTTTATTTTATTTTTTTATTTTATTTTTATTTTTTATTTTTATTTTATTTTATTTTATTTTTTTTCATTATTACTTCAGCAAACATATTTAGACGCGTTTAAAACACACATTACCCATTATCTACAATTCAACTTGGTTCTCTTTATGTCATCTCAGCGATTTGCTCAATTTTCTTATCAATATTCTCTAATATATAAATTTTCTTTTTATTATTCCCAACAGACTCGTTGTCGACGTTTTCTTCGTTCCTGACATTACCTTAAAAGAATACATACAACGTTGCTAAAGTTGAACAACAATAACAACAACAATAACAACAACAACTACCACAAATGGTAGTAAAGTTAAACTAAAGTAAAATTGTTATACTCTCTACTTTATTCGTAAAGGTTTCCCTCAGTTTTTCTTTTTTTTATTTCATTAGCAAAGAAGACATTGTAGCTTTTATGTCTGTACGTCTGTCCACCTATGTGTATGTTCACTTGTGCTTATATGGAAAACAGTTTATACATGAAATTAAAATTTTGACATTAATGTCAAAACATTTACAAAAAGTGAAAACTTAAAAAAAATAAATAAAGTTTTTAGAATGGAATTTTTACTAATACGTTAAAAATAGACAAAGTATTATATTTTTTTCTTCAAAATAAGCCTTCCAGCCACACCTCCAATTAAGAAAAGTCCTCCTAAGCTAAAAAATTAAAACTTTTGGAAAGAAATTTTTAATGTTTTGTTAAAAAAATTAACAAATTCGGACAATTGTCACGCCCATATATTATCAAAAAAAGAAAAAAAAAAAGTTCTTCTTCTTTCTTATTCTTTCTGTACAGTTCTAATATAAAAAAAGAAAAGTTGATACTCATTGCAAATATATGCAATCATAGGCCCATGCCACGCCTTCATTTATTACCATTTATTTGTTGGTTAGGTCCTCATAGAATATATTTGTATTTGCGGTTCAAGCTAAATGTAAATATTTTTTTTTTTTTTTTTATGTTATGTTTTCTCTTCATCATCATCAAATATGCCACAAGAGTACCGTTAACAATTTCAATCCTTTAGAGAAAATCTCTAAAAATATTCCGTTTTTTTTTGTGAAAATTACCAAACGAAACAAAATAGAATAGAGAACAAAAAGCACAACAAGAATAAAAACTATCCGTTAAAGTGTAGGAAGAGAAAAAAATCCCTTTAAACCGCACAACAAATGTTGAAATGTTGAAAGAAAAGCCAACAGTTACGCTCACATAATACCGAATACAAACAACAAGAAAACGATTTTTAAAGCTTAAACAAACAGGAAAAAATCTAATCATAAAAACCAAAGAATGCGGCTAATACGAAAAGCAAACAAACAAAACTACTTAAAACAGCAGAGATCAATAAAAAAAAAAAAAAAAAATAAAATAAAAAAAAAACACTAGGATTTTTTTTTTTCTAAAACATTATTAAAATGGAAAAAATATGTATTAGTAAGAGTGTGTGTGTGTGTGTGTGTGTGTGTGTGTGTTCTTTGGCATAAACGCCTTTATTAATATTAGTCACTCAGGCTTTCCTTCTTTCTAAAGCTTTGTAAACACACCCAATACTATTTATTTTCTATCTAACCCTCTCTCCCTCTCTCAAGGCTTTACGCAAAAGAAAAAGTTTGTAAGTGAGTTCAATAAAGTGAAGTTTTAAATGTGAACTCACTCCTTCACTCACATACATTTCAAAAGAATCCTTTTCTCTTCTTTTTATTATTATACCCCCCCCCCCCCCTCCCCCACATAAGATGGAATGGGTATACTAAAGAAGAAGGAGACGTCAGAGACCCTACAAAATATATATATATTATTGATCAGCATGAAAAACTGAGTCGATCTAGACATGTCTGCCCGTGTGCCCGTCTGTTGTTGGCATCTTAACTGATTTGAGATATTAAGATGAAATTTTCTACAAACAAATGGGTAAAATCGGTCAAAAAAAAAAAAAAAAATTGAGCTATTTGGTTGAAATTTGGTACCTAGATCTATAATGATACCATTCTTCGGTGTGACAAAAGTGGAAATGGTCAGACAACAGACTATAGTCACCTATCACGCTAACCGTTTCTATGTAGATAAGTAGGGTGTATAAGATTTGGCCTAAGCCAAATATAGTTTTCTTACTTGGTTTTTTTATTTTTGTTTTTTCTTTTTTCCTTTTGTTCCAAAAAATTGAAGTTTTGAACTATTTTTTAAGTGTTGCTACTCATTCTTTGTAAAACGTATGAAAAAAAAAAAAAAAAAGTACTTGATAGATATTTAATGGGATAATTATATGACTTGGATAAGAAAGTTGGTTAGCAAGGACAAACTATTTCAGTGTTAACAATATCAGGCACTCATAACATAACAAGTGAACAAAAGATAAATGGGGCATAAGACAAAGTGAGACGATTTCATTCCCCAACTGAGCCTTTATGGGCTTCAATGTGCTAGTAAGCATATATGAGGATGATGGGTGTGCCCATTATCTCATAGCGCCTCTTTTCTTACCATCTACCATTACGAAAATAATGTAAGGTAATGTTTTTTAATTGAAGGAGTGGCTTTTATTTCGCCTACTTTATATGAAACTCATACAAACTTAAATATATATAAACTTTTTTAAAACAAACTGTTTCTATGTAGAAATATTAACTACTTAGAATGTAACAAGTGAGAAACGTTGTATTTGGCTTTAAACGTATCTTGGATACCCTTCAGTGGTGACATGATTTCTTTCTTAGTTGGCAATCATTTTAACAATAACTTCATTCGACTGTTAAGCATTTTTTCGTTCTCTATAAAAATGGTACATTTTCACACCTAGGAGGCGTGGCTATTTTGTCATTGAGCTTATTCTCCTATTAGCTGTAATTGCGTATATGTTGAAAATTTATTTTTGTTGTCATATTTTTATATACATTTTATGGGTGTGGTTTTTAAATAATGTCGCCTAATTTAGCATAAAGTTTTTATATAAAATTTTTAATTTTCATTTTACATGGATTTGCGGACAGATAGACAGACAGACAGATTACTGATTATTTTCTCAGTGTAAGAAATCATTCATAAAGTTTTCATTGCCTTAAATGACCTCTACAATAAACATACAATACAAAAAACAACTTGAACGAGAACTATTTCAATTTATAACACTTAACGATAAAGAGAAAAAGTATTAAAAACCACACACAGTGAAATAACTTTCAAGTTTCTTTTAACACTTGCCAACTCTTTGGTTAGTAATCAAATATCTCATTAAATTGAAAAAGAAAATATTCAAGTTTGTGTTTCCAACTGTAGTAGAAGTCATGACTAAGATTTCCTGCTCTAGCTTGCATAAATATAGTTTTATTAAACGCACCACATAAATATGGGGGGGGGGGGGGCGGTATACTTTTACGTTTGTTCATCCGTTTACATACATACATACGTACATGGCTAAATCGACTCAGTTTTTTGATGCTGATCAAAAATATATATACTTTGTAAGGTCTCTGATGCCTCCTTCTAGATGTTGCAAGTTTTGAAGTACTTTCTTATAAGTCTGAAATCTTTCGCTTTTAATAGAAAACTCTGGTTTTTTATATAATGATGAACGAAAACCTAAGTAAAATTTTTTATTTATATAAAACACACACACACACACATTTTATCAAAAAACATCGGGGAAAAAACATTTTAAAATAAACTAATAAACTAAACTAAAATAATCTAAAAAATAAACCTAAACTAAAATTAAACTAAACTAAATTAAAGGAAAGGAAAGGAAAAGGAAAGGACAGGAAAGGACAGGAAAGGACAGGAAAGGACAGGAAAGTAAAGGAAAGGAAATGAAAAGGAAAACTGCTTAAATTCTATACGATAAAATTAATTTTGTACATAATTGAAAAAAAGCCAAAAATTGATGATGAAGTGAAATCTATACTCTCAACTAAAAAAAGGGTCCAATTATTGTCTTTAACAAATTTCCGCGCAGCCATGATCGTGATGTTCTCTCAAACAACCCAAGTAAGGGGAATGTTTTATACCAAAACTATATGCCGGTACATGGGAGAACTTCATCTGTCAAGTGTATGATTTATTATTAATTCATGTACTTTATTTATATACTTAGTATTACCTTTTCGGGGCAATGAGCTCCCGCACCGGGTTTCATTGTATCAACGGTAGAATTTGTATGTCGACGAGGAATAGAATACATGGTTGTAACCGGGACCGGGTGTTGGTATGTTAGGTAAAGTTGTGGGTTTTTGGCGATCGGTAATTGTTTAGGCTGGAGCGGAACGCATTGCACCCTCTTTACGGAGAAAACTGTAGGAATTTAACAAACATTGGAAGCTGTTATAGAAGTAAAATAATTAGAAATAAATAAATTAATTAAATCGTTTATTGATTATAGATTTTTATTCTTTATTAGATATATGGCGACTTCGCTTACCGCAGGCAACAGGGTCAAGCTCTTTTATTCAACTGGCACGCTAGCATTTAATGTGTCCAGTACGCAGTCTTTAACCACGTGCTGGTTCCGCTATATGCCAGTTTCGAGCACGTGACCAGTTTTAAACTATTTCACAATTTTTATTTTAAATATAAAAAAAATGGAAATTCTCCACAATTTTACCAAATGATATGAAAACTTATGAATAAATGAAATAAAATTTTTCAACAGAATTGATATGATTTCAAAAAGTGTCTGAGATCATATGAATTTCAAGTAAAATTATAAAAAAGGGGAAATACTTACTACGACGCATGGCTAGTGTTGATTGAATCATTCACGTCAAGTTAATTCCTTTCAGTTTTCTCCTGAGTGTAAAAGAAGTGAAATCTTGCAAGTTTGTGTAAAATTCTACAATTTTAGCTGGAAATCGCTTCAGAGATGAACCATATTTTTGAAATGTTCCGCATAGGATGGAAGTTACACCCAGACAGAGGCAATTGAGACCACACAAAGTATACACATTCTTGATTAGCATCAAAAATTGATTCAATCTAGACATTTATGTCCGTGTGTCCGTGTGACTGTCTGTTGTTGGCATTCTCATGGACGTAAATGTTGAGATATGAAGCTGAAATTATATAAACATTTCAAATTATTTCGCGTAAATCGCTATTTTAAACGGGTAAAGTCGATTAAGAGCCACGCTTACAATCAACAAAAATCAATTTATAAAAAACAAAAATTGACGTGAAATTTAGTAATTATGTGCCAAAAATGGGTGCAGTTGGATAATGAAAATGGTCAAAATTTATAAAAAAAAAAGTCTTACGTTCCGCAGTATCTCTGTTGTGGGTGCATAATACATACGACAATGGAGGACGTAATCAGGTTCCTGTCACGTGAACTGATGTGTATTGAATAATATATCAAGTGCTGTAGGGTAGGTATGATGGTCGGGCTTGACCGACTATAATATTTTCACTTGTCTTACCTGTATTTGCATGCACATCGGCAAAGTGTTGAAGCTTTATCATATTTAGTAAACTAAAGAAAAGGAGATGAGATTTTTTAACTTTTTGTTTTTTTTTTGTTTTTGGTTTAACTCCATATAAATATTAATGAATACTTCGCTAAAAGAATTCCATCTATTTTTGGGTTTATAAAGAACTAGTAAAAAACCAACGTTGGCTTAGACCAAATCTTAAATACCCTACACATCTATATGAAAATATATCAATATATGTATGCATAACAAAATTCAACTTTATAAGTCAATTTTTTTTGCCATCATGGGCGTGGCACTTTATCTATTTTGCTCAATTTAAAGAGCGCTATATGTACTGAATCTCAGCTTAATATTTAAGAACATGACACGAACAGACATGCCTAGAATGAGTCAGACTTTACTGATAGTGATCAAGAATATATAAACTTTGTAGAGTTTTTGACGACTTCTTCTGGGTATTACAAACAGAATAGCAAACTTAGTATACCTTCCCATTTTATGTGAATGGTATAAAAATACTTAAAATTGTTTTGAGGATTACTATCTCAGGTGAGCAACATATTATGTGTATAATTTAGAAAATAATGGAGAAGTTTTCTATGATTTTAATACAATTAGTTGCATGTACTATATTACAGTTATCCAAGTAAAAACATTAAGAAACATACATTAAGAGAAACAACAGGTAAAAGGGTTAGTTTTGGCTTAAGAGAAATTTTGGACACCCACTTAAGGGGTGATGACCCACATAAAAAAAAATACAGAACTATGAGTCATACAATAATAGTTAATGAAATAAGGCGCTATTACATGCCATGATCATAACGTAAGTTTGTCAGCAACATAGAAAAGGAGGCGTCACAATACATAATGATATATATATTCATGATCTGTATCAAAATCTGAATCAATCTAAACATGTCTGCCCGTGTGCCCGTCTGTTGTTGGCATTTTATATGGTTTGAGATATTAAACTGAAATTTTCTACAGACACTCTAAGTAGTTGGATGCGGATCGCTATTTAAAATGAGCAAAATCGGTCAATAGCCACGCCTACAATCGACAAAAATTTATATATTTGCCACAAAAATTGACCTATGAACTTGAAATTTTGATACACATCGATGTACTGGGCGTAAACGAATAACATTCGCGCCCACAATTGGAGAGTTTTTAAGGTTTGACCTAGGTTTGACCTAAGTGCTACTGTAGGGTATAAGTATTGTGTCTCGCTCCCTATACAGCTATGCCGGCCACATGTGATTGTTTCCCAACAATTGACCCAAATCTAATGCCACTGTAACCTTTATTTATTATTATATTTATATGAATTTATGAAAATCTTTGTCACAATTTATCGATTACTTTCTTTGCTTTACTTCTATGTTGTTCTTTCTTTTCTGCAATACCTCGAAAGTAACTATATTTTGTAGTAGATCTGGTAGAGAATTTATGTTTATGAAAATTTATTTTCATTTTTATTATTTCAATATTACCTGTAAATTGCAATTTAATCTGTACTCAAGCAGAACTATGATACAAACGAAGAAAAACACACAAGCAGGGAAAGAAGTATACTAAATTTGGAGGGTAGATGGCACCTTGATAACTGCTAACTGGTATGCTAGCAGTGCAATAGCAAGAGGACATCTGTGTCCTATCTTCAAAATATGTTTAATATTATAAAGTGTGCTATTATACGACAGAAGAGCGGTAGCAAAAGAAGAAAAATGTAAAGAAGTATAGGCACGGATGTAAGGAATGTGACTTTTTTCATTCTTTGTTGAGTAGCAAAATTAGGTAAAGGACACAAAATAGTGATTTTTTTTTGTAGCTGGCAGCCATAATTTAATATTATAAATTGTTGACTTGTTTTTTAAGTAACATTTCAATGGAATCTAACAAAGTTATTAAAAATACATTAAGGGAATTTTTTTTAGTTTATTTATTATGAAAAAATATATAAAATTATTTGGAAAATATACGTAAAAAGTGCTAAGAGACATTTCTATACTATTTAGAAAAGATAAAACTCCGTTTGCTACACCTACAAATATATCCTTGAACTTGCTGAAAATCTGAATCTAGACATATAATATACAAAGCTGAAATTTAGTACAGACAGCCACAATCAATAGCCGCGCTCACAATATTTAACTATATACATATTTATAAATCTAAAAATCATATTTGGCGTAGAATCCGGCTTGTGAGTTGAGATATAATTTATTATAGGGCGTAATAATGTATCTACCCTCCACATAACACCCAGAAGGAGGCGTCAAACACCCTGCAAAGTAATAAAATATTCTTGAACAACATAAAAAACTTAGTCGATCTAAAGATGTTTGTCCATGATTCCGTGTGTCCGCCTGTTGTTGGAATTCTCACGAGCGTACATTTTTAGATATTGAGCAAAAATTTTTTGCAGACATTTTTAATTTTTATACGCAAATCACAACGAAATGGGAAAACGCGGTCAAAGCCACGCCCTTAATCAATAATTATCTATTTATCTGCCACAAAAATTGACCTATAAACTTGAAATTGTATATGCATATTCACAATTAACCCATGCGTCGATGTTGTAAAAATAGGCGTGAACGAATAACAGACGTGAACACAATTTACAAAAAACCATTTTCCATGTAAGGCTGATAGGAAATGCATACACTATTAAAGGACGCAATCACATACCTGCCACGCCCACCATATGGAGAGTATTAATGATTTGGCCTAAGCCAAAATTAGTTTTCTTACTTGTTGGACTATTTTCTTAAAAAAAATATTTCACCTCTAGGCAATCCTTTGTAAATTGTTGCGGGAAAACCCAGTATTTATAACTGTTATACCACGTTAAACTATAGCATTATAAAATGAAGTTAATTTTTTCTAAAATATTTTTCAAATATCAGCATCACAACTACCTGTTGTTTAGTATTAAAAGAATTTTGACACTGATATAGAGATAGAGGGAAGGAACAAATATAGTTCTTCCTTATTTTCTCTCAATAAATACTCACATAACACTGATAACCGAAATTAAATATGTTTATTAAAGAAAGGAATTCACCACTTTCAACAACGCTCTCTTTCTCTCTCTCTTAAAAAGATGAAAGAATGTTTTAGTACTAGGATGAAAGGAAACATGATACAACATAAGCAACAACTTTAGTTGATAATATGCTGTGAAAGCAAACGAACATGGAGCAACAAAGATATATATATATATATATATAAATATAAATATAAATTAAATAAAGAAAAATATATTAATCGATCACTTTATATAAAAAACTTTGCCAAAAAGGAAATAAAATCAAATGAAATGTTAACAAATAATATGGAAAAAAAATTTTTATATAAATTAAATAAAAAATAAATTGAAAAACGATTTTAAAAAATTAAATGAATTAATAAATTATATAAAAATAGTTTAAATATTAATTTAAAAATAAAAAATTATTAATTTTATTTTGGAAGAATTATTAAGAATAATAATTTGAACATTAAATATTATATAAATAAATAAGTATAAAAAAATATTTAAAAAATAAAAAAATAAATAAATAAAATAAAACAAAAAATTCAGTTAATTGAAAATTATATATATATATGTAAAACTTCTATAGACAATTTAAAAAAAATTTATTAAAAATTTAAGAAAAAAATTTGAAAAGTTGAAAAAAAAATTATAAACCACAAATAATGCATAAATATTATTGTTTACAAAGATTTAATTAACATATATTAAAAAAAAAAAAAATACAAACTAATGAAAGCATTGTTGTGTCATGAATTCTGATTAAAAAGAAAAAAAAAAAAAGAAAAATTGAACAAAAAAAAAACTTATATACATAATTAATAAAGGATATTGAATGTTACAATAAAATGAAAAAGTTATAAAAACGCATTAAAATTAAATGCCAAATGTATTATATAGAAAAAAAAATATTAAAATGTTATAATAAAATATTGTGGCATCATAATAAAGCATTAAAATAATTAAAAGAGAAAACAAAACAATGTACAATCATTAGGTAATACACAAGGCGGAGTACCTTCTAGAGCATTGCTCACATAAAATCAACAAGAATTTAAAGCGTCGTTAATACCTGCCATTGGATTAGGCGATTTTCTGAACTAGACTTTAAAACTTTTGATAAGGCCAACCATACTGTTGAGTTCAGAACTTGATATTATGGTTGGAGTCATAAATAACTGATAACTGGACCCATGAGCTACGATCCATTTATCTAAAATGTGTTCCGGTATCTCAGTGGTCTCCAAGTAAAATTCCGATACAGTTTTCCATATCTGTACCCAATTTTTTCAATTGATGCCATAGAGAGCAAAGAACCATGTAGAAGACCGTTAATAATTTCAAGTCACTTCTGCGTAATAAGCGGGCTCATAATAGTCTATGAATCGTTGCATAGCAGCCTATGAGTCCGATTGGAGAATGCTATAAATCATTTAACCTATCTTTGGCCAGAGCAGTTCATCCAGTCCTTTATGTGACTTATGGGTACATGACAGAAAGGTTTAGAACCTATGATTTGCCTGCGGGTTTAGGTTTTCTAGATAGTCAGCTCCTTCATTATCTTAAACTCACTTTAGGATCATTGATGAAGTCCTTCTAAATTATTGCAATTTTTTCAGTTCAATTCCCTCTAAAGATAGTTAGATAGCTTTCAAAAGGAATCCTTATCGTTCTCGAATTGCTTTTGCCACTCCATGATAGGTTTAGAGTATAAAAAAAAATCATTATCATAGAGTTTTGTTCTTGATTACAGTATTTCTGTAAAAGTTTTACCAAGTTTAAAATAAATTTCATCATCCATCTTCACTAGGATACAATAGGTATTGTCCGTTTATCGTTTCTAATGATTATAATGTTATTTAATAAAGGAAATGCTCAATTCTCAAGCATGTAGTGACACGCTACATTGATATCTTGCGAAATTATGTATTGATTAAAAGTACCGTAAATTAAATGATTTTGAAAACAATTTTTGCGACAAAATAAAAAGAATCCAATCCAACAGCATATACGACTTATTAAGTACTAGTAAGGACGTACAGACAAATGTAGGGACGTATATATAACTGAGTAGAGTAAAAAATTAATATGTGGATTATATAACCTTGTGTTTAGTATAATACATTAATTACTAATAATTATATTTTATAATTTAATAACGATGACAAAGAAATTTATTTGATTTTATATGAAAGAAAAAAAAAAAAACTTTAAAAATTTCCAATTTTTGTCTATTATTGTTGACAGGTTTAAATAAAACATATAAAATTTTAGTCAAAATATATATAAAAAAAAAAAAGAAAACAATAACAATAACAACAAACTGGGATTATATTATAATGCATTTATTAATTTCAATTAAAATGCTTTTAGCAACTTGTGTGAGCCTACAATTTGCAGGTAAGAGTGTTATAAAAAAAAAAAAAAATTTATCATAAAATAGAAAATATTTACCCTAAACGTAAGACATGCAACTCTACTAAATTTAAGGATCCGCTTGTAACACCCAGTAGAAGGCTTCAAAGATCCCACCATGTGTATGCTTGGTTTGTGTATCAAAATTTGTATCGATTTTGTTGCGTCTGTCCGTATGTCCATGCGTCTAAGATGAAATTTTGTTACAAATATTCGTTTCGTGTTATTGAAAATAGGCAAAATTGGTTTCAAAGCCACGCCCACAATTAAAAAATAACTATCCATTAATCATAAAAATTCAATTGTGACGTAGAAATCGAAGGGTATAAAAATATTTTTATACATATTTATAATTATTCATTACATGGATGTGTGAAAAAAAAGGGGCTGGATTACACCTATAATTGTCGTTTGTTTTACTTACTTTGTACGATTTGTATCATTATTTTGGTCTTAACATTTTTATTTACTTATTAAATAAATAATTTTTTTTTAAAAATCTTACGAAAACATTTCTAATCACATACAATATATGTCCATACGTCCATTTCAATGTATAGTTCTTTATTTTTTAATTGATAAAAACAAGATAGAAAAGTTCGGTTAAGACCGAAGCTTAAATACCCTCCACCCTTTGTAATTCTCTAAAAAATAAGCTCCTATTGCCATATTTATGTATTTCATGTACTTACGCAAATAGTGTTTTTTTTTAAATTATAGGCGTTTGCGTTATTCAATCACGCCCATTTTTGGCACAGTATTGGATAACGGTACCCTTTATATATATACCAAATTTCAACTTGATAGACATAGTATTGTGCGATATATAATTTTTTAAAGATACAATTTTTTCGAGGTATGATGAGATTTTCGTTTATTGTGGGCGTGTCTCTTAACCAATTTTGCCCAATTTCAATACAGAACAGCGAAATTGAACTAAGAATACGGATGCAAAGTTTTAATTTGATATCTCAAAAATTACGACCGTGAGAGTGCCAACAACAGACGGACATACGGACACACGGACAGACATGTCTCAAACGATTTCTCTTTTCATGCTGATTAAGAATATATATGGTTTGTGGGGTCTCCGACGCTTCCTTCGATGTGTTGTAAACGGATGATCAAAGTGAATATACCCTCTTCCCTGAGGTGGAGGGTATAAAAAGGATTAAAAAGTTTGAGAATATCTGTTATTTATATTATGTTTAATTATAAATATTTTCATGTAAGTAGTTTTTGTAGTGTTAGCTGGAATTAATAAGACAAAAATTAATACTAAAGTCAATGTGATATCAGTGGGATGTCCTCAACCTCTCTACCAATTATCAATAAACTATAAAAAGTTACAAAATTGAAATTTTTGCCTGCAGTATATATGTATGTATGTGTCACATACAAGTTCTTACTGTGATAAAGTTTGGCAATATATATGCTGATTAAATGAGAAATTCTTGTGAGAAATGAAATGAAAATTGAAAACGGACGTATAGACAAATGTTTACCTTTACAACTAAATTGAAAATTTCAACAACAAAAGTCTCTTTAAATTAGTGTATGTTATTAAAATATTAATCATAAATTTCATAAAAGAGAGTGAAGCTATTTTGTTGACCAGTCTAATCATTATAGCTGCAGATAATCATTTTCTCTATACACACTTATGATTTATTGCCGTGTTACAATATGTCAAAGGTCATAATATTAAGTTAAACGGAGCTTAAACTTCTATAAATAATATATGTATACACCAGAGTCGACAGACAGATTGTTACAGGCACACCGTATACACTTTTACATACACACACATTTGTCATAATCTCTTTGTAAAGAGCATTTTATTTGGATTTTACATGAACAGAGAAGAGATTAAATCGATATGAAAAAAAAAGAAAAAAAAAACCATTTATTTGCAACGAAACTATGAATAAATCAGATAGCAGTCTAACATGCAAAAAATAAGTTTACATAACAAGCAGCAAATTGACATATAATAGACACTACAGCTATATGTAGAGAAATTTGTGCAAAAAATCAAAAAAAAAAAAAAATAAAAATCAATTTCAGTTTTTTTTTTTTATATTCTAATATTATTTGTATACTAAGTTTGTCATATCATTTGCAACACAAAAGTAAAGCAGGAACAATTTGGTGTATGTTTTATATAGATGATGGACAAAATAATATGAACACTTGACATTAAGGATTTCACAATTGCAGTCCTTCCATAAATGTTACCCTTGTGAAGCATCCGCCATACTATCTTCTGCTAACACTTGTGCCCTTAGTCACGTTAGTTTTATGATGCTATTTATAAAAAGTTAAAACTCGTTTTGCAAGATGATATGTAACACATATCATACAGTACCCCTGGCACGCCCATTATTTGTACTTAGATGTGGAGGGTATTTAAGATTTGGTGTTTTTCCTTTTCAAAGAAATCTTTTTTTTTTTGGTTTTCTGTATAAAAAGAAAAACATTAACAATAGCAAAATTATAAAATAACAACAACAATAACAAAATAAATCAAATCAATAGAAAATTTGCTAATATTTATTTATTTATATATATATATATATATATATATATATATATATATATATTATCAGCAAGACATGCAAAGTTTTGTGTCCTGCTGTCTTTCTCTCATTTGTTGGCATTTATTTACACTTATTAAAGAAACGTTGTATTGTCGATTTTATTAGTAAGTAAAAAATAAATCAAAATAGTCTTTTTATTTATAGTTCGACCTAAATTTTAAATACTATGTTGTTGTTATTGTTGTTGTTGTTTTTTGTTAAAACAAAAATGATATGTAAATACAGTTGTTTTATAATGAAATATTGAAAGCAAACGAAAAACTATAAAGTTTTCTTTATCAGTTACATCACTACATGGCACAAAGTTTTGTTTTTGTTGTTGTGTTTTTGTTTTCTTTTTCTCATTTTCTTGCTTCTTTAACTATAGAATAGAAGAATGGATTGTGAAATTGTTATATGTTTACTTTATGAAATATTTTTTAATGAATTTTTTTTTATCAACCAAATCAATCACAAATAAATATTTTCTTTTATGATTTCTTTTTTTTTTTATTCTCTTTTTTATAAGAAATAAGAAATTTAAAAACTCATTAATTTTAAAGCAAATGTTTCATAATTTGATTGCTTTTTATAATTAATTTATTTAATTTACAATCAATTTTCATACAAGAGTGAAAGAGAAAGGAAGATAGAATGTCATTTTTTATCATTAATTATTTTTATCATAATTTGTTATACTTACCAGGCATGATTTAGGTAACAATTGCAGACATATGCGTCCGCCATAGCAAAGGGCGAACATTTCTACCATTATGTGCAGCTGTAGCTGTAACTGTATAAACTGTTAAACATGCCTTGTTTTAATGAAATAAAATTAACAAATGAATGAATTAAATTTAGAAAAAAAAAAAAATAATTAATTTTAGTAAAAAAATTTTGAAAGAAAAAAATTAAATATTAGAAAATATTGTTTATAATGGCCACGCCTATTGACAAATGAATTTTAAATTGGGTAAAAGTGGTGCAGAAACGTAATAAACGCTAAAAAATGTTTACGGGGATGAATGCATAGCTCGTGCACAGGCTTCCATTAGACTTTGCAGACAATGACCAAGCATTGCCGCCAAAAAACCACTCGCCATTAAGAAAACATCGAGAAAATCAAAAAGAATTCTTCGAAGGGAACGCTGTATATCGGCGAGACTAATGGAAGAGGAAACAGGGATAAGCGAAGCTGCCGTATTGTTTATCTGTCCATTAAATTTTAAACATGTCCGTATGTCCTTAAATTTGGATTTCTTCTGCGATTATTTTTCTATATTTTGATAAAAACAAGAACGCACACTTAAATTAATCTCTTCTCGACCTTAGCATGCATATTTAATGTCTGTCGGTCCACATTCCTTTAGTTTTTGTTTTTGAAAATGGTTTTTAGAACTTTGCCAATTTCTTACACAACATTCTTCTTAATAAGCATTCCCTTTATGTTTTCTATTATCTGCAATTTCTTTATGTTTTTACATAAAGCATATACGTTTTTTTTTGTTTATTTTTTAATGTGGGAATACATAGTTTTTGTTCATTGTTAATACAATCACAGCAACAATTGAAATTTTAAGAAAGCTTTCAATCAAGCAATCCTTGTTTTTTTGTTTTTTTGTTTGTGTTTTTCTTAAGCATTAAAAAAGGAAAATATTCAATACAAGTGGGAAAACTGAGCATAAGAAGAATGGAATCTTATCCAGTGTGTGCCAGCAGTTGTACAATAAATACAAAAACAAAACAACAAAAGAAATTTCAAAACAATAATGTTCATATAGAAGAAGAAGAAGACGATGACGACGAAGAAGAATATAAGGAATCAAAAAGTAGAACAAGAAAATATTAAGTAAATTACAATACAACAAACAACAACAACAAACAGCATATTGTAATATATTGTCCTTTGCGTACATACAAGCAACATAACGAACAATTCTATTTTTTTTTTTTTTATTGCTATCACGGATTAGTCATGCGTATTATTGTATGCAGCCGCAGCTTCAAGTGCTACAAGATCCGTTTCCACCTATGTATGCATTGTATGTCAAATGTATTTATATACGAAAAAAAAAGTGCTTAAGTGTCATTACAGAGCACAACAACCAAATACTACCATTTGAGCGAAATACTTGGACAGTTTGTATGCACGCGCATATGTGTGTTACAAAAATTGTATAACCAACGAGAAACATGAGTATATTCCGAGAATTTCAATAAATAAATATATTTGTGTTGTTTTGTTGTTTGTAAAAATTCCATTATAAGATACGTACCATGTGTGTGTATGTGTAGTAGTGCCAAATGACACAAGCTGATATACAAAAAGTAGAATACTTGAAGGTGCAACGGTTTATTGGCATTTATTTTTTACACACATACCCGACCATTTTTCGCATACTGATCATCATCATTACGAGCAGCACCACCACCACCTATCCTTGGTACAGTGTTGTCTTTTCTTTTTGAAAAACTTTGCACGTACACTTTTCTCTCTCTCAACAAAAGAAGAAGAAGAAGAGAAGAAGACAAAAAAAAAACAAAACGTTATGCACGACCATCTGATAATGTTGTTGTTTTTTTTTGTTATTGTTATTATTATTATTGTTGTTGTAGTTGTTATCTTATTCCCCCTTGTTATTGTTAATGTTGCTACTGTTTCATTCGGCTTTTATTTGCTCCCCTTGAATAACTTTGTAAATGGCAGCAATGGCAGCAATGGCAGCTGCAGCAGCAATAGCAACATATTGTAGATGGCACGTATCATATCAAAGCTTTGATGGGGTGTTATTGTTGTTGCCATCATTGTGGCTATACATTTTGTTATAATGGTTTCAATTTGAAGTTTGCCTCCTTCGCACACTCATTCATTAATAACAAAAACGACAGCAACAACAACAACAATAACAGTAAAAGTAACAGTAACAGTAACAACAGCAATATTATGCACCTTGAGCAATGGCTCAGGTGCAGATGCGATTGCATTTTTACTACAAATTTGTTTTTCTTTCCTTCGACAAAAGTTCACTTTTCCTCATTTTCCTTTTACATGCACACATATAATACACATACAACACAACATGATGCACATGATGCTTATAAAAGTTTTTCGTTTTATTGTATTTTTTCCTTTTTTTTTTTTCTTTTTTTTTTGTTAAAAGAAAAGTTTATAGCGGCAACAATGAAAAATGAAAGAAAAAAAAAAAATTATAAATAAAAGCATTTACGCACACACACACTACACAATGCATACATTTTAAGTAGATTTTAAGGTAGACCCTCCAACTACTCCCCTCCCCCACCACCCCACCATCGTCTCCTTCTCATTCTATTCTTGTAATTTTGCAATTTGTGGTTTTGTTGGCTAAACACGAACGATTCGTGCCATTGTTGTGTTCATGAATGTAATTGTCATTGTGTGGCCATTTGTTACCGCTTCCTTTACATACGTTACCTCTTCTTAATCTTCCCCCCCTTTGCTTTCATCTCAGTCATTATTATTATTGTTGTTGTTGCTGTTGTTGTTGACTTTATGATAACACTGTTTCGACAATTATATCAAATCAAGTCTTTTGTTGGATTATATACAAGTGTGTGTAAATTGTTTTTTTTTTTTTTTTTTTTTTATACCACTAAAGATGAGATCAGACAGGTTGTCTAGGCTGTAATAAAAATGTTTTTAAAAGAATTCTCTTTAGACAGTTTTTGGTTCATTTCATTCATTGTTGCGATAGCCATTCATTCCATTGTAAACTGACCTTACACGTCTTTTATCTAAAAAACCAATAAACCAATAATAAGACACAAATACAAAAAACCTCAATAACACGTGTTGAAACTTTTATTTATACTTTGCCTAAAAACAACCCCAATACTTTGTAATGTATATAAAAACTAAGTAACCTTTGATATATGAAATGAAAATGTATGTATGTGATGTAAAATTTGATTCATTTTTGTTTTAAAAATTAATATCCAAAGAAAACAACAAAAACCAAAAGAAAAACGACAATGGCTAGTGGCTTAAACCAAATTTCAGCTCAATATCGTTAAATGTACGCCGATAAGAATGCCAACAGACAGACACACGGACATACAGACATGTAAGCAAAAACCGAAGCAAAAACCAACAAATGATTGAATTCTCAGTTTTTGATGCTGATCCAGAATATATATACTTTGTAGGATCCCTGACGACGACTCCTTCTGAGTGTGTCCTATATGTGTGGAGGCTGTAAAAACAATAAACAAAATATTTATTATTTCATATTTATTTGTTTGTTTTTGGTTGCACGTTCACTGTGTAGTGTAAATTCTTCTTTTTTCAGTTGCACTGTTTAGTAGCTTAGTTTTCTCTCGTTTACCATTTGTATGGATAAGCGTAGGGAGTAAAGAGTTTTTTATATAATTAAATAATTGCTTGATATACAAAAAAAAAAAAAAAAAAGTATCCAACGGACACTGCACACACATAATATTTAGCGAAGAAAAATTTGAATTACGTGCATATGCATAAAAAACAATTTATCACCTGAATGCATTTATGTGAAGATAAACATGATGCCCACGTTGTCTCCATTGATATTGACTGTATATACATATAAATAAAGTATATGTGTGATGGCTGTTATGCTTAAACACTTTAAAATACGTTTTCTCTTGTTTTTGAACTTTAGCATCAATCATGAGGATGGTGGGCCATCACTAGGCAACTGGCGTAAAGTTAGCCCAGAAAAATCTTGACCACAGTTTGTCACAGACATGCAGTGTATATCTTGGATATTGTGGGCTAACTTTAAACTTTTCTGGGCTAATTTCACAGGATGAAAAAAAAAGGACATAAAATTAAAGTTTTTACAAAAAAAAAATTATTAGAATTGCAGAAAAAAAAAAACATTTTTTACTTGTTTTGTAAAACACTTCTGCATACATTGAGTTTTCAGTTTTCAGATTGGTAAAAATACAAATAAATCCAAACCAAATTGTTATACTGAACAAAAACACATGAAAATTATTTTATTATTGAAAAATAGGTAAAAAAATTATTATAATTCAAATCAAAACATCTTGATGGCATACAGCATACATGTGGAATTATAATATGGAATTACAGAATTATTGTAATAATGATTACAAAGTGTTTTTTCTTTATAATGTTTACAAGTTATGAAATTTTTAATTATATAAAAAAAAAAAAAAATGTGAATTTCATCAATCATTTTTAAAAGAGATTTTTTCTTGTAACATTCATATGATTTCTACTCCCTCTAGCCCTAAATCTCTCTTTAGATCTTTTTATAGTTGAAATAGTTTTAGTACATCAAAAAAAGTTTGGCAAATAATGAGAAAAAGTTTACATAATCTTTTTTTTTTGTTTTTTTTTAATTTTTTTGTTTTTTTTGGATTTTTAAATTTTTTTAATTTTTTTTTTTGGATTTTTAAATTTTTTAATTTTTTTTGTTCTTTTGTTTTTTTTTTTGTTTTGCTTTTTTTTTTAAATTTTTTTGTTTTTTAATATTAACAAAAAAGGAAATTCCAAGTTGAAAAAGTAGTGATTTACAATATAAATCAATTATAAATTAATTACGTTTCATATAAATTGTTTTCTTTTCCTGTTGTGTAGAGTAAACAAACATTTTTATGTATAAAAAAAAAAAAAAAACATTCAGCAGAAGACAAACTTCAAATATCCTCCAACTGAGTGCAAATTTTATAATTTCCGGAAATGCGGAATTATATTAATTAGTACCAAAGTACCAAAAAAGAGGATGAATTTATTGTATGAAAAATTGTTAATTTTATTATTTGGCACAAAATTATCGCAAGCTTGTATTGAGAGGTAATGTAATAATCCCTGATTCAAAACTAGAAATTGATTCCATCAATGACGAATTAAAAAAAAAAAAAAAAAATTAAAAAAAAAATCTTTTAATTCAATACTGCTCCAGTTCATAAGTGTGAGAGGTTTAATTTTATAAAAAAGAAAAAAAAAAAAAAAGAAATTAAGATAAAGTGCCATTCAAGCACAATTATGCTATACAGTTAACAAAATTGTTACAATCAACTGGTATGATAATTATAATTATATTGCTCGCTGTGCCTTATGAAAACGCTATCAATGACAAAATCTATAAAATGTATAAAACTCAGGATGCACTTCATATTGTTTTTTTTTTTTTTTAATTAAGGCGATATTTTAATTCAATTAAAAAAAAAAAAATTATTAAATATTTCATTATGGTAAAATGGTAGAGAAGGTAAAAAAATGTGAAGAAATGGCAATAAAGGCCTGACTAAAAAGAAAGTTGGTATAGGAAAAAAATAAAGAATGTCTTCGTTATGTTATAAAAAAGGAATTCAAGGATTTTTGTTTTGTTTTTTTTTGTTTTTGCTGTTTTTAATATTTTTAATGATTATCAGTTTGATGTCTACGGGGTCTTAACAACTTACCAACGCTACAGTTAATACCAACGAAAGGCTAATGCCCGTGCTCGATCAGAACCCTCCTTAACCAGCGGCTTGTGATATTCGCGGCCGGCATGCGAATGTATGACAGCCCAACAGTGTTCGCAATAGTACTGCAAACATGTAACATTGCCGCAAAAGAATGGAGCAAATTTACCGCCACAACGTTTTCCGTTACACTCATCACACATCTGATCATCCAACACATACGGCTTCACCTCAACCCGCTTATCGATGTCGTAATGTTGCAGCTGGACAAAACGAGCTGATATGGCCGCTATGTAACTTTGTGGATTGGAGAAAGTTACGCGACCAGCACCTTTGGGATATTTCAATTCCGGATCTGTATCGATGCCGGCATAACAGACGCTACCATATATGCGGTCCATAATCATGGCTAATTCATGAGCTTTCAGAGGTCGCGGTACACCGCCAACAAAAACAGTTTTACGTGCATCCAACGGCATGGTAGTATCCAGTACATAGTCGGCATCGGCCAAACGCCAAGGACGTATCTGTACGGGCTTATCTCTAATGGTAGGCGACGAGACGCACAAATACAATTTTTCCTCATCCGTAACGCACGAATCGATCAAGCGCTGGACACTGCTCTCATCTTGGAAGATCAAAAATGCATATCCCTTGGGTGGGAAATAAGAGTTCGATTCAGCCTTATGCGGCCAATCGACCACCAACGCTCCGAAACGACGAAACGAGTTGGTAATTTCATCTTCATCGATATCGGGCGGTAGACCGCCAACAAATACTTTGCGCGAGTAGCGTGGTGTATATTCAGATCCCACAGAAGCCGCTATTGCAACAGCGCACACTTCACTCATGTGGTGGTGGTGGTGATCGCTACGCTTCTCGTGGCGTTTACGTTCTGCCAACAAAGTACCGGTACCGCCCACAGCACCCATATTACGCAATATATCATTCAAACACTCATCCAAAGGACGCAAATCCACACCATTGCGCATATAAGGGTTAACACCGATGCCTCTGCCACCACCACTACTACCGCCACCGCCACCGCCAGCCCCTAAATTTGGAGCATCCCCACCACCACTGGCACCCGCTGTATTGGCACCATTGCTTATATTTAGCGTGGGTAATACGTGACCGCCTTTCATATCTAAAGTACGGCCCGCTGTGGATGCTGCAGCACCAATCAGCGGGAACGATATACTGCGACGATATTTGTTGGGTGAAATGCCGGCATTTGAATTGGGCAACAAGCCACCACTACTGCCATTACCGTAAGGAGATCCTCCACCGCCAAGAATAGGAGCACCTGACATTGGCGAATTGGAACTGCGCGGCCCACCACCCTGTGCGCCTATCCCAGCATTCAAGGTAGCCGAACACAAGTTATTAGGCGACAATTGCTGTTTACCGCTTTTGTGATTAAAGAAGTTTCCTTGTAATGAATTATTACGGCTGTTGATTTCATCAGGATTAGAGATGTTATTTGGTGGATGTTGAGAGGGACTGATAGAAACAGTATCACTACTACCACGACTGTTATTAACATTTGATAATGGTGAAGCAGGTTTGCCTCCATCTGCTTCGCCACCAACGCCACCAACGCTACTAACGCTACTAACGCCACAATTGCCACAAACGCTCACACGATTAACACAACCACTTAATGCTTGATTATTACTCATAATGTTGTGATACGATTGAAATAGATCATCAATGGACTCTTCTCCGGCATTAAAACACACCTTTATGGGTAAAATGGCACCACTGCCAGACGGTTTCGGAGTGCTAGATGTGCCAGCATTTATAGAATTGGTGCTAGCTGCTCTTTTTTGATGCTTCAATTTATCCATCGGTTGAATATAAGCTGTTCACGTGGTTATTGATAAATTTAGGCACGCGTACACATTAAATAATTTACAAAATTAATAAATTAACTGCCCTTCTCTAGGGACATTAAGAATTTTCTAAAATTTTCCAATATTTTAAGAAATACTTCTGTTCAATTTGCTGTATTTGATTCAATTGAGTCGAAAAATTTTGTGAAAAAATATATTAACAATGACAGACAAAATCAAAGCCAACTATTGCATTTGCATGTTGTTAAAATAAAATTTACGGCAAAGTAGTCCCGCACTTTGCATTATCCAGAAATATATATGAAAAATTACAGAAATTGAAAATTTCTTGAAGATTTTTAAGGAATGTGGTGGATGTCCTTCCATGGGATATTGTTATATGAGGGCGTCTATGTGGGGTCATGGGAATAACCTTGAAATATTTATTTTTTTCATTATTTAGCATATTTTGTTAGTAAAAATTCATATAATTTAATATTATTTAGTGAAAAAAAAATTAGCCAAGGCAGATATCTCACTGTTTTGGGGGCTAGAGGGTTGTGGGTCAATTTCGCACCGGTCACAGGTGTCAGCTGCAATTTATGTATAGAAAAAAGTCTATAAAAATTGAGAAAGAATAGATAAAATTTAATTCGTCAACGACAAAAAAAAAAAAAAAACGAACGAGATTTGTGAGTGTGTGAGTGTGTGTGTGTGAGTGTTTGTGTTACATTTAACTGCGCAAAAACATTTTAAAATCGCCTTTTATGGATATTAACACTATTTATCTATTAAAACATTACAAAAATACAACAACAACAACAAAATGTTGTGTTTTTCGCTGATAATTGACCATCAACATTTCTCTCTCTCTCTCTCTCTCTCTCTCTCTCTATCTGTGTTTCCCCGTAAAAGTTAAATAGTCGTTGCAGATTAGTGTCATTTATAATAATAGATAAATACAACAATAACAAAAACAAAAGTTTATGCATATACACCAATAACCGCATTTAGGATTTTGTTGAAACTTTCCATACATTTGCGCAACTTTATGTTATAACGAGAATAAATGTTTAAAGCAGCTTAAAATGGATCAGTCACCATGAACTAACCATTTCACGGACACAGCATACATACACACACACACACACACACACACACACACACAACATAAAAGTATTTATAATAAAATAATGAAAGAAAAGCTTCAATTTAAACTGAAATACGTTTTATTTTATGTAAATATGAAAAGTGGGCGTTACAGCTGGAATACAATTACACTCTATTTTAACAACTACCATAGTGTGTGCATTACATGTAACACATCAAAATTAAAATATTAGAATTATTCACAAAAGAAGAAGGATAGAAGGTGCGTATTGTATATAACTTCTAATGTTACCTTTTTTGTAGCTTATAACTTAAAACAGATTTACTTAAAAAATTTCAATTTAATTCTTCTTTGCCTTCACATTCTACACTTTTTCCTTTACATGTTTGATAATTAACAAATGATTCTTATGTAATTGATAAATATTACATAAGAAGGTATTAGAAAACATTAGCGATTAAAGGATTTCACATATATTTACACAGCCATTAATAATCAAAGATCATATCATCATGAAAAGGATAAAAAAGAAGAAGTAAGAGGACTAAATTTGGTTTAGGGAAAATCTTAAATACCACACTTCACATTTACAATAGGAGGCGTGGCGGATTTATATATATTACGCCTTCTAAAGTGTATACATTACGTATCAGGTTGCAAGTCAAATTTTATGGTGAATATGATTTTTTGTAAATTGTGGGCGCGTTTGTTATCCTACTATGCTCATTTTTGGCAAATCATCATATAAGATATATATATACATACTAAATATTAAGTTCATAGTTCATTGTGTCAGCTATGTATATAGATTTCTGTTGATTGTGGGCGCGTCTGTTAACCGATTTTGCCCATTTTAAATGGCGATCTGTGTGCAAAAACTAAAAGTTAGGCCAAATCTTAAACACCCTTCATTTTTATAAGCAAACAGTGGTCGTGGCATGGACCAGATTACACCCTTTTTAGTTTTTTCATTATGTATTAACTACTATGTTGAAGTCTGCGTGAAAACATTTATTTTTTTTTACGATTCTGTCTAATATTAATAAAGACTTATGTCGTCGTATAAATTTTTTTTAGATTAGATTAGTTAAATCGAGTTGGTTAGTTTCCTTGTTGCTATTGTTGTCTGCATTTCTATTAAACGTTTAGAGGAAGAAAGAAAGTTAAAGTTTGACCCTTGCATCAAATTCCTCCCCTCGACGAATGTCTTTCCATATACAACAATTACAGAAAGCTTCAGTGACCTCATGGTAGTCTTTACATTTTTAATAAACATTAAAATCGTTCTACATAGATAAGAAATTTTCGTTATCCTTTCGCTCTACGCTTTAATTAAACAGTTTGTCTACATTAACAAATACTTCACTGTGGGTGTATAGATAGTTAAGATTGCCGCCTAACTTTCACATGCACCTTAACTAATTTTTTTTTTTTTAACCATTATCTTAACTTAACTGACCTGCAACAAAAACCATAAACAATTCTTGTTACATGAAAAAAAAAAAAAAAAAATTAACCACTTCTATGATTATATTCTCAATAGTTTTTGTTTGGCTGCTTTGTCAGTACATTTGATAAATGAACACCTCCAACTGTTGTAATATTTTTCCAGTAAATTAACTATTCAAACGTTGAGCGGGGGAATACTTGTGCAAACACAAATTGAAAGCGCCTAAAAATCTACCTCAACATGCAATCAAACACGAGTACTCTACACATACACATTAACAAGCGGCTTTAAACAACTAAACAGCGAATTCTCTTTCTCTCTCTCTCTCTATCACTCCACCTCCTGCACCCACTATTCGTGCTATGTGCGGCAAGCAGTCATTTATCATTGTTACCGAACCATTTATTTAAATTGTTTGCGTGTTAAGCTTTTTAAATACCTGCCACCCACCTCCCCACACACACCGTTCAGGTATTTTACAATAACTTTATTTCTCTGCACAATAGTGGTGCGGGGATGTGAGGTTGTACACTCGGGTTTTGTTTTCACTTTTGTTATAGACACTAGTTTGTTTTCAATTAATGTAACGAGCGCTTGCATGGTGCCAGAGCGGCTGAGGGGAGAATATTTTTGTATGATTTCCATAAACCGCAACAAAAATAGAAAAAACGTTTATCATGCTTTCAAATAAATTGTCGAAAAATGTGAAAATATTCCAGAAATGGTTGTTTTTGATTATTATGAGAAAAATAATAAAATGTAAATAGAATTCATACAGAATAATGATGCTGCTAACAATATCACTGTAAAAGTAGCATTTAGGAGAACGGTAATCTCTTCTCTTTGTTTTGTGAGTTTTTTTTTAACGAACTCTACTTAGTGCTAGATATCCATGCACTACTCCTAGTCTTAGAGATAAAGTTATCACAACAAAGTTAAAAAAACGAGTAAGAACATCATCTTGAATACCCTGCACATCTACAGGCAGGTGGAAGAGTACGCCTTTAGCTTGCAAGTGGAGTTTTACATGGAGTATGGTTTTTTGTAAATTGTGGGCGTGTTTGTTATCCGGCAATGTCCATTTTTGTCACATGAATGGATGGCCTAATAACATGAATAATTATGAGGCTGTTGAGGCTTTTTTTTTTTAGCTGCTACATAAATTTTTGTCAATTGTGAGGGCGTGGCACTTAACCGATTTCATCCAATTTATCTAACAAGCTATATACGTACAAAAATTGAAAGAATTTATACCAAATATCAACTTAATGTCTTAAAATTTTTATGACTGAAAACAAGTCAACAACAAACGGACGTACGGACGGAATTGCTGATCAAACATGTACATTATACGATACCCCTAACTAACTACTTCAAAGAGAATAACAAATTTAGTGTATAAAATCTTTTAATTCCTAAGCGAAGGATTTCGTTTAAATTTGGTGAAAAATCTGTCCACCTTATAATTGATTAAAACTATAAAAATTGAAATTTAATAAATTTATTTATAAGTGTTTTCTAATAATAGGCATGCCTACAAATTACCAATTGTCACGCCCATATTTTACATATAGATTAAGACTTTTATACATTTTCTTGGCATTTTTTCCACTTTATTTACAGTTTTTAACCAGAAAATCTGTAAAAGTGTGTGTGTGTGTGTATGTTTCTGAATGCTTCATTACCTTTAAGCGTTTCCACTCAATTTCATGCTGGTTAATAAACTTGTTTTCATTTCCAATAACACTTATTGTCAGTTGGCATGATATGTATGTGTCGGCATACAAATATACATACATACGTATGTATATGTGTATGAATGTATTTAAATTAAATAATTCAACAACATTACTGTTGGTGGAAAGTTGTTTCATGTTGAACGGTTTGTAATGCTTACGTTCTGTTATAGGCTTCACCTTATGCGCGCAAAAGTTGTATTATACGTTTGTATAGATGTTTGTAACTCCACACTTGTACATGCATTTGCAATCGTACCAAACACTTCAGATTCAATATTTGTATTCATCTGATATCTGAATCCATTTAACCGTGTCTGTCTGTCTGTCTGTCGGTCCAGATAAATTACTGCGTACACTCCAGGTGGTATTTTTTGACATATTACGCTGAAATTTGTTGAAAGCACATATGTTGGCTGAAGAAGGAACCCTTTCGTTAATGTACCGAATTCGACCATTTTCAGATACAACAAAACTAATTGTAGCATAATTTGTGAAACTGGTTGGTTGGTGTGTGGTATTAAATGGTCGGGCTTGACCGCCTTTTTTCACCTTTTTCACACATCAATATTTTTAACCATGAAAAAGTAAATACTGTCAATTGAAGTGTCATCCACAAATTACCAGAGAGAGAGAGAGAGAGAGAGAGAGGCATAAAGTGGAATTGATTCATTGGAAGTTAATTTGCTCGACTGCTTTAACCATCCCAGCCTCTATCTACATACTTAATTATTGCATCACTTTAGGCTTTCACACACACACACACATATATATCATTAACAACTGACTTTATAACATCAGTGCTAGTGTGTATGTATACCTGTACGAATGATATGAAAAACGGTAACGGGGAAAAACTATTTATTTCGATAAATTTTGTGATTAAGTAATGAGCCATAAACACATACACGACTACTACTGACATTCTTATTAGGCCATAAGTAATTACATTAAATATTAAAATTAATTGAATTATAATTAAATTATACGCACATAAAATGTTTTAAAAGTAAAACTAACGACTGTGGAAATTAATTGTAATTGAATTACTGTAATTACTGTAAAAAAAAAAAACGAAATAAAATTAACAAAAATTTTCTTCATAATTGTACGTTTTTTTTCTTTTTTGTACTTTGTTTGAAAAAGCATTGTTTCTGAATTTTTAAATTTGGTTTTTATTCTCTTTTAAATGTATTAAAACATTTGTCCATCCGTCCATTAAAAATTTAGAAATTGTTCATATAATTTTCACCCTTAAAAAGCGAATATTTTCTACATCCCATTACAGTTATTATTATGAGTGATGCATTTATCTACAAACAAAATTTCAAACTTAAATCATTTACAGATTATGAACTTGAATCTTAACGAGATTTGCCAAGAAAGCAATCTCTGCTCTGATATAAGCATCACCTGTACATTTGACATATATCGCTTATCCCACCAGGCCCACTTGTAATACTACGAACAGCGTCTCAATTATAAATATGAGTACAAGACAAATTTCAACTTCATATGGATGTAAAGGATTTGTGTCTAAATTTGTGGGCGTGACATTTGACCGATTTCATATAATATAAATAATAAGTCGAGTAAATGTTTGTAGGGTCTCTGAAGCCTCCTTCTAGTTTGTCACTTAGTATATCTTATATGAAGGGTATAAAAAAAAACAAATCCTTCTTGTTAAAAGGGAGAAAAAGGAAAATGTAGAAAATATGTGGGAAAAAATTTGTGTAAAAATTGTTTTAAATAAGAATGAACCGAAAAATTTCATTTCATTTTGTTTTACAAGGAATCCAACACCAATATATAGTAGAGAGAAGTACACGGCATATAATATAGTTGTCTAGCAGAGGATTGTCCTTTGGTATGATTGTGCTTTAGTAGACAAATGTAAAACATGAACAAGGAAAAAAAAAATAAAACTGATATGGTAGAGATGTGCGATCATATTTTATGAATGTTGAATGTTGAAAAGGGTGGGATGGGGGAGATGAAAGGGAAGAAAGTAAATACATATATAATGTCCTTATGTCCACCACTTTGCCATCATACTTCAATGGCAAGTAACACTGAGTTATCAATGGATTGTCATGAAACGAAGAAATGATGTAAATAAAGTAGAAGAGAATTTCCTTTATCAAAAACGTTGGAAATTTATCCCTTTGCTCTCTATCTGCTTTTTGCTTTTTGCTTTCTTTTTTTTTTTTTTTTACAGAAGAACAATTTTTATGTACGTATGTACATACCGAACATTTTTGAAGCGTAATACCAACGGAAAATGTTTTTAATTAAATGAAAGAAAATTGCAGGATAAGTAGAAAATCTTCACCTATTTTTCTCTCTTTTTCTTTTTGTCTTTGCCGTTCTGCCACAATGCTGCATCTATTGTAGTAATGACGGCAGCCTTGCGCGATGTACATGTACAGATACCGTCGGCGGTGAGGCGAGGTGAAAAGGCAATTTTGAAATGCTTTTACGATTTGGAAGGTGACACTCTGTACTCGGTGAAATGGTATAAAGGACGCCGTGAATTTTATAGTTACACACCCAAAGAAACGCCAGCCATGAAAGTTTTTCAATTTGCTGGAATTAAAATAGATGTAAGTATACAAACATACACACACACACCCACACATATACAACCATTCATATATATATATACGTATAAATATTTAATTTAAAACCATTTAACACTATAACGTGCAGCCAAGAGTTGGAAACACGAATAAAAGAAATTAAGTAATAAAGAAAAAAGAACAAAGCAAAACAAAGCAAGGCAAAGAAAAACTACTACGTAATTGTTGTGGTGGTGGTGGTGCTGGTGCTGGTGTTGGCGGTGTTGGTGTAAAGGGCCTTTTTTATGATGGCCGAAAAAATTGAAAGCGAAAAAACCCAAAAAGAAAAATTTGATTTAAACCAAATCTTAAGTACCCTACATCTCCGTATACAAAAAGTGGGCGTGGCAAGTTACTGTGTACACCCAATAACAATGTAAATAATACATAACACTTCGGATTCTGCCCAAAAAAAAAGGGTTTTCCTTCATTGTGGGCAGCGTGTTCGTTGGCTGATTTTAGGACAGTTTAGGTATTTACTCTAAAAATATTACTAAGGCTGCGAGAATACTAAGAACCGACGGACAAACGGACCTGACTGGGTCGACTCAGTTTTTAATATTTTTACTTTGTAGGGTGTCCGAGGCTTCCTTCTGGGGTATGCAAACGGCATGGCAAACTCATCACTAAGGTAGAGGGTATAAAAATAGTACTAAATAACGTTGAGTACAATGCTTGTGGCGTCTATAGGGGACCTGTAGTTTTATTATGCTGTTATAACCGCACTTAAGGAACAAAAGCATTAACAATCACTGTTTGCTCAGAGACTAATATTTGTCTCTGTTTGCAGACCTTTTTTTTTAGTTTTTTTTTTTTTTTTTTTATTCTCCTTTTATATTCAATATTTAAAAATGTTGTTGTTGTTGTTGTTGTTTTTTAAAATATGTAACGATAGAGCAAAGTCCTTTTGCATAAAATAAAACAGAAATGATTCAAATTGAAAAAAAAAAAAGCTTAAATAAAATAATTCATGAAGTCTTTAAAGTCTTTAAAAATTCTGCACGATCCTTGCAATATATTTTAATATGAAAAAATATTCAATATGAAGGCTGCCTTGAAAAATGTCAATCTTTACGTTTTCCATAATCAATGTATATGATGTGTATGGTATCAAATGAAAGGGCTTGACGTATAGAATTCCTTGAGCTTCTATTAAATCCAATATAGCGTCCGCTTGATGATTTTAAATCAGTATTCTTCATAATCTATTCAATATGGATTTGAAATAACAGAGGTTGGCAAGTAGAATTCAGAGAAGAAGAAGAAGAAGAAGAGGTAAAAAAAAAAACAATGAATCCAATGAAATTAAGTATGTCGGTCACCAGAACTTATTGAAACACATTCTAGTTCTTCGTTTATTGAACGTTTTTGCATAACTTTCATTCTAATACTACCAATAGAATTGTTGTTAAAATTCAACATGGCGGCCACCACAAAATTTTGCATTATAACATTCTTTTCAATCTATAAAATATGAGTGTCAAATGAAAGGGCGGGTTATAAACTATAAATTATAAACAATTGTTAAAAATATAAAATGAAAACCTTTTAAATATAATAATCTCTGGTTAAATTTACTCAAGTTCGCTTAAGAATGTTTTGCTACACACTGAGTTTTCCTAATGTTGCCATTTTAGTGCTTTTGATAATTTTGTAATATCATCAATTTCGAACGGTATCTTTAATGCATTTTTTTTTTTTTTATGCCATTTTATATGAAACTAACTTTTTGCTTCATTGGAAATTATAATCTTATGTAAATTTTCCCTGAAACTTTCTTTTTTAATATATAACGGAAATTGACACAATTTCCGGTAATGGTCAGCCAAAATTACATTTTTTTCTAATAAAAGTCTTCTTCTTATACCTCAATGATTATTATTATTTTTTATTTTTTATTTTTTTCTTTCACTAAAAAATCTCATAAATCAAGCAAAATCTTGTGCTCACCCCACTCCCACTAATATATATATATATATAACACCAAACATATAAACCCAAAGAAAATGAAAAATCTATCATACGGGAAAAATGCAAATTACGTCAGGTTTTAAAGCGAAAGTCATAAGAAGGAAGCGCATAAACTAACCCCATCCACACACAATATATTTTATACAAGTTCCTTAAGATCAAATACATTTTCCACTTGTGGCAAAAAGAAAGGAAAAAAGAAAAAATTGAATAAAATCTAAAGGAAAGCGTGCATTAGGTGTAGATACAATACATATAAAGTTAGAGAGCCTTTTATTCATGCTTATGGTGGTTCAGGAAGATGTGAGAACATAAAACATGCGGTCGGATGATATATATGAAAATTTAATGCCCGTACCATGACTTTGAAAGAACTCTTTATGCAGAGGATATATCATTTCTACACACCTTCAGACGTTTACACTTGCGTTCTATTGAAAGAATGTATGAGTTGGGGATTGCAACATGCAACAGACACAGTACATTCCAAAGGAAATGAAAAAAAAGTGAAAAAACGTTATTCTCGCAAAATGTAAAGCAAACAAATCCTTTAATGATTTTTAGACAAGTGCATTGGTGCTGCCATTCTTCTGATGAAGCCTAAAAGGTTTCATTTTTTATTAATCCTATAACTATTATTTTCTTTCTCGTACTGTTCAAACATTATCATGCACTAGCCGTAAAGTACTGTAACCTATGTACGTAAGCCTCACCAATAAATATAATGCATGCACAATATATTTCATAACGTAAAGTATGTACGTAAATAATGTGAATAAGAAGTATAAGAGAGAAATGTTTCTCTGCTCGCTTATAAGGCTTATTTTTTTTACATTATTCCTTTCCCCGGGCAATGCCAATGTTGTACATATTTTATTACGTAAACATTTAGAGTTGTTCAGCTACAGGTAAATAGAAAAAGACAACAACCGTACAAATAACTGCGGAAGGCCACGACATCCCAGATTATATCTTGAATCCTTTACATGTTATCGCACATGTTTGTGTTGGTTTAAAAATGTTTATAAAAATGTAAAGTTCAAATATATATACGCTTCCTTAGTGTTTTATATTGTTCACCTTTAAGAGCAGAAATATTTATAAGAAGCAGCAAAGCTGCTTGAAATGTTTGTAACTTCAAAGATCCAAATGGAATGTTTGTAAGTTTGTCACACACTTTCAAGTATAGTATTCTAAATATATTCGTTAGTATGTCCGTCTGTTACTGGAATGCTCACAATAAAAATTATTAAGTTGAGTATATGTAGAAACATTTCTTATTTCTGTGTGTAGAATTCTTCTTAAATTAAGCGAAATTGTTTAATAGACAAAAGTCTATTTATAAGTAACAAAAATTTAACTATATATATATATTGATGAAATGCCACGCCTACTATCAACAAAAAAACCATCCATCAACCACAAAATTTATCTATGCAGTAAGGCTAGGTTAGGTTAAGTTGATCGGATTTACGACAAACGGTGATTCACTTAAGCCAATATGTGGGTTACCCGTTAAAATGTACCGTAATAATCAGCAGAGCCATACTGAGGATATTATAAATCGTTTGAGATGGAAATTTGAAAATCTTCTTCTGGGAATGTGACTTCAAGTCTTTTTGGACATTTTCCCTGCAGAGCCGGGCATTCACACAACAGAGGCTCCACAGTTTCAACTTCTTCCTCCTATGATGTAAAAGTTTTATAAACCTCGCACCGCCCATTTAGGCATAGACGGGGTCCGTCACAAAACGTGACTATAATTTACAAAAAATTACCTGTCACGCCCATACTTCCCGAATATATAAAGAGAGTATTTAAGATTTTATCTAAATAATAAAAATAAGTTTATTTTCTGTTAGAAATTAATTTTTAGATTTAATTTTTTTTAGTTTTACGTATTAGTACGAAATGTTTAGAACTAGTACAAAACATTTAATTAAATAGATTTTATTATACTTTGCCAAATAAAGTGCAAAAAATTGTCAAAATACAAAATTTGAATGGATTTAGTTGTGTCTGTCTGTACGTCCATGCAATCATTTTTTTCTTGTAATCACATCACAATTATTTATATTTTGTATTGAAATTTAGCAGAGGAACGTATTTTGAATTAAAGACAATAGGGACCCGATTCAAAGAATTTTTGGAACCCCTTAACATATAAATTTTTACTCCAAACCAATTCAACTAGAACAGATTATAATATATTTACTTGTTATTTATATGTGTAGCGTTCCTCATCGAATGAAAGCCAATTGGTATTGGACACGGTTAATGCGGCCACATCCGGTAAATACAGTTGTGAAGTTTCTGCTGATGCTCCTTCCTTTCATACATTAATATCCGCTGGTGATTTAGAAGTTGTAGGTAAGTATGAAAAAAAAAATTTAATTCTTTTATAGAAAATACCACTTGTCACTTAAGTTAAACAAATGAAAGAAATTTTCACACAAACCACACCAACATATAAATTGTAGAAAAATTAAAAAAGAAAAAAGAAAAAACGTTTTATATTCTCTTTCTTTTGGTCTCTGCACTAATATAATTAGTTTAAAAACACACACAAACCCAAACTTATATCAGTCAGTCCATATAATCGGCTGCCAACAGCAATACACACACATACATACATACATACATACATACATACATACATTAAAGCTCATAAAACTTTTAGTAACCAAAGAAATTTTCATTATTAAGAAAAGAGAAGAAGAAGAAAACAAACAAAAAAAAAAAGAAAAATGAAAAATAAAATTTTATATTTTAGTGCCCGGTAAGGAACCGGTAATAACGGGAATTAAATCTCGCTATCATGTGGGTGATATAATACGCGGTAATTGTACATCAGCTCATTCACGACCAGCAGCCAACATCACATGGACCATAAATGGTTATGAGGTGAGTGATAAACAATAAAATGAAATGGAAACACCTATCAACACACAGCTTGACACAAAATTAATGTTAAGATAAAGAAAAGCATTAAAAAAAACTTTTTGTTTCAACACCCAAATGTACAGATTTACTACCAGCTACCTGCTGCTTTCATTAGAAAATAAAATTCTTGGACTTCATGTTTACTTAACATGTCATTCTCCCTCCAGCCAGACACTTCTCCTAAATTTCATTTAATTAATAAATTTTATTCCAAACAGCAACAGCAACAGCAACGCTTGTACAATGTTGTACAATAGTTGTTGTTGTTGTTTTTTTTTTTTTTTTTTTGTAATAAACTTTTGTTTAATTTAGTTGTTGTTGATGCTGTTTTGTTTGTTTGTTTGTTGTTTCAAGTTTGTAGTAATTTTTTTTTTTTTTTTTTTTTATAAATTTACCGTTTATACTGTTTGTTTACAAAATGAAAAGTTTTTCTATTTAAAAATTGTATAAAAATTTATTTTGTTGTTTACCAACATTTTTTCTACTTTGTGTATAAACAATGTAAAGCATAAAATATCTATAAAATAAAAGAAAAACAAAGAAGAAAAAAGGAATGGTTTATAAAAGGAAACAGAACACAATTTAAAAAAAAAATGCATTCATTTGGGTTAAGTCAAGCCCATATGTGTGGCCCTCTCCTATCCCATCCATCAATATGTAATTTTTTACATTTAAGCGCCAAGATTCAATATTTTGTTAAAGATGATTTTGTGGGCGTGTCTGTTATCTAAAGGTCATTTTTATTACATTCATAATAAGAAAGAAGTTTCAAGTTGAGTGGATGTGAAATATTTTGCTAATTGTAAGAGTGGCCGCCAACGCACTTTTCTTTTTTTTATTAAAAATAAAGAAATTTGTAGCAGAGGACAGCCTAGATTTGTGACTAGTGACCCGGCTGTGATGCTTAAGTCGCAAACCTTTCCAATCACTCAATGAATTCAATTTTTAATATTTTCCCCCGTATATCACGAAAGAGAATTTTTGCTACTTTGAGAACTTTAATAATAATAGTCTCAGTATCTCATATCGCATATCATAACCCATTTATGTGGAGGATATAAAAATCGAGTAATATGTTAAAAGAAAAGGGTCAATTTTATATCAGAGTCGGTTAGAATGGGTTCAGTTTAAGGGGCAGCTTGTCGTTATGCAACTACGAGTTCCTCGAAGGTCGCACCATAGTGTTATACATAACCACACATCTAATTATTTAGCCATTATGTGGAGTCAATAAATCGTTTTACATTGAGAATCTATGTTTCAACTAATGAGTCGAGATGTTCGGGATATGTGGCACGAGTCGTTTTTCCATAAAACAAATGTTTAATCGACTCCATCTCCTTTTCATCTCTGCATCATCTGTAGAAATCGTTATAAGAAGCACAGTACCAGAAGGTCTTATGATGTGTGCTGCGTAAGGATTCCAAAGACTGGAAATATCGATTTTTTTATCTAAATCTAAAAGATTCTTTGTTCTTTTAAAAATGTTATAACACTCTACAAAGGATACTTCCACATAAAATATAATGAAATATTTTATGAAACATGAGCGTTACTAATATGTAAACAGATAATTACAGAAGCAAAATAAGTACATTTTTTCAAAAATAACGATTTGACTTCAAAAATGTCAGGTGACTTAAAGCACTAAGAAATTTAAATAAATTTTTTTTCTGAAAACTAAACTTGGACCATTTTTGTAATAAATTTAATGCCAACTGCCTCCCAGTTGTCTGACATGTTGTTTTGTTATCGTATGAAAAGTGCCAACTTTGCTTCTTTTTTAAGAAATTTGAAAGACCACTCCCAACAAAACCCCACCCAAGTTAACATGTACGATATGATCAGTAATAAGGAAAGCAAGCTTATGCAATTGAACCAACAATAACAACCGCAAATCATTCTTCAAGAATGTAACTAACATGTACAATTATAATATACGTTAACAACAACCGCAACAATACCAACAACAATATTGACCAAACCTTCGGTAACCAAAAACTAAAGCTTTCATTGCCATTTATAAAGGTGTCAAATTAAAAGTCACATTACTTCCATTACCGGCACACATTTCACATGCTTCCACCACCATCATCATCATCATCATCATCATCATCATCATCATGATCATCATTATCTTATGTACAACAAGTAGAAGAAACAAACAAACAAACAAACAACAACAACAATCATATAACTAAATATAAAATGTAAAATGTACAAGTCAAAGTTGGTGAGAAGGATCCATTAAAGGACATTCATGCTCATAGTATAAGTAAGAAAAGTTTTGTTGTTGGTGTTATTATTATTGTTGTTGTTGTTGTTGTTGTTATTATTATTTTAAGGCATGCAACCACATTTTACATGAATAGGTGAATAGAGGCAGGTGGTGTGTGTATGTGTGTGGGTGTGTGTGTTAAAGCATATGCTGCTTCTGTATCGAAAGAAAACAAGCTCAACAGAAAGTTTTCAATAATATGTACCCAAGTAGAAAATATACATTTAAGTAAAAAAAAAAAAAAAAATATTTCAACTTTCTGCTTTTAATCTTTTTGTTGTTGTTATTATTATTATTATTATTATTGTTGTTATTATTGTTGCAATAAGCCAAAGTATTGTAAGTGGTGTGCAATGGTTCCTCCATAACGTGGTCATACAATATATATAAAATTTACTTTTTTTTTTTTATACCCTACACCACCAGTTGGTATATTAAAGTTATGCGTATGTTTGTCAAAATCAAAAATCTGTATCGATTTTATCATATTCATCTGTTCGTCCATCCGTCCGTCTGTTTATAAAAAGAACCTTTTAGAGGGGGAGATTTTAAAAGACGTTTAATTCGATCTATTTTCAATGGGATTCCTTTTTGAACCAAAACATGACTTTATACTAAATTTCATTAAAATATCTCTAAAAATTCATTCTATACATACTTGGGCACAAATTTACATAGGTAGACAGATAGACAGACAGACATGATTAAGTCGATTCAGAGAGTTAATGCTGTAACGATCGGTACAAAAACAGTTGGGTGTGGCCATAATTGCTGCAGAGGCTCTAATTCTGTTTTGATTTGAATTATGTTTCGAGTTTCGCTGCCTGAAAAGTGACTTTTATTTAACAACAAGTCGCACGCACTGCTTGATTTAGTGTAGCTTTGGAAGTTTGTATGGTGTAGGGTATTATATAACATTTTCACTTGTTTTGTTTTGTTACTATTTAAAAAAAAAAAATGTAACTAATGTTATGGCCTTGCTTTCCACCTTCTTCTTCTTAATGTTTTACTCCCCCTTCACAATGCCACTTCCTTTCGTGTCGTTCTTCGTTTACGTTATTTATAATTACGCCATTGTTTACAGGAATTTTTCTCCAAAATTTTGTCCAAAAGCTAACGTTATACAATATTTTGAAAGTTTTTAGACCATTATAAAATATTTACTATTCCCCTGGCTTATTGTATGTAACATGTTTATGTTGCTGCTGCTGTTGCTGCTGGTGCTCTCTGTCTGCCCCTCGTTATGTCCTTTGCATGGTCTAATTGCTAGAGTTATTAGTGTTTTGCTTAACCTGTGTACGTACATAACTGAGTTAAGTTTTGTGTTTTGTGTTTTGTGTTTTGTGTTTTGTTATTGTTTTTGTTTTTGTATTTTTCTTATCCTTTTTGCATTTTACGGTTTGAAATTACTTTTTGAAACCTGACAACTATAATTTATTGGCTGAAGTTTTGCACAGCTTTAGTTTTCTTATTATTTTTAGTTTTTGTTTTTGTTTTTGTAATTTATTTATTTCAAAAAAATTTATACACGAAAAAACGGTTTTTGGAGACAAACTTCAAAAGAATTATATGGAAAAAAAAAAGCATTCCAGATAATGAAAAATCTTAAGAAAACCAGTCAGAAAACTCAATGTGACTTAGACCGAATCTTAAACACCCTTCACATTTAAATACAAACGGTGAACGTGACATATATATTGTGAGTGTGGCTCTCCATGGAGCCGCCATTCTTTTTAAAGAATGACTCTCAGAAGATGTCACCAAAAAATGCATGCATCGCGCCTAGGAAGATTTTTAACAGGTCCCCTCCTAAGCCCCAATGGCATGGATAAAAATGAAGATCCTTTAGGGAGAGATAAAACTAAGTTATCCTACACATATTCATTTTATTACTGACAACATATAACGTGTATTATTATTAAAATTTCTGCATTATATGAAGTTTACTGAAATTTTAGGTCATGTCTGGTATTCAATGCCGCCAATTTTTTAAAACATCTATGAATGATTCAATTATGGAATTTTTTATTGTGGGCGTGGCACTTTACATGAAAAATATTTATATAAATTTGTAGCTTAATTATATTTGCAACCGAATAGACAGACAACCGGACATATGTTTTAAATTTGATTTGTTTTTGTGTCTGCATTAGCGATTGGAAATGCTGTAGTACTTCCGAGAACTTTAATAATTGACAAATTGTCTCTGGTACTTGGAAACTTAAACTAATTAACACATAATCGAACACTTTTGTGTCACCTTACTCAAGAACGTTAAGTTGTAATAACGTACTCAATATATTTGTAATCTTTTAAAATGTTCCCACATTTTCATTAATTATTTTTATATCATTAATGTGTGTGTATGTGTCTTTAATCGTTCTTTCTTTACCATTTCTTTTGTCTCTTTTTCAACCGTTCAAAGGCAAATCCATCTTATGTGCGCCAACATAAACCCATAAAGGATTTGCGCGAATTGGAAACAGTTATTTCTAGCATACACTTTGTGGTGATCCCGCAACACTTTATACGGGGTAAATTAAAAGTAAGTACCACCAACACCTTAAATTGTCTCGTAAAAGAAAAAAAAAATGGAGCAGAAAACAAAAAGATACTTTAAAACCATAAACACAAGATTTATTAAAAGAAATTATTCACGGCTATCACCACCAACCACCACCACCATTAAAGCCATTCAAAAAAGATAAAAATCCAATAAGTGGCTGTACTATAAATTTCTTGAACACTGTCTTCCATACAAACATATGCTAGAAATAGACATAAAAAAAAAGCAGTTAGTAAAGTTAAGTTTGTAATAAGAAATCTACCCAACACCACAGGAGGAGAACAGTATGTGTTGGCAATATTTTCAATTACTACAGAAAAAAAAGCATTCATCATCTACAGGTTCTTATTACATTGATAGGTGTATGGCCAACAAGTAATACGTTTTATATGAATTAATGATGATTATAAGAAGCTCAGCTCAAAATTTTGGCTCAGACCAAATCTTAAATACCCCTCACGCCTAGGGGGTGCCAGGTACTTGATTACGCTTTCTAACAGTGAATGTATTACGTCAAATAATCATTTATAAATTGTGGGCGTCTCAGTTATGTAGCCCCGCTTATATTTTCGCAATATGATTAAGAATCTAATAAATCTAATAAATAGATCGTGTCGTGCCTGAATGATAAGTTTTTGTTCATTGTAGGCCACACTTTCCATACGCCCACCTTACATAGAATTCTACAAACAGAAAGTCTGTTCAAAAATTCACAAAATTCAAAAGCAGCACTAGCTGACCTATTAAATATTTCATTATAAGCAACAAACGTCGTAACACAAAAGAAAAACGCATAAAAAAAAATCGCATAAAAACATGTTTGGCTGTACTACGCATTTTTGTTTTTTTGTTTTTTTTTGTTTTGAGGAGAGCAATATAAAACTCACCATACCATGAAGCACATAAAACATAAGCAGAGACGAGTGAACAAAGGGGGGGTGGAAACTGGTGGCAACGTGTTTAAAATTTATGGTCGCAACTATCATTTATTCTTTTCACATATACATACACGCACATGCACACGCACACATAGAATAGAGGAAACTAACAAAATTGAATTGCAAAAAAGCTGTTTTTAGTGTTGTTGTTGTTGTTGTTTTTGTTTTTGTTGTTGTAGGCTTCCATAGCAAAAGTTTTCCTTTTTTTAAATTCAAAAGAGCAGAAACATTACAACGACAACTATAATAACAATAACAACAATAATAATAACAACAACAACAACAATAGTAATAATACTTGGTCGAAGCTGTAACACGTGCCATACGATTTTATAGTTAATTGTTATTACAGTTAACACACACACATATTTAAGGATTTTATGATAGAAGCAGCAAGTTACGTCTATTGTGACTGTGTACCATAACGTGAAACCTGAGACTAGCCGATGTTTGTATAATTTACTATATGCAGTGAAATGACCAAACACACGCAATGTACAAGCGTAAAAAAAATTAAAATGAAATTATAACCAACTCTCTCTCCCTCTCTGTCTCTGTTCACATAAAAGTGATGCTTTACAATTCAGTCAGTGTAATAAGGAATATGTGTGTATGCGTGTGCATGTGTGTGTTTTATGGTTAATATAAAATTATGCTGTACTCGTACGCATAGTTCACATTCTCTTAATTAACTTATACATATGTGCATTTTAAATAAAAATTATTCTTTTTGTTGGATTTTTGTTGGATTTTTGCTTTTTTTTTTTTGTTTTTTTGTTTTTTTCATTAACAATAACAACAATAATAATGAACTTCTTTACATGTAAAAATTTCGCATAGATACGGTGTGCTGCATTTATACATGATGTATATTGGAAGTCAAGTGAGAAGAGTATTGAAGAAGATCGCCACAAGGGTCGCAATAATAACGAGGTGAACTTAATTAACACGTTCTCAGAGGATTATTTCGATGTGAATGAAGGTGACGACAGCAAGCGTGACAATGATTTAATAGATCGTTCTGATACATACTTTACACATATTAAGGGTAAGTCGAATCATTTTCATAAAGTATGCTTTTTTCCTTAATATACAATAAAAATAAAAATTTAAATTTAATCTTTATAGCCATGACCGTGCAAGTTTGTTTTTCTTTGTTAGCCGATTGTTGATATTAATCTGTAGTTGATAATAGATTTTTCTTAAAAATTTAAAAAAATTTAAGTAATAATTAAATGCCACGCCCATAAATGACAAAAATTAAACTTTAGATTAAGATTAATTTCATACAAATGTTTATAATCAAAGGAATGGTTTAAATAAATGGACGAAAAATATAACAGACACGCCCACAATTTTAAAAAAATATCTAATATGATATAATATCAAATAGTGGGGATAATTGTGTAGCTGCCATGACCACATTTTTCGAATTAGATCCCTAAGTGGATATGTTTTCTTTTCAAAAGATCGACACTTAAATGAAAAATCTCACCTCCATAGATAGAATTTAATTGAAAACTTCCATATTTTAGCAATATGGCCTCATTGCTCTATTTTTATACTGTGTGAGTATCGAACTCCCGCATTAAAGATTCGAGTCTTTACGTCTTTCGAGAAATTTAATTGAATTTTTGAAAAACCAATATTTGAAATTTTTCATCTAAAATGCTTTTTAAATGAGGCAAAATCGATTGAGGGCCACGCCCTGTTTTTTTGGTTATAAATGATAAAATTTGGCACTTGCAACGTCCCTGATTTATATTTGGATAAGAAGGATATTTGAAATTCGACCAAAGCCTTAGACACGCTTATATGGCCCTTAATCATAACTTGACCTACTTTTATGTTGTGCGTGCACTTCCTTAAACTTGTCCTTTTTCTTTTCTCTCTCTCTCTCTCTCTCTCTCTCTTCATCATACCCTTTTATGATATATGTGCAGGTGATATGTCATCACTTAATGCCAATGGCGGCTGCAGTGTTCTGCAAAATTCTTCTAATAGCCTGTGGCTGCATTTAACAACACTTGCCATTCTACTCGTTCTACAAACTGGTACAAAATTGTCAAAAATGTTGCAACAATTGCTTGCTAACTATGAGTTAAGTAGGACGGTAAAGAATAACAAAGCGTACAGCATAAACAACAACAAATATGAAACAACAATAATAACAACAATTACATACCCAAGTGGTCTATTACAGTTGACATTTTTGTTGCTAAAATATTATTATTGTATTAGGCCGGAACAGAAGAAAAATGAGATGATGAAGAAGAAGAAGAAGAAGGAGATGAAGCAAATGCCAGCAAAAGTTAGCATACAAGCAGCTAATGGGCAAACAGTAAATGTTACGAAAATTAAGCCAATAAAGCAAAACAGAAAATATAGTTTAACTATGGTAAAAGAGCATCTACAACAACAACAACAACAACAACAACGTCAACTACATTATGTTTACAAATCATGCAGCAGAGTGGAGACTAAAGCCAGTAAATTATGTTACAGTTCAACATCAGCCGCAACAGCATTTGTAACAGCAACAACAACAATAACAACAATAACAACAACAACATGATATGTGTACCAAGTTCTTACAGCATTTTTATAAAGAGGCGAGTTAAATAAGAAAGGAGTAAATAGAGAAAGAGAGAGCGTAATGCTTCAAAACTATTTCGATATTTTATTGATTGTATGTATGTGCACAGTAAAAATAACTAACAATGCTGTAAATGTTTAAGCAAAAACAACAATAAAACAACAACACAACAGACATATAGAATACATAACACAATAAAAATTCTTGACATTTTTTCTTTTTAAATATTTAAAAAAAAAAAAATTATTTTCTTCAATGTATACTAAAAACACACACAGATGCTGCTTACAGTAGAGGTAATAAAAAATTACAATAATATAATAAAGAGCCCGATTATAAATGCATACACATTTGCAATGTGTATGTGGGTATGTGTATGTGTTTATAAGTGTTTGGATATGTTCACTAACGATACAGATTCGTTTTCTTATATTATACGTCAAATATGTACAAGAACTGACAACAACAAAAAAATCTCATATTTTACAACTCTTAACTTTGTTGTTTTTTTTTTTTTTTTTTATTCGACATCTTTGTCTCTGTCACTTTCTCTAGAGTATAATCGTATATATTATTTATATAGCATTACAGCTAATGCATATAATGCTTATGAATAATAATCATACTCAACAGGTTTATAGTAATGTAATAAATTATTGTTGTTGCATGGGAATATATATATAAAAAAAATGATTTCATTTATGTTCTGCGCATAAAATAACAACTGTACTAAGTTTGTCAATCCATGTGCTATACATGGAAAAATACACATCAGAGACCCTGATCAGCATCAATAACTCAGTTGATCCCGACCTATGCACCTGTCTGTTGTTGGCTTTATTGCGCTCGACAAATATTACGATATTAATCTGAAATGTTTAACAAACACTTTCCGCACTGAGATCGCTTGGTATTGTATAACAGACACGCCCATATTTATGAAAAAGTGTCAAAAGTGTTGAAATTGGCATTTGAGGTAAATTTTAAACTTAAATATTTTAGCAATTCAGTAAACAGGATGATTTCGTTTATATGTTACATCCAAAATGTTCGTCTGCTGAAGGCCCGATCACTCTTGAAATATTGATTTAAATTTTTTTTTTGTAATTGGATAAAATCGAGTAGAGAACCATGCCCATAATCGGCAAGAGTGCATCCGGAAATTATTCATACATAATTAATTATGTGCTAGAATAATATGCATCCTGCCACGCCCACTTTTTTATGTATCAATATGAAAAGTTTTTTAAGATTTGTCCTCAAAAAAAATTTAGTTTTTTCTTTTTTTTTTTCTTGGTTATCTATCAAATTATATATAAAAACCACGCCTACAATTCACACAATACTTTCTTATGATGTGTTGAATATAATAAATAATCCATTATTTTCTTGTGTATAATTTCTTCTTTCATAGAATGTGGTTTGTATAGAAACTGACAAGTATTTGCTTAATAGCCGAAGAATTAAATTTCTTTTCTCTCCCAACGACTTAGCATTGTATTGTATTTGTATTTGTATTTGTATTTAATGCTTAGGAATAATTGTTCAACGTATTATAATGGAACTATGTTAAACAATTATATATATATTTATAGCATACATTTAGGCTGTTACTTATACAGAGCATTTATATTGCCTAACTTAAGGGTTGTTCTCATTTTACAACACAAAGAAACAAAACCAAAAAAAAAAAAACGTACAATTAAGTGATAATTTGTGTCTATAGCAGCAATCCTGAAAAAAAACAACCAAAAAAACCCATAAACACATAAATGTGTTCTACAAAAAAAAAAAAAAAAAAAATTAAAAATTAAAAATAAAAACCAAAAAAATTATAGTAAATGAATATAAATGTTTTGTATTGTAGAATAAATAGCAACGAAAAGTTTATAATAAAAATTAACGTTATCCTAGAATAATAAAAACTGAAATGTAAAAAAAAAAAATAAAAAAATTTAAAGAAAATTCCCAATTGCTAAAGTTCATATAAAATGAAAAAGATGCTTTAAACTGTTATATTTACATCCTCCATCCATCTTAGTGATGGGCGTTTATTAAGCTTGCTTTTCCGTTTACAACATTCCGAGGGAAGTGCGCCTATAAAGTATACGTATACATATATTCTTGATCGTCATTACAATCTGAGACAATCTTGACATATTCGTTGGTGTGACTGTGTATTGAGAGCCATGCCCACAATCTATAACATTCCAATTATTAGTCAAAAAAAATAAATAAATAGGAAAATTCTATTTGTAAGTTAACGCTTCATAATGATGCTTATCAAGAGTATGCCACGCCCATTATGGAAAAGATGTTTTAGGGTATTTAAGCTTTGGCTCAAGCCGAATTAAAGTTTTTTTTTCTTTTCATATTACATAAAAGTTATAATTGATATTGATTAATGGACTCATGAGTAATGCTACATATTTTTATGAATTTTATGAATTTTTTAAAATTTTCATCCAACAATTTTTTTTCACAATTTATATTTTTATTGTTTTTATTTACAATTATTGTACATTACTGGTTACTAGGGGTTCAATTAACAAGTTGTGAAAGAATGTTTTTCACTTAAACAAACCATTTATTTACAACAACAAATATATTGTTACATACAAATGGTGCATTTATTAAACATAATAATAATTAATATGAATGAAAAAATCTCCATTATAGTGATGCAACCGCATTAACTGAATGTTTTCCGATCAATATTTATTACATACACACACACACACACACACACACACACAAACACACACACACACACAATACATATATTTAAACAATAAACAACAATACCAACAACAACAACAACAATAACAATAACAACAGATAGATTTAACACAAAAATGCATGAAAAAAAAAAAAAAAGAAATTCCAATTTAATTAATAACCATATAAATATATTATAATGTACCCGTAAGCCCTTTAAGCAATTATAACTAAAAGCCCTTCTCTGACTATGTGCGCCCTCGTTTATAACTATTTCCTTAAATTAATCAAAAATTGCATTTCACTACATGTATATAATATTATATAAATAATTAACATCACATATAATATGATAATAACATGGACGCGTATGTAAGAAAATATGTATATGTTGACGTATTTATATGTATAAAAATATTTATTTATTTGTGACATGAAAATCAAACATTTACACAAAAACGAAACATTAACTGAAAAAGACATTACAAAATTACAATAAATAAAGAGAGAGAATTGAAAAATATTTTGAATTGAATTGTTGATTGATTAAACAATTAATAAGGTGCCGTATTACATTAAGCACGACTGCTCTACTAATTAATTAATTGTTGCATTAAAGAAATATCATAGTTGACATTATCACTGATAAGCCTCTGTAGTAGAACCGGACATTTCCTTTCAATAGAGTGTAAAGTCACTCTGATTCAAATCCGTACAAATATCACAGCTTGTTCATAAGTACTGGAATTGATGTAAAGGTAAGAAGAAGAGTTATAAAATTGCTGATATTTATAAAATAACTTTTTTTTTATTCGATAATCTCATTAAACATGATCGCTTTAATTTACAAATATTTTATAAAAACAATCGATAATAATACACCAATAAACGATAATTAATAAATTTCAATTTATTAAACATTTCATATAATAGGAAATTAAAATTAATTTATTTTCATACCAATATTTATTGTAGGTAAAAATATTACGAATAACAATGTTTTATCAAAAATAATCGATAATTAATCGTTAGCGTTAGCGATAATAAGAGTTAAGAGCGGCACTACTAGAAGTTTCTTCTAAACGTCGATCCTTGAAAAATTGTGTATGGTTCATGATAATTTAAGATACACGATCGATAATTAATCATCGAATATAGCTTATAATTTAATAGACAATTATTAAGTAATCAATTATCGATAATAATCGAAACGGTTCACTGTTGTGGATATGAAGAGTATTTAAAATATTGTTCAATAATTAATTATCAACAATAACCGTTTCATAACAATCTCTTTCTATCTCTCTCTCTCTATTACTGTTAAACTATTAAAAATTCATTATTTGAACAGCCTTCTTAAAAGTATTTGAAATTTATGATTATATATATATATATATTCTATAATAGGTATTGTATATATGCATATAGGGAAGATTTAAACCATTGCTGTTTGCCATCTCATGCTTATAATTACATACCATGCACAGCATTATTTATACATACACATACATAAGTACAAAATGGTCTTCAATCACTATAAAAATCTATTAGTATACTTCAAACATACATTTTACATCTCTCTCTTTCTCTCTCTCTTTGCCACTCTTTCTTGCACTTTCTACTGTTTCTGCTTGATTAAATGTTATATTTAAGTAAACATAACCTGAGAGTATATGGGCACTCGAAAGTGAACCCAGTACTTACACTCAACTCAACTCAATTCAAGGCAAGTCAACTCACCTGAACTGTAAACTAAACAGTGAACGTTGAAAGTCAGAGCAAAAGGTCATTGGTAACTGTGCCACATTGTGCAGAGGTCCGAGTATACTGTAATGTAAAGAGAACTTCAGTAAGTATGTACACAACGGGATATTGGATTAAATTAGAAAAGTGTTATATTGTGTGCCGATATTTTGCTACTTTTCTGTACCGTACCGTATTAACAACATATAAGTTGAACAAACCAATACTATCATCATTGACAAAATCCCTTTAAGCACTTTAAATTAATTTATTAAAGTTATTCACAAACAAATAATGGATGTAGCAAAGAGATAATGGTCAACGGCTGGTCACTACACGATTCCCCAAAAAATGTAATTATGATCTAAGAGACATTTATTTATTTAAAAACGTAGCTACGAGAGTAAGAGATAAAGAGTATGTTAACGCCTGTAAAAAGGTGGACCAATAAATTGTTTCAAGTTTTTACACTGAAGATGACGGTAAACTAATTCATTACAAGGTTTCCAACACCCACAGGGAACCGCGTCAAAAACCCTAGAAAGTATTCTTGATTAGCACGAATATCTGTGTCACTCTAGGCATATTCGTCCGTCCGTCCGTTCTTATATTAAAAGAAATTGTATATTAATCTAAATTTCTAAAGTTGCTGGTTACAATCTCACAAATCTTCAAACATCATCCAAATGGTAGGCGTGGCAGGTACTTGATTACGCTCTTAATCATAGACTTGCCACACTTACCGATTATATGTTAATGTGGAGGGTATTTGAGATTTGACTTAAACCAAATTCAGTTTTCTTACTTGTTTTTATTGTTAATATACTAAAATACTCTGTCACCGCATTGCCTATTGAATATGAGGAGTATATACAATTGAAGTTTTTGTTGTTTGTTAGCATGTCTGAAATGGGAAATAGATTCTAAACTCACACGTTCGCTGCCGTTTATTCTATTTATTCTGTCATACATTTTACATATATGTAAAGGTTTATTTGTTGGGAGCTTAAGAGAACACACACACACACGCGCAAATTTCCTAACGCGTTCCTTACACCCATTTAACATTCCTCTCATCCTCCTTCTTCATCAATTTCATCAGTTGTGCTTTGCTTTGCCACTATTACTCTTTGTTTAACAGAATCAAGTTGTAATTGCCGTTGGCATACACATATACACACACGCACCTAAATGAATTCAATGGAATGGTATATATGGGCTCTTTCGGTTGAGGTTTTGTATTTGTGTTGTATTGCGTTCATATTGATGTTTTAAGTGTGTGTGTGTGTGTGTGTGTGTTTATGGATGTGTGCTTATGTGTTATTGTAAGTGTTGGTATTTCGGTTTAGCACTGATGTATTGGTTTTCAACTTAAATTGTCGTAATGGATTTTACCCAGCCTCTAAATAAACGCTTGCGAACGAATTTCACTTTGCGGTGGTTTAAAATGTTGCTGCCCACAAATTGTTGGCAGCATTTACTAAATTGACGCCTTGGTAAATAAATGGAGATTGTTTTATAACAACTAAATAAAAACAGATGATTGAAAATTCGTTTAAAAATTGCTATATAAGCGTTTCAAAAAACTTTCAACATTATTTGAATTTTGCTTGAATAGATAAACTTGAAAAAAAAAAAAAAAGGAACAAATTTAAGATGTTATGAAATGGAATTTATCTATTTAACTATTTATCTATTAATTTTAAAAACTGTTGGGTTGGCAACTAAGTGGTTGCGGATTTTATATAAGAATAAAAAAAAATCAAAATTTTTCTTTAAAAATATAATTTTCTTCAATCAGCTACTGACCTCTTGCCCTCAGGCAGTTCAGGCAATGTCATAATTTCACGTTCATAAAATTTTTCAACTTTGCTCTAAAACTGCTATCTTTGCTATTAAAGTTCTGCCTGGAGCGAAATAAATGGTAGTCTGAAGGCGTATTGTTAAGGCGGTTGTAACCACACATTCTAACCCAAATCCAATAATTTAGTATGGATGCAAAACAACACTTCATGTTCTGGGATAAAAACAAAACTAAAGAACTAATCGATATAATTTTTCTACTGAATGAAAGGTAGATGTCCAAACAATAAGAAAAATATATGGGTTAGAAAACTCTCAATACGTTAATGAGAGAAAAGAGAGTGTAAAATTCATGTGCCGATAAAATCCGCAATCATATAGTTGCCAACACAATATTTATTTAAATATTTTTTTATCTGTAAACTGTTTACCGATTTATTTATTAATCTATTTATGTGTTTATGTATTTATCCATAATCTATTTATTTATCTACATATTTACATATTTACTTATTGTTTATCAACCATATTTAACTATATTTTCTTTGTTTTGTTAACCACAAAAATTGTGTAATATTAAGCACAGAATAAACACAAAATTGTGTAAAAAAAAAAAAAAAATTATGTATTAAAAATTCTGTATTTATGTTTTCTTATGTTTTTGCAATCTTCTCTTATTTCTTTTCTTACTTTAAGGAAGCCCAAACTAAAAAAAAAACAGGACATTGTATAGGTATGTGTAAAAAGGAAAATATCATCAGTTTTAATGCTTGTTTTTTTTTTGTACAACAACTAAGCAACTAAACAAAAAACGATTATAAAGAAGCATAAAGCGAAAGCAAAAACAACAATTATTACTAACTGTCCGATGTATAGGACGATTTAATAAACACACCGACTAAAGCAGGAAGCTACACATTTTATTGTTTTATCCCCTTTTTCTCTCCTCAGGCTTGTGTATAATAAATTAAGTTATTTTCCTTTTCACTGAAAGTCCAGCCACGATGAAATGGAAAAGAAAACAGTTGCCAGCAGATTTGTCAATTGAGGGGGAAATGTCGTTAGAAATATGTATTTAAGATTACAAGAATATTAGAAATAGTTCAAGTGAAGGGAAATTTAAGGTTTGAAAATTTTAACATTTCGCGAACGGCGAACAACATTTCCGGTTGAATAAAAACATACTTGGACAGACAGACGGACTTGTATTACGAAACGATCCAATTTGTCTTAACCCCAGACATCATTTCCCATTGAACATTCATAAAATAATCAATTACATATATATAGTGGTGTTTGCCCATGAGTCATCCTACAGCCACAGAATATTTCATATGCCCGCATTTTTCTTCTTTTGCCATATTTTACTTTTATGGTTTTTCCCCCCTACCCTACAATGCATCGTTAGATGATGTCTTCTTTGCCATGTACATAATGCATGATTCATTTTATTATTTTATCCTCTTTGCTAAGTTTTTACAAATCATCCAACGTTATATTTTACAAAGAAATATTTCACATAACGAGTACATTCTCGACTCCTGTCTCGGAGTAACTTGTGGAGCAAAATTGAATCCATACTGGCCTTATGTTTGTCTTCTCATTGGCTAATAATCTGTTATGACAATTACTTTAAAGGCTTTCTTGGACAACATTTATCGGCTGTTAAACTGTATTATAATTTATAGTTGGTTTGAAATTTTCAATATTTATTATAAATCAACGTCACAAAGTATCATAACTTGGACTTAAGTCGAATCTTTTATAATCTCCATCTTAATAGACCATTTGTGGGTGTGGCAGGTACTAAATAATGCATTCTAATAGCTCATATAGTTTGGTATTAACTTATAAAACGGATTAAAGTTTTTTGTAAATTGTTGGCGTGTACACGCCCATATTTGGTGCATTAATGGACATGCTACTTATAAATATAAGCAAATTTTAGTTTCATAGGACGAACCTTTCTAGTTCAATTCATTTTTTATAACCTCCACCTTACGTATGGGCGTGATCGAATAACAAATGCTCCCACAATTTACAAAAAAAAAACTATACTCCACGTAAAACTCGACTTTGAAGCTGATACCTGTCACGCCCACTATTGTAGATGTGAAGGGTATTTAATTTAGTTTTCTTACTTGTTAATGCTGATGTCTTCGGGGCTTCAGAGGCTGTGTATGGCAAATGGAATGACAAACTTAGTGTATGCTCATCACTGAGGTGGAGGAGGGTATAAAAAAAAAAATTGACAAATTTATCATTCGTTATATCGGTAAGATCTTCTGTAAATCATAATAAATTTCATTTAACAAATTGTTCTGCGACGCTCTCGATTATTTATGCTTTCTCATCATTTCAAAGCACAAAAGGAAAACCAAAGAGTTTTATTTTAATTTTTATTTCTATTTTTGTCTGCCAAAGACAGTTTTCCGTCTAACTTACTCTCTATTCTTTCTAGGTACCACCTACTTACACCTCTTGGTATTTGTTAGTTGAGATTGTCGTTTTGTTTTTTGTTTTTTTTGTTTCTTTTTCTTTGCTTTCATAACGTTTCTTCATGCTACACATATTTTGTGTTCACTACTTTAATGTTTGGTTTGGCGTGCTTCCCAAGGACGCAGTCACAGATTGATTTATTGCATAAATTAGATTGCTTCATGGCATTTTAATTGGAATTTGTGTTCATTCAGTTGCATCAAAAGTTTTCCAGCTAAAAGACAGACAAAGCAATAGGGTGCTGGCGGTGACAGTGTTTGTTTTCATAAAATAAATATTAAAGCGGGGCAATGATGAAATATACTTTGGCAAGTAAAGCTAAAGAATATTAAGTGAAAATATGTGTTTGACAATTTCATTAGGTAGTGTTAGAGCGGATGGGAATGAAACGGAGCACAGGGAGTGGATTGGGTAAAAACAATAGAAACGATTTTTCAATTTTAATTAACTTACCATTCATTCCATTCTGTTGAAGACCCATTCAATACTATACCCACTGGGGTTTAAGGAAAACAAAAGCAAGACGAAAAAGAAAGAAAATGTTAGATAAACAAGCAACACTGTATTGTGTATAAAATGGGATGAATTAGAATTTAGGTGAAAATATTTTCCTATAAAATAGAAAGAAAAACTTATGCAATAATTACTCCAACTGTTATGGTTCTACTAAGCACAAAATCCTTTTTGTTTTGTTTTGTATGCTGAATTATTGTTGCGTAAATAGCAACCCTCTAGAAGTTGCAGACTATAATAAAAAAGATTTAAAAAGGTATTATTTATAAGTAAAATAAATGAAAATGTTATGGTCGGTCAAGGCCGAACATTTAATGCTTTACACCACTTACTTTACTTGAACCAGTAAACATGAGTTCTTGTTATAAAAGTCTTTTCGAAGAAAAGCGTTTTTTGGGAAGAGGTTCAAATAAGATCCGATCGGGTGCAAATTTAGCACAGCCAATTATTAAATTAGTTAACTATTCTTCACCAAATTTTATTAAAAAATATTAAGAATGACAATTTCTTTCCATATAAAATCTTCCATTATAATAAAACCTTATATGGGAAGGGGTTCTAAAAATGATACAATTCGGTCCATTTTTACTAGAGTTACATTTTAAGCCAAAATATGTCTTTGTACTGAATTTCATCGAAATATCTCCAAAAATACAACCTGTAGCTTGTGCACAAATTTACATGGACAGACAGACGGACAAACGAGTTAAATTGATTAAAATATTGATTCTGAATGGATCTGTGTGTCGTTTGCTGTATACAAACATTTGCACAAACTTAATATACCCTTAGCCACAGAAGATGTAAAATATAAAAGAAACTATCGACTAAAGATGGTAGAGTTGTAATGAACACAGAACACAAGTTGCAGTTACTTAAACCTTACAGCATCTTTTTCTTTTTATTGTTTACATTATATGATGTATCGTCGACTGAAAAACAATTTTTTGTAAATCTTTGTATGTACGTTGTAATGTATTAAGACTAGGGTACCAGCATAAACTATTTGGCAAGAAATAAATGACATATCTTAACAATTTAATGCCCCACAACGAATGTATTTGACTTTTGTTTGTTAAATTAAAATTTTTCAATATTTGTGTCACACTTATGCTTAAAGTTAATTAACTCAACTTTATTCATTTCGATATTAGTGCAAGTGGCCAACTGGAATAATTCTGCATAGATTCAGAATATAATTCATAGTGATATGGAACATAATGGATAAGATCTAAAGTAAGTTCGGGATTGATTTGATTGATTTATTGTCTAGCTGGGTATATTCAGCTTTTTTGAAACAAATTCGAAATGAAAAATTAACTAATTTCGGATTAAATTTTCAATAATTGTTGTCAGGCATAAGCATTTGCTGAACTTGTATCAAATTCGAAGACAATTCGGAAGATATTCAGAATGAAAGTGATAAGAGAAACACTCACAGTTGGAAAAAATTTAACCATTCAAAAATAAAAGAAAAATTTTGTTAGCGTAGACAGCCTGATTTAAATTCATAGTAGATTCGGTTTAAATGCAATGTAATCTTAGGATTAATTGATATATACGAAACTAATTTCTGAGTGTATACAAAATGTGATCAAATCGCCTGCTTTACAAATTTCGAGGTAAGTTTAGAGTGAATTCCGAATTTGACTTTGATTGTTTTTTATAATTTCATATTTTCAATATTTCCATTTGTCAATCCATTTGCTGCCTACTAAAAGCAAAAGGCTTCATCCGTCCAATATTCTTGGTAAGTCTTAAAATTTGAGCCGATTTATCAATGTCCGTGCGTCCGTGAACCGCTGGCGGTTGTCAAATTTGAAATATTTCAGAAATGTTTTGTACAGGCACACCTGAAAACCAAAATATTCGACCTTTCAAGTGATTTCTTTTGACGCCTTAATGAAAAAAGGACTACACGACGCGCCCATATTTTACATAATATATGTTGAAGTTGCCTCAAATCTTGAATAGAACTTTTTTCCCTGTTAACATTTGTGTTTTTTACTTATGAAATATTTTTACCATAAATTTGTCTTTTTTCTACTTTTGCGTGAGTGCATGAGTATTCACTTCTTTTCAAATAACTTCTTATTCATATTTCTTTCCATTTTCCAATTCCATTTGAAAAATGCCCGTAATAAGCAAAGTTTATAAAAAAAAAGTTAATGTCATCTATTTGCCATAACGATTTGATTACACAATGACGCCACATTTCATCTTAACAGTCGCTTTTCCCATAAAGCTGTCCTTAGTACATGTCACTTTTCTTATCATTATTATATTATCATTATACTATTAAGCATACAATAGAATGATGTATTGTATTGTAATAAAAAAAAAAAAAAAAAGAGAATTTTCCAACATTTTTAGAATACATGGAGTCGATCATATAATATGTTTATATAGTGCAACTGAGAGTTGATAGTATAGCAAATATTCTTATAGCTGTAATATATTGAACAATAATTAGTGCAGTTATTAGTCTCTAACCCATTCTAATGTAATTGTAAATGAAGTCGGTATGCCGCTTAACTTCAAAATCTGTCCTTACGTCCGCGACTCTGGATATGTTTTGCTCGCAAAAATTAAAAAAACACTAAAGTGAAATTTTATACAGACATTCTTGGGCTAAAGAAAAAGTCACGCCTACACTAAATTAAAGCCATTAACTTGAAATTTGTTGCAATTATATTTAAACCTTTTCATTCTTTTATGCTCAACAGAAAAATTTGTCATTTCGTTGCAACACTCAGAAGCAAATATCGTTCGTTTTAATTAACAATAAATTTTCAATTCTATTTTACAATGTGTGTATGTCCGTGCATGTGATTGTCTACAATGAAAAGCTTCTACTACTTACACTTTATTAAACCGTTTTATTTCATTTATTCTCCATAGCTGCAAAATGCTTTTTATCTACAGTTGTTGATGTTGATTACACTAATTATAAAAATGTTTATTTGATTAGCGGTGAAGTAATTGAAACCTTTTCTTTTTTCTACATATTACTGCAATCTTCCATAAAATATTTCGCTTATAGCGTACATATCAACACGTACCTATTGAAACGTTTCCATATATATGAGGAGAGTATGTTTCTCTACCGACAAGTACTTCAAGTATTTGTGTAATCATACTAATAACAACATATAAGTGAACGATTGCTGTAAATGGAAGAGTAAGAAAGAGACAGATGTATCTATCTGATACACTCTTTATGGCAATTAATATTATGTAAAAAAATAAAAATACACAACATAAAAAAATGACAACAAGTTGATAGAATGAATGAGAAGAAGAAGAATGGTATTAATATACTTTGCACTCTATTGCACACTAATGCCAATTTGTACAATGGTGAAATAATAACTGAAAACACACACACACACACACACACACACACACAATGCTCTTACACAATAGCCAAACGTAAGTCAATCTTTCTATGTGTGCTCTATCTTCCTCTCATCTAAATATTTTTCACAAAAAAAAAAAAAACCATAAGAAATGATTGCATTTGTGTTTTGTGTTTTGTGTTGTATGGATGGGATGTAAATGCATATATAGCGAGAGACAATGGTGTTCGTATTGTTGTGTTTTATGTTGAACAATAAGCAAAACAAAGTGAAGGTAACTTGTACTGTACTATTCTCTAAAAATACACACACTCTCACACACACGTGTGTGTTTACATTTTATAAATCCATACCGTTAGGTTGCCTAAAAATAACCATTTGTGTGGTTATTGTTATTGTGATTGATATTAGCTATTGTTGTTGTTGTTGTTGTTGTTGTTGTTGTTGTTATTATTAAGAGAAATGCTTTAAAAGCTTTTTTCCATGTTGTTGTTGTTTTTCGTTATCCCCCCCTTATTATTTTTAATTTTATGTTGACTCTTGTTTGTGGTTCATGTTATTTTGTTTATGACACTCTTTGAGGAGTAATTAATAGAAAGCACTCGGTGACCTTTGTATTTGTTTTTTGTGTTTGAATATTAAAAAAAAAAGAGCATAAAGAAATATGAATAAGGGGAAAAATATATGTTTCACTTGAATCATTTTAGGAATATAAAGAATTTGAATGTTTTCTCAATGCCTTTCATCTTAAGGTTTAACCTTAAAACGTTTATATTATGTACAAGTGTCCCCACACATATATTCTTGATAAGCATACAAAAAAATTTAAAAAGTATTAATTTTTTTACATGATTTTAAGCAAATTTTACTCAGTTTTCTATGAAAAATGGGTGACATTCATTCAAATCCACGCCCACAATTGACAAAAATTTATCTATTATCTACTAAAATGATGTTATAAAAATGAAATTAATAGAACACATATTTATAAGTAACTTTGTGCAAGTTCAAGCCCGCCTACTTCTGTTTAATTACTTAGCCTAGAATCCCACTTTTATATGAAAATGTAATCCTATATCGGCCACGCCTATTGTATGTATGTATGGCTATTGAGGACGCTTAAGAATTGACTTAAACCGAAATTCCGAAAAATTCTGGTTTACTCTATTTTCTACATACCTTCAGTTAATAACGATTAAAACAAAAAAAAAAAAAGTGTAAAAAAAAATTCCGCATCACATAGAAGGAAGTGTTAAAAACTACAAACAACAATTAAGAGGATAAAACAAAAAGCCAACCGAAACGAAAAAGTCATAAATTTTATTAAAATCTCATACAAAACGGTGGTAACACGTGGCGATCAAGTGGAAGTGGAAGTGGGTGAGTATAAATATTCCAATTCAATAATCAAAATTAATATCACAACGGGACTTTTTATACGCAAAAGCAAATGTGCATTGTGAGCGTGTACATATTAATGGAAATAAATATAATATTATGCTTATGTACGTGCGAGTATAAATGATAATAATAATAATAATATTTCTTCTTTTTTTTTTGTTACAATTAATATCCAACAGATTTAAAGGCTGTCATGTGGTGTCAGTTGATACGTGAAATGCATACATTTTAAAGGTAAACAGAAGTAGAGAAGAACAAGTAAGAAAACTAAATTTCGTTTCAGCCAACTTTTCAATACCCTTCACATCAACGTACAAACAGTGAGCATGGCTGAGGCATGATTACGCCCTTTAATAGCGATCTGCGTTCAGAAACTGAAGGTGTCTGTATAAAATTTAACTTCAATCAAACCTCGGAGTTCCTACAAAGTATAAGTATTCTTAATCCTTATCAAAAACTGAGTCGATCTAAACATGTATGGACGTGTGTCCGTGTGTCCGTCTGTTGTTGACATTCTCAAAGGCGTAAATTTTAAGATATTAAGCTAAAACTTTGTAAGAACACTTTCAGTTTTTGCACATAGTTAAATAATGTAATTAAAAATGGGAAAAATCGATTAAATGCCACGCCCACAATTGACAAAAATCTATATATCTTTCACAAAAATTGATCCATCCACTTGAAATTTTGGTATACTTCTCTGTAATTATCTTATTCATCAATCTACTAAAAATGGGCGTGGTCGAATAACAGATACATCTACAATTTACAAAAAATCTTTCTCTAAATATAACTCGATTTGCAAGCCTTTACATAATACATACACTATTAGAAGGTACATGCCACGCCCTCTAATTTACTTATATAAATGGAAAGTATTTAAAATTTGTTCCAAGCCAAATTTAGTTTACTTACTTGTTGTTGTGTTTATTCATTACCATAGAGATCACCTTAGAAACTTGCATGTAACCGTGCAGCAAATAAATATTATAATAACCGAAAACACACACACACACTCGCATATATATACATATTGAAAATGGATGGACTAGAATGTTTAGAAAAAAATATAAAAGATTTTCTAAGAAAAAAAGTTCAAGAGAAATTTTTTAATAAAAGAAAAATTCAATCGAAAATACAGGAAAGAATAGAAAAATATCAAACGGATCTAGAGCAACGACAAGTCAAGTATGTGTGTATTATAAAATAACAAAAACAACAATAACAACAATAATCATTTAAGTCCCAGCATTTAATGTCAACTGTAGTCTATGTCTCTGATGTAGATTTTGGAATAATTAAAACTAAATTTAGATAAAGTGTCAAGAGAGCTTTACTACTGAAAAAGGCCTTCTTGAGAGCGACAGGCTTCATTCAGAATTTCAAGTTTTTATACCCTCCCAATGATGTTATTACATATGTATTCAACAATCAAAAATAGACTTCGGAGGGTATTGAAATGAAGCAAAATGGTTTAAAAATCACTCTTCGCAGCAGTTTTTAAGGAATTTTTCAAGGTACATGTACAGGCAAGGTACAGAAGCTAGAGGGTTGAAATTAAACACATTTATTCTCTGTACAGCGTCAGCGATGCTATGGTACTGAGTATACGAAATTTCGCCTAAACCAACTTGAAATTGTTTTTATTGCTTTTAAGAAAATTTTCTTTATAAAACAATAATTTTTTTTGGTAAAATTACTTGATGGAGTATCCCAAACGGTCTGATTTAATAAATTTTTGATTAATATCTACTTAAGCAATACTTTAACGAAATATGAGATCACTAGACATGGACCGACAGACTTAAAAAAAATTTCAATTTTTTTAGATTAAAAAATCTTTTGGATCGAGAATCGCAACAATATCAAAATGAATACATATATTTAGTTGAAATGGGTGTAAAGGAATGCTTTAATTATCGTTTAAATTGGCTGAAAACCCATCGCTTAGAACGTCAAAAGGCTGATGAAGATTTTATAAAATTGAAACAACAACAAAGAGAATTGTAAGCATCTTTTATAAATACAAAAACAATATAAATATATTTTTGTAAACTTTAATTTCAGTGACAGCAGTGAAGAATCGCGTCTTATGTTGTCTAAAGAATTAACATTAAATACAAAAGCAGCTCAACTGTATCAAATTGAGGAGAAAATGTATCAAAAAAATCAAGAAAACCGAAAAGAAATGAAATGGTTAAGTGTTATGGAGAAAGTGCGTTTTGAAAAGGTTCTGAAATCATTAACGTGTAGTAACGTTATCGACTACTATGAAATATTGTATATTTTTAGGGTCAGCAGGAATGTTATGAAAATAAATTACGTCAACTGGTCGCTTGTAATAATCAATTGGAAAATCAGAAAATGTTTAGAAATAAACATGTGAATATGGGTCAGAGGAAATCTTAAATATGTTCCAAACAAGTTTATAAAAAGAACAGGTATGGCGGGCATAACATTACATCCTCTACTAAGGTAAAGAGTTTTAATCTTTATAAGATTGTTTACGTACGTGCAAAAACTAAAAGTATTTGTACAAAGTTTCAGCTTAATATCTATAAAAATTAACGCCGGTAAGAGTGTCAGCCACACAGAGACATCCGGTTATACATATTTAGATCAGAGTCAGAGCATAACTTAATGCTGCCATTTAAGTGTACAAACATTTTTTATATACACACACACACACAAATCATTAATATTGAAATCTTTATTTATTCATTTTTTTTAGTTTTGCTTTTGCTTTTAATAAATATTACATTTTAATCCAGTACTAATACATATTGATTTGTTAAAAAATATATTTAAAAAAAAAAACTTATATGTGGTTTAGGTTAACACTGTAAATACCCTGCATAAGCATAAGTAAGTAGAGCCGTATAGATAACAAGTTTTTTTTTTGTACTCTATACCAGCGAACGTACAAATTTTGCTTTTAGAAAAAGTTTCTAAAACAAAATATTGTAGGCGTGACTAATTTAGCTAAGAATAAAGGAATAAATTTCAATCTTTTAATTGTCATAACAGAAATGCAGACGGACATACGGACATTATTAAAAAATATTCAGCTCAAATAGATAAAAATATTTACCCTAAGGCATCTTTAAAGACTCTCTCTGTTACGTAGTTAAATGGTAAACTTAGCTGCTCAAAAAAACTCGTCCATTATGTCAGCATTTACAATAATTGACTTGTCACACAAGTTGAATCAACACAACATCAAAAAAAACATTGTTTGTTTATGCATAAAATTTAAATAAAATGAAAATAATAAAAAAAACAAAAAAAAAAAAAGAATATTCAGAGTTTTTTGTTTTTGTTTGTTTGTTTGTTTGTTTGTTAGTAACAAATTTATGATGGTAATCATGTAAAACAATAGCAATAACAACACTATTACTACATAACAATCAATATTTTACAAACACAATTGACTGCATGTTGTTTTGGATTGGATTGGATTGGATTGGATTGGATTGTGCTGTACTGTGCTGTGCTATGCTCTGTTGTGTTATTGATGATGACACATACACACAACAAAACTGGATTGAAAATGTTCATTTTATAATTCCCTTGTTTTTTTTTTTTTTTTTACTGTCTTTGTGTTAGTTTTTTTTCCTTTTTAATTGTCACTGAATTATTTAATGGAATCTATGTTATTATAACAAAACCATATAAATACTAAGCAGTTAAATAAAGTCATGTAATAAAATAGTTTAATTAAAGCGCACCTTTTTTTTCAGAATTTTATGCATAATTATATCAAACGAGGCAGGTATATTAAGTTTGTCATGCCGTTTGAAACTGCTCTTGAGTATAAACAAAATCAGATGAAAACCATGCTTTGTGAAACATTTTGTTGATTTGTTTTAAGCCCTTTTTGAGTTTTGTTCCAGTAATCTATGAGTGGAGTTTAGTTGTAAAAGGCTTTCATAGTGACAAAGTATGATTTTTTTGAAATTTTTGCATTATTATGATTTTTTACTACTTCAGACGGTGACTTCTTTTATACTTACACCTCACACTCTTCAGCTCTTCTGAAATGTACAGATTTACAGTCTCTCTTGTTTATTAAAAATTGATGTTTTTAAATAAAAATATAAAATAAAAACTTTCAAAAATTTTCAATCTAACATAACTTTTTTCTAATTCATTGAGTTTCCATTATGAAATAAACTGCTAAAGAATATTAAACAAGTAAGAAAACTAAATATCCTTGACATTAACATATATAAGGTGGGCGTGGCAGGTATATAATAACGCCTTTTAATAGTGTGCATAGTATGTACCATCTTGCCAGTTGAGTTTTACGTAAAGTACGGGTTTTTTGTAAATTATGGGCGCGTATGTTATCCGACCACGCCCCTTTTTAGCACATCAATGGTCAGGATAATTATAGATACATGTACTAAATTTCAAGTTTATAGGGCAATTTTTGTGGCAGATAAATAGATTTTTATCAAATGTGGGCGTGGCTTGTGATCGATTTTTCACAATTTATGTAATGTAAATATCATACATTTCAGCTCAATATGAGAATGCCAACAATAGACAGACACACGGACATTTATGTCTAGATTGACTCATTTTTTGATGCTGATCAAGAATATATACTTTGTAGGGTGTCTGATGCCTTCTTCTGGGTAATGCAAATGGAATGACAAACTTAGTATACCCCTCATCATATGTGAAGGGTACAAAAAGAACCACGTCCACCAAAAATTTAATCAATTTGGTTAAAAACAATTACATAAATATTTAAAACTAGCTGTTGTTCGCGGCTTCACCTGCGTGGAATTCGGTTATCTCGCAAGATAAAACGTTGCCTATGCCCAAAATCCTCTCCAGAATCTAGTGATGCATCTGGAGTGGTATCCACACAGGCCGGTGTCAATATTACTATCAATGGTGGGTATAAAAAAGGGGTAATAGTGACATAAGTACAATAGTTGGACATATGGTCTCGCAAAGTTTTTTGTAGATATTGATATGTTCTATAATATTGTAGAACATTTTTTTGTTTTAACATCAATACTTTCCGCAGCGTATTCGATGAAAGATATTTTATGACAAATTTTTTTACACCTTGGGTTAGTTATAGTAGGAATGTCCAGGCAATAAATATAGCCTATGTTACTCAGTGATAATGTAGCTTTCTAATAGCGTAAATATTTTTGAAATCGGTCCAGTAGTTTTTGAGTTTACTCGTTACATACAAAAATACAAAAATACAAATCTTTCCTCTTTATAATATTATTAGTATAGATATTTTAAAAATAAATAATATCATTTTTTTTTAATCCTCTCCGTCACTTTTTCTATATTCATTACTAAGCAAAGTAAGCTCTCAAGTAATAAGTTTTCCATAATATCCAATCTGTGCTCTACGTTTTCTCAATAATAAAGTTTCTTATTGGAATAGAAATATGAGGAAAATTTTTCAATAAATTTCAAATATCATCAAAAAGGTACAGAACTGTCTCATAGAATAGAAAATGGCAGCAAGTTGCCTGCAAGGAATAAATTTTGTTATTAAAATTCACAAAATAGAAAGCTGTGACCACAGAGAGAGAGAGAGAGAGAGAGAGCGAGAGAGAGATGATAAGATTAGGTTTCACGTTTTGATATTGACTTTTGTTTAAGTAGTCATTTGAAAGAAAGTTTCACTTTCAAACATTTTATCAAAATTATTTATGTGGAATCTCATGAATTGAAATGTTTGTGACCACAGATGAATTTTAATTATTTACTTAGAATGTATATTAAAAAAAATATATTGTAAAATGAATTTTAATTTATAACCATAAGCAGGTAATTTAACATTCTTTTATACTCTCTTATAACAGTCATTCTTCTTTCATAACTTTCACTTTACGGGCTTTACGGGTTTAATTATTGATCTGCTTACATAAAATTATTTACGGTATTATTCATACAGAATAGTCTCACAGAGAAGAAAAGAGTTTGCACAAGACAAAAATACATTTTTGTTTGTTAATTAAAAAAATTCTTTAGAAAATTTTAAAATTTTGTATATATCACAAAAATTTATCTATTAACTTTAGACACGCCCACAATTTACAAAAATCCATACTCAGCGTAAATCTTGAATTGTTTAACACGTACATATACTATTATAGGGTGTAATCATGTACCTACCGCGCCCTTTGTTTGTATCACATCTACCTGTGAAGGGTAGCTAAGATTTGGCTTAAGTCAAATTTAGTTTTTCTACTCGTTTCAATTTAATTTGGAATCTTTTCAATTTCAATTCGAATTTGCCCAAATTTACATCCCACCGCATTACAACTTTTTTTTTCACGTTCCCACACTTGATATAAACGCTTAAATAAATATGAAATTTTTTTTACAATCAATTCCATAAAACTTTACATCTTTACTATCAATAAAAAATCAATAATTTAATGCCAATCATTGTTGTTGTTGTTGTTGTTGTTATTGTTGCTTATTCGATTTTTCTTGTTTCGTTGTTATGAGAGGATGGACGCATAATAAACGCCCTTCATATTAGAAAATTCAACCGTTTTACACTGCAATGTTAAAACACAATCTCATTAAAAATGAGAACCAAGGGGGAAAAAAACAAAAGTTTTTCAGAATGCAGTAAAATTTACCATTTTAACGGAGAAGAGAAGATAAATAAGAAGAGCAGAGCAGGGTACACTTAATGATTGTGTGTGTGTGTGTGTGTGTGTGTGTGTGCTTCTATAAGTATGTATTGTATAAACAATTGATGGCATTGTACCAAAATTATACAAATAAATTTTGTTAGGCGCCACTGTGTCCGCCAGTAGTAAGCAGTAAGTAAGTGTCGTGAGTCGTTGACATCGTTTTTATGTTATTGAAATATACACTTGTTGTTGTTGTTGTTGTTGTTGTTATTGTATCGTCGTCATAGTTATAGTCATCGTTGTAATCATTCAAACTTTCACAATTCTGTAGCCAAAACTTTTGTGTTCAACGTACTTTCTCTCTCTCTCTCTCTCCCTCTCTTTCTCAACGACTCAACAAACTCCATTCCGCACTACGTATACAAGTCATCAAGTGTAACCCTTGTATAAATAGTTGTCATTACAGTTCAGTACAGTATATGAATGTTGTTGAAGTATACAACAACAATAACAACAACAACAACAATGAATATATTTTTTTGTAACCGCATATATTTAGCAGAGAAAAGGGCGCCATTTATTTTTATGCAAACAATCGCCACCATCGCACATTCATGCAGCATGCGTAAGTTAGTCTTAAGCTTCAGGTTATAACCGCACTCACACGCATACTCGTGCTTGTACCCTTTTAAACAGAAATGGGGAAAACAAAACGAAAAACTATAAATTTTTCGTATACGCTACAGATCCGTATTAAATGCATACAAATGCAAAAGTGAATGGAAAGAAGACACAAACATCCAAACACCCGCAAGTATTGCATTGTTTTGTAAAATATTTACCCAAACATTTCATGCAATTGTGGAATATTTTATTCAATATACATTTTACATACACCCATTATTCCGGCAACCAATTTATTATTGAAGAATATTAACTTTGTTTGATCGCTTATAACCACCAAACTTGTATATTGTATATATGTCTGTACGTCCATTTGCCACAACGTTCATCTGTCCTCTGTTCGTAGTCACACATGTTTGTCTATGAATAGCGTTTTAAAAATTGAACTTTTATACGAAATTGATTGCGAGTGTGACTGTAATAATAATACAAGTATAAAAATTTTAAATTTAATTTTTTAATATCTCCCAAAAAATATTTTTAATTTCTTTACGCAGGCTTCTATTTAAATTGTTTAAAATTGCTTGAGAGCCATGCCCGCAATCAACAAAACACAACACAACCACAAACAACCTATTAGGCATAAAAAGACACATACTTGTAATTGGTCCAATACAGGTTTCTGCAAAAATTTTGGACGAAAACTTCTAACAGACTCGCCCACAAATTACGCAAAACCGTTTAGATAAATACTTTAATAATCATTAACAGAATTACAACTGTATACATGCCACCCTTAGAATATATAAATATTTGTACAGGATAAGCAAGAAGAAGAATAATATGGAGCTTTGAGCCCAGAAGAGTCTTAAGCTACCTTAAAAGTTTACAACTTCTGAACTAACAGCATGGGTTTGCACTATATACTCAATGGTCGCAGATTGCAAATTGCCCACCATAATAATCATATTTGGATAGGGTATCAAAAATTTTATCTTAGCCAAATTTCATTCATTTTTGTATAACAGACCCCCCATAAGTGTCTGTTGTTGGAACGTTCATGGTCTTAAATTTCTTGCTGGAATTTTCTACAAACTTTTTTTCTTTTTAAATTGAGCAAAATCGTTTGAGAGACACGCCCACAATTTAGAAAAAATCAAATATGTTACTAAATCCCACTTGTTAGTTAATATGTAAGAACATAGTACATAAACAAAGGAGACTGTTATGAGGTACGTGCCATACCCTCCGTTTCTATACAGATTTGTAGCGTATTTAAATATTGCCTTAAACCAAATTTACTTCTCTTCACTCTCTCACACTCAACGTAAGCATAGGTGCATTCATACATATATTGTAATACACTCACAGAGTTACTTTTGTAATGGAAAACATTTTATGCTAAAATCTTTGTTTACGTTGTTTGCGGGATAAATTAAAGCGACAAAAAAAATTTTAAAGGAACGAAACATGTGGAGTTTTCCTTGCTCTGCCCTCCCTCTGTCACTATTATTCTCTCTCTCTCTCTCTCTCTCTCTCTCTCTTGTGAGTCATAAACTGTGAGTGTGTTACCAATTGCATACTCAACGTTGTTGTATTACATGAAAAAAAAAAATTATTTTAAGTGTGTTTGTACATTGTAAATTGAACTATTTTTTATTGCTTTACACACACACACTTAACTATTAACCAAATCGAAATGCAATATAAAGGCTTTGAAAAAAAATTGGTTTTATATACGGTATGTGTACAGAAGGGCATAATATTGTCGAGCTTAAATTTAACAAGTTTTTCAATTCTAAACTCGATCTGAAACAAGTAAATATTTGATAATTTAGATTCTATGCGACCGTTCAACACCCTACATTATTTAGTTTTACAATTTATTGAACAATTATAAAAAAGCGTTATATGGGAACGGGTTCTGAAAATGTTCGGATTATATTCAAAATTATTATGGTCAATTATTAAGCTGTTTAACTAATATATATGAAATTTTTTTGTAAAATTTAAAATAATATTGAAATTTTTGTCACAAAGATTTATTTTAAAATGTGATGTTATATGGGGAAAGGTTCTAAAAATGGATCAAACCGAACTATTTGCAACAGTAATCATTCTTTGCTCTAAAAAACATTTCTGTGCAAAATTTCCATAAAAAATATCAAAAAATTGCGAACCTAAGGTTGATTATATGTAATGGATGGACGTACAGACACAAAGTGTTAATTTATCCATTTTAATATCCTTGTAGCAGAAGTACAAGTTTCAAATAAATACTTTCAATTTATTTGACTAAGTTTTCTTACTAGGTGCCTTAAAAGCGACACTTACCCAGCACATGTGAATCTTTCATTAACAAAACAAGTAATGCCATAAAAAAAAAAGGGTTGGGGGGGGGGGGGGGGGTGGGAAATGCAAAATTGTAATAAACTTAACTTATACAAGTACAATGTATATAAAATGGAAGTGTAAAACTTGTAGTTAGAACGCCCCCCTCCACCACTCGTCTACTGATTGTAGTAAAAAGTTCATCATTTTTTTTTTATAACTTTAAAGATTGAGGCTTTGTAAAGGCTAAATATTTTTAAATCATCCATTATAGTAAACTAAGTTTGTTATTCCGTTTAGAATATGTAGAAAAGAATGCATCAGACTTTGTATTTCAAACTATGTCCATACGTCCCATCTGTTAATGAAAATAAATATTAAAATATTCAAGTAAAATTTTTACCGACACTTGAACTTTGCGCATTCAATTTTTTATGAAAATTGAACAAAATCGATAAAAAAAAACCACGCTTAATAATTCACCAAAAATTTATCCATATTACCCATAATAACCTGCCACGCCCCCCTAGTAAAGTTTACCCATGAGCTCGAAATTTGGTATATCTATCGATAATTATCCTTATTCATCTATATGCCAAAAATGGGCATGTTTAAATAACAGACACGCCCACAAATTACAAAAAACCATTGTCCACGTATAACTCGTCTTTTAAGCTGATACATAATATATACACTACTAGAGAGCGTAATCATATACCAGCCACGCCCACCATTGTAAATGTGGAAGGTATTTAAGATTTGACCTAAGTCAAATTTAATTTTTTTACTTGTGTTATATCTTAACTTTAATTCAAAGTAAGCTTTAGACAAATTTTATTTTTAATATTTTTTTTGATATTGAATTTTTTTCTTTTTTCGATAACTAAGACAACTTTGTTCATCTTCTACTCATACGTATACCCCAAGGGTTTACAGGTAATCATTTTGCAGAACACAACTGTACAACAGCTACCAAAAACGAGCATAAACATAAAAATATAAATGAAAAAAAGAAGATAAAAGAAAGAAAAAGAAAACGTGAAAAAGAAGAAGAAAAGTTTTCTTTAACTTAACAAATATTATATAATATAATACACTACAGTGCAGCCACAACTGTAAACACAGACTTCAAACAATGCACCGGTACCTCACATTCTTCTCAAATTGTAAGTACACGAACTTCGAACTTTTGCTCTTGTACAAACATTTATAGTACGGTGTACGATGTTGTTATTATTAGTAGTGTTATTGTTATTGTTGTTGTTGTACTTGGTAGTAGTATATCTTTTACTGTTTTCATACATATACACGTTTTTGTTATTTATTAAAAAAAAATATATGTATAAAGGAGTGAGGGGAGACGGAACAATGGAAAGGAAAATAAACAAATAGGACTAAAGCTGTACTTCACCATTTGTGCATTTTATTAAATCGTAGCTATCGCTGGCACTCTACCCAATGAGTAGTAGTAAGCAGTACTCAGACTCAAAAGGCAAAACAAAAGAAAAAAAAAAAAAAGAAAAAAAAAAACATAGCATGCCGTAGCAGCGTGAAACTGAAGCTGTAATTTTAAATTAAACTCTTAACAAAGCTAACAAACAAAACAAAATAAAACAAAACAAAACGGACAAAAAAACTATCATCCAAGTATACCATAAAACGACAGACAAAACCAATTTTCTACTTTTGCTATTGTAAGTAATAAAATGAAATATTAAAATAGACAATAAATGAGGAGCAGCAATGCTGCAGCAATCGGAAAATTCATTTTAACAGAAAAAACATATAAAAGATTAGATTTGGCTGCAGCAGCATCTTGGACTCCCTCAATAATTTTATTGTGTGGGCATGGCACTGTTTTAACGGCTATTGAGTAAAGGTAATGCTTATCAAGAATATAAACATTTTTAAGCGTTACCAACAACTCTTCTCTCGTTTTGGGAGTCTTGTCTTTTGTTGGCACTCTTACGGTTGAAAATTTTAAGATATTCAGCTAAAGTTTTGTAAACACATTTCATTTTTCTTCTTTTTTGGGGCAAAATTGTTCGATAGCCACGCCCACAATCGACAAAAAACGGTCCATCATTCACAAAAATTACACTAACAACAGGTAATCCAATAAATTTGTTTATTTTGAGATTTTTCCCATAGAAGACACACGCCCACAATTTACAAAAAGAAAAAAAAAGAAAAAAATCTTAAGTTTTTTTATACCCTCATAGCGATATTTCATTAAAAATACCCTGTACAGGGTACAGGGCAAAATAATCTGAACACCTGACATAAAGGGTTTCGCAACTGCAGCCCTTCCGTAAATGTTAGCTTTGCGAAGCACCCGCCGTACTGGTCATCTTAACCGACTAAAACCTTTTCACTTGGGCTTCCTTATATGAAATATGTATGACCAACAACAACAACAACAACAACAACAACAATTACTATAATTTTGGTTAACAATTATTTATTTAAAATATTATTATGTTGTAATTGGACCTTAATTATAATCTTCAACTTCAACTTCAACTGTACATACTAGAAAAAACGTTTGTTTGGTGTATAAACAGAGAAAAGACCGGTGTTATGGCCAAACTAACCTAAACCAGATTTACAAACTAATTGCCCTAAAAACAATCATCTATCAAATGTTTCAATCATATCCTGTCTCCTTGTTATTCTTGCTCTAATTATAATTGATTAGTTTACAAACTTATAAAATTCATTAATTATAAGTACATGAACAGAAAAGGTATTGTAATGTATAAGGGAAACTCTATTATGATCACCATTCATGTAGAAAATACAATTCTAAGCAATGTCGTGTACTTCTGAAACTGTATTGAACCCAACAGAAGCTTTTAATTAGTAATGATAATAACAGCAATAATTATAAATCAGAATATTTGGAAAATATTATCCCAAGAGAGAGAGAGAGAGATAGAGAGATGCACACACACACACACACACAGATTAGAAATCACCCAGAGCGTAAATGATTATTCAATGTGATGAAGACATCAACGTAATATTAGTAAATAAATTTATTACACACAACCGAAACGATATGAAAATTTAATATTTTGAATATTTTATTGTTAAATAAATAAATAAATGAATTTTTAATAGTATTAATATTCTCACACTAACAAACATATACACACACGCACCGACACAGACACAAAGCTCTGTTGAAATATATAATATTTCCTACTCCCTAGCTTTGTCCCTTGGTTATTTGTTTCTTGTGGGATAGATGTTAAAAAGAGAATAAGCTAACGACTTAATACAAATGCACCAACAAAATATGAATACAAATGAATGAAGCACACACATATACATACATAAATAAGCCAGCATGCAACAACTCAGATCTGTGTGTTAAACTATATACAGAATAATAAACATATACATATAATAGCTTAAGAAGCAAACTGAATAACAAAACAATACAAAGCAAAACACAACACAAGTGACGCAAACTATAAACTATAAACGAGCAAAGGCGCTTTTGTTAGATACCCTACATAACTTAAATTGGAGTTTACGCGGAGTCCATTACTTAGCAATAAAAAACTATTTGTGTAGTCTACACATAAGATGAGAGGGGGGCGGGGGGTATACTAACTTTGTCATACAACATCCAGAAGGAGATGACAGACACCCTACAAAGTATATATAATCTTGATCAGCATTAAAAACTAAGTCCTTCCATAGACATGTCTGTTCGGGTAACCATACCTAATGGTTATATTTAATAACTATACCTAAGATAGCAGCTTCCCAAAATGTATATATGTATATTCTTAATAATTATCAAAATCCGAATTAATATATATAGTCGCGTCCGTCCCTATTTCTGCGCATTGTTAGAACGTTTACGAGTTTTATAAAAATTGAAATAAAGTTGATTAATAGCCACGCCCACATTTGAACATATTCATATCTATCAGCCTTAAAAATGTTGCTACGAAAACGAATTTTTATATATATTTATGCTGGACTATCAACAGGCATGGTATCCGACTTACACGTTGATATCTGATATATATACTGTTAGAGGTCGTAATCGGTTAACTGCTACGACAACATTTTGTATTAAATGTCAAGGAAGTTCATCTTTTTTTTTTTTTTTTATATTTTCATTTATATTTATATTTAATATATATTTTTTCTTAAGTAAATTGAACTATAATTATATGCAACAACAACAATAACAAACAAACAAAAAAATGAAAATATTATAATCGGTTCTATTCTAATCATGTAATATCTTGCATGATTTAGTTAGTTGCAGTTGTGCTATAATTCAATTGAGTCCGTGTCACTTGCGCTTTATGAAAATGGATTCGAAAAATATAATATTTGGATCACGTCCAACATGGTAACAGTTGATTATTAAGCTAATTAACTATTCTGAAGGAAAATGGTTACAGAAAAAAAAAAAGACGTATTTTCAAATGTGATGTGTTGATGGGCAGGATTTCTAAAAATAGACCGATCAGGTCCTATTTCAATATAGGACCCGTCCTTGGTTTAAAAACAAATTTAGTCCATGAGTATCTAAAATTGCTCCCTCCAGGTTGATTACAATTTAAACACGGATGGACAGACGGACATGGTTACATCTAAGTTATATGTAAACAATGAAAATATTAAGAAAACCAAATAAAGTTTAAATATGTATCGTGTTGAAGTTATTTTGGGCGCTGCAAGCGTTCACACGCATCTAATATACACTTTGTGTGTAGTGTAGATTATAGCTACAAAAGCTTGAGTGATGAATGAAATGAATATGAAGGATAACCCCGAGCATACCCAAATTAGTAACAACAACAACAATAACAACAATAACAACACAACATCCACCTTTTTACAACAGACTAACACCAACAACACTAACACACCATGCATAAGTATAAGTGTGATGCACAGACACTGAATTAGACATGCAAGGTTAGAGAGTTCTCTACAAACGGAAGCATACACACAATACATTGTAAGCATATTCATCTAATAGATAGAAAGGATGCTACAAGTGAAAGATTGATATATATTATATAGACTTATATATGCGTTTGGGTTATTGTATACCATAAAACTTTACTTTATACAAACACATGCATGCATATTATTTTCCAATGAAAACCAACCCAACAACAGTGAAATTAAAATATAAAAAAAAAGCCAAGTAAGAAAACTAAATTTGGCTTAGGCCAAATCTTAAATACCTTCCATCTCCACAACGGTAGGCATGGCAAATATATATATATTGCGCCCTCTAATAGTTACCGTATCAGCTTGCAAATCGAGTTTTACATGGTATTTAGTTTTTTGTATATTGTGAGCGTGTCTTTTATCCGACCATGCCCATTTTTAATATATCGATGAATAGGCTAACCTTTAATAAGTGCACTAAATTTCAAGATCACAGGTAAACTTTTGTGGTAAATAAATACATTTTTGTCAATTGTGGGCGTGGCTCTTAAACGATTTTGTCCATTTTAGATGTGCGTGCAAAAACCAAAAGTGTTTGTACAAAATTTCAGCTCAAATATCATAAAATTTTCGCCCGTAAGAATGTCAACAACAGACAGACGTATGGACACCCGGACATAGATGTCTAAATCTACTCAGTTTTTATCGCTAATCAAGAATATATTAACTTTGTAAAATCTCTGAAGGCTTTTTCAAAGTGTTGAAAACGCAATGACATACTTAGTATACCCCCTATCTTATGAGGAGAGTATAAAAAAACCCCAAACACAAGTTTTTCAGACCACTACCCAAATATGTATAAACTGAAGGCATAAAAAGGACTTAAAGCCAGCCAACCGTTGAATTAGTCTGTAAGCAATTGTTGTTGAGGCGTATCTTTTATATTATTCAAACATATGTACTTTCCCCTCTCTCTCTCTTTCGCTCTCTCTCTCTCTCTCTTTCTTTCATCATCACTTACATACATGGTTGATGTATGCTTTACATTTTTGGTATATGGTTCTAAATTGTTCATATATATATAAATCCTCTCTGCCCTGTCAATTAATTTGTCTTATTATTGTTGTTGTTGTTATTATTGTTATAGTGGATTTTGCTTCTAACATATTTTTAAACTTTATACCACTTAAGGCTTTGAATTGACTGCAACTGCATGGAATTGTAATTTAAATGAAAATAAACACCATTTAAATGATAACAACAATAACACCAACAACAAATAACAGTAATCAAGAACGTACAAGTCATGTTAGACATAACTGACCATTTATATAAAATGTCTGTTTAATCCGTTCTAAATGTTAAAATTAAACATTTTGTGGAAAATGTTTATTATTTAAATTTGTTGCTTCTTCTTCTTTTTCTTCTTCTTCTTTTTCTAGTACAAAAACCTAAACAAAAACAAAAACAAACATAGATATTAATAAAATTTTCAAATAAATTCTACAAGTAATTAAAATTTGATCTCGGCTGGATTAAAACGATATGAGAGCAAGAGCAAGTGTATTGTACGAGTATATGAATATGTGACAGATGTCACATGAAAGCTGTTTAAGGCACAGAAGTTTGTAAAAAAATATAAATTTTAGTCAACTTTATATATATGTGTGTGTGTGGGTGTGTATGTTAAGTTTAGACAAATCTAAAAAGAAAAAACTGAATCCGTCTTAGGACAAATCTGAAAATCTTATTACATTCATATGAAAAAATGGGCGTGGCATATATACAATTACATTTCAATTGTTACTACTGCAATTTACAGCTGAAATATTTTTATAAAATAGAGATTTTTGTATAATGTGGGCGTGGCTATATTATACATCCTTCATATTTTTAACACAATAATGATAGATTAGTTAGATATTTTATCGTTTTAACTCTATTTTTATTATTATGCCACATTTTTGTTAATTGTCCAATCCAGCAGTCCAATAAAAGACAGACGTACAGACAAAAACTGACCTATTCAGATTTTGATATCTGATGCTGTCTTCTAGCTGTTGTATGTAAATAACATATCAAACTTAGTAAACCGTTTATCTTATGAAGAGAATATAAAAATACCACAAATTTTGTTGGTTTCCTTCAGATAAAATATGCTTTGAAAATGAAATGTTTTTGAGATACATATGAAAACATCAGTCAAACATACGGTTAGGTAACAAATTGTAATTGACTTAAAGAGTTAACTGAATTAAAAAGTCAAACAAATTTAAATAAACAGAAATATGTTCATTTGAATATAGAATTAGAAAGAAAAGTTAACTCATATTTATATACATTTTATCTCCACATGTGTTAACTTTTAGACAACTAACCACAACAAAGACAAGCATTTAACTTAATCTAACTACTGCTAATAAGGATTTGAATATTTTTCGTTTTTTATACTTCTGCCTCATACAGGAAATCTCTAAAAATTTATATTCTTTTGTGGAATGTATGTATGTCATCATTACTTAACCAAATTACTGACAAGCACCTATCCTTCCACAAATAATGAAATTTCATACACATTTTTGTAATAGAATCCCGTTGTGATATAGCTGACAAACTATTTTATCATTTTTATTATTTTCTCTTTTTCTTCTTTTTCTTCTCATTCAGTCTTCCCTGCCACATTGAACACAAGAAATTCAATAAAATTGTAAAATAGATAGAAACAGTAAAGATATTGAAGTCAAAAAACAGTTAGTAACATGTAAGGAGATTAAATCGTTTCTAGATGAATGATAATGAATGATAAAAAGGAGTGAATCATATGTAACTAGAGAAAGAGCAAAAGGTTTGGGAAGCGAATATGATACAAGTAATAAAAATTAATTTTATTTAAAGGTAAAGTGTTACACTGTTTAATTGTTTTACAACTTTTAAAGTTTTTCAGTATGAGTTGTCCACTAAATTTGTATGAAACAGTAGGCGTGGCATATACAAAATTATACCTTAAGTGACATTATATCATCTAACAGATAAAACTTTATATGAAAAAGAAATTTCTGTAAATTGTGGGCGTGTCTATCAACTCATACCGTATATTTTCATTATATTGATGGACAATCTAATCATGCCTTTTCAACTTTGTAGCTCTATTTTTGTATTTATTTATGATTTTTTATAAAAAGTGGGCGTGTCTTTTAACAAATTTAGCTAATTTTTAAAATATCTAATTTTAAATTTCACATCTAGATCGATTCAGATTTTGATGCTGACCAAGAATATATATACTTTGTAGGGTCTCTGACGTCTACTTCTGTAACTGTAATGGCAAACTTAGCACCCTTCCCATCTTATATGAAAGGTTCCTTAGTTATTATTAAATCTTATATGAGGGTAAAGAACTTTGTAAAATCTTCAGATTGTTATTATTATACTCATTCGCTATCAAAATATTTGATAATTTAAACAATTACTAAATTATTCGCATATGTAAAAAAACTTTCCATCATAATTTAAATTATTTAGAAAATGTTCATTGAATTCTCTTTAAATTATTACAATTTATAGTAATTTGTACAAAATCCAAGTATGTAGGACAAGAACAGAGGAAAGTGTGAAATTGTTGTCATGTGACAATAACTTATGGTGTAAGTCTAGTATTTGTACTATTTGATTTATGGCCCATACAAAGGTTAGTTAATTTTCCTACAATAAATTTTAAATGTTATGTAAATTGATAGCAAAATTACTCAAGATTATATGTTAACATGTATGTACATATGTCTTTATTATATAACACACACACACGAGAACTTTTAACTTTTAACCAAATTAAATAGAATTAACTTTTGGTTGTAAAATTTCACATAAGTATAATTTTATTTATTTATGGATTGTTTACGAAATGAGTTAATTGTTGTTGTTGTTTTAGTTATAAATATATATAGAAAGAGTCTTTATTATTATAACCATCTGATACGTAATAGAAACATTAGAATAATTGTAGAAATATGACATTTTCCTCACAACCTGTCAGTCTGTCTTCCTCTCATATTATAACGAGACCTGTACACTGTACTTAATTATAATAAATATAAATCATAAGGAAGCAATTTATTCGTATGTTTTGTTAATAATATAAATAAGAGCAGAAGTAGAAAAGCTTTATTAGGGGTATGCCAAATCTACGGTACCAACAAAAAAAAAAAAAAAATTAAAAAAAATAAATTCATCAAATTTATTTGAATAATTATATTATAATTGATTTTTGGGCGTGGCAATATTAATATGTTTTTCTCACGTAGAAAATTCTTAATCTAATCACTTTGAAAAAGTTTCAATTTTTCTCTGTTATAATTTGCAATGGTGGACGTACACGTTTACACATAAGTTGATTTTATACATTTTTGTAATTTCATTTATTACATGAAAAAGTTTATATGTAATCAAAAATGTCTCATAATCAGTTTGATTAATAAGGCACGCCCATTTCCCCCATAATTATCTAAAAGTACAAACCTATTATGATTGGTTTTTGAACAGGTTTATGAACCTAGCAATGCTAGTAAAACGTAAAGACTGTGTGCGTTTACATTAAACCGACCACGCCCATTTTCTGAAATTTTTTTACCATATAAAAAAATACTGACAAAAGCAAAATAGACTGGAAAACCATATCATTTTTGGGTTTAATAAGCATTGGAGGCGTGTCTTTTAATTGAACTATATTTTCCATTCAAAATGTCAAGATTTCAACTGAATATCTCAACTTTTACGATCGTAAGAGTGCGGGCCAGAAATTTGAACACACAGAAGGGCTAAATGAATTCAGCTATTGATACTGATTAAGAATATATATATATATTTATGGGGTGTGGCACGTCTGGTTCTGCATCTTATGAAACATTTGCACACAACCAATATACCCCCTTATCATTATAAGCACAAATCAAACATTTAAATTATATTATTAAATAAATAGTTGAAATATTTTGAAAACTATTTAAACGTTTATTTATTACTTGCAATAATTTTATTAAACATTTGCTGCTGCTTACATCATGATTTTGTCAATATCATCCTCTTCTGTTAGGTTAAATACCGTCTAGACAATTTGGAAACTCTTTCCTTATTATTGTTTAATATATTTTTCAAGTGTTCTTTTTTTTTTTTTTTTTTCAAGTGGAAAAGTTGTTATTGTTAGTATAAGTTACTATGACGATGTGTTTGTCTTGGATTTCATGTATGAGAGTTCTTATCATAAAACTTGTTTACTTATTTCTTTTTGTACGTATGTACCTACTCATCATTTTGTTGAAGGGTAGTTACGTGATTTTAATGAAATGTTTTCAACATATAAACCAAAGTAAAGAGATTTTCGGAAATATTATATATTTTTATGATAAAATTAGGATTTTGACAAATCTATCCTTACGTCCATCCTTTTTTATACCCTTTGTCTATAATAGAAGTTGTACGATACAGTTTATTTTAATTGTAACAGGCATCAAATTATATAAATTCTATATTTATGATTAGCAACAAAATCGGAATCGATCAAGCATGTCAGTCTTACGCTCGTAAATTTTGTCATGCCAACAAGCGAAAAGATAATCTTTTCCATTAGTTACAAAAATTTACTTAAATGCATCCTTTGATTTGTTGAAAATGGGCGGGGTCGCATCCATAATCTGACATACAAGTTAATACCTGTTATGTATACGTTATTAAATATCTGTCACGTCCACTGTTTATAAATAGATGTAAAAGATTGAAATTGATTAAGTTTCTATACCCTACACTACAAAGGGTTTATTGTCATTGTGTAGATGTTTGTAACTACTAAACAAAAAAGGCCCCGACCATTTTCAATTATATCAATCGCATCAGCATTAAAATCTAAATCGATTTAATCATTTCCGTTTGTCCGTCTATGTTATAATTGTAAACGACCAACAGTTTGCAATTTTAAATAATTTTTTTTTTTTTTTTTTTTGATGAAATTTAGCTCAAATATATCTTTGGGAGCAAAACTTACCAATATTAAGAATGAACATCATCTTCTATATTTAAGAGCTACTAGCTCTAATACTTAACACTATCATCCTAAGAACGTGTATAAACTAGTCAAACTTTTCTATTACGTTTAAGAATTGCGTCTCATAAATATGTCAGACACACCCACCCATTTTATATATGAATATTTTATATGTAATAAAATTGTAAATAAATTATGCTCAACACACCTACAACTGCATAAGTAATGTATAAATTCATATATCACTCATACGTCATGTTACACCAAAAGAACTTTTATTAAATTTATTTATATTCACCCCAAACAAAAATTGCCACAATAGCATTAATAGTAAATGCGAAGTAGTAGTAGTAGTAGTGTTCCCAGTTGTATTTTAACTTATAAGCAGGTATGAGAGGGTATATATGCATAAATTGAAGTATATATCTTTGTACGTATGTATGTGTGTGTCTTGAGTATTCCATTCCAACTTAAGTATACTTTATTACAATACTTTGACATGTCATTTGACGCGCTAACAGAAAGAGGGGAATAAAACAGAAAACTCAATTACATTTCATTACCGCAACAAGATTTTCTCTTTTCTCTGGATTACATCAAAGTTTTATGTTTCTCTGTGTTTTTTGTTCTTTGTAAGTACCTCTACAGAGCTATGTTGAGTGTCTGTCGTATAATATTCCCTTACAAAATATGTGCATAACTATTGTAATTATGGAAATGAGCGTTTAGAGGTTACAATCCAAACCGCACTGTAACACAACACAGTTCATTTTGTGGTTTATTGTAATGACAGATAATAACAAATAATTAGGTTGTATGTACATGATGAATTAAGAAGATGCAGAAGAAGAAAAAGAAAAAGAAGAAGAATTTACATAGTAGACAATAATCAAATTATTCAATATGTGGTTAAATAATTGTTAGAGATTATGTTTTATTTTTTAATTTTCTTTAAAAAAATTTATTATAATTAAATAATAATTTAAAATGATTAATTTTTTTTTTAATCTTCCTTCCTCGTTACACTTATTTGTTTGCTCAATGTCCATGAAATTCTTCAAGTGGCCGAATTGCAACTATACAGTTTTTTCTTGCTGGACGTACAGACAAAAATATTGTATTTCTTTTAGAAAATGTCTTGAAAAAATATTTATTTATTTATTTTTTTTTTTAAATATATATACATTTGTATATATTTTAATTAATTTTTCTAAGTTGTGGCATAAAAACAATTTTTTTTTTATTTTTTTTTTTTTATTTTAATAAATTTTTTTTAGAAAATTTTTGTATTTTCTAAGTGATTGGGAGTAATACATATACCAACAACAACAACAACAACTGTTCAAATTAAAATTTTTACTAAATGTTTTTTTGTTATATTTTGGAACCCCGCCCACTTTCAGCATATTTATATAAAATTTGTAGTTGTATTCTTGAGAGATATTTGTCACTTGAAATAGAACAAATTTTTAATAAATTGCAAAGTTTTTGCTATTTGAAGACTTCCCTCATTAATAAAATGTTACAATAAGAAGGATTTCTCAACTGGTCCAATATGATCTATTTTTAATGAGAATCACTCTATAACCCAAACATTGAAAAAAAAAAAAACCTGTAGCTAGTACACAAATTTATATGGACAGAGAGATGGACATGATGAAATCGATTAAAAATTCGATATAAAGATTGTTTTGATTAGCTCCAACTTATCTCACATAAGCTTCAATTTGAATCTTCTTTTAGCCGCTTTGCATTTACAAACATTTAGAAAAACTCTCTACCATCTGTTAAGGAATTATTTATAAAGGAATGTTTAAAATGTCTAAGACAAACGCTCATTGTAAGGACGCTCATTAGTTCATCTGTTCCTCTTCTTTACTAATAGCCATCCCTTTCAAACCAAATCTTCTAATCTATAGTTTAAGCAAAAGTCTTTTAGATACTTGTAGCTAAACCATTTCATATATTCAATTAGTAACGTTAACAATGTTAAGTTAAATTTCAACTCATCTGTGAAGTGCACCAACTTTGAAATTTGGTGAAATATTGCTTCTGTTATGGCATGTTTTATACAACTTTACATCTAATTTACATACACTTACCTGCATGCAAAATATTCTGACGTACCTCCCTTCCTTTATGAGTTTTTATACCATATAATGACCTTGTTATCGTTTTAAAGTAAACATTAGCTAATATAACAGCTGCCACGTGATGTGGTTGTTCAAAAATAAGGAGAAAGAACAACTACAACAGCAGCAGCAGCAGTAGCAGTAGCAGAAAATTAATGCTTCCAAATCATAACTGCACCTAAATATTTCCTCCTAACCAACCAGCACAACCGCAATTCTCTTTTTTGATTATTCTAAGAATGTTTCAAGTTTTTTCTGCTGTTCTATGATTTGTAGCATGAACACACCTTGAATATAATTTCAATTAAGTGTTTTATAAGAAATTTTCCTTTGCTGCACGTTTACCCAACCAACAAACACTATTTGGCAAAACTTTGCTTTCTAACATAAAAGCAATAAGTCTTTCAGCAACATTGTACAATATATTGTACTTGTAGAATGTAGAGGAAAAGTTTTACTTTTGTTTCAATTGATCATAAATAAAATGAAAGTGTTTTGCTTTTTTCTGCAATGTTTTATAAACGGGAAATCAAAATCTTCTAAAAACAAATGTTATAGTCAGTCAAGCTCGACCATTTAATACCCTACACCACGTAGCTTCTTAAATTATGATACAATTGATTGTAGTTTGATTGTATCTGTATAACGCGCCTTATAAATTACTTCGCGAAATATAATTATGCGGGGAGGGGTTTTAAAAATGATCCGATCCGGTTCATTTTCAATAGGGTTTCTTCTTGAGAATATCTCAATAAATGTGACCTGTAGCTTCAGCATAAATTTACATGGACAGACAGACGGACATGGTAAAATCGCTTTAGATTTTGAAGGCGGTGAGATGGACAAACAGTAGATGGAGCACTCTATCGAACTGTTACATATCTCGAACTCTCTAGCCTCGGCTAAATTATAAACGAACGAAAGACTTACTAAGTCTAAATAGGAAATCGATCTCTGTGGTCGTAGGAGTTCTGATGAGGCACTATCTCATAGGCCATATGGCCAGCAGATTATACGGTGTCTCATCTAATAATTTCTGTAGAAGCTGCAGGGACGAGGAAGAGGTGTAAACTGTATAGCACCTGCTGTGTGATGGCTCGGCCCTACAGGGAAAACGACACAAAACAATTGGAGTTAGATTCCCAGAGAGTCTATGGTCACTAGCGGATATGTCAATTTGAGGATTGGTACGAATTATGAAATTCATACACTTTTAGAAGGCGTAATAATGTAACTGCCATGCCTTTTTATCATATGTACAAATATCTACGGTTTCTATTTGTTTTTTATTACATCATAACATCATACATTCTTTTCCTCTTTTCAATGGTTCTCAGTTGAAGAAGTTCCATATAAGCATTGTTTTTATACACATATCATGTATATACGATGAAAAGGTGTGTGTGTGTGTGTGTGTGTGTGTGTTTTATTATTAATTACGTAATTGTATTTAATATTTTATTATTGAAATATCGACTAATTAATTAATTGCCTGCGTGTGATTTCAGTTTACAATAAAAGCTTTTGTGTGACACGTTTTTATAAATAACAATAACAATAATAATAATAATAGTACAACAATAATAAGAAAGCAATTAACGACATAATGGTTAAGAGTAAGGACCAATTTATAATCATACACATCCTTACATAAGCACACATTGTACGCTATTTAAAATTATGTATAAAATATTTTGCATGTTATAAATATGCTTATAAAACAAGAAAATAATAATTGTTGTTGTATTTATGTTTATGTATTGTACATATACGCGTATGAGTTGATATTTGTTAAGGTCACATGTGTGCAGTTAAGATTATATAAGAGGCGTGCATGTGTGTAAGTTTGTATATGTGTGCATGAGCTATTAGTATACAAAGGTGTTTCTAGCAGCAATACCAACAACAACAACAATTCATTGAATGCTTCTACATAATCGTAGATTTACAACCTAATTTGATACAAATGCAATAAATTATGTTCCACCTCTGGGTAATCTTTCTCTCTGTCCCTATCTTATACAGTCACTCCCCTACACTGCAATAGAAAATTGTTGTAAATTATTTAACAAATGTGTAAAACAGTCAAGAATATGAAAATTATTTCAAAATAAATTTCGTAAAAAAATTCTATTTTTTGTATGTGAGTAGAAAAAAAAAATATCAATTTTTTTTTTTTACAATCAATTTGAATTAAACGATCGATCACTACAAAAGAACTGTAGCAACTGTTCACTTGTTATCAAAATATTCAATGTTAAGCTCCTTTCAAGTCAATGTATCAGATAAGCAGAGTTTTTTAAGCATAATCTGTACAGAGTGGTAAAGTGTGTAAGTGAACCTTTCATTTATATTCATATACATATAATGTAACGTTCTAGTCATGAAGTTGTATAATTAGTCATAATTTTCTTATTAAGATAATTTTGCACCATGTACCACTGAATACGTTTGTGATGCATTTCTTCTGGCCATAAAGTTGCAATTGTGCAATTACTCTCATACCCACCCTTGTGCCTTGGCAAAATTGTCCACTGTCTCGTTGTCTCTTGTACTGTGTTTTTCTTCCTCCTCTCTAACTCCCTACCTTTCTCCATCTCTCTCTCTCTCTCTCTCTCTCTCTCTCTCTACCTATATATAAGCATGTTTTTTGGATCTGTGGTGAAGGTAATGGACAAAAGTATGGGCACAAGTGGTTATATAGGAATTTTTAGTATTTCTGTTGTTATTGTTGTTATTATGTCGTTGTTGCCGTAATTGGTATTATTATTATTATTGTTGTTGTTGTTGTTGTTGTTGTTATTTATATTGTTATTGCAGTGGTTATAACCATAAATTTTAACGTGAGCTTATGGCATTAACTCGACTATGCCTGAGATTTTTCATAAACATACTTAAACGCACGCAAAGCAAAAATGTACAAAGGACAAAGAGAGAGAGAGAGAGATAGAGATGGAAAATGAAAGACATATAAACACACACACACAAGCATTTGATGAGGACATTATGCGTGTGCCATTTGAAGTTATTTACTCGTATGTTTATGTATCTATTCAAATTTATAAAGCATTCTCTTCTCTACCTCTCACTTCACACACACTTACACGTACACACATTCATAATGTTATTTGTGTTATATTAGAGTAATAATGAAATTATCCAGGACTGCTTGTATTCTAACATGAATATTTGAATAATTACGTGTTATTGTTGTTATATTAATAACCTTCGTTAGTTGACTTTGTTAATGTAATTGATGTCATCATGATGATAATGATGATGATGATTATGATGATAATTAGTATTATTATAACTATTGATCTTTTATTATAATATTGTACATTATCAATGACTAGCTTACGTTATTTATTATCATTACATTTCAATAAAAGCAACTGATTCTTGCTTTCATAACATAACCTAACGAGAGTATAATAAGTTTTCTATACCATTTGCAATACCGAGAAGATTATAAACATTCTTGAACAGCTTAACTTAAACTTTTCCGATCTAGCCATGTCCGTCTGTTATGTTAAAAACGCTTACATTTGAGATATTAAGCTGAAACTTTATATATTTTTATATATTCCGTATGCAAGTTTTTATGTAAATTGGGCAAAATCGATTGACAGTCACGCCCACAATCAACAAAAAGTAAAAACAAAATTTTAAATTTTGATACATAACCTATATTTACAATTACTTCATTTGAATAAATACCATAAATAGGCGTGGTGGTATAACAGAAACGCCTACAATTTACAAAATATTTAATTTGTAATAAATTTCGAATTATTATTAGCCGATATACCCAACAACGTAGCGATTTAAGCATGTCCGTCTGTAAGTCCATTAAGTTGTCTTTTTTAAGCCAAAAAACGGTTACTATTGATAATGCCGCCCCCTAAACCCCTGCCTCTACATAGCACCTTAAACATGAATTGTATTACATTAAAGATATAATATTTTCACTTGTTTTTTTATCTAAACAACTAGTCAAAGTATAATTTGACACAATTATGCTTCAAGGAGTTGTTAAAAATTCAAGTCACTATCACACAGGAATGGTACGTGCTGCAGTCATGTGCATAAGTCTGACTGATTGTAGCGGTATGTCGTTAACCAAGATATTATCAGGCAACGGAAGCGGCTATATAAATAAAACTCAATCGATAACTTATGCATATGAAATGGTAGAGAGAGAGAGAGAGAGAGAGAATATGTTAAAGAAATTTTGTATAATTTTTGGAAATATTTTATTTCAATATTTTATGAATATACAACAAAACCAAAGGATATTTGTGCATATATTTGTATTTGCCTTTTAAGACACTAATGCCACATCCACCTTCAATCATACCGATTGATTCAGAATTACAAAGATGAAATGATTTAATTGTGAACGTCTGTACGTCTGTCTATTCATGTAAAGTTATGCTTAAGAGCATATTTTTTGATATTTCAATGAATTTTGGTACAAATATAGACTCATAGAGGAGCTCTAATGAAAATGGTCCAAAACGGATCATTTTTAGAACCCCTCCCCATATAAAATCCTTCTAGAAAGAAATCACAATTCTTAATATTTTTTGTGAAAATTTGTTGAAAAATAGTTAATAAGCTTTATAAGTGGCTTTGCACTCGATTAGTATTATTTTTAGAACCTCTTTCCATATGGCAATGTCTCACGTTTATGCTTTAACTAAGTGATGTAGGGTATTAAATTGTCGACCATGACCGAATACAACATTTTACTTGTTTTATTTTATTTTATTATATTTTCTTTTCTTTTTTTTGGAAATTGATGATAATTATAGTTGGTTAGCTGTACTGTGATACTGAAAGATGATCCCACAAATTATAATAAAAGATAATACGTTTTGCTTTTATGCGTTAATAAATATCTTTACTTTTAGTACATTTAATATGTACACACAAAGCACACTTAAATTTCATCCTGTTTATTATTGTTAGTATTATTATTGTATATTAGCATCTTCATGGCCAACAAAGAGACAGAGAGAGAGAGAGAGAGAGAGAGAGAGAGAGTTGTTTTTCGACTAAAACAAAAAAGTCATAAGTTTTTATTAACATTAATATTATAGCCTTTAACGCTTTTAGAGAATATCCAGCTAAAAAGTGTTCACGGACATAAATACGTATAACTCTACCTACAACTACATCTATATCTACATAGATTTAAGCATTCAAGTTTTCATGTAGTACTCGGATAAGTATAACATATTTCAATAAAGTTTATAAATAGAGGAAGGAAGTTGTTTTTGTTGTTATTATTATTATTGTTATTGTTGTTCCTTTTTGCTTTTGCTTTTTGTCTTCTTCGCGTGCTGGTAAGATAAAAACTTTTTCATTCTAAATATAAATAGAAACTGCTCTTGCTATGGTAATTGTTTTATATGTATATTATATACACACACATTCATACATACATACATATACATATTTGAGTTTTTTTAGAACATTATATTATATATACCATACATTTCATTTTGCTATGCAATCGACGAAGCATTGCTTCTCTTCGAAATTGAAATTTTTGCTTACCAACAACTTTTTCAATTCGAAAACTTTACTTTACAAGAATCTATATTACATCCTTCATATGTATTATGATATGTTTGTTGTTACAATATCATAATTTTTTATACATCCTTTAAAGCATTGTTCAGTTGAAATATAAGGAAAGTGCATAAAAGGGTTTTTTTTTTTTAACACTTGAGACTTTCGTTTAAAAGTGTGAATTGTGGGCGTGACAGGTTGGCTTCTTACATTAATATTCTTCTTCTAAATCTTACAATATGAAATTCCAAATCGTTTTAAAAATGTCTGTCTGTCTGTACGCAAGTGGTGAGGTAGCATATATTGTGATATCGATTTCAAACTTGACAGCAATATTGTTCATACACTGGTTGGTATTATATTAAGCAAAATCGGTTGAAGCACACATCTCCCGTTTGTAACCCCTTCTTAACCAGTTTTTCAATAAAAATTGCATAAAAACCCCGATTGTCACCACCATTACCAGGTCTACTTTACTTAAAATGATGGTTACGCAAAATTGTGTAAAAGTTTATACCCTCTCCTACAACTGGGGAGTATAGTAAGTTTGTCATTCGGTTTGCAGCACCTAGAAGAAGGCCTCAGAGACCCTGTAAAGCATATATATTCTTTTTATTTACACTTTTAGTTTTAGCACGCATATCGCTATTTAAAATGGACAAAATCGGTCATATGCCACACCCACAATCGACAAAAATCTATATATCTGCTACAAAAATTGAGCTATAAACGTGAAATTTGGTACACGTATTAAGAATTATTCTATCCATCGATATGCCAAAAATGGGCGTGATCGGATAACAAATATGCTCACAATTTACAAAAAACCATACTCTACGTAAAATTTTCAACTTGAAATTATTAGAGAGCGTAATCAATATACCTGCCCATGCTGCCCATAGTAGACGTGGAGAGTATATAAGATTTGTTTCAAGTTAAATTTAGTTTTCTTACTTATTTTTTATAATTTATTATACAATCAAGAGTTTCATAATATTTTCAAAATATAAATTCTTTACGCAAAATTTTTAAATATAAAATTCTTTTTCTATTATTTATTATTATATTTATAAATTTTAAATAATCTCTATAATAAAATTCATCACACTTGCATACATATTTAAAATGAAAACAATTCATATATAAATTCAATACATATGCAACATAGCTCTCTTTTCCATACAAACACTTACGTATCAGCCGCCAATTATTGAAAATTCTTGTATGGTTTACGTTAAATATTTTTCAATAACTTTTTTTTTTTTTTTTTTTTTTCGAAAATAGAGAGAGAGTAACAAAAAAATTGTGATTATTTTTGGCGTTTATTGTTCTTAGTTATTATTGCACACGTTACTGGTTAAGAGAGTGAGCATCTGTATTGAATTAAATGGTTTTTGTTCTGTTGGTTGGTTAAGGTGGGCTGGTTGGCTTGCCTGTGCAACTCTCTCTCATCCAAACAATATGTTGTACATTTAGATAAGTGCAAATTGTTTCAAATTTGTATATGTACGTATATTATATATAGATATATGTGTGTGAATGTGTGAGTATATATGTATGTATATATGCATACGTTAACCATCGTGTGTACATATGTATTAGGATGCTTCTGTGTATTTACTGCAAACAACATGAGATTTAAATTTCTGTTGTGTGTGTGTGTGTGTTTTGTATTTTGCATTTCACTATATTGTAGAATTAGTGGTAATAATATGTGTGTGTTGCTGAGTAGATATGTGTGTGTTTCTTCTCTTTATTTAGGGTATCAAATATCTAAAAATTTATTTCATTTTTTTTTTTAGCTCTATGAAGGGTTTTAGAATTGAAGGAAAGGATCCTTTACATCCTCAGATTGTAACCTGAAGCAATAATATTTATATATTTCTAATATCTGTATGTTGGTTCGTGTTGGTATAAATTGGGCAAAATCGATGTAGTGCCACGCTCAAAATCGACAAAAAATCACAAATCTCCGACACAAAAATGTACTAAAATAAAGTTGAAATTTATAATTGATTGGGGATTTGGCAAAAAGGGGTGTGGTCAGATAACAGACACGCCCACAATATACAAAAATTATATTTGGCACAGAATTCAACTTAATAGTTAGACGGACATACAGACAAACATGTCTAGATCGATTAAGATTTTGATTTTTTAAAGAATTTATACACTTTGTGAAGTCAAACGTATAAAAAAAATATAATATCAAAAATTTATTTAGTTTAAATCCACCAACAGACAGATGAACACATAAGTGCTATAATATAGATTTTTGTCTATCCGTCCATAGTGGCTTTGTATTTAACAATTTAACATACACCAGCTCACTGGATTTCTAGCTATGTTATAATAAGTAAATATTCGCTAAGAGAGTTTGGCTAGGTAATCGGTAATGGCGTCCCCTTAAAATATTTACTGTGCTACACTAGCAACATTTTTGCGGTTAAAATTCCGCAATTGACAATGTGTGACATTTGTACCACATAGAATATATAAATGACACATTGTAAATGTATGTATGTATGTATGTGTGTGTATACATCATGATTGTGTTCTTATTTTTGCGTGCAATTGTTGTTGAATTCACAAAAATAAACATTTTGTGTTGGGTGAAAATCACAGCGACATTATAGCAATTAGCAGAACTTGACTGTACAAATATTTTTATATGATAAGGGGTATACTAAGTTTGTCATTCCGTTTGCAAGGAGGCATCACAAATTCTACAAAGTTTATATATTCTTCAGCAGCATCAAAAACTGAAACAATCTAGTCCGCATGTATGTCCGTGTGTCCGTCTGTTGTTGGCATTCTCATGGGCATAAATTTTGAGATATTTATCTAAACTTTTGTACACTTTTTACACTTTGCACATATATCGCTATTTAAAATGGGCAAAATGGGTCAAAAGCCACGCCCACAATCGACAAAAAATCTATTTATCTGCCACAAAAATTGACCTGTGAACTTGAAATTTAGTACACTCATTAAAGGTTGGGCCATCCATCGATATACCAAAAATGGACATGGTCGGATAACCGAGAGCCCTACAATTTACAAAATATATTCACCAGACTTGTAAACTGTTGCGACATTCCAACACTATTAGAGAGCGCAATATATATATTTGCCATGCCCATTGCTGTAGATGTGGAGGGTATTTAAGATTTGCCTTAAGCCAAATTTAGTTTTCTCACTTGTTTTTTCTGTTGTTGTTTTTTTTTTCATACCAAATTTAACATAAAATTTTAAATATGAAAAAAATGTTGAAAAAATCTTAAAAAAAATGAAAAAGGAAAAGAACTTTAACTCGAGACAATCATTTATGATTAAGAACGTGATCTACTGCAAAATAATACAAATGAAACAACACAAAAATGACCAATAACAACTACAACAACTACCATAGATTCCGTGTTTATATTCCTTTTGGCTGTGGCCTTAAAATTGCAGTTTGTTCACGTTTTATGTATTGTTCAACACAAAACATATGTTTAAAGTTTATTACAAACAAACACACACATACACACACACACACACACACACAGAGAGATAAACATATAATCTCATGTCTTTTAAACTGTAACAAATTGTTAAGTGAAAGAACAACAAAAGCTGAAACGATGAATGAACAAGAAAAAAATACAATATATTGGCTAACAGCAAGACATACGAGTATATGTATGTATCGTACAACATACTAAAATAAGACAAAGGCATACAAATGGTAAACGAAACAGCAACGACACCGGCAGCAACAACAAATGCGGACAGAAAACATTTACTAACATAACAAAGAGGTTTAGAAAAAGAAACAGAAGGCTAGCAGCTATTTGACAGAAATTATAGTGTGAACAAAGAACATGTTCTTTTATTTTTATTTTTTTTTTTTAACCCTCCTAGGGCATATACTAAATGGTACAAGATATATGTTGGAAGAAAAAGAAAACATTTGGTTTAAGGCAAATCTTGATTACCTTAATATTTGCTTAAAATGTGGGCGTGGAATTTGTATAATAAAGACCAATTTTATCGCCTGTAACAACTCAACAAACGGGTTTTGCAACAAGACAGTTTTTTGTTTTTATGTAAATTGAGGGTTGGTCTCCTTCGTGGCCATTAATAGACGGACCGAATACCGTACCGAATTATAAATTAGTAGTTTTATTTGTATAGCCATTCTCTTGTCAATTGTGGGCGTGGCATTTTTTGTTCAATGCAGCCTTTTTCCAACATATTGATGGAACGTTTTACTAAATAATAAAAATTTATGCTACAAATTTAACACTCTAGGGTTCGTAATTTGTAATATACGGACATTTGTGACACTTCCAGTTCAATTGGGCACAATCACAATAGAGTCCCGCTCACAATAGATAAAAAAAAATCTATCTCTTATCTATAAAAATTAGTTTATGAGGTTGAAATTAAGACTTTTCATCGATATGACCAAAGTAGGCGGGATTGGTTAAACAACATGCCCACAATTATTCAAAAATCTTTTCAGAATTCAAAGTGTATTACAAACACTATTAAAGGGCGTCATTAGATACCTGCCACGCCCATTTATTATTTATAAATGTGAAGGTATAAATAATTGACTTAAGGCAAGTTTTTTTTTTTTTTGCTTAGTGACTTTATGTTTGTGGATGTGTATTCATGAATTGTGGGCGTGGCAATATAAATCCAAAAAATTTATGAAAATCTAACCTTTACTACGTATGCGGATAGGGATAAATGGAGTCCGACATTATTACTGATTAAGAATATATCATACATATAATATGGAGTACTTAAAATGTGTGCTCTTCTGATAGTTGTACAAAGCATGACCTGTCTAATGTAGAAGTTAAAAAAGAAACTATTATAGTTGGTCACACCCGACCATTAATTACTCTACACCAATTAGCTCCTTAAATTATGCTACAATTGGTTTAGAAAGTGTCAGTAAACGCGAGACGTTGCCATATAAGATACTTTGTGAAATATCACTATAAGAGGAAAGAGTTCTAAAAATGGTCTGATCCGGGTCATTTTCAATAGGGTTCTTCTTTGTACTTGTATCAAATTTCATCGAAATATCTCCAAAAATGCAATCAGTAGCTTAAGCACAAATTTATGTGGACTGACGGACGCACATGATTAAATGTATTTAGATTTTGATTTTGAATGGATCGGTGTAATTGAATGTGGGAGTTACAAACAACCGCACACACTTAATATACTTTTTTCCACATGTGATGCCGGGTATAAAAACATACAAACAGTATAAAGTTTTGTAGTCGTCTTACACAACAAATTTAGTTTACTCCTCGCTACAATGTGAAGGGTATAAAAAAAGATAAACAGGATATAGTTTGGTAATCGTTTTAGAACACAAACTCTAATAAATTTTAAAGCCAATTTTATCTTTCTACCAGAAGTCAACTTCAACCAACCTCTTAGAAGCGTACACAAGTAAGTCTTTCATCTGATATATATATATTTCCAACAAAGTTTGATATTGTATAGATGTGTAAGAGATTGTACTTTAAGGAATCACTAGTCAAACTATCTTCAATCCTGACATGAAGGAGAAGTAATTATCCACTAGTGGTAGAAGTGATTACTAGTCAATTAATTTGCTCTAAACTTATAACATTACGGACAAGGACTAAGAACAAAATCTCACTATAAAGCGCAGCCTAACTGAAACTACTAACCCGATAATTTGCTTTGAAAATGATATGACACCACTCGTGGTATAAATGAAATACTTTATCCATAACCCGCATATATTTTCTTAACAGTTAAGAAACATTTTTTTGGTAAGTAACCAAAGTTATGCCAAGACTGTCTCTGTGTCTCTGTGAGATAATAAAAGGATATTCTGGCCTTGATCTAAGTTTGTTAAACAATCGCTTATCCTCGTTAAGTGTACACTTGTCTGGACTATGGTTGGCTTTATATTAAACATACACCAACCATGTACTTGTATTTATATAGTTATAGGTATAAATGGTTTTTGTATTGTTGTTGTTGTTATTGTTGGTGTTATTGTTATTGTATTGTGTATAATATACTCTATTGAGATAATCTTAATGTCATTATCTACGCTTTTGTGTGCTATGTTATCCGTATCATTCTATTGAAACTTGATTTATATTAAAGATTATTATCAACTCAAATACAGTTAATAGAGTCGAGAGATAATACATAAAACTAATTATGTGGGATTATTATAGCTGTAAATATAATATAAAACTGTGCATGAGATGTTTGTTTAATAAGTTCTTTGCTAAGGACTTGTTTCGTTTCTGCTGGAAGGAACTTATGAAACTAAGAACTGAGGTTTCTCCAACGAGCTTCGCTTCCCATCACATAAGTTAAAGGGTTCGTTTTGTATTCACTTCTCTTGCGAATCCATAAAAGTATTTTGTTTTTAATTGTGGGCGTGTGTATTATACAATCCCAATAAGTGGGCGTGGCATGTATAGAATTGTTTCTTCTTTTAACGATTCCTTAAGCAGATATTCCATGCTTAGTCAACTTGAAGGTCAAAATCTGCGTTAACGAAGGGTTTTTGTCCTACAAACTTCTTTTGTGGGCAGAGGTGTTTGAAACGAAGCATTTTATCGGTCGTATATTATTTAAACATAGAAAGTTTAACTTTTTATACAAGTGCTTTCCAATTCATTCCACATAAAACTTTTCTCATTTTTAAACCCAACAATAACAATAACGAGGACTGTAAATGAATCAATAACTAGCTGGGAAGTCTACATCCAAATGTTATTCCTTCAAATTAACTGTTTGGTTATGGTTTATAAATTAAGCATCCTTTTCAACAGACACAAACACTTATACACATTCATACATTCATACATACCAATCTACATACAAATGTATTCAATTACAAAATGAAAAAACAAACCACACTTAATGCATGTATTACAATAAAGAAAAAAAAAAAAAAAACATTTCATTGTGAATCGAAGTTTCTATTGAAATCAAATAAATGTAAAATTTAATCATTGTTTCAAATACCACCAAAAACCACATGTACGGCTTGTTACGACCACCCTCAGAGTGTGGTGAAAGAGAGACAAAGCACATACGTTTGTTATTGTATAAATAGATTTAATTAAATTTTTTTTTAAACCTTGTTGTTTTTATTTTTTCTTTATTAATTTTTAAATCTTCAATAATTGTTGGAAATTAAATTTATTTCATTTAATGAAAAAAAAAAAAAAAAATCGTTCATATGTGAAAATATTTCTACAAGTAGATGAACGGCTTTAATTTATAAATGAAAAAATGAAAAAAAAAATTAAAAATAAGAGGGAATTTTGATCCTAGATTATCATTTTTATTAAGCGGCACAATCTGGATAAGATAGATGATGGCATAGATTGTGTAAGTTCTTATGCAATGGCGCTACAAGGAAAAAGTTATTCATATTTGACTTATACGAAAAAACGTAGTTTTTGGGCGTGGCATACATGAAGAGAGCATCCCCTTTCATCGACTATGGACTCTCAACTCGATAATGAATACAAGAATATTTTATAGATGGTATTTGTAGAAATTGTGACCGTATCCCCCATATTTCTAACATATGATGAATTCAGGAAATATAAGAATCGTTCGAATCGTTATTTTTTTTTCTAGTGACGAGATATTTCTGTTAACTATCGGTGTGGCTATCAAGCAATTTTTTTTCATTTTAAATAGAAATTCAGCAACTAGTACTAAAAATATCGGTTCATCTTTAAATATCAATTTTTGTAACCCTGAGGAGTCCAACATAAGATGGGCATGCGGACATGCAGACATTTCTCTAAATTAACTCAGATCTGTTAATGTATGACATTTCTAAAGGCTAGTTGCAAACAGAAAAATCACTTCAAATCAACTGCGACTTATTTATGTCTGCTGTCCTTCTTCATATCCCGCAATTTCGCGCAACAAACATCAGCTGGGCGTGATATTCTTGAACGATTATATTTAAGTTCCTAATAAATAATAACAACAACAATAACAATTATATTTGTATACCCACTAGAAGGAGTGACCTATATTCTTGATCAGCATCAAAAACGGAGTCGATCTGGAGCGTTTCGCATTTTGAGAGATATTTCGATGAAATTTGGTGCAAGGACTTGACTTGACGTAAAAAAGAACTCTATTGAAAATGGACAAAATCGGATCTTTTTCGACCCCTCCCTATATGAAATCCTATAATAATAGAAGTCTTTATATGGCAACAAATCTCAATTCTTAATAATTTTTGACAAAATTTAGTAAAGAATGATTAATCAACTTTATTATTGGCTGTGTCAAATTTAGATCCGAATGGACCAATTTTAGAAGCCCTTTCTATATAACGATATTTCAAGAGCTAAGTGGGGTAGGGTATTAAATGGTCGGGTATAACGGACTGTAACATTTTCACTTGTTTTTACTTTCATTTTCACAACTTTCATTGTAATTCTGAAATGAAAAATTTTTTCCATTTTTTTTTTTTGTTTTTTTTTTTAATAAACAAAAACTTGTAAATAAAATTAATTTCACTTAAAATGATTGCACAATAAATATTAATTATTTTTCTTTCTTTTTTTTTTTTAATAATTTTAACAATACATACATATGATCTGAAAATAATAATATTTTATATGTATGTATAGAAACTATTACAACAACATTTGTGTACAATTGTGTATTAAATAAATAATAAGTGAGGACAACAACATGTTGGCTCCCAGTCCATCCATTTCCATTAGTTTTGTGTTATTTGAAAATTCTCTCTCATGCAATACATTTATTGGCAGTTATTGCCAAAATTTATTTATTTATAAATAGAATAAATAAAGTAGGTGTGATATGTCTATTTATGTTTACCACACAGACATATTGCTAATGGCTGCAATTTAATTAATTTAATAAACCTTACAACACACACACACACACACACACACACACACAACTACATTAAGCTGCATATGAATTGATTGTTATATAAATTTATGCGGATTCAATGTTGGCAATTATTCGCTTGTATAACATACAATATAAGCGCATTGTGGACAATATCTTAGAGTCGCTTCCATTTCAGTGCAATATTGTATAATAACCATTTTATTATTTATAATTAAGCAATTGTTGCTTACACAACATTTTTTCACATATGTATAAATGATCACAGAACAGATTTGAATCATAAATGCTTTTGTCAATAAAATTTTATTGTGTTGTAGTCCGTTGAGTCTATAGTTTAATAACAGTTTTTTGGCAAATTTTTTTTTATTGTATAAAATTTTAAGAATTACTTGCAATAGCTTGCAAGTCGAGTTTTATGTTGAGTATGGGTTTTTGTAAATTGTGGGCGTGTCTGTTATTCGCCTGCTCGTTTTTGCCAATATAGAAAATTTCAATTTCTGGGGTCAAATTTTTGTAGCAGATATATAGTGTTTTGTCGATTGTGGGCGTGGCAATTGACCGATTTTACACATTTTAAATAACGATCTGCATGCAAAAACCAAAAGTGTAGCTAAATATCTCAAAATTTACGAACGTAAGAGTGCCAACAACAGACAAACGTATGGACAGACGGACATACATGTTTAGATCGTTTCAATTTTGGATGTTGATCAAGAATATACATATTTTGTAGAGTCTGGGCGTTACAAACAGAAGTACACCTTCCATCCCTTTATGGGGGGGGGGGGGGGGGGGGTAAAAAAATCTCTTTAGAGTAAAATTTCTATATAACATATAAAGAGGAAACCCATACACATGTCATACTTCCCATTAACGCATAAACGTCGGGGATATCGATAATTCGATGTAAACCAAATGTTTCGTTTTACTTGTTTATCACACAAATATTCATATGACTTGTACAGTTACGAGTTGCGAGTTGTAAGAAATTGAAACGGAAACGGAAACGGATATGTAGACATTTGCCACACACGCACTAACTACATAGTTAGCTACGACTAATTTAACTGTGTGTGATGATGCTGGCGCTGATGCTGATGCTGATGCTGATGATGGCATATCATAATAAAGAAAGATTTATTTTAGACGTTTTTCAAGCAAATTGTGTGCAAAACTGAGTTATTCAAAATTCATTTCATATCCTGCAACAATACTAAAAATATTTTATGAATCCACTACCACCCCCAACCTTCATCCCTTAACCACTGCTCGTTTTTTTTTTTTTTAAAGGAAATTACCAATTATTTCATAGAAAATTCAATTCCATTTATTTGGTATATAAAAGTACATATAGAAGAAGAAGAAGAAGAAGAACATTAACAATGCAATTAAAAAAAAAAATCTCCCTGTAAACTAAAGAGATTACTTCATCATTAATCAGCTGGAAAATGTTAAACGTATAATAACAAGAAATTTTCCATTTTTTGCACCAATTCCTACTCCTTCTCTCTCGCCCGCTGTCTATCACTCTACGGTTTACTCTTTGGCCAGCACAATGCAATAAAGTCGTAGCAGTAAAAAAATCATATAATAAGGAAATGTATTGTGGAAGAGAGTTGTAGGAGGATAGAGAGAGAGAGAGAGAGATGAGGTTATAGAATTAGAGAAAGAGATAGACTGAATGTTTCGCATTGTTAAAGTCTCCATGGTATTGACTGAATTAATAACAATTGTAAATCAAACAATTTACAAACAAGCTCTTGAGACCCAAGCGACCGCACAAAACAACTTACTCGCGTCGCTTCATCCCCTTCAACTTTTTTTACAATCTTTCAAATCTATACAGCTACTTACCACTGCATCAGACCAACATTATATTTGCCTTCAGTTAAGTAAAGTTTTTATAGTACAAAAAAAAAAAAAAATAAACCATCTAATAAAATTCACATACTTACACACAAGCACAGACACCTAACTAGCTGCTGCACCTACATACATACAACGCAACGCAGCCAATTCTTATTTAGCAATCTCGTATAAATAACGTACAGCAGCTGTATAAAAACAACGATACTTTATAAGCTGATAGTCAGTGTGTCTGTGTCTGTGTCTGTGCCTGTGCCTGTGTTTCTATAGCAGTTAATATTGTATAAGTAGAAAAATGTGGTTTATACGTATAGTAATAAAAAAAAAAAACAAAGAAAAAAAGGAAGAAGACAAATACCATGCACAACTGAGACGACAACAGATTGAATTGTAAACTTTAGTTGAATGAAATTCTTTGAGATTGAAGGAAATTTTTGTTTCCTTTTTATTATTTATTCAAAAGATGTGAAACTACAAACTATGCAAGTTTTTGTGTGTGTTGTGTGTGTGTGTGTATGAGTCTCTGTTGATATTATGAGGTTTTCATATAAAAACAATGAAAAAAAACTAGATATGAGGCTTAGGTCAAATTTTAAATACCTTCAATATCTACAATGGTGGGCGTGGCAGGTATATAATGACACCCTCTAATAATATACGTATTTCGTATCAGCTTATCAGTCAAGTTTTAGGCTGAGTACGATTTTTTGTAAATTGTGGGCGTGTATGTTATCCAACCACGCCAATTTTTTTGACACATCCATTGATGGCATAATTATAGAAAAGCGTACCAAATTTCAAGTTTATAGGTAAATAATTGTGGCAGATATATAGATTTTTGTCGATTGTGGGCGTGGCAATTTTAAATAATGATCTGCGTGCAAAAACTAAAAGTGTATGTAAAAAAAGTCCAGCTTAAAATTTACGAACGTTAGAATGCTAACAATAGATAAATAGACAGACACCGGGACGTACAGACATGTCTACATCGATTCAGTTATAGACGCTGATAAAGAATATATTTATTTTTGAAAAGTTACATAAGCATTCGAATAGAAGACACGCAGACGGATATATTTGGATCGACTTAGATTTTCATTCTAAACAAGAATATAAAAACATTGTAGAATCTTTGAGACTTCCTGCTGCAGGTGGCAAACGGAATAGCCTACTTAATATACCTTTCGTGTATAATGTGTATAAAAATACAATTTATAAACATTCACACAGATTTACTTTTTAGAAGAGCAAGATTGACACAAATGTAGATTACGTTTGATCTAAATCTTAATCTAATTTCATGTTATCTCAGCATAAAGGAATCTAACTCAATTTTAATAATAATAATAATAATAATAACAACAACAACAACAACATTGTAAATTTTTATTTGAGTTACAGTTACTATCAAGTAAAAGCAAAAAACCAAATCTTAAATATCCGCTATAAAATGTAGGCGTGGCAGGTATGTAATGACTCTATTTAAAGTGTTTACCATACGTAACCACTTCCACGTTGCATTCCGTACAAAAAAAAACCTTTTTTGATATATTGTAAGCGTGACTTTGGAATGATTCCGATCAAGAGAAATGTATGTATAAAGTTATTTGATTAATAACAAAATCTTAATCGATATAGATCTGTCCGTCCATTCATTATTTGAGACCTTTATGGTTGAGAAATTTTATAGACACATACATACTTTCTTATATTAAGCAAAATCGATAAAGTGCCACGCCCATAAAATCTATATATCATAAAAACTGTCCTCTTATAAGTTTTTGTATCGGCCAAGTAAAGTGTTTTTTCTTGTTTAATATTCACAGTTAAGCGTGCATGATGCTGCACTTAACACAAAAACAATTGTAAAATCGTAATGTTGTATAGATTATAATTTATTGCTAAACTTTAACATTTGACAATAACAAAACATTTATCAATAGAAAATCTATGGTATGGTGTGGTGATAGAGTGTGCGTGAGTCCTCATTCTACTTCTACTGGGTAAAAAAAACAACAAACAAACCTAAGGCAACAGCATACATATAGATACAGTTTTACGCACACTATACCATATACACATACAATAAAATTGCAAAAAAATATATAATATATAAAAAAAAAAATTGGAAACGGACGTAAAGACAGTTTTCATAAATTATAGATTTATTAGACATTCTGAAAAATCATTGCTTCGTTTGTTTATAGCTGAGAGGTAATAAAAAAAAAAAAAATTGAAATTAAAAAAAAAAGTATAAATAATTTCAATAAACGTTCCAGTAGCACCCTAATGTTAACGCATTGGCAACATTTCATATCATTCCATTCCCATACCTCTACACATTACATATGTATATACAGCATACCTATACATTGTATATATATTTACAAACATACTGTCCTTGTATGCATTGGTAAAGTTCAATTTCATATTTACGCAAAATTTTGAGTATCTTGTAAACATAAAAATTTATACAATACACACACACATATATGGCATAGAGAGAGAGTGAAAACAAGTAATAGAAGAATTTTTACAATGTGTGCTTTTTTTGCTTTAAAAAAAAAAAAAAAAAAACAAAAAAAAACTAAAGCAATGTTAAAGAAAAAGAAGAAGACTGCTTCTATCTACATACGTACGCATATACATAAAATATATTGTACACAACAAACCATAATAAACATAAACCACAATCATACAAAATAATATTTGTACTGCCACAAAACAACAATGCATTGTATCTTCATAAAACCATTTTGGTTGTGGCAATTATTGCTATAATTTTAGGTAACAATTTTCTTAATCATTCATGACAACAGATCACAGCATCCACTTAATACAATAGCAATCAGTACAGCCACCATTGCATTGGTTTTCTGGGTGTATAACAATGAAAGAAGAAGAATAGCTACATAACCATAACTACTGACTAGAAAGGAAAAAAAGCAAACTAAATTTAAAATGGCTATTTTTAGTTTAAAACAGAATTAATTTAATCTCTATATGTACAAATAGATGAGCGTGGCATATATATATATATAATAAACATTATTTTCAAGAATTATCAAAGTATGTGTTACATATGAATCTGATCAAAATTCGGAAGCAAAACTTTATTCAAATTTTATAAATTGTGAGCGTATCCGTACCCCCATCATTTTCAATATATCGTGAAGCTAGTTTTAAAATTCATTTTTGTAGCATTAATTTTGTTAACGCCTAAAAAATTTTCGTCGATTGTAGGCGTGGCACTTCAACCAATTTCAATAACAACTTGCTTACAAAAACAACCAATATGGCTGTAAAGTTTGTATATCGATATAATGAAATTTCCTAATGTCGACTAATGTTTACCATAGACGGACAGACAGACAGACAGATATAATTAAAAAGATTTCAAATTTCAATATAATTTTATTGCAGAGTCTGCGATACTGGATGTTGGAAAGTGAGTATATCAACGATCTTAGGATGGTGAGAATAAAAATTATTATTAAAATCATCAGTTGGTAGAAGTGAGAAGACATCCCCATGATACATGATAGTTAAATAAAAGTTATTTGCAATAACTTTGTTCATTTGAATATTTTCTACCATAATGATGAAGTTGATTTCAAACTGAAAGAATGAAAGAGATAGAAAATATAGTTTAAATAGTTATAGTTTTGTTTGCGTCAAAGGTATCAAAGACAAAGATGTATTTATTGTATGTATGTGAATAAACATATAATAGTTGAAACATAACTTGACTTTATTTTGTTTTGCTTTGCATGCTTATGTTACATAGCATATGAACGTACTTGAATTGTTGACACAAATTTAATTTGAAAGTTATGTGTGCTGTTGATAACTAGAGAGAGAAAGAGAGAGAGAGAGAGAATGAGTGAGTTGCAGTAAGTAAGTACTTTTAACTCTTACTCAAATATCTAACGGATTGTTGAATCGACATAAAGTCCTGTTATTTAGGTTCTTTCAGTATATGTGCATGCAAGTGTGTGCGTTGTGAATTACGGTCATTATTTCAAATTAGTTATATGTACACATAAAACAACACACAAATGCACAAAGGCACATAAACAAAATTAAAAATAAAAGTTAAAACATAGACTAGGCAACATTTTATGAACTGTACTCATTCGTGTATGCTACAATATATCACATGAGAGAAATATTCTTTACAGCATACCCAACATACATACATATTATATGAAGGCACACTCTCAGCTTATATTTATTATATTTTTTAAATGACCTAAAAACAAAATGATTAACTTGACAATACCCTGCTGAAGCAGCAGAACATATACATAACTACAGTGTCGAGCAGGTAACATGTTCATGCACAAAACCAGAAAGAGGGAAAATAAAGGAAATTTATTTGTTGTTAATTTTAAGGTAAATCGAAATAAGCAAATGTGGGTTCAACATCAGTACCCTTTAGAATAAATCATTTTTTAATGTGTAAAATTATAACAGTTACAAAAAAGAACAAACATTTCAACTCGATCAATTCGATTTTTCGAAAACTTCCGTATATCATATCGGAATGAAATTTCACACCCAATAAAGTATACTTAATATCGTAACATATTCAAAATGGCGGTTCTTTCACTTTTCCACACTCACATCATTATGGGTATCAAATGGAAGGGCTTGATGTGAATAGAATGTCATAAGCTAACTAACATCCAATATGGCGTCCTCTTCAAGTCAGCTACACTAATACTCTTCACAATGTCTTCAGTATGGCCCCAATGTTGGCCAAGTGTCATGCCCACAATTATTAATAATTATTAATTACTTCTTTATAATGAGTAAAAATGAGCGGAATCAGATAACGGACACGCTCACAATTTATAAGAAGCCTTTTTTTTTGTGCAGAGTCTCACGTGTAAGTTGTTCCGTATTACTTACGGTATCAGCTACTTGCCACGCCCACTATTTGTACAGGGAGATAGAGGGTATCAAAGTTTGTTTTTTTTAGTAATTTTGTTTGTTTTCGATTTGTCCCATTTTCCATACTAATTAGCGTCTTGTGATTATAAACGCTTTTAAGTTAAATTTGAAATCAACATCGAAAGTTTTAAAAGCGAAAAAACATTTACCACAGACGGACTCAGTAGATGGAAACTTTGGTTCTTAAATTGGCAAAAGTTTCAACGAAATGTGTTTAACCGCAACCGAGATATTATAAATAACGATTCCTTACCATTCTATTATATGAAAAATGTACATAATTATGAGAGTGTTTAAAAAATTGTCTCAACTGTATTTCATACCACAATACTCGGCGGCTTGGCTTCATTTGGTTTCCTTGGTTTTCATTTGGCTGTTGTTTTTTATTCCAATGCAATTATCATCGCAGCACATCCCTCGTCATAGTGTACACTCATCTGCTTAATAATAAAAAAAAAAAACGATGCGGTGTAATTACGTTTGCAATTCATGCACAAGTCTTGCAACAACACGATCCACATGGAATATAAAACAAGCAATGGAAAACATCAAGAACAACAACAACAACAACAAAATTAAGTGTATATTTGTTATCAACAGCCAAAAAGTTACAAAAACTAAATTCAACAACAAGTCAGGAAATTAGCAAATTTTAAGCATAATTTACTTATATTTCTGCTTTGGTTTGTATTTAATGTTTTGGTTTCATTGTTAAGGTGGAGAATGCCTAAAAAAGAGCATAAAGTTTGAAATGAAAACGTGTAGAAACAGTTTATAGAATTTTCATCATTATGAAGTTCAAGTCAAAACTGTATTTTATCGTTGTACGTTTTACTTGTGTTTATAAACATCCTTTCTTTTATTCTCATCTATTAGTTGAAAACTTTAAGTCTGGCCATGACTGACCGGAACCACATAACGTATATGTGAGTGTATAAGTGTTCATAAAGTCCACCATCTCTGTTCACATTTCCTTCATTTTTACTTTCTTTTCCCTTTACCAACTAAACCAACCAGGCAGCTGTGCCATAACGGATGTTTTTGTGTGTGTGTGTATGTGTGTGTAGGTATATTTGAATAAAAGTATAAGTAGTGATTGTGTAGGGAAAGTTTTATAATAGGCGAAAGTGTTTAAAAATTTGTGTTAATTGTTTTTGTAAATGAATTATGTATAAATTCAGTGGGTGAATGGGTTGTGCTGTTGTTGTTGTTGGTCTTGTTGTTGTTGAAAAAGGCAGCTTCCACCTGAAAGTGTAAAATTTTTTGATTGTTGTTTTTTTAGATTCGTAGTAAAAGTTTTTACCTAACAATTGCTGTAAAAGAAAAGGGAACTTAATTATGCAGAAAGGCAGTTTTGCACGAAGACAAACAGTGAGAGAGTGGAGAGAGAGGTAGCGAGAAAAGACAATAAAGTTGAAAGATGGTAAGGAAAAAGAAGAAGCAGAAAGTAGTTTATTAAGAAAAATTTCGAAATAAGTATCATAATATATATCAGATGCTTCACTATTACGATACAGTCAGTGCATAGTAAAGTGAGGGTAAGTGCTTCAATTAAGAAAAAAATTTACTTAAATGACTTTAAGTGACGCGGTAATTAAAACAAAATGTTGAGAAAATTCTTAATTAATTTTGATAGATTTTTTTTATCTATATAGTATAACAGTTTCATAATGCGTATAACAGTTATAGTATAACAGTTTTCTTTTTTTTACTTTATCACACACATCATAACATATAAATTAATACATAAAATTGCCATAAATGGTAACTTTTTATATTATTATTATATTTTTTATATAAAAAATGCAATCAAAAATAAAGGATTTTAATATAACAGTTCAATTTTGATTTTCACATAAATTCACATTTCAATTTTTTTTAATAAAGAGTATAACAGTTGAGTATAACAGTTTTTTAAATTTACGTTTTAATGCATATTTAACAATCTAAGATACACTTTGATTTGAGTTGTTCAAATTTCAATATTTTTTGTACTAGTAGACAACGTGACAACTATTAAAATGCAATATATAACAGTTTAATGTTAAACATTAATTAACATTAATTACTTAAAAACAATATAATATAAAATAGTATAACAATTTCATTTATTAGGCTGATATCTAAAAATAAATGATTTCGATTTTTTTTTTTATCCTGCACTACTTGTACCAAAGGGTATGTGGATTATTAAATGGTCGGACTTGAATGAACATAACATTCTCACTTGTTTTTTCCAATATTTTTATAAAGCGTATGTTATTGCATATCATTCAAATTCAATCCAATTTAGAGTTAAAGGGCAATTTTTCTCATGGTCTGATCTATGACGTATAACATTTATGTATAAATAAGAAAAACAAAACACTCAAGTTGGCTTAGACCATATTTGGTATACCCTTCACATGTAAAAGCAATAAATAGGCGTGGCAGGTGCAAGTCAGCTTTTACGCTTTATAAGGTTTTATAAATTATGGGCGTGTTCGTTATCTAAGCACGCCCATATCGCATCGTTAAATGGGGTAATTATACATACTTGTTATTACAAATGTCAACTACATAGCCCAATTTTATGTGAGCGCGGCTCTTGAGAGGTTTTCACCAATTTAAAAAGCATTCTACCTGCAGAACCTATAAGTTTAAGCATAAAATATCAGCTAAATATGTGATACCGAAAACATACCACTGCAGACAGACATAAAGACACACAGACGGACATGTTTAGATTGACTCGGATTTTGAGATTCACCAAGAATCTATATTCAGCTACTCTCCTGGGTGTGGCAAACGGCATGACAAGCTTAATATATTCACCATGTTATGTGGAACGCATAAATTTGCATGCACAGCAAATAAATATAAAAATAAAAACACAGTCTTGTTGCTTTTACAGCCAACTGACTGTTTTACGATATGACTTCAAACTTAAATATTCTTCGAAATAAAAATTTAATAAAAATTTATGACAGTCATCAACTTAAGCGTAGACCTTAACCTGTGCCAGCCTGTACATCATTATTCAAATCGAATGATATTTATATTTATATTCGTATTTATACCACACACACTACATAACCGTGAAATTCTGCTTCTGCCACGGATATCGTATAAGGCTTATGTGGATGTGTGTGTATGTGTGTGTTTATGCAAATGTTATTCATAATATTTGCTTAGAGTAAAACAGCCAACACAACCAACAAAGCTAACATAGCGGTATGTACGTTTATGTGTTTGTGTGCGCACCTTTTATATGTGTTAATTATCACTTGGGGAGCAAGAGCGAAAAGTTGTAAAAAAAAAAGAAGCAACAACAGAGCAGCAATAAAAAGAACGAGCGTAAAAGTTTTTCCTATACAATTATAAGGCGGGTTGTGTGTGAATGAAAGACAGGTGTAAGTGTTTGTACAGTGTCGTGTTTAAAAGGCTGTGTGTGTGTGTGTGTGTGGTTAACTATTTAAATTGATGTGCATTTATGCTGTTGCTTAAAAGAAATTAAAATAAGTGAGTCTTGCGGTAAAACTATTACTAAGAGTAGAGAGTAGCGCCTCTATGTACACACAATACATACACACTTACATTTTTTAAATTGAATAAGAGTCCTAAGAAAAGTTATAACACTTGGTAGTGGTTTAATTTGTTTAGTAACCTTTGCGTCATTTTTCTTCTCTTCTTTCTTATTTTTTTTGCATTCTATTCATAATTTTAGACCCAAGATATAGTTTAGGGTGTAAATAATAATATTCGTATTAAATTCATATAAGAAATATGAAGAATTCTTAAGATAAGTAAACTTTGTCAAATCTGGTCAAATCTTGGATATTTCTGGAGAAGGGTTATAAGATCAGATACACCCACAATTTACGATATACATCTTTTAGTACAGAAACTATAGAACTTTTAAACATATTCCAATAATTGTTAAAAGAAGCCACAATTGTATATATGCCACGCCCATTAATTACATATAAATGTGTGATTACATGTCATCTCTTAGTATAGAATAAAATCATTAAACATTCTTCAATTTTTAGCATAGCGGTGGATGGGATTACTATGGATAAGTACAATAAATTATAAAAATAAAATATAAAGTCTTTTGTTTATTGTGGGTGCGACCACGACAATTTTTGTCACATCGATAAATGTATGGTATAATTATGGATATAAATGCCAAATTTCCACTTAATAGATCAATTTTTGTAACAGATAAAAAGATGTTTGGCGATTGTAGGCGTGACTCTTAATCGATTTTTCCCGTTTAAAATAGCGATCTACGCGAAATAATTTGAAATGTTTGTATAAAAATTTCAGCTTCATATCTCAACATTTACGTCCATGAGAATGCCAACAACAGACAGTCACACGGACACATGGACATACATGTCTAGATTGAATCAATTTTTGACGCTCATCAAGAATGTATATACTTTGTATGGTCTCAATCGCCTCTGTCTGGGTGTAGCTCCCATCCTATGCGGAACGTTTCAAAAACATGGTCCATCTCTGAAGCGATTTCCAGCTAAAATTGTAGAATTTTACACAAACTTGCAAGATTTCACTTCTTTTACACTCAGGAGAAAACTGGAAGGAATTAACTTGACGTGAATGATTCAATCAACACTAGCCATGCGTCTTAGTATGTATTTCCCCTTTTTTATAACTTTACTTGAAATTCATATGATCTCAGACACTTTTTGAAATCATATCAATTCTGTTGAAAAATTTTCTTTCATTTATTCATAAGTTTTCATATCATTTGGTAAAATTGTGGAGAATTTCCATTTTTTTTAAATTTGAAATAAAAATTGTGAAATAATTTTAAACCGGCCACGTGCTCGAAACTGACATATAGCGGAACCAGCACGTGGTTAAAAACTGCGTACTGGACACATTAAATGCTAGCGTGCCAGTTGAATATGAGAGCTTGTCCCTGCGTGATAACGTGGAGACAGCGGTAAGCGAAGTCGCCATATATCTAATAAAGAATAAAAATTTATAATCAATAAAGGATCTAATTAATTAATTTATTTCTAATTAATTTATTTCTATAACAGCTCCCAATGTTTGTAAAATTCCTACAGTTTTCTTCGTAAAGAGGGTGCAATAAGTTCCGCTCCAGCCTAAACAATTACCGATCGCCAAAAACCCACAACTTTACCTAACATACCAACACCCGGTCCCGGTTACAACCATGTATTCTCCTCCTCCTCGTCGACATAAAAATTCTACCGTTGATACAATGAAACCCGGTGCGGGAGCTCATTGCCCCGAAAAGGTAATACTAAGTATATAAAAAAAGTACATGAATTATTAATAAATCATACACTTGACAGATGAAGTTCTCCCATGTACCGGCGTATAGTTTTGGTATAAAACATTCCCCTTACTTGGGTTGTTTGAGAGAACATCACGATCATGGCTTCGCGGAAACTTGTTCAAAACAATAATTGGACCCTTTTTTTAGTTGAGAGCCTAGCTTTCTCTTCATTTAAGTATAACTTTAATTTTTAATTATGTACAAAATTAATTTTATCGTATAAAATTTGACCATTTTTTTTTATATTTTATATTATTTTAGTTTAGTTTATTTAGGTTTAGTTTATTTACTAATTATTTTAAAATGTACGAGTATTCTTAGGTTATTATTAGATGTAATTGATTTTATTTTAACAAAATTGTTTGTCTGTGTGTGTGTTTGTGTGTGAATATAATAATAAATTTAGGTTAGGTTTACTAACAAAATTATATAAAAAACCAGAGTTTTCTATTAAAAGCAAAAGAATTCAGACTTATAAGAATACTAAATTTGTTATTCCGCGTTTGCAACATCCAGACAGGCGCCAGAGACTCTACAAAGTATATATTTTGATCAGCATCAAAAACTGAATCGATCTAGATATGTATATCCGTGTGTCCGTACGTCTGTCTGTGGTGATTCAATCAATGTTTCTAGCAAGATTGAAGTCAGTATCTCCATTTTTGGAACCAGAAAAATACTATCACAGACAGACGGTCAGACATATACATACTTTGTAGGGTCTCTGAAGCTTCTTTCTGTATGTTAGAAACGTTTTGATGAAATGACTGTAGCCCCGACCCCACCCCAAGGTCGATCAACCTGCACTACTGTGTCTTTTACACGTATGTTCAAAATGTTAATCAATTCTCTGCTTCATTAGTTTTCTTTCAATTAGTTTACATTACATATGTTAACTACTTGTTTTCTCGTACATTTAAATTAATATAAGGGGTTATAAAAATCGATCCGTTTTCAAGAGGGTTCCTTCTTGGGCTAATACATGTCCTTGTGCCAAATTTCATCAAAATATCTCAAAAAAGCGACCTGTAGCTTACGCACAAAACTAGATGGACAGACGGACATGAATAAATCGATTCAGATTTTGATTCTGAATGGATCGATATAATTGAAGATCCGTATGGTATTTGCCGTTTAGAAGTTACAAACACCCGCACAAACTTAATATACTCTTTGCCATAAGTGATGCAGGCTGTATGTGTTTTACGTGAGCACTTGCCGTTAAAACTTAATCTTACGGTGCAAAAACATGATTTTGGTTGGACTGCATTGTAAGGATGTGTTTCTTAGCGGTTAAGGGTAACATCATCAAGGTGGAAAAAAGGTGATAAACACACACAGCCACCACGAAACTCCCACTAGAGGACCTACCCCTAAGCCGGGTCAGCAAGATGGGGCTCCGGCAACCCCTCGTACCAGCTATAACTCTTCCGTCAGAATTCGCAACCCCAGATGTTAAGGGTTACCCCCATTTGGTGCCTTACCACCTGTAGCTGGTGCCGAATATTAAAGCTCGGTAAACCGAGCTCCAACCAAGTCGGTCTAGCGATACACTTGGAGAAACTTGAGGCAGTGCTTCACCAAGTGCATCGCTCCGACTTATCTAAATAAATCAGACAGACAATCAACCACATATTACATCAGACAGAAAGCATAATACCCTAAAGGGGAGAGAGGATAGAAGCAGCAGCACAACACCGAGCATGTGGTCACCTATACAAAATATAGCCATACAACAACTTATACTAATACTTCAAACTAATTGTATCTTATTCTAACCGTCGGTCCAAAAGCCGACGTCTGCTAAAAGCGGCATTGACAAAAAAGGCCAACCAATCGTAGTCTCTCTACCACTTAAATTCTCCATCACGCACTTTGATTTCCATGGCAGGTAAATCCCTGATGTCGGCGTACAATTCACATGTGCAGAGCACACGTAGCGAATCCTCAATCACTGAACCACATACACATGTACTCGAATCCGCCAGGTTCCTATCATGGAGCCAAGGCCGAGTCAGTATGTATTCAAGGAAGAGGGAAAACCTCAAACCTCTCCTTACAAACGTATCTGAAACATTCGGGGCGAAGAGGGGTGTGACCCTGCAGTGGCGCAGGCTACAATGATACTCGCCATTGCTGTGACCCTACTACCGTCTTTGGTACAACCATACTGAACACGTTCTTATACAATATTTCATTTCATCAGCCAGAGTATATTAATTGCACTCTCTGCACAGCTTAAAACCCAACTCTAACCATCCAACAATAAACTCGACTTGGACTATTTTCTTTAAAAATGAACGTTTTTATTGCCATAAAAACACATTAAATCATATCTATAAAATAACGGCTTGTTCACACAAACTGCATTTAACCTTTTCCTTAATTTGTTATACAATCTTTAAACAGTAATACATGGAAAAATGTTACAAAAAGAATGCAATAACTTTACTTTATAATAAAATCACTTGTTGTTTATTTCTTGATTTTCTTAATATAAAATTCCAGTTCTTTGCCCTCCAAGATGTAGCCATCAGCACGACCGCACTGGCCGGGACGGGAAGCAATGCAAGCTAGAAAGCAGAAAAAACAACATAAAATTATAAAAATGTGTTTATAGAAAAGTAAACCTTTAGACTAAGATTAACTAATTAATAATCAGAGTAACTATGACGAGCTAAAATCACACCCGGCCCGAGTCTGTGCATCCTCCTTAAAACAAGTGGGAAGACAAAATCTTAATAAAACAGCCAGATCGCTTCTTAAGTTGTCATCATTTTAAATTGAATACTTAACGTTGATCATGTCATGGTTATCACCACTTACCTAGTAAACGGCCCGAGACAAATTGATCTTCTAAAGCTTGCTCAACTTTGGCATACTTTTGTCTCTCCAAATATTTCTTCATTGTCTTTTCACTTCTCTTCTTTGTCAAAACATCATCTTCATCTTCTTTTTGTTGTTGCTTCAGGTTACGTTTACGGCCCAAAGGCAGCACATAATGTGATTCGTACCATTGACGGAAGGGCGTCGCATCAATAACAACAATAGTGTTCTTCACCAAAGTTTTGGTGCGTACCAACTCGTTGTTGGAGGCATTATACACCACATCGGCAATACGGGTCTTGCGGGCAATACCTTCCGACGCCCAAGAGAAATTGCCGTTTTCTAAACGTAACGCACGTAATTTAGTATTGCCACCACGTGTTCGCACTTTGTGTATGCGCGCACCACCAAGCTGAAAGAAATATTTAATAAATTGCGATTCTTCAGCACACAATTATAAGCTGTCATATAACAATAATCAGAGCTGCATAGGCAAGTAATTTAATCATCATCTAAAAGTTTATATAAAATATAAACTTTACAGTTGACACGCTGTAACATCATTTATTTTACTTAGAATGTAAGGCAGCATCACGTGCTTTTTCCACCTTACCTTAGTATTTGCGGCCGGACGACCCAACTCGAACTTGCGCTTCTTACGCAATGGTTTACGTTTGCCACCAGTGGCTCGCCTTTTATGAGCACTATCTCTGCTAATACCTGAAAATCATAATTACAAAAACTGCACTCCCCATCATTCCACATTATCGGCTAAAGATATTCAAGAAAATCCTTATACAAAATTGCAAATTTATCAACTATTAGCTTTATTTGATATATTGTTGAATTTAAACTTTCAATTAATTTCATTTTTCTTTCACTTTCTTAGGTTTTTTAATTAATTTTAGATTTTCTTGAAGATATTTTTAATGTTGGCCGCTCATCAATAATGTGTATACTTTGGGTGGTCTCAATCGCCTCTGTCTGGGTGTAGCTCCCATCCTATGCGGAACGTTTTAAAAATATGGTCCATCTCTGAAGCGATTTCCAGCTAAAATTGTAGAATTTTACACAAACTTGCAAGATTTCACTTCTTTTACACTCAGGAGAAAACTGGAAGGAATTAACTTAACGTGAATGATTCAATCAACACTAGCCATGCGTCTTAGTATGTATTTCCCCTTTTTTATAACTTTACTTGAAATTCATATGATCTCAGACACTTTTTGAAATCATATCAATTCTGTAGAAAAATTTTATTTCATTTCTTCGAAAGTTTTCATTTCATTTGGTAAAATTGTGGAGAATTTCCATTTTTTTTAAATTTGAAATAAAAATTGTGAAATAATTTTAAACCGGCCACGTGCTCGAAACTGACATATAGCGGAACCAGCACGTGGTTAAAAACTGCGTACTGGACACATTAAATGCTAGCGTGCCAGTTGAATATGAGAGCTTGTCCCTGCGTGATAACGTGGAGACAGCGGTAAGCGAAGTCGCCATATATCTAATAAAGAATAAAAATTTATAATCAATAAAGGATCTAATTAATTAATTTATTTCTAATTAATTTATTTCTATAACAGCTCCCAATGTTTGTAAAATTCCTACAGTTTTCTTCGTAAAGAGGGTGCAATAAGTTCCGCTCCAGCCTAAACAATTACCGATCGCCAAAAACCCACAACTTTACCTAACATACCAACACCCGGTCCCGGTTACAACCATGTATTCTCCTCCTCCTCGTCGACATAAAAATTCTACCGTTGATACAATGAAACCCGGTGCGGGAGCTCATTGCCCCGAAAAGGTAATACTAAGTATATAAAAAAAGTACATGAATTAATAATAAATCATACACTTGACAGATGAAGTTCTCCCATGTACCGGCGTATAGTTTTGGTATAAAACATTCCCCTTACTTGGGTTGTTTGAGAGAACATCACGATCATGGCTTCGCGGAAACTTGTTCAAAACAATAATTGGACCCTTTTTTTAGTTGAGAGCCTAGCTTTCTCTTCATTTAAGTATAACTTTAATTTTTAATTATGTACAAAATTAATTTTATCGTATAAAATTTGACCATTTTTTTTTATATTTTATATTATTTTAGTTTAGTTTATTTAGGTTTAGTTTATTTACTAATTATTTTAAAATGTACGAGTATTCTTAGGTTATTATTAGATGTAATTGATTTTATTTTAACAAAATTATTTGTCTGAGTGTGTTTGTGTGTGAATATAATAATAAATTTAGGTTAGGTTTACTAACAAAATTATATAAAAAACCAGAGTTTTCTATTAAAAGCAAAAGATTTCAGACTTATAAGAATACTAAATTTGTTATTCCGCGTTTGCAACATCCAGACAGGCGCCAGAGACTCTACAAAGTATATATTTTGATCAGCATCAAAAACTGAATCGATCTAGATATGTATATCCGTGTGTCCGTACGTCTGTCTGTGGTGATTCAATCAATGTTTCTAGCAAGATTGAAGTCAGTATCTCCATTTTTGGAACCAGAAAAATACTATCACAGACAGACGGTCAGACATATACATACTTTGTAGGGTCTCTGAAGCTTCTTTCTGTATGTTAGAAACGTTTTGATGAAATGACTGTAGCCCCGACCCCACCCCAAGGTCGATCAACCTGCACTACTGTGTCTTTTACACGTATGTTCAAAATGTTAATCAATTCTCTGCTTCATTAGTTTTCTTTCAATTAGTTTACATTACATATATTGACTACTTGTTTTCTCGTATATTTAAATTAATATAAGGGGTTATAAAAATCGATCCGTTTTCAAGAGGGTTCCTTCTTGGGCTAATACATGTCCTTGTGCCAAATTTCATCAAAATATCTCAAAAAAGCGACCTGTAGCTTACGCACAAAACTAGATGGACAGACGGACATGAATAAATCGATTCAGATTTTGATTCTGAATGGATCGATATAATTGAAGGTCCGTATGGTATTTGCCGTTTAGAAGTTACAAACACCCGCACAAACTTAATATACTCTTTGCCATAAGTGATGCAGGCTGTATGTGTTTTACGTGAGCACTTGCCGTTAAAACTTAATCTTACGGTGCAAAAACATGATTTTGGTTGGACTGCATTGTAAGGATGTGTTTCTTAGCGGTTAAGGGTAACATCATCAAGGTGGAAAAAAGGTGATAAACACACACAGCCACCACGAAACTCCCACTAGGGGACCTACCCCTAAGCCGGGTCAGCAAGATGGGGCTCCGGCAACCCCTCGTACCAGCTATAACTCTTCCGTCAGAATTCGCAACCCCAGATGTTAAGGGTTGCCCCCATTTGGTGCCTTACCACCTGTAGCTGGTGCCGAATATTAAAGCTCGGTAAACCGAGCTCCAACCAAGTCGGTCTAGCGATACACTTGGAGAAACTTGAGGCAGTGCTTCACCAAGTGCATCGCTCCGACTTATCTAAATAAATCAGACAGACAATCAACCACATATTACATCAGACAGAAAGCATAATACCCTAAAGGGGAGAGAGGATAGAAGCAGCAGCACAACACCGAGCACCTATACAAAATATAGCCATACAACAACTTATACTAATACTTCAAACTAATTGTATCTTATTCTAACCGTCGGTCCAAAAGCCGACGTCTGCTAAAAGCGGCATTGACAAAAAAGGCCAACCAATCGTAGTCTCTCTACCACTTAAATTCTCCATCACGCACTTTGATTTCCATGGCAGGTAAATCCCTGATGTCGGCGTACAATTCACATGTGCAGAGCACACGTAGCGAATCCTCAATCACTGAACCACATACACATGTACTCGAATCCGCCAGGTTCCTATCATGGAGCCAAGGCCGAGTCAGTATGTATTCAAGGAAGAGGGAAAACCTCAAATCTCTCCTTGCAAACGTATCTGAAACATTCGGGGCGAAGAGGGGTGTGACCCTGCAGTGGCGCAGGCTACAATGATACTCGCCATTGCTGTGACCCTACTACCGTCTTTGGTACAACCATACTGAACACGTTCTTATACAATATTTCATTTCATCAGCCAGAGTATATTAATTGCACTCTCTGCACAGCTTAAAACCCAACTCTAACCATCCAACAATAAACTCGACTTGGACTATTTTCTTTAAAAATGAACGTTTTTATTGCCATAAAAACACATTAAATCATATCTATAAAATAACGGCTTGTTCACACAAACTGCATTTAACCTTTTCCTTAATTTGTTATACAATCTTTAAACAGTAATACATGGAAAAATGTTACAAAAAGAATGCAATAACTTTACTTTATAATAAAATCACTTGTTGTTTATTTCTTGATTTTCTTAATATAAAATTCCAGTTCTTTGCCCTCCAAGATGTAGCCATCAGCACGACCGCACTGGCCGGGACGGGAAGCAATGCAAGCTAGAAAGTAGAAAAAACAACATAAAATTATAAAAATGTGTTTATAGAAAAGTAAACCTTTAGACTAAGATTAACTAATTAATAATCAGAGTAACTATGACGAGCTAAAATCACACCCGGCCCGAGTCTGTGCATCCCCCTTAAAACAAGTGGGAAGACAAAATCTTAATAAAACAGCCAGATCGCTTCTTAAGTTGTCATCATTTTAAATTGAATACTTAACGTTGATCATGTCATGGTTATCACCACTTACCTAGTAAACGGCCCGAGACAAATTGATCTTCTAAAGCTTGCTCAACTTTGGCATACTTTTGTCTCTCCAAATATTTCTTCATTGTCTTTTCACTTCTCTTCTTTGTCAAAACATCATCTTCATCTTCTTTTTGTTGTTGCTTCAGGTTACGTTTACGGCCCAAAGGTAGCACATAATGTGATTCGTACCATTAACGGAAGGGCGTCGCATCAATAACAACAATAGTGTTCTTCACCAAAGTTTTGGTGCGTACCAACTCGTTGTTGGAGGCATTATACACCACATCGGCAATACGGGTCTTGCGGGCAATACCTTCCGACGCCCAAGAGAAATTGCCGTTTTCTAAACGTAACGCACGTAATTTAGTATTGCCACCACGTGTTCGCACTTTGTGTATGCGCGCACCACCAAGCTGAAAGAAATATTTAATAAATTGCGATTCTTCAGCACACAATTATAAGCTGTCATATAACAATAATCAGAGCTGCATAGGCAAGTAATTTAATCATCATCTAAAAGTTTATATAAAATATAAACTTTACAGTTGACACGCTGTAACATCATTTATTTTACTTAGAATGTAAGGCAGCATCACGTGCTTTTTCCACCTTACCTTAGTATTTGCGGCCGGACGACCCAACTCGAACTTGCGCTTCTTACGCAATGGTTTACGTTTGCCACCAGTGGCTCGCCTTTTATGAGCACTATCTCTGCTAATACCTGAAAATCATAATTACAAAAACTGCACTCCCCATCATTCCACATTATCGGCTAAAGATATTCAAGAAAATCCTTATACAAAATTGCAAATTTATCAACTATTAGCTTTATTTGATATATTGTTGAATTTAAACTTTCAATTAATTTCATTTTTCTTTCACTTTCTTAGGTTTTTTAATTAATTTTAGATTTTCTTGAAGATATTTTTAATGTTGGCCGCTCATCAATAATGTGTATACTTTGGGTGGTCTCAATCGCCTCTGTCTGGGTGTAGCTCCCATCCTATGCGGAACGTTTTAAAAATATGGTCCATCTCTGAAGCGATTTCCAGCTAAAATTGTAGAATTTTACACAAACTTGCAAGATTTCACTTCTTTTACACTCAGGAGAAAACTGGAAGGAATTAACTTAACGTGAATGATTCAATCAACACTAGCCATGCGTCTTAGTATGTATTTCCCCTTTTTTATAACTTTACTTGAAATTCATATGATCTCAGACACTTTTTGAAATCATATCAATTCTGTAGAAAAATTTTATTTCATTTCTTCGAAAGTTTTCATTTCATTTGGTAAAATTGTGGAGAATTTCCATTTTTTTTAAATTTGAAATAAAAATTGTGAAATAATTTTAAACCGGCCACGTGCTCGAAACTGACATATAGCGGAACCAGCACGTGGTTAAAAACTGCGTACTGGACACATTAAATGCTAGCGTGCCAGTTGAATATGAGAGCTTGTCCCTGCGTGATAACGTGGAGACAGCGGTAAGCGAAGTCGCCATATATCTAATAAAGAATAAAAATTTATAATCAATAAAGGATCTAATTAATTAATTTATTTCTAATTAATTTATTTCTATAACAGCTCCCAATGTTTGTAAAATTCCTACAGTTTTCTTCGTAAAGAGGGTGCAATAAGTTCCGCTCCAGCCTAAACAATTACCGATCGCCAAAAACCCACAACTTTACCTAACATACCAACACCCGGTCCCGGTTACAACCATGTATTCTCCTCCTCCTCGTCGACATAAAAATTCTACCGTTGATACAATGAAACCCGGTGCGGGAGCTCATTGCCCCGAAAAGGTAATACTAAGTATATAAAAAAAGTACATGAATTAATAATAAATCATACACTTGACAGATGAAGTTCTCCCATGTACCGGCGTATAGTTTTGGTATAAAACATTCCCCTTACTTGGGTTGTTTGAGAGAACATCACGATCATGGCTTCGCGGAAACTTGTTCAAAACAATAATTGGACCCTTTTTTTAGTTGAGAGCCTAGCTTTCTCTTCATTTAAGTATAACTTTAATTTTTAATTATGTACAAAATTAATTTTATCGTATAAAATTTGACCATTTTTTTTTATATTTTATATTATTTTAGTTTAGTTTATTTAGGTTTAGTTTATTTACTAATTATTTTAAAATGTACGAGTATTCTTAGGTTATTATTAGATGTAATTGATTTTATTTTAACAAAATTGTTTGTCTGTGTGTGTGTTTGTGTGTGAATATAATAATAAATTTAGGTTAGGTTTACTAACAAAATTATATAAAAACCAGAGTTTTCTATTAAAAGCAAAAGATTTCAGACTTATAAGAATACTAAATTTGTTATTCCGCGTTTGCAACATCCAGACAGGCGCCAGAGACTCTACAAAGTATATATTTTGATCAGCATCAAAAACTGAATCGATCTAGATATGTATATCCGTGTGTCCGTACGTCTGTCTGTGGTGATTCAATCAATGTTTCTAGCAAGATTGAAGTCAGTATCTCCATTTTTGGAACCAGAAAAATACTATCACAGACAGACGGTCAGACATATACATACTTTGTAGGGTCTCTGAAGCTTCTTTCTGTATGTTAGAAACGTTTTGATGAAATGACTGTAGCCCCGACCCCACATCAAGGTCGATCAACCTGCACTACTGTGTCTTTTACACGTATGTTCAAAATGTTAATCAATTCTCTGCTTCATTAGTTTTCTTTCAATTAGTTTACATTACATATATTGACTACTTGTTTTCTCGTATATTTAAATTAATATAAGGGGTTATAAAAATCGATCCGTTTTCAAGAGGGTTCCTTCTTGGGCTAATACATGTCCTTGTGCCAAATTTCATCAAAATATCTCAAAAAAGCGACCTGTAGCTTACGCACAAAACTAGATGGACAGACGGACATGAATAAATCGATTCAGATTTTGATTCTGAATGGATCGATATAATTGAAGATCCGTATGGTATTTGCCGTTTAGAAGTTACAAACACCCGCACAAACTTAATATACTCTTTGCCATAAGTGATGCAGGCTGTATGTGTTTTACGTGAGCACTTGCCGTTAAAACTTAATCTTACGGTGCAAAAACATGATTTTGGTTGGACTGCATTGTAAGGATGTGTTTCTTAGCGGTTAAGGGTAACATCATCAAGGTGGAAAAAAGGTGATAAACACACACAGCCACCACGAAACTCCCACTAGGGGACCTACCCCTAAGCCGGGTCAGCAAGATGGGGCTCCGGCAACCCCTCGTACCAGCTATAACTCTTCCGTCAGAATTCGCAACCCCAGATGTTAAGGGTTGCCCCCATTTGGTGCCTTACCACCTGTAGCTGGTGCCGAATATTAAAGCTCGGTAAACCGAGCTCCAACCAAGTCGGTCTAGCGATACACTTGGAGAAACTTGAGGCAGTGCTTCACCAAGTGCATCGCTCCGACTTATCTAAATAAATCAGACAGACAATCAACCACATATTACATCAGACAGAAAGCATAATACCCTAAAGGGGAGAGAGGATAGAAGCAGCAGCACAACACCGAGCATGTGGTCACCTATACAAAATATAGCCATACAACAACTTATACTAATACTTCAAACTAATTGTATCTTATTCTAACCGTCGGTCCAAAAGCCGACGTCTGCTAAAAGCGGCATTGACAAAAAAGGCCAACCAATCGTAGTCTCTCTACCACTTAAATACTCCATCACGCACTTTGATTTCCATGGCAGGTAAATCCCTGATGTCGGCGTACAATTCACATGTGCAGAGCACACGTAGCGAATCCTCAATCACTGAACCACATACACATGTACTCGAATCCGCCAGGTTCCTATCATGGAGCCAAGGCCGAGTCAGTATGTATTCAAGGAAGAGGGAAAACCTCAAACCTCTCCTTGCAAACGTATCTGAAACATTCGGGGCGAAGAGGGGTGTGACCCTGCAGTGGCGCAGGCTACAATGATACTCGCCATTGCTGTGACCCTACTACCGTCTTTGGTACAACCATACTGAACACGTTCTTATACAATATTTCATTCCATCAGCCAGAGTATATTAATTGCACTCTCTGCACAGCTTAAAACCCAACTCTAACCATCCAACAATAAACTCGACTTGGACTATTTTCTTTAAAAATGAACGTTTTTATTGCCATAAAAACACATTAAATCATATCTATAAAATAACGGCTTGTTCACACAAACTGCATTTAACCTTTTCCTTAATTTGTTATACAATCTTTAAACAGTAATACATGGAAAAATGTTACAAAAAGAATGCAATAACTTTACTTTATAATAGAATCACTTGTTGTTTATTTCTTGATTTTCTTAATATAAAATTCCAGTTCTTTGCCCTCCAAGATGTAGCCATCAGCACGACCGCACTGGCCGGGACGGGAAGCAATGCAAGCTAGAAAGCAGAAAAAACAACATAAAATTATAAAAATGTGTTTATAGAAAAGTAAACCTTTAGACTAAGATTAACTAATTAATAATCAGAGTAACTATGACGAGCTAAAATCACACCCGGCCCGAGTCTGTGCATCCCCCTTAAAACAAGTGGGAAGACAAAATCTTAATAAAACAGCCAGATCGCTTCTTAAGTTGTCATCATTTTAAATTGAATACTTAACGTTGATCATGTCATGGTTATCACCACTTACCTAGTAAACGGCCCGAGACAAATTGATCTTCTAAAGCTTGCTCAACTTTGGCATACTTTTGTCTCTCCAAATATTTCTTCATTGTCTTTTCACTTCTCTTCTTTGTCAAAACATCATCTTCATCTTCTTTTTGTTGTTGCTTCAGGTTACGTTTACGGCCCAAAGGCAGCACATAATGTGATTCGTACCATTAACGGAAGGGCGTCGCATCAATAACAACAATAGTGTTCTTCACCAAAGTTTTGGTGCGTACCAACTCGTTGTTGGAGGCATTATACACCACATCGGCAATACGGGTCTTGCGGGCAATACCTTCCGACGCCCAAGAGAAATTGCCGTTTTCTAAACGTAACGCACGTAATTTAGTATTGCCACCACGTGTTCGCACTTTGTGTATGCGCGCACCACCAAGCTGAAAGAAATATTTAATAAATTGCGATTCTTCAGCACACAATTATAAGCTGTCATATAACAATAATCAGAGCTGCATAGGCAAGTAATTTAATCATCATCTAAAAGTTTATATAAAATATAAACTTTACAGTTGACACGCTGTAACATCATTTATTTTACTTAGAATGTAAGGCAGCATCACGTGCTTTTTCCACCTTACCTTAGTATTTGCGGCCGGACGACCCAACTCGAACTTGCGCTTCTTACGCAATGGTTTACGTTTGCCACCAGTGGCTCGCCTTTTATGAGCACTATCTCTGCTAATACCTGAAAATCATAATTACAAAAACTGCACTCCCCATCATTCCACATTATCGGCTAAAGATATTCAAGAAAATCCTTATACAAAATTGCAAATTTATCAACTATTAGCTTTATTTGATATATTGTTGAATTTAAACTTTCAATTAATTTCATTTTTCTTTCACTTTCTTAGGTTTTTTAATTAATTTTAGATTTTCTTGAAGATATTTTTAATGTTGGCCGCTCATCAATAATGTGTATACTTTGGGTGGTCTCAATCGCCTCTGTCTGGGTGTAGCTCCCATCCTATGCGGAACGTTTTAAAAATATGGTCCATCTCTGAAGCGATTTCCAGCTAAAATTGTAGAATTTTACACAAACTTGCAAGATTTCACTTCTTTTACACTCAGGAGAAAACTGGAAGGAATTAACTTAACGTGAATGATTCAATCAACACTAGCCATGCGTCTTAGTATGTATTTCCCCTTTTTTATAACTTTACTTGAAATTCATATGATCTCAGACACTTTTTGAAATCATATCAATTCTGTAGAAAAATTTTATTTCATTTCTTCGAAAGTTTTCATTTCATTTGGTAAAATTGTGGAGAATTTCCATTTTTTTTAAATTTGAAATAAAAATTGTGAAATAATTTTAAACCGGCCACGTGCTCGAAACTGACATATAGCGGAACCAGCACGTGGTTAAAAACTGCGTACTGGACACATTAAATGCTAGCGTGCCAGTTGAATATGAGAGCTTGTCCCTGCGTGATAACGTGGAGACAGCGGTAAGCGAAGTCGCCATATATCTAATAAAGAATAAAAATTTATAATCAATAAAGGATCTAATTAATTAATTTATTTCTAATTAATTTATTTCTATAACAGCTCCCAATGTTTGTAAAATTCCTACAGTTTTCTTCGTAAAGAGGGTGCAATAAGTTCCGCTCCAGCCTAAACAATTACCGATCGCCAAAAACCCACAACTTTACCTAACATACCAACACCCGGTCCCGGTTACAACCATGTATTCTCCTCCTCCTCGTCGACATAAAAATTCTACCGTTGATACAATGAAACCCGGTGCGGGAGCTCATTGCCCCGAAAAGGTAATACTAAGTATATAAAAAAAGTACATGAATTAATAATAAATCATACACTTGACAGATGAAGTTCTCCCATGTACCGGCGTATAGTTTTGGTATAAAACATTCCCCTTACTTGGGTTGTTTGAGAGAACATCACGATCATGGCTTCGCGGAAACTTGTTCAAAACAATAATTGGACCCTTTTTTTAGTTGAGAGCCTAGCTTTCTCTTCATTTAAGTATAACTTTAATTTTTAATTATGTACAAAATTAATTTTATCGTATAAAATTTGACCATTTTTTTTTATATTTTATATTATTTTAGTTTAGTTTATTTAGGTTTAGTTTATTTACTAATTATTTTAAAATGTACGAGTATTCTTAGGTTATTATTAGATGTAATTGATTTTATTTTAACAAAATTGTTTGTCTGTGTGTGTGTTTGTGTGTGAATATAATAATAAATTTAGGTTAGGTTTACTAACAAAATTATATAAAAACCAGAGTTTTCTATTAAAAGCAAAAGATTTCAGACTTATAAGAATACTAAATTTGTTATTCCGCGTTTGCAACATCCAGACAGGCGCCAGAGACTCTACAAAGTATATATTTTGATCAGCATCAAAAACTGAATCGATCTAGATATGTATATCCGTGTGTCCGTACGTCTGTCTGTGGTGATTCAATCAATGTTTCTAGCAAGATTGAAGTCAGTATCTCCATTTTTGGAACCAGAAAAATACTATCACAGACAGACGGTCAGACATATACATACTTTGTAGGGTCTCTGAAGCTTCTTTCTGTATGTTAGAAACGTTTTGATGAAATGACTGTAGCCCCGACCCCACATCAAGGTCGATCAACCTGCACTACTGTGTCTTTTACACGTATGTTCAAAATGTTAATCAATTCTCTGCTTCATTAGTTTTCTTTCAATTAGTTTACATTACATATATTGACTACTTGTTTTCTCGTATATTTAAATTAATATAAGGGGTTATAAAAATCGATCCGTTTTCAAGAGGGTTCCTTCTTGGGCTAATACATGTCCTTGTGCCAAATTTCATCAAAATATCTCAAAAAAGCGACCTGTAGCTTACGCACAAAACTAGATGGACAGACGGACATGAATAAATCGATTCAGATTTTGATTCTGAATGGATCGATATAATTGAAGATCCGTATGGTATTTGCCGTTTAGAAGTTACAAACACCCGCACAAACTTAATATACTCTTTGCCATAAGTGATGCAGGCTGTATGTGTTTTACGTGAGCACTTGCCGTTAAAACTTAATCTTACGGTGCAAAAACATGATTTTGGTTGGACTGCATTGTAAGGATGTGTTTCTTAGCGGTTAAGGGTAACATCATCAAGGTGGAAAAAAGGTGATAAACACACACAGCCACCACGAAACTCCCACTAGGGGACCTACCCCTAAGCCGGGTCAGCAAGATGGGGCTCCGGCAACCCCTCGTACCAGCTATAACTCTTCCGTCAGAATTCGCAACCCCAGATGTTAAGGGTTGCCCCCATTTGGTGCCTTACCACCTGTAGCTGGTGCCGAATATTAAAGCTCGGTAAACCGAGCTCCAACCAAGTCGGTCTAGCGATACACTTGGAGAAACTTGAGGCAGTGCTTCACCAAGTGCATCGCTCCGACTTATCTAAATAAATCAGACAGACAATCAACCACATATTACATCAGACAGAAAGCATAATACCCTAAAGGGGAGAGAGGATAGAAGCAGCAGCACAACACCGAGCATGTGGTCACCTATACAAAATATAGCCATACAACAACTTATACTAATACTTCAAACTAATTGTATCTTATTCTAACCGTCGGTCCAAAAGCCGACGTCTGCTAAAAGCGGCATTGACAAAAAAGGCCAACCAATCGTAGTCTCTCTACCACTTAAATACTCCATCACGCACTTTGATTTCCATGGCAGGTAAATCCCTGATGTCGGTGTACAATTCACATGTGCAGAGCACACGTAGCGAATCCTCAATCACTGAACCACATACACATGTACTCGAATCCGCCAGGTTCCTATCATGGAGCCAAGGCCGAGTCAGTATGTATTCAAGGAAGAGGGAAAACCTCAAACCTCTCCTTGCAAACGTATCTGAAACATTCGGGGCGAAGAGGGGTGTGACCCTGCAGTGGCGCAGGCTACAATGATACTCGCCATTGCTGTGACCCTACTACCGTCTTTGGTACAACCATACTGAACACGTTCTTATACAATATTTCATTCCATCAGCCAGAGTATATTAATTGCACTCTCTGCACAGCTTAAAACCCAACTCTAACCATCCAACAATAAACTCGACTTGGACTATTTTCTTTAAAAATGAACGTTTTTATTGCCATAAAAACACATTAAATCATATCTATAAAATAACGGCTTGTTCACACAAACTGCATTTAACCTTTTCCTTAATTTGTTATACAATCTTTAAACAGTAATACATGGAAAAATGTTACAAAAAGAATGCAATAACTTTACTTTATAATAAAATCACTTGTTGTTTATTTCTTGATTTTCTTAATATAAAATTCCAGTTCTTTGCCCTCCAAGATGTAGCCATCAGCACGACCGCACTGGCCGGGACGAGAAGCAATGCAAGCTAGAAAGCAGAAAAAACAACATAAAATTATAAAAATGTGTTTATAGAAAAGTAAACCTTTAGACTAAGATTAACTAATTAATAATCAGAGTAACTATGACGAGCTAAAATCACACCCGGCCCGAGTCTGTGCATCCCCCTTAAAACAAGTGGGAAGACAAAATCTTAATAAAACAGCCAGATCGCTTCTTAAGTTGTCATCATTTTAAATTGAATACTTAACGTTGATCATGTCATGGTTATCACCACTTACCTAGTAAACGGCCCGAGACAAATTGATCTTCTAAAGCTTGCTCAACTTTGGCATACTTTTGTCTCTCCAAATATTTCTTCATTGTCTTTTCACTTCTCTTCTTTGTCAAAACATCATCTTCATCTTCTTTTTGTTGTTGCTTCAGGTTACGTTTACGGCCCAAAGGCAGCACATAATGTGATTCGTACCATTGACGGAAGGGCGTCGCATCAATAACAACAATAGTGTTCTTCACCAAAGTTTTGGTGCGTACCAACTCGTTGTTGGAGGCATTATACACCACATCGGCAATACGGGTCTTGCGGGCAATACCTTCCGACGCCCAAGAGAAATTGCCGTTTTCTAAACGTAACGCACGTAATTTAGTATTGCCACCACGTGTTCGCACTTTGTGTATGCGCGCACCACCAAGCTGAAAGAAATATTTAATAAATTGCGATTCTTCAGCACACAATTATAAGCTGTCATATAACAATAATCAGAGCTGCATAGGCAAGTAATTTAATCATCATCTAAAAGTTTATATAAAATATAAACTTTACAGTTGACACGCTGTAACATCATTTATTTTACTTAGAATGTAAGGCAGCATCACGTGCTTTTTCCACCTTACCTTAGTATTTGCGGCCGGACGACCCAACTCGAACTTGCGCTTCTTACGCAATGGTTTACGTTTGCCACCAGTGGCTCGCCTTTTATGAGCACTATCTCTGCTAATACCTGAAAATCATAATTACAAAAACTGCACTCCCCATCATTCCACATTATCGGCTAAAGATATTCAAGAAAATCCTTATACAAAATTGCAAATTTATCAACTATTAGCTTTATTTGATATATTGTTGAATTTAAACTTTCAATTAATTTCATTTTTCTTTCACTTTCTTAGGTTTTTTAATTAATTTTAGATTTTCTTGAAGATATTTTTAATGTTGGCCGCTCATCAATAATGTGTATACTTTGGGTGGTCTCAATCGCCTCTGTCTGGGTGTAGCTCCCATCCTATGCGGAACGTTTTAAAAATATGGTCCATCTCTGAAGCGATTTCCAGCTAAAATTGTAGAATTTTACACAAACTTGCAAGATTTCACTTCTTTTACACTCAGGAGAAAACTGGAAGGAATTAACTTAACGTGAATGATTCAATCAACACTAGCCATGCGTCTTAGTATGTATTTCCCCTTTTTTATAACTTTACTTGAAATTCATATGATCTCAGACACTTTTTGAAATCATATCAATTCTGTAGAAAAATTTTATTTCATTTCTTCGAAAGTTTTCATTTCATTTGGTAAAATTGTGGAGAATTTCCATTTTTTTTAAATTTGAAATAAAAATTGTGAAATAATTTTAAACCGGCCACGTGCTCGAAACTGACATATAGCGGAACCAGCACGTGGTTAAAAACTGCGTACTGGACACATTAAATGCTAGCGTGCCAGTTGAATATGAGAGCTTGTCCCTGCGTGATAACGTGGAGACAGCGGTAAGCGAAGTCGCCATATATCTAATAAAGAATAAAAATTTATAATCAATAAAGGATCTAATTAATTAATTTATTTCTAATTAATTTATTTCTATAACAGCTCCCAATGTTTGTAAAATTCCTACAGTTTTCTTCGTAAAGAGGGTGCAATAAGTTCCGCTCCAGCCTAAACAATTACCGATCGCCAAAAACCCACAACTTTACCTAACATACCAACACCCGGTCCCGGTTACAACCATGTATTCTCCTCCTCCTCGTCGACATAAAAATTCTACCGTTGATACAATGAAACCCGGTGCGGGAGCTCATTGCCCCGAAAAGGTAATACTAAGTATATAAAAAAAGTACATGAATTAATAATAAATCATACACTTGACAGATGAAGTTCTCCCATGTACCGGCGTATAGTTTTGGTATAAAACATTCCCCTTACTTGGGTTGTTTGAGAGAACATCACGATCATGGCTTCGCGGAAACTTGTTCAAAACAATAATTGGACCCTTTTTTTAGTTGAGAGCCTAGCTTTCTCTTCATTTAAGTATAACTTTAATTTTTAATTATGTACAAAATTAATTTTATCGTATAAAATTTGACCATTTTTTTTTATATTTTATATTATTTTAGTTTAGTTTATTTAGGTTTAGTTTATTTACTAATTATTTTAAAATGTACGAGTATTCTTAGGTTATTATTAGATGTAATTGATTTTATTTTAACAAAATTGTTTGTCTGTGTGTGTGTTTGTGTGTGAATATAATAATAAATTTAGGTTAGGTTTACTAACAAAATTATATAAAAACCAGAGTTTTCTATTAAAAGCAAAAGATTTCAGACTTATAAGAATACTAAATTTGTTATTCCGCGTTTGCAACATCCAGACAGGCGCCAGAGACTCTACAAAGTATATATTTTGATCAGCATCAAAAACTGAATCGATCTAGATATGTATATCCGTGTGTCCGTACGTCTGTCTGTGGTGATTCAATCAATGTTTCTAGCAAGATTGAAGTCAGTATCTCCATTTTTGGAACCAGAAAAATACTATCACAGACAGACGGTCAGACATATACATACTTTGTAGGGTCTCTGAAGCTTCTTTCTGTATGTTAGAAACGTTTTGATGAAATGACTGTAGCCCCGACCCCACATCAAGGTCGATCAACCTGCACTACTGTGTCTTTTACACGTATGTTCAAAATGTTAATCAATTCTCTGCTTCATTAGTTTTCTTTCAATTAGTTTACATTACATATATTGACTACTTGTTTTCTCGTATATTTAAATTAATATAAGGGGTTATAAAAATCGATCCGTTTTCAAGAGGGTTCCTTCTTGGGCTAATACATGTCCTTGTGCCAAATTTCATCAAAATATCTCAAAAAAGCGACCTGTAGCTTACGCACAAAACTAGATGGACAGACGGACATGAATAAATCGATTCAGATTTTGATTCTGAATGGATCGATATAATTGAAGATCCGTATGGTATTTGCCGTTTAGAAGTTACAAACACCCGCACAAACTTAATATACTCTTTGCCATAAGTGATGCAGGCTGTATGTGTTTTACGTGAGCACTTGCCGTTAAAACTTAATCTTACGGTGCAAAAACATGATTTTGGTTGGACTGCATTGTAAGGATGTGTTTCTTAGCGGTTAAGGGTAACATCATCAAGGTGGAAAAAAGGTGATAAACACACACAGCCACCACGAAACTCCCACTAGGGGACCTACCCCTAAGCCGGGTCAGCAAGATGGGGCTCCGGCAACCCCTCGTACCAGCTATAACTCTTCCGTCAGAATTCGCAACCCCAGATGTTAAGGGTTGCCCCCATTTGGTGCCTTACCACCTGTAGCTGGTGCCGAATATTAAAGCTCGGTAAACCGAGCTCCAACCAAGTCGGTCTAGCGATACACTTGGAGAAACTTGAGGCAGTGCTTCACCAAGTGCATCGCTCCGACTTATCTAAATAAATCAGACAGACAATCAACCACATATTACATCAGACAGAAAGCATAATACCCTAAAGGGGAGAGAGGATAGAAGCAGCAGCACAACACCGAGCATGTGGTCACCTATACAAAATATAGCCATACAACAACTTATACTAATACTTCAAACTAATTGTATCTTATTCTAACCGTCGGTCCAAAAGCCGACGTCTGCTAAAAGCGGCATTGACAAAAAAGGCCAACCAATCGTAGTCTCTCTACCACTTAAATTCTCCATCACGCACTTTGATTTCCATGGCAGGTAAATCCCTGATGTCGGCGTACAATTCACATGTGCAGAGCACACGTAGCGAATCCTCAATCACTGAACCACATACACATGTACTCGAATCCGCCAGGTTCCTATCATGGAGCCAAGGCCGAGTCAGTATGTATTCAAGGAAGAGGGAAAACCTCAAACCTCTCCTTACAAACGTATCTGAAACATTCGGGGCGAAGAGGGGTGTGACCCTGCAGTGGCGCAGGCTACAATGATACTCGCCATTGCTGTGACCCTACTACCGTCTTTGGTACAACCATACTGAACACGTTCTTATACAATATTTCATTTCATCAGCCAGAGTATATTAATTGCACTCTCTGCACAGCTTAAAACCCAACTCTAACCATCCAACAATAAACTCGACTTGGACTATTTTCTTTAAAAATGAACGTTTTTATTGCCATAAAAACACATTAAATCATATCTATAAAATAACGGCTTGTTCACACAAACTGCATTTAACCTTTTCCTTAATTTGTTATACAATCTTTAAACAGTAATACATGGAAAAATGTTACAAAAAGAATGCAATAACTTTACTTTATAATAAAATCACTTGTTGTTTATTTCTTGATTTTCTTAATATAAAATTCCAGTTCTTTGCCCTCCAAGATGTAGCCATCAGCACGACCGCACTGGCCGGGACGGGAAGCAATGCAAGCTAGAAAGCAGAAAAAACAACATAAAATTATAAAAATGTGTTTATAGAAAAGTAAACCTTTAGACTAAGATTAACTAATTAATAATCAGAGTAACTATGACGAGCTAAAATCACACCCGGCCCGAGTCTGTGCATCCTCCTTAAAACAAGTGGGAAGACAAAATCTTAATAAAACAGCCAGATCGCTTCTTAAGTTGTCATCATTTTAAATTGAATACTTAACGTTGATCATGTCATGGTTATCACCACTTACCTAGTAAACGGCCCGAGACAAATTGATCTTCTAAAGCTTGCTCAACTTTGGCATACTTTTGTCTCTCCAAATATTTCTTCATTGTCTTTTCACTTCTCTTCTTTGTCAAAACATCATCTTCATCTTCTTTTTGTTGTTGCTTCAGGTTACGTTTACGGCCCAAAGGCAGCACATAATGTGATTCGTACCATTGACGGAAGGGCGTCGCATCAATAACAACAATAGTGTTCTTCACCAAAGTTTTGGTGCGTACCAACTCGTTGTTGGAGGCATTATACACCACATCGGCAATACGGGTCTTGCGGGCAATACCTTCCGACGCCCAAGAGAAATTGCCGTTTTCTAAACGTAACGCACGTAATTTAGTATTGCCACCACGTGTTCGCACTTTGTGTATGCGCGCACCACCAAGCTGAAAGAAATATTTAATAAATTGCGATTCTTCAGCACACAATTATAAGCTGTCATATAACAATAATCAGAGCTGCATAGGCAAGTAATTTAATCATCATCTAAAAGTTTATATAAAATATAAACTTTACAGTTGACACGCTGTAACATCATTTATTTTACTTAGAATGTAAGGCAGCATCACGTGCTTTTTCCACCTTACCTTAGTATTTGCGGCCGGACGACCCAACTCGAACTTGCGCTTCTTACGCAATGGTTTACGTTTGCCACCAGTGGCTCGCCTTTTATGAGCACTATCTCTGCTAATACCTGAAAATCATAATTACAAAAACTGCACTCCCCATCATTCCACATTATCGGCTAAAGATATTCAAGAAAATCCTTATACAAAATTGCAAATTTATCAACTATTAGCTTTATTTGATATATTGTTGAATTTAAACTTTCAATTAATTTCATTTTTCTTTCACTTTCTTAGGTTTTTTAATTAATTTTAGATTTTCTTGAAGATATTTTTAATGTTGGCCATCAACCACTCACCCATGTTCAGTCAACGCGAAAAAAAGAAGGAAGTTGAAAATTTTGCGAAGTTAGCCGCAATACATGTAATAGTACAAAAAACATCTTTGAACCATCCTGTAATAAACAAACTTGAAAGTTATGTAAGCGAAGCTATTGATAAACCATAAATAAATGAAAATATTCTTTAAATATTATATATTAAATTTAGAAAACTAGAAGAAAGAAAAGAAAAATAATACTTTTTTATATATATATTAATAACAAATTGAATTCAGGTTTTTTTTTTTTTTTATTTCCTATATTAAGTTCATATTTCACTTCTTAAACTGATCTATCTACATGTTTTAATAAATTCGTATAATTTTACCACTAAAGCTATATATATAAAAATAAAAATTCCTATTAATTTTCGTATGCATACTGCTAAGTGTTTGAACTTATAAAATATTAAAAAATTATTAACTTATGTAGTTTTCAATTAAATTTTGGATTTTTGCGTTCTATATAGAAACATTTCATGAATTTAATAATTAATGTTTAGGCTTTATGTATATGTATATATATATTAAAAAAAAATCGGTAATGAATTGAATTTTAATGTGAGTACAAAAAATGCACGTACAAAATGTAATCTCTAGATAATATCTTGGTTGTTTTATGCAGCATTTTCCATACTTGCAATTGCATTTGCATGAACCACTACTTTGCCGAAAAGTACATCTCTAACGTTTTAGAATTTGCAGAATAAGTGGATTAAAATTTAGACCGCAGCGGAAAAAATTTTCATTCGCATATAAAATATCTTAAAAATTAGATAAAACGTGGAAAAATATAATCGAAACAAAAAAAAAAGCAAAGGTGCGTAAAATTTTTTAAGTATTTAATTGGATAATATATCACATTAAATAAAGTAATTTATTTTATAAGTCGAGTAAGCGAAAGGAAAATTTTACGTATAAACTCATATATATGCGTTTGTGTCCATGTATAATAAGCAATAAAAATGTGTTGCATATATATACATGTGAATTTAAATTTGTTAATGTGTATGTTGGGGGAAAATAACATACAAAACGAGAAATATATTACGTGTTAAACAAAGAAATCGAAAGTTAATATTATAAAAAGTTACATAAAAAGCAAAGTATATTAATTATTTAGCATAGGAAAACAATAAATGATAAATTTTTTGTTCGGACCTGCAACTGAAATGCAACTCTATAGGATAATGTAGATAATTTCATGTTGTGTGTATTATGATTTCATGCGTCTTAGATAAATCTTGTTCAATAGGTATTTATGTGTTCAACAGAATCAACAAATGTAGTATCGTCTTTCTTTTCGTGCAATCAGTAACGTTTAATAGTATTATGCATACATATGCCTGCATATAAATATATAAAAAGTTCATATATTTGATATGTTTTTTAGCGTCCGCTACACATGTATATACCCCTGTGATAAGAAAATATATTGCAATATCATGTATATATATATGTAGGACCTTTTACAGATTAAAATTTATACAATATGAGTATAAATCGACAATCCTGCTCAACCCATAATATATTAGTAACGAGTCAAGGAATTCTAGAATACAGTTTCAGAACCATTTCATTAGAATGTAGAAGTACAGATCAAACTATTTATTACGTATTAGAGAACATGCCCGTTTTTGTCAATGAAGAGTTTCAAGTCAATATATTTGATTTTTGATTTTTCATTTCATTTACAATTTATAATTGCAGAAAACGATTTTATATTTTATATGCTCTTATTTGTTAATATATATACAATTGTGCACTTTTAACAACTTATTGAGAAATTAATTAAAGGGAAGCGGTAAACAAAGGGAAATCGAAGTAGGAAATAATAGAATATTGCATATTATATTTTGGTAAAAGTAAGAAAGTTAGGCGTATTTTTGTAAAAATACATCAAAGCCGAAAACCTCTTGATTTTTTCGTTCCATTTATCAGGTCGTACATTTTCTGAATAAAAAATGGAACATTGCTTAAGTTCAGGAAATTCTCCTGAAAGTATGGGAAGCGGCAGCGGCAGCGGTAGTGGCAGTGGCAGTAGTAATGGCAATGATTTCAGTACAGCTGTTATGTCAACCATGAAGCATCATCGCATTGGTGATAATGCCAAAAATAAGCAATTATCACCAGAAGTTAAGGAAATCTATCGGTAAATATATATATATATTTTTTTGATTTATTTTATTTTATTTTTTTTTTTTTTTGTTTTTAATCGTATAAAACTTTATTGATTTAATTTATTTGAAATGCATCAAGGTCACTTTATATGGTTGCAAAACAATTGGACGATGAGCGTAAAAAAGTGTCGAGCATGCCGCAATTGTTTAGTAACAGTTTAGAGGAGAAACGCTCTAAACTGGTTCTGTTGTGCAAACAATTAATCTTTAAAGATTACGAGTCGGTGGGTAAGAAGGCACGAGAGATCATGTGGCGTAAGGGTTACTATGATTTTATAGCCTACGTGAAGAAGAACTATGCGCAGGCACTCGGTGATCATAGCCAACCCGGCGTAGTTGAAAATATATTAAAGTTGGAGAAATTTCTTTGTGCTGGCATATTGAACTATAAACGTATCGCCTCGAAAATGGAGGAAATTTACGATTTGGATTTAAAATGGTTAATCGACTTTACGATTATAAATGAGGGCGGCGGCGCTGATGCTGTTAAAGATCCAAAAGCTAGAGGGGATGGTTATGATATGGACAACATGACAAAAGTGTTGGACAAAAGCGTTGAAGCCGTTTCCTTTGCTCTGGATACCATTCATTCATGTCTTCTCAGTTTGGGTGATTTGCATCGCTATTTCATCGATTTTCGCATCAATTCACAGGCGAAAGTCACAAGACCACAAGCTGCCAAATACTATTATGAAGCATTCAAGTTAAATCCGGCCATTGGCATGGCCCAAAATCAACTGGGCACCTTGTATTATGGGCAGAACAACGACTTGGATTCCGTCTATCACTATCTGTACTCGTTGGTCAGCTTGATACCGTTCGAAATGAGCGAACTCAACGTGTGCAAACTGTTTGTCTCACATGCTGACTATTTGGAGAAATTGGATGCAAACAAGATTGCTTTCTGCCTGCAAGACTTCTTTGCCCGCTTCTATCTAATTGTGGACATATTTTTCTTCGATAAAGAAGTGCCCGACTTTAACCCATTGTGCCATTGTGTTTTGGTCGATTTACGCAAAGTGTTGTGCGCCAAAAACATTCACTTAAACGGCCCCAGTCTCTTTAAAATCGTGTCCATTCTGTTCTTCTGCTTGTCCAAATTGAAAATGATTAACTCACAGAAGGTCTACTCCATGAACGCCTTCTTGGTGGCTGTGTGCTCTGATCTGATGGACTCTTGCATTGTCAACTTGGAACAATACATTTTAACCAAAGCCAAAGAGAACGAAGAGTTTCAGGTCATGTATGCGAAAAGGTTCGATCAGTTCGATATGATGGTGCGCAAGTCTCGAAATGAATATAAAAATTGGCTGGCGTTGTGCGGAGATAATGAGCGGCGTGAGAAGAAAGTGAATAAATTATCGCAGAAAGATTTCTCTTCCGATTCACGGGATTCGCAACGTTCGCACGATGATTATATATGTAAAACGCAGGATAGCTGCAAGGGCCACAAGGAGGACGGCCATAAAAATGGGGATGGCGATCCTGTATCGACCCGTTCCTCGGATGAGGCAAAGGAGAGCGACTTGAAAACACCCTTGTCGTGTAAGAGTAAGAAGCGTGGCATGAAGTTGCGACGTCGCAGACGTAAGATCGCTCAATCGGATGATAGTTCCTGTTATGACACGGAATCTGATATGGATACGGACTTTTCCAGCGATGAGGAGGACTACACCGACTTGAGTTCCAATTTTGACACCGATTTCAGCGATATAGAGGGCGGCGAACGTGGCGAGGGAGGCGTTAAAGGAGGTAAGACAAGCTTTGACAATTAACAACAACAAAAACAACAGTTAACAATTGTAACTCTTTTCAGGCTCTCGAAACCACAAACATAACAATGTAATTAATTTGTCACGTGTAGTTTCCAGGGAGAGTCTCAATTCGGCAGAGAACAAGGGACCACCATTCTCCGATAACGAAGACATTGTCATCGAGGAGGAGCACATTGTCTATCCGGGAGACGCCATGGAACAACATTTGCAAAAGACCAATTCACAGGAAGTGGATTCTGAGGAGCTGCTAAAAAGCTTCGAAGTTTTACAATTGAATGGTAATAAATTGAACTTCACCAATTGCGACCACGACGAAATCATGATCAATAATAAGATCGGAGAGAAGCCGTCCAACGAGCCACCCAAGAAAATGGTGTATCGCAACAAATATACAAAAATCAATCCAAACATTATTGTGGAATTCGCTAGAACCGAACCGACCATGCAGGCTTTGAAAATTCTGTTCGACTGGTTGCGCATTAATCATGAAATATTGTTCAATTGTTATCGCACCAATCCGGAATTTGTGCACAAGATTATGAAATTATTGAATTATTGCAACATTGATATATTCACGCGTAAGGTATACTTTGAGCGTGAATTCTTAAAGGCTGTCAATGTCCGTGAGAATCTGTGTGAACTGTTTGATGTGCGCACTAACGTGCCGATGGCCGAAGATTTCATCTTTAAAGCATTCGATATATTTCGAAATACTCAAATCCCGTTGGACTGGGAGACCACCATACGCGACAAAGTCACAACTGAAGAAGAATCCATTTTGCGTATATTCAAAATGGTGGATTTCGGTTTCTTTATATGTAAGCAGCAGAAGTTTAATTATCGCTTTTGTGTCAAGACGCGTCGTTTCACTGAGAATGTCAAAAAGAAGAGGGAGGAGAAGAAGGCATCAAGACGCCGGGAGAAACGTACTGCCAAGAATGCAGCTCGCAAGAGGGTAGAAGGCCGTACTCGCCGTTACTCGGATCGCAAAAATGGTATCGTGCGCAAAAGTTACACCAGCAACGAAGAGAAGGACACTGTCGAGGAGTGCAAGAAGTTGCCCCGCAAGGGGTATTTGCGCAATCGCAATATAGACAAATCGAATGGCAGTAATACCGGAGCTTCCAATGCGGGTGGCACCAGTGCTTCGACTACCACGAACAGTGCGATATGTGAGAAAATGCAATCGAGCAGCGGTGCTGATGAAGAACGCTCCGAAGCCATGTCGCGTAAATGTGAAATTATGGGCAAATTATGGTTAAAAAATGAAGTAGAAACTTTGGAAGAGGAGGTATGCCAACAATATTTTTATCCTTAAATGTAACATTATTGTTAGTTTGTGTTTCAGTTGCGTAAAAATCCTTTGAACATAGTCTTGACTCCTTTCTTGGTGGTGGACGCTAAGGCCCTAACCGAATACAATGGCATCGTCAAGAATTTGGTAAAAAGCAAGAAGTTCATTGTTTTGATACCAAATGCTGGTAAGTGTTGTGCAACTATTCCTACATTTAATATTTTATAATGCTTGGCGCAATAAAACGGCAACAAGAAGAGTTTGATTGTGCGTTTTTTTTTTTTTAGACTCATTTTATAGAAAATTTGTTTGTTGGCGAAATGCTTTCCTTAGTGTATCGCCTTCAGTTTGCGTCCAGTTTTAATATAACATTTATTTACAGTTTTCAATGAACTAGATGATTTGAAGAAACGTAGTGAAAATGCACGTAATGTTATACGTTGGTTGGAGCAGGAATTTAAGCATGGCAATCGTTATATAAGAGCACAACGGGATAATGAGAATTTAACATTTCCCTTAATAAAAATTCCACGAAAATTGGGTAAGTTTGCTAGAAATCTAACTGTAGCATGGTATTCAAACTGTAGTCAATTTACTGCAATACATTTTATTTATTTAAAATATTTGCTTACTTTTTGAACATGTTTTAGATATGTTGTGTATAGTAGTATACGTTGACTATGTACTACAGTTTGACAAACACTAAAGAATATAGCAAAGACGCCATTTCAGACATTACAGTTTACTACATATTGGATGATTTAATTTTATATTTTCCATTTTTATATCTTATAAATAGATCGTGACGCTTCGACTTTTTTGCAAATTGCTCAATTTTGTAATCATTTGGTGGCCAATCATTCAGATCCGAATATAACCGAATACCAAAATCAAGTTGTCACCTATCTGTCCGGTGATTACGTGCACGAGAAACAACGACACCACAACAATTTCAGTTTTACTGGACTTTTGGATTCTATACCAGTACGTTACGATCAAATTGCCAATTTCTATTCGAAATTTAAGGCCAATAAAAAATGAATTGTGTGATAAAGCGGGAGATACGCTGCCTGCATGAGATCGTGTCGTCGTGTGTTCTAATCAATCGTACGTAAAAAAAAAAAACCGTGAAAACGCCATCACAATCACAACAAAACGTTAAATATTTTTAAAAAATAACAAAATTTCAAAAAAAAAAAAAATAAAAAAAAGAAAGTCTGCAACAACAATCGCCGACAGAATGTCGATCAGTAAAATTAAACAAAACACGCCCCTTATAAAAAATAACTGTTGATGTGATGTTCGTTTTCTACTAAATTATACAAATTACACGCGGTCATTACCAACAACAACAACAACAACAACAACAAAACAACAACAACAACAACAACATCACAACTTAACGGTTTTTTAGATTCATCAATGAGCAATGACAAAATATAAGTAGTGGAGACGGAAAGAGGGAGAAAATATAATGAAGCAAGATGTTAAATTTTATGCGGACTAAAAAGGAGAAGGAGAGAATGAATGAATGAATGGTGGGAATAGTAATAGAATGTGGAAAAGGATATCGGGTGCAATCACTCGACATTTAATTTGTTTCTGAAGAACTTTTTTTTTTTTTTCAAATTCAAAACAACAACAACAAATATCTGAAGATTTTTTTTTTTTTTTCTTTCATTAAAGCAGTGAAAAATTTTAAAAGGAGCGATATTCAAACAATTTCGCTCAAATGTTTTCCATTGACAAAACAACATCTATTTCTATAGGATAGCTAGCTTTCTGTGGAGTTTTTATGTTAAATTGAAGCAATTTTCTGTTTATGCGAAAAAAAAATACCCTCTTGAGGCTTTTTTAAGTAGTTTCGGAAGCATCTCTCTAAATGGTAAAAATGCCCAAAAGTTGAGAAATAACAAAAACTGAACTAAAATCCTCAAACTATGCGTAATTACTTTGGGTCAACCCGTAAAAATTATGATATATGTGGGTGTTAGTTGTGTTTTGAAAAGATAAAACGCTTCAAAAACACACTATTTTTATGTTTGTAATTCGTAACATTACAAATGCATATGAATGGAGAACTTTTCTTTTTCATTTTCAAATTTCATTGTCCTTCTGTTGGCGTTTTGAAATAAAAACGCATAATCGGCTTTCCGGACTTCAAAAATGAATTTTTTTTTAGTGTGCACTATGCACTTCACACAAATTTGAAATAATAATAATTTTTTTTCTTTTAAATATCCTTCTGTATGGTAAACAAAATTTCTTACCTAAAAAAATTTTATCAGCAAACATTTTAAATAAAAAAAAAAATTTTTAATTGAATTGAATTAGAAAAATTTCGATCGATCAAATTTCATAAAAATCTTTTTACAAAACTATAAAAGTTCCACATTCGATGCTATCAACACTGAAATTAAACTTAATACCAAACTCGTATGAAATCTAATGAATCGCAGACCCTTTCAAGAAGCGAATGCTACTGCAGTTAGATTTGGGTGAAAAAGTTTAGAAAAACGAAATTTTTCTTCATTAATTTACTCATGATGTTTCATATAGGAAATGTATGAAAATCACTTTTAAAAGTTTTACTCTAAAATTTCTTTAAAAAAAAAACATTAAAAAAAAAACAACAAAAAAAAACCAGGTACATCGAGTTTTCCAACCATAACCTATATTTGAAAACACAATTCAACAACTTTTGATGAAACTCACTGAAATGATGTAATGATGATGTAACAGAAATTACAGTCATTTTAGTTTATTTTAATCATTTTAACAATGTATTCCATACTTTTCCTAATTGTTTTTAATAAAGGTCGGTGACCACAAAAAACAGTTTGTCTTAATTATTTTAAAAATGTTTTCAGGTAAGAGTACTTTGGTTTTCTTCGATCGTTATGCAAATGTTAAAAATAACGATTATAGATTATTTAAACAAAATTGTTCTATTTATTATATTTTTTAACGTTTTTGTAGATAATAATAGATAATATCGCTGTTGTTATACAACGAAGAGAGAAGACGCCATTTGCTGTATTCTCTCAACTTTCCATTGATTGTCAAACTGTAGAATTTTGTCAAACTTTTCATATATTCTCATACCTTTCTCTGCTTAAATTTTATGAAGCCCTGTTCAATCAACAGTTTAAGAATCAACATTATCCAAGTAACAAACACTAATCAATAGTTGGTTCTTTTATAGTTTAAGAGTCATGAAAAAAATTAAACAGCAATAAATTTTGGTACAATGTCTTAATAATTTGTATATTTATTAGTTTTTCTTTCATCAATTTTGCAAATACAAATTATTTTAAAAGGGTTCTACTAGATTTATTCTGGTATATTTTATACATACATTAAATCATAAAATACATTTTTTTTATATGCTTATTATTGTTATTTATTTTTTTTTTAATAATAAAAACAAAACTTAATTATACTACAGCCGCTTATAAATAAAAGAAAAAATATTACATAAATTTTTTTCTAAATCAGTGCCATTTTATATATTGTTTTATTTTTGTTTTTTTATTTTTTTTTTTTTATTATAAAATTGTTTGCCAAAGCTAAGAATTTCGTTTGTTTTTTTTTTTAGTTTTATCTGCTAGTATTTTTAATGATTGTGATTGTGTTTAACGGTTGTGGGAAAGCTAATTTTGTTGAGTATACAATTTTCAAGGGTTTTAGATTTGATTGCATAATAGTTGTAACAAATGCTTAAATAAAGATTTTTAATTATATTATTATGTGTATATGATCAAATACAGTTTGGATGTATTTATAACATATACTTTGTTTTGTATATTCCTTGTGATTTGAATTTTATATACTGTAGATGTAAAAGAAAAGGAGATATATTTAAAAAAAAAAAAAAAAATTTTTTTTTATTTAATTTTTGCACCCTCCACATAAGATTCCTATTCCTAGGCGCCAACAACCTTAGCAAGTGTATATAATATATTCTTGATCAGCATCAATATATAAGAAGATCTGGACCTGGATGTGTTTGTTGTAAATTTTGCTATATTGAGCTAAACTTTTCACAAACTTCTAGTTTCTGCGGATAGATCGCTCTTTAAATTGAACACAATTGAAACGCCCACAATCGATATAAATAATTTTATCTGCCGCGGTATACATGTTAATAATTACAACATATAATAATTTGATGTATGAGCATAATCGGATAACAGACACTCCCACAATTTACCACACACTCAAACCGTATTCTGCCAAAAAACTTGACATTAGAGTCAGTTGTTATTTGAAGGTGTCAACCTGTACTTGCCACGCCCACTCTTTGTATTTACATGTGAAGGGTATTTAAGATCTGATCTAAACCAAATTTCGTTTATTTCACTTGTTTTATCCTGTGATGTAAAGCGTGTTTGTTTTGCCGTATACTGATTTCATTCTTTAGTAGCGTATTGTGAGAAACAAACAGATCGATTGATTAGATTTGCATTTTGTTTTCTTTTTCTTTTTTATATATTAAAAATTCATTTTGTATCGTTTTTGCTGTACGACATATGTGGTCGCTTTTTAAATTTCTATTCCTATGTATGAAAAACTTAAGCTTTGTTTTATAATTATTTACTGAGTTGTTTATAGGTTGTATAAATCTTTTTCATATTTTTATAATGATTATAATGTTATTATGCCGTATATTATATATAATTAATGTACTGCAGTCTTTAGACTGTTTTTTCAACGAGACTTTGTTATCAATTTAATTTATTCAAGAGTTCCTTGCAAGTACTTTTTTGTCTAAACTTTTTGGTAAATTTTTCCAGCTTTGTACACTAAATATACATCTTGTTGTTTGTTATACTCAAAGTTTATTTAATATATATTGTTAGAGAATAATAAGAAAATTCATCTCCATCCAAAGCTCATTCTGATTCTAAATATTAAACTTAAGCTGCAATAACTTAATAATTACATATATATATAAGAAAGCTTCGTGTGTTTTTATAGTTAAACCAGAAAATTTACTAAGTCGAATAAAATTTTGTATTTTTTTTTTTCTAATAATTTCAATAAATTTAAAATAAATAAAAATTTTTATAAAATCGATTTTATGTAAAATCCTTAACAAGTCATAAACTTAATTCAATTTTAGGACGTTAACATATTAGAAGACGGATGTTTTATAAATCACTCAATTTGGACTCAAAGTCTAAAGAAATTGTAATTTTGAATACTTGTTTTCTTAAGTAAAATATTTTTTTACATTTAATAATAATAAAAAAAAAAAAAAACATATATTTCACATAAAAGTAAGCTTTAACCCTAGAAAGCAGGGTAAAGTAACACAAACAGAGAAATTATACTTAAAATTTTATTTATAAAAATAAATCAACAATTTTTTTTTATATAATATTAATAAAAACAAATTGATTATTTACACATTATAAAAATATATATAAATTTTTTAAAACACAAAAAAAAAAATTAAAGAACAAAGGAACAGTTTTAAAAAACATTTACGTAGTAAACCTGAATTTTTATTTTTAATTAAGTATATATTTTAAAATAAATATTTTAGTAAAATTAAAAAAATAACCTTTTGGTTTTATTAACATTTATAAACGTAAAATATACCAAAAATAAAAATTTAATATTTTTTAAAAAGTTAAGCGTGCTTTTTTTCGTTTTTTTTTATTTAATGTTTCCCTTTAAATAACTCCAGATAGGGTTTTCTCATAAGGGGTACCTAAGGTATCGCGGCGTCTGGGTAGTGTACCACTTGCGGTTAAGGGGGCCGATTCCGGACAACCCAAACTAGTTAATAGTTCAACTAAAGCTGATGTCTCCTCAACGCTATAATGGGGAGCTGGTATACCACCATTTGTTGTTGTACTGTTGGCATGATTAGAAGATGAAGTGGTATTAATACAACCACCGCCGCCATTGCCACCCACACTACTGCTATGACTAATAGTATTGTTGCTTACAGTAGCTGTAGAAGAGGCATTCGATACTGATGAACATGACGACGAGGTGTTGCTAGCACTAGAGTTATTTGAATTTGTATTGGTAGTGGCTGCAGCGGCAGCTTTTACGATCGCCTTTAACGATTTAGCGGTAGCTAAAGATTGAGCTGCTCTAGCATAGGCTAAACAAGTGCGTCCTTCATGATCGGTATGCTTAATATTGGCCCCATTCTATAAAAGACATTGAATTTTTATCATTTAATTTTGATTTTTAAAAATCGATTTGAACACAATTTTGGAAAACTGACCCATATCAACAGTTGAGCTATGGCCAAATTGCCAATTGCACAGGCCAATAATAATGGAGTTCTTACATCTCTGGGACTAACGCTAGTATTCGTAATCTCTGTAGTGGCATTAGCCAATAATAAAACTATCGATCTCATATCAGATCTAAAACCAACGACAAAATTTAAAATATTTACAAAACATTCCATTTCCCTTGAATTTGCATTAATGTCTCTTTTTACCTTATCACAGCCTCAATCAGTTGCTGTCCTGGTGTAGCATTACTGTTTGTTGCAGTACATGAAGGTAAAAATTCTTTAATTTCATATTTACTACGTATCCATGATTCCTTCTCTTCTCTGGATGAGTTTGGTTTTGGTTTGGAGCGTTGCTTGGTATTCGCTTCCCAAACTGAATTCGCCAAACTATTACCGATAGCCAGTAGCACACTTAAATGACCGGCTCTACAAAAAAAAGCAAATTTTATTAAAAGGAAAAAGGAAAAGAAAATCATATTGTACTTACGGCCAATCATCCAAACCCAAAGAGCGCACTTTGCTTATATGAGAACCCATATTGCGATGTATACCCGAACATTCTATGCACATGACAACACCTAAATTTAAACTAGCCCACTCAGGATCTGCAAGAAATATTACAATTTTTTTTTTTTTTGAAACAATATTAATTCAGTGAAATGTCTTTGTTTAACGAAAAAATTATAAAAACAGAAAGTATAACCGATTCATACTCACTTGGGGCATCACAGTCCACACAAAAACCATTGCCTGGTACTCGCGTACGTATCGTCACCATTGAGGCCAATTCACTAGTGGTGGCCGGTTTCATTTTCGTACTCTCTATGCTTTGTAAACTTTTGAAAATCTCTTGTTCTATAGCAGCCACCCATTCGTCGCGTTCTTCAGAATTGGCTGCCTCGAAATGCCATTGCTTTGAATCCAACGATACTATATAGAATTCATAACCATCGGAATCATCAATTTCGTTGGATTTCACGCTACTACTCTTCATGCGACGATGCCTTTTCTTAACATTGGGCGTTTGAGCGTCCAATTTGTTGGACGCATTAACAGCCAATAATTCCCGCTGTTGATGGTGATGTTCTCCAGCAGCACTTAGAAATGTTTGCGAATTACTATTAGACATAGCGATACCCTCATCACCGCTGGTTTGTTGGCTAGAATTTGACTTCATGCCGGGTTCTTTAAAAGATTCAAAAGCTGTAAAAGGAATTTATTAAGTTACGATTCTAGAAAACCCGTTGTTTGTTAATCTATTTACCGTTATTTGTGGATAGCATTGAGGTGGTTAATGCACTATTTGTTATTATGGACTTGGAACCTCTTGGCTTTTGTCCTGGCACTTTTACTGTAACATATTGTAATGGTATCTCTTTGCCGTGTACATCATCCATATAATCATGCAATGACGGATGATACGTTAAACGACCATCATCGCATAATGTTACATATTTTTTCTTCCATTCTTTATTCAATGATTTACTAGATCTTTTATATAAGTAGCCCTGCTTAATGGGTATAGAACGGCCACTACCTAATTCACCATTTTTTGTATCCTTTTCACCTTTTTTCGATGACGAAGGTATAAACAAATTTGAACGACGCCGCGATTTACGGCTAGCTGTAGGTGTAGAGGTGGGAGTGGGTAAATCCTTGACACCGCCACTACCACCACTACTATTACTGTTACCTCCACCTACCAACAAATTTCCATCTTTTTCTCTCAGAGGTACAAGTGATAGAGGAGCTAACGGTTCGATTGATGTATGACTGCCACCTCCACTAATATTATTCATTGTATTCGGTTGCTGTGGCTGATATTTAGTTATATTGTTATTTTCATTCGTCAAGGAATAATCACGTTCACGATTCCTGTTATGATGTTCTCTCAGTTGTACATGTTGTTCATGTGGTTGCGTTGGCCAATTTTTATGATTATTACCACTGATGGGTGGTAAACTATGTTGTTGCTCGTTATGCACAAAGTCTGCACTTATGCGCATGGGTAAATGATGTGTGGAACTTGATAATATATGATGACGATGTGGCAGAGATATATTATTGCCACTAGAGCCATGTGACACCGAATTTGTTGATGTATTATTGGATGTAACGAACCCGTTAGCATTTGTGACACCATTCGTGGTGGCATGATGATAAGAGGCGATACCCAAGCGAGTACCTTGTGGTGTTGTGGGTCTTGAGGTTACAGAGGCGGCGGGTAAAGGCATTCGTTGCGAAAGAATCTTTTGACAAGCTACACATCAAGTGATAAGAAAAAGAAATAAAGGATTTTGCTTAGAAGTGTTGAGAAGTCAAATATTAGAAAAGTTGTCACAATTTATTAACACAACAATAACTAAAATACTTGCAATTGAAAGCAAAATTTTTTGAAATTGAAAGGGCATTTGAATGGAAATATCTTGATTTGAAAAAAAATATTGAAAAAATCTCAAAAAAAAGTTAGACAGAAAAGTAAATTCTCAGACTAACTGATATTTAAAGAGCACTAGCAGTAAGGCTATCAGCTCGACAAAAACTATTGATGGAGTGGGCCTGAAATGATAATTAAGGAAGTGAAAATTATAGCTTTGGCAAAGTTGTAAATGGTATTGATATGTTCAACGGACGGAGTTTGTAAAATTTCTATGTAGGATTTGTGGCCGAAAAAGTTAGATCTTAGAGTGGCAAGTATGTTGATCGCTACATATGCGGCACATTGAAGGTGGTAAATTTCTTAGTAGATAACTGTGATATGTACAATACGTAACCTAGAAAAAACTTTGATTTTTTTTCAATGTACTTTTTTCTTTAATTTCGAAGTGAATCTCAATATCAAGATTTGTACAATATAAACTTTTAGTGGGTTTTATTAAAATACACACTTTGGTGGTGTGCTCATTAAAAATAACAGTTACGACTCACCATCTTGAAAAACTCTTTCCACATTCAGTCCATAAGTGGCACATGTTTCATAATATGAGCAACGCTTCAAATCGTTCGCTAATTTGCGCGCTCTGGAATCATCTATAACACGAGGATTACGATCACTAATGGCATCCTGCGTACCCACCAATATCATGGGAATATCTTGACCATTACGAAAATGCGCCATTTTGGTATAATAATTATAAACGGTATTAAAACTGGATTCGTTTTCTAAACTAAAAACGAATATAACGGCATCAACCCAAGCCGCAAACTGTAACGTAAATAGAGAGAAAAAGAGGGTAAAGGTTTTATTTATGTATACACGTAAAATTTATATGAAACACAACTACTACTTACACCCTTGACTTTGTATAGCCATCAAGGGCTTGATGTGTTAAGGTTAAAATACTCAGAGGAAATGAAATATTTAAAGCTTTTTTGTTTTCTTAAGTATAACGAACTTTGTTAAGAAATAAATTTCAAAAGTCTGCTAAAATGTCGCTAATTTTACTAAAAAACCGATAGTTTACAATTTCATTTTACAACGGAAGTTGTTAAGTGAAAGAGTCCTACCTGTATAGTTTCTTTTTTTTTAAAGTGTCCTAAGTCAACTTTACTTAAAAACATAAAAATTTCATTGAATGTTAAAAAAGCAAACATTTAGCGAATGGAAAGTGGACTTACGTCAGTTTTACAACAAACCATTCATATAATACAGTAACCCTCAATCTAAGGCTTGTAGCTAATGAAGCATAAAACTTTAACTAATTTTCTTGTTTTGACTTAAACTATAAATAAAGTATAATAAACCATTTTTACTTTCAATGGTGTGAGGGTTGCATTTTAGCTTTTGATAAGGAAATCATACTTGAAAGGTATAAATTATATACATAAAGCAAGTGAAAAGTTGGTCCTATCTGAACATTTACTACTCTACCTTATTTAGTTTCACAATTTAAGGAGTTGGATCAGTAAACGGGAGGCGGTGTCTTATAATGGAAATAGGTTCCGATGGGGTCGAAATTTGGCACAGTCAATTTTTAAGCTAATCCTACACAAAAATTTAATAAAAAAATTGAAATTTTGGTCGCAAGAGAAGAATCATTAAAATAGACCGATTAGGTCCATTTTCAATAATGACCCTTCTTGGCCCAGAAAACATTGCTGTATCAAAATTTATCAAAAAAATATCAACAATTGCAATTTATTGGTTGATTACAAGATATACAAAGGACGGACGGACGTACATGGTTAAATCGATTTAGATTTAATTAAAGGTTAGTGTTGCAAACAAATACAATATATTTTAGTATCACTTTGTGGTGTAGGGTATACATATACATATACAACATATAAGTCCAATTAGATCCTTTCTTAAGGAAAACTTCAAACTTCTTCAAAAACGCTTATGACGATGGCGGTACTGATGTACGGTATAACCAAGTTCATGTATATGTTCATGAAAAGCTTACCAAATAACTTAATGCGCAGGCTTGTTGTGCCTCACTGTACCTCTTAACTCTTACCAGTAATAAGGGTGTAAACAAGAAGAGCCTTGTACGTTCTAGTGTACGTGTGCTTAAGATGGGAATGTCAACTACACTTTATAAGAATATTTTGGAACGCACAAAAGAAATTAGTGCGAGAATACAGTCATACAAAGCATTTTTAATAATTTAAATGCTTTTCTTAAAAACTTGGAAACAAAAGCACTTTTATTTAAAAATAATTAAAATTATAATTAAATGTTTTTATTAATCGCAATCACTTGAATGTTTTACACAATTTCTTACTCACATATGAAAAAGTTAAAAAAATTATTTCCGCGTTTTGCTTTTTATACAACTCTCTGCTGTGATAGCTTAATATAAACTGTTCGTATTGTTGCATAAGTAAGTAGAAAACGTTGCATGTGGGAAAGTAACCAGTATCCAGAAACATAGAGAATATTTATAGAGAGCAGTTTGGTTAGCTTGGTTAAAACCGGCATAATATCCTGTAGGACTATAATACAAAACCATCAAGTGGGTGGTGGTGGAATAAAGCCTAACGCGTGGTTTTAAACGAAACTGAAGAAAAGAGAGTGTAAACTGTAAACTGTATTGTTTGGGTCTAAAAATAAAATATTGTCTGAGTACGTAGGCATAAAAGCTACACAAAAAAAAAAAAAAAAATTTTTTTTTTTTTCAACCGGTTACAAGTGTGTTTACTTCATGTACGTATGTATGTGTATGTGTATATATTACATCATATCTGTCAATATGTACATACACATACACATACATTTACTAAATATTTACTCAATTGTCATGCTTTTATCAGAGTATGAGTTTGACAGTGTACGCGTCTGTCGTCAGACTGGCGTCTCATACTGTACTGTGTTCTGTACTGTGTGTATGTTATGTTATACTGTACGAGACTAATGAATGATGTCTAAATAGAAGCGTTCTTGGCAATAGGGTGCCATTGTATTTAACACTCATACATATGAATATTTTGTGAGAGTGTAACAGTAAAAAACGCCACTGTCTGTGTTTTGAATAAAGTTTTTCTTTTTATATTTATATTTTTAGCTGGAAGGTTTTTTTCAAATTTTTTTATTTTAGTTTTTTATTTTTTTTATTTTCTGCCACTTGTTTACTGATACAAATAATAAAAAAAAAATATCAAAAAGAAAACTATTGCATATTTATTAGCTGTGTGTAAATAAAGAAAATTGTTGCCGCGATTTAGGCTAATATTTTTTTTTGAATTATATACAGCCTGAGTTACTTTTGGTGATAGAGATACAGGGGTTGGACAAAATCATATGAACACTCGATATTTATTTATTCATAAGGTGTTGGTTGGGCCATTATTTGCTTTTAGAACGGCTGCAATGCTTCGCGTAATAGATTCGTAGAGTGTCTGAATAGTTCTGCTGTCACTTTTGCCGTTAGTCAGGTAGTTTTATGTTCTTTTTAATGTTCATCGGTATCTGTCAGTCAGTAAACTTGGAGTTTCGCTCATTATTCCTCTTCGATGTTTTACCATGTTTTGTGTATGTTGTCATTGCCGTGAAACGTTAAACAATACAATTTGTCACAGACGCTCCCGCTAACCGAGCACCAAGTACCGAGTATAAGGAAATATTTAGCGTTATAGAGAAACCTTGATAGAATAACCTAAGAAAAAATTCAATTTATTTCTTTAATGCACTGGCGAACTGTACAAGACGGATATTGTAGACAATACAGGAAACCTACTTATTAAAGCTACCAAGCCTCTTCAAAATATATCTTTCTTAAAATAGAAAGCTAACGCTTTTATACTATTCCGTGAACCTATTTTAAGTTATAAGAACCATAATGAATTTAATAATACAGAATTCCTGTATTTAAACTACACTATTTTCAGGTGTACTTCAGATTTCAATATAGTCTAATTGGATTTAAACAGTCATCATTTATACTGTCAGTCAACAGTCAATTGTAATTCAAATAAATAATAATAACAAATGGTGCTATTTATCTGAAGTACAATTGAAATTTTTTAAGTGTATTTGTCTATTGATGAAGTACAAAAGTACTAATTGTATTCTATAAAGTACAAATGTTTCTATTACGTCTGATGTAGATATTTTTTCTTTAAGATATAGTTGACGGATCGTTTAGAAGAAAAGTTGGGTAAAACATTTATCTCTCATTTATTTATTTTCATTAACTTCAACATGATATTAATTATAAACTAATACAGATCAAATTAATGAATTATTCTTATACGGAGGGTGAGTCAAACGTGAGTTCCACCTTACATCACATAAAGCAAAAAGAAGAAATTTGCGTTCTACAGATTCAATCAAGACAATGTGACATATAGAACAAGGTGCCCAGACGATTAAAGAATATTTCAGTGTCGGCCCAATGAGAGCAGTATCATCGAACTCTTTTGATCACCCTTTTCAAGAATACAAGAATCGATTTAGCTATATTCACTAACGATGCAATATGCAAATGGAACCTTAGCTTATAAAAATATAATATGAATATTAATATTTATGATTTTTTTGTATTACTTGAACAAATATACTATCATTCCCTTAAATCAAACCATAATAATATGTAGCATACATTTTGGTGTTAACTTATTATTAAGAAAATAATGCCTACACTATGGTTTTTATAATTTTTTAATACTTTTAATACTTTTTTTGTTGTTTTGTAATTCTCATATAAATAAAAATGTTAAGACTTTTTCTAAAATATAAACAAACTGCGTAAATCACCCTCTTCAGAGTACACAAACTTTGGTAAATAAAAAAAAGCATATTCTTCAAGGTTTTTTCACTTATAAAAGGAAAACACTGAGGAATAGTCAAGTGGTTTCTAAGGGACAAAATAAAATCTGCTAAAAAAAAATAAATATTTTCTTGAGCAAAAAAATTAGACACGCGGCAATATTGTGGGTTATAAAGCGTAACATTGCATATACACACACTTTATATATCAAGTGACAAGTCTCAAGTACTGGGTATGACGTTTGCTCTGTATTCATGTGTGACAATGGGGATGAGGGACTAACGTATTACTTTGTTATGCACTGCAGAGAGATAGAGAGAAAGAGAGATTTTATCAATATTTTTATAAGAAATATTATTTTAATTTGTTGTGAATTTAGAACGACTTTCGAAAGCTTTCCATGACTTTGAGTTGAAGTTTCAAAAACTTGATTACTTGATTACTGCTTGTCTTGAATGTAATAAAACAATAAAAACGTTAAATTTCGCTTAAAGCAAATCTTGCACATTTATGGCCTTTTTTTTAAGGAGAATTCTCCAGTTTCACACTGCCTGAACCTAACCTATGATACCCCGCATTAGAAACTAGAGTAATATGGAAGAAATGTTCTTTTTTTCAATCTTTTTTCGCCCTGAAGACGTATAGATTTACTAATTATTAAGACTTTTGTCAAGTTTAGAAACGATATGAAAATTTTACCAGGCAGAAAAATGAATTTTTTACACATGCGGACAGACAGACATAACAGATAATTGTCTTAGTATTCGATGCTAATTTACATTTCAACATAGGATGAAAACATTACGATACAATAATGATAAAAGTATATTTATTACACCCTTAACCCTATACCGCTCTATGGCAGTCATACCTAAATGTTATGTTCTTAGAACAGTTACAAAAACACTCCTAAACTTAGCGTATTGTGTTTATAGAGTAAAAAAGGACCTTGGTTAGAAAGATAAAATAATAATAAAAAGCAAAGCAACACAAAAGTCAAGGTTGCCTTATATGAGCACATAAAAGACAGTATGAAGCATACGCTGAAATTTATAACTTAATGCTGCGGTGGGCAACTGTAACTATTTTATAACTAAGTTCTAAATAATTTTGTTTATAACTGAATTCTGTTCAGCTTATGAACGACAGCAGTTGAAGCATTTTGACAACCATTTTAATGGAATATGTACATAGATTTCATTCAAGATATGTGCCCACTCCTGCCTTGACTTTTACATTACTTATACAATTTTTTTTATATAAAAAAAGTGATATCATTGAAATTCATTGATATATATTGAGTGTTAAAAGAGTTGTCAGTACTTTTTAATATTATAAAATGAGATAAGTGCACGATAAAAATATAAAATCGTAGACAACTAGCAATATAAGGCAGTTTGTTTACAAGCTATATAAATACAGTAAATAGTAAAGCATTTAATATATATTTAGTAGGTAACTTACTTAAGTTTTCATAAATATTTTTTCTTCATTTATTTGGGGTGTAAAAGTTTTCATAAACTGTGTAAAATGAGATGCCTATCGTTATGTAAATAAATCAAAAATAAAACCACCCCATATATACCCCATACCGTGATAATATAAGCAGTATACCTTTGATGCTTAATTTTAACCATTAACATATATTGTACAGCGTATCAGAATCATTTCTTTTCTACTTTGTGCAAAAGTTTAAAAACAAAGTTCCCAAACTCGAAAGCGACCGGGCAGAACAATTAATATATAGCTGCAGGGGAATAGTCCTGTTGTGTTGTATTTTTTGATTTCACAAAATATCATTTCAATCAAAGCCTTATACCTTCTACTGTTGAAGCCAAAGTACATGTGTCTTTATACCCTCCACATAAAGTGGTGGTATAGTAAGTTTGCTATTCCGTTTGCAACACCCCGAGGTAAATCTGTAATCTGTAAATATCCTCTACAGAGGATATTTACAGATGAGAAATATATCTTGATTAGCATGAAAATCTGAGTTAGACATGTACGTCCATGTGATTGTCCGTTTTTGGCAATCACGCGGTAGTAAATTTTGATATATTAAGCAAAAATTTTGTACGCACACGCATTCAGAGCGCTATTCGGTTAAAAATCTACTTATTTGCCACAAAAAAATACTTATGAAGTTGGTGTATATATTTAGAATTACTCCATTCATCGATCGGATGGCAAAAGTAGGCGTAGTCAAGTAAGAGGCATACCCCCACAATTTAAATCGGTTAAATGCCACGCCCACCAGTCAACTAAATTCTATTTATTTGCCACAAAAATTGAACTATTCAGTTGAAATTTTGTATGCATATGTATAATTATCTTATTCATAAATGGGCCAAAAATGGGTGTGCTTTCATAACAGACACACCCACAATCGACAAAATTCTTTATATCTGCTACAAAATATGATCTATAAACTTGAAATTCGGTATGCCTGTCAATAGTTATACCATCCATCGATGGTCCAAAAATGGGTATAATCGGATAATAAATACGCCCACAATTTATAAAAAACCATACTCCACATAAAATTAGACCTGCAACCTGATACGTAATGGATACACTAGTATAAATTATATATCTAACTGTTACGCCCACCATTGTAGATGTGGAGGGTATTTAAGATTAGGCCTAAGCCAAAATTAGTCCTCTTACTTGTTTTTTTAAAATCCTTATAACAAGGGTTGTACATATTATTTTAATACTTTTTTTAAGTTACCCCCGCGCTCATACAATTTTTTTCTTTTTCATATTTGCACAACAATAAAAGGATTAAGTGTTTATAAGGGAAAGAGAAAGTATTCCGTTTTTATTTTTATTTTTTATTTTTGGTCCATAGCCAGTAATCAGAGTTATATATTTTTTTGTTCTTGAAAGAAAGGCACGTGTTTCCTTGATATATAGGTACATACATTTATACCCATAATTTAAATGGTATAGAAAAATATTGGCAAATGAATAAAAATTTCAATAGCAAATAAAAAGCCTCATAATAACATATATTTATGAGAGATTTAAATAATGATTTAAAAAACACATAAATTACTTTAATTACTTCAATTTATGGTTTTAGCCTTGGGTTCTATATTATGGAATTATCCATCCCAAGCTTTTCCCTAAACTTCCATTGAATGGATAATAAATTTATTAAAAATTGAAAAAATTTGAATATTCTTCTTTTTATATATAAGGAGGAGGGAGTGGCATATATACAATTACACCTATTTTTTTATACCAAATATTTTTTTTTTTTAAATTAAATCTTAACCAAAGAGAGAGGTTCTTGTAAATTGTGGGCGTGGCTTTTAATCGATTTTGATTCATTTTAATAGTAAAATATTGTGTTTTATATTCATTTTATCTAAACTTTTGTGCATTTAAGTAAGCAACGCTTGATGGACGTACGGACACATATGGCTAAATCGATAACATCGAGGGTCTTTAAGCGTTGGCAATGGTAATATTAAACTTTTTGTGTACTGTGATAGTACTACACTTTAAAATGTGGAAGATTTCAACTTATAACCTCGAATTTTTATTAAATTTACAATAAATAAATCTTTACATTTATACAAAGTTATTTCAAGCTTTTATAATAACTTAATAGATTTTTTTTTTATCAACATAAAATATAAGTATATAAATTTCTTATAATATATTCCATCTTTAACAACTATTTTATATCACTGGGAGCACGGCAATGGAACGTAGTGCATAAAAACTGAAATTTTATTTCTTCCAACGTTTAGTTTAAGACTTGAAAAGTTTACTCGTTAGATATTTGAATATGCTTTAAATCATCTTAAAATTCATCTACGTGACTATAAAGTTAAGTTGTTACAACTAAATCTTACCCCCCAGAGATTGATAATAAAAAACTTTTTCTTTCATGCACATAATCAACACTTAACTGTGGCTTAAAACAAGCAATGACGATAATATTTTCCGATTTTCTCTTTCTACTCAACTATGTTGTAGTGTATATTTTATGGTCCATATTATGCTGGTTTACAAGTAACTTTGACAACTATTATGAATGTTAAGGGGGCTGATACATGATTGTTTTCAGCAGTTGTAGTTGCAGTTTGGCCCAATTTTCTATTATTTGTGTTTGAAGTATTTATCTTGTACACAAATGTTTTACGTAGATTTCTTATTTTTATACCCTCCACATCAGTATACTTAGTTTGTCGTTCCGTTTGCAACATTCAGAAGGAGGCGTCAGAGCCCTACAAACTATACATATTCTTGATCAGCATCAAAAACTGAGTCGATCTAAACATGTGCATCCGTATGTCCGTCTCTTGTTGGCATTCTCACGGGCGTAAATTCAAGGATATTGAGGTGAAATTTTGTACAGACACTTTTAGTTTCAGATCGCTTTTTAAGATGGGTAAAATCGGTCAAAAACCGCACCCAAAATCGACAAAAATCTATATACCTGCCACAAAAATTGAGCTATAAAGTTTAAATTTAGTGCACACATATTTACAATTAACTTATTTTAAGCCTAATTTAGTTTGCTTACTTGTTTTATATTTCGGTTTTATTTAAATAACACACAGTAACGTCTGTCTGTGCCTGTGTCTGTCTATATGCATTATTTTAGGTACATGATTAGTTAGCCGTTTATATTGGCCATGTTGTTTTAAACTAAATACAACATTGAGGTCAGCTTGTTATGTTGGTAGATGAATTTCCTTTCACCCCATCCGCCTACCCACACACATATTGTATGATAAGTAAACTAGGATGTACTGACAACATTTAAAGATTTCTATTATTTGCATTGGCCTGTTTGTGTGTTTGTATATTAAATAACGTTATTTGTATTTCAAGTTGAATTTTCGAAAGTTTTTCTTACTTACTTAGTTGCTTAGCTTTTATATTTTCTTTTTTATTCCATTGTTGTTTAGTTTGATTTAAGATTACAAAAACTTTACAATACTACAAAAACGAGTCACGTTTTTGTATTAATTTGAGGTTATTAGCTTTTCGTTTAACACAATTGTGCAAAATTTATCTGCAGTTCATGTAAAATCCAATTTCATGGAGACATTATAATATTGTATTAAAATGTAATATTAAATTTGTAATCAGTTATTGTTGTTATTGTTGTATTATGAATATTAAATATTTAACGTTGTATATATGAAAACGAATAGATAAGTTTTGTCTAACTTAGGTTAAGATGTTTAGTTTAAGTTTAATTTGAGTCAAGTACAGAAAAGGTTTTCTACACCAATTCCAGTTAAAATTGAAAAGATTCCAATTTAAATTGAAAATTTCTAATTTAAATTGTTTATTTATAAAGCATATCCATCGATGTACTAAAAATGGGCAGCACTGGTCTAGAAACACGTCCATAATTTAGAAATATTTGCAAAATTCAATTTTCAAATAGATACGGAATAGATGAACTTTTTGAAAGCATATTTAAGTATCTGCCACGCCCACGTTTTACATATAAATCTGTAGGGTATTTAAGATTTATCCTAAATCAAGCTATTTGTAACTTTTAAACGGCACTGATTAATGGTACATTTTTAAGATCCTCCCCATATAATGCCAGCATTTGTATGACAACAATTTGTAATTCTTAAAATTTTTAAATTAAATTTGTTGAGAAATTTAAGCTATTAAGTTAATTAGCTTAATAATTGACTGTATCAAATTTGATTCCTATCGCAACATGTTGAAAACGCCTTTCCATATAACGTTTTTTCTTAAAGTGAAAGTCACTTAAGAGAATGACTCGCGATTACTGTTTGCAATACCTAGAAGGACATGTCATAGACCCACCAAAATATATATATTCTTGATCAGCATCAAAAATTCAATCTAACTAGTCATGTATGTCCGTATGTCCTATCTGTTGTTGGCATTATCACGGGCGCAAATTTTGAGATATTTAGCTAAATATAAATTGCATGGAATTTATTTAAATATTTTGCAGTCTTTTTATGTTCCTGATAAGGTTATTTAATGGTTCAATCTGCTCGTTCGATAGCTTTAGAACTACCGATCAAAATACTTTATTATTTATTGAAAATCTTTTATTATTATTTAAAGAAGTACGCTTACAAGACAGAAGAAGAGATTCAGTTAAAGAAAGTAAAATAAACTCATGTATTTTTCATCGAAATTCTTCTTCTAAGCTAGTTATAGTTTAAATTTATCTTTTTCTAAATATAATCAAAAACATTTCCATATTATATAATTACAATAAAATGCTTTAACATACTTTTAGGTGCTATTAGAATGCAAATAAAGTTGCATAAATACTGGCAGTTGTTAAAGAAAAATATTTAAAAAAAAAAACGAATTTAATCTTAAAATATTTTATACAAATATTTGTACATAAAAAGTACACACACACACTTGGTCTAATAAATTAAGCAAACATAACATGATTTTTCGTTTATCATGCAAGTGCATTGTTCAAGATATTTTCCCAAGTATTTCGTATTTCAGCTCGTATATTGTTTTTGTTTATCAATAGTTTGAAAAAGGAAGTGACGCAAAATAAATAATTTTATGCAACGGCGCCTTTTATTTGTTACGTAGAGATAGACGCCGCCTAGCAGTACGGAAGGAAGGAGGAAGTGGTTTCAAGATTAAAAGGCAAATAAAAAACATATTTCGCGAATCTTTGAATGTAAGATTATTGCACATTTTTATTGTACTATTAGTATGAAGGAAAGATTTAAATGCGCGTTTAATTTATATGATTTTTTTTGGTTCAATTTTAAATGATTCTATTACCTGCATTTCAGGTGCTCCACCCTCATCTCGTATCAATAATAAATAACTTTGGCCATCAATAAATACTTCTTTCTTGAAACGTCCCCCTTCAGGAGACTCTTCTTGCATATAGGAACCAGTTAAGTAGCGATGAACTAAAGCCGATTTACCCGAACTCAATGAGCCGACTATACCCAAACGTAAATCAGGCACTGAACGTGATATCGTCCACTCTTGACTATTTACAAAAGAATCTGAAATTAGATAACAATACATAACATTTTTAAATGTAATTATATACGAGTTTAGTTAAATTTTTTTTTATTATGCAATATATTTTTTTTTTAATGTCTATTTGTAAACCTTAGGAGAACTTGTTAAACTTGTGTGCAATTTTTATAATAAACGTTAGTTTCTTCCCTAAAAGAAATTTTCATCTTTCTCTCCTCAAAAGAATTTCTATTGGAAACTACCCTCTAATCCAATTTGTGAAACTACCCCAGTACACATAAATAATATATTTTTTTACGATTTTTTAAAAACTCATAATATAGCAATTTTCACGTGTCCATTGCACAAAATGCCACTCATTATGGATTCCATGTCCATGCATTTAGGGAAAAAACCTTTTCATTAAATTTTCTTTCCTTCAAAGAAGGAGTGAGTGAATGTTGTGTCTACACACAGCTCCTCTTCTTCAAATGTCAACCATGTGAAATTGATAGCTAGTTTATTAGCTCGTTGGTTTGTAAACTGGTTTCCTTTGAGAAAATTTGCCTCCATCCTTCTACTCTACTTACATTTTATTATGCAACAATTTGTTTTGGTTTAAACTTATCTCAAAACATATATACGTACTTTATAAATGACTGTTTATTTTATATCTTAAAACACAAAATAAATCATTATTTAAAAAAAGAACTGGTTTTAAGAAAATTTAGGACAAGAAGGGGTTAAAAGTACAATCATTTTCAGGTAGACTGCCAGATTTAATTAATTCAAAATTAAATTGAAATTCAGTACAATTATTTCTGTATAATAACTGTACCTAGGTTCTCATATTAAAATGGGCGAAATTTGTATAGTGACACGCTCACAATTGGCAAAATACTCTCATAAACTCTACTTATAAACATGATGCACATATTTTTAATAACTCTCATCTATCGATTTGATAAAAAAGGGCCTGGTCGAATTTCAGATAGGCTCACAATTTATAACAAAAAACTTTACTTGACACAGAATCAGGCTTGCAAGTTGAGGTCATAGTTAGATCCCTGCCACGAAAAATCACAATCAATCAGTTTTGTTTATAATTTCAGTAGTTATCGAAAAATTGATAAATTATCGAAATCGATAACATTACAAAATCTCTACCTAGATTTTTTTATAAAACATTTCGAGGAATTCAATAAACATTTCAAAAGAATTATCGATTTCGATTATTATAGAACAAATATTACGTTATCGAATTCTAGATATTGCAAAAATTTCATCTTAAATTTTATTTTTAAAAAATTATAAATTTTTGATGATTATAAAATATCGTTATACAAGTTATCGATGCTTTAATAACGATATCAATCATTATTAAAATCGATTATTTATCATTAAAATGCATAAAATAGGTGACAACATTTGAATGATGTTTTTTTTAAGGAGGCATGCTCTATTTCATGTTGGTCGTTACCAGTGATCAAAGACTCGTTAGTGAAATGGTTTAAAGAATCACTTAATCACTGCATGATGGAAACTAAATAAACACCACCAACACTGGACTTACGTTAAGGCTGAATCATTGATTTCTTCTTTCTATTGATTACAAATGTAATCTTTTACGTAGTATTGTAATTAAGCTTAACGTTAAGCATATCATAGCATAAAGAAACTTGTACTCGTGCAATATATGTTTTATTATAAACCCGAAAAAGCATTTTACGCAACTAATGCGTTGTTATTGTGAAATATTAAAAAAAAAATAAATAAAAATATGAAAATATTGTCTGCGTCATAAGCTCATGTTTATCGTGTCACTGTTTGCCTATGTGTATGTTTAAGTAAAAGTCCCATTACATGACCATAGGCAACCGTTTCATTTTGTGTATAGCGAGCGAGACCAAGTCAGCCGTTCATTTGCAAACCAATAATGGACGGACACATAGACGAAAAAATAAAAGCACTTGAGTTTAGCTAAAGTATTGTGTGTAAAACAACAACAACAACAACAACAACAACAACATGTTGTTATTGTTGATGAAAAACCTGTTTATGACATAAATGCGCATAGCAAGCTGTCTTGTTGAATTTTCTTTATGATGTCAGCATAACGTGCTACGTATAACACAACGCCAAGTCTAATAAGTACTCATACCTGTATACGGAACGTAATTAGTTTGGCTTTTGTGTTTAGTTGTTGTTGTTTTTTTTTTTTTTTATATTCAAAACGTGAGGAAAAACTACGTATAATATACAATAGAAAACAAGAGATAGGTAGGTTAGGTACAACAGTAAAAACAAAACAAAAAAAAAAATTGCTTATTAGTATAGAGTGGTGGCCCTCACTCTACATACTCAATTTCCAAGTGGCCTTATGTTGACTAAATAGTCTGCCTTTCAAGAGGGTTTAGGTTGTTAAACACTAACGAATACTAAGGAAAACAATAACAATAACAACATTAAATACAATAGTAACCAGTTTTCCTTAAGGCATATATACCAAAACAATGCACACATACTCGTACATACAATCGTATTGCAAAATATTCGGTATCATCTTGTCATGCATGTGCACGGTAGTTATACATTCACAACACATAAAACAATTAGACAATGGCATTGTCATTGTCTCTCTGCTATTAAACAGCCGTTATCCGAATACATTATACTTATCATGATTCTTGCATTGTTACCTCTTTCAAAAAAAATAAATAAAAATAAACTGTATTGAAGATGTTGGTCAAGCCAAGAGGAGGGAATGACAGGCTGACAGAAATATTATGTTACTCAGTTTGATTGATATTTTGCGTCATACAGTCTTTCACAAAACGAAATGATAAACTGTTACTACAACTATTACTTACTTTACTACCACCAACCACTGCTACAAGACAGTAGTATATGACGTATATTTCATTTGTAAACCTTATGACAAATGCTTGATCTTCTATGTGAGAATATACATTACGCTTGAACACTTTTATGATTGATACGTTTGATATGTGTTTTGTTTGATGCTGGGTGGCAGGCATCAAGCGAAAGAAATTATAAATGTATTTAATTCCCAAGAATTTTTCTTTTCAATGTCGGTGCTCAGGAGATAGGTTTGTGCCGATTTTATACCTCTCAGACATTCAATGTACCAGATTATCAGTATCACACTTTTACGCTGTTTAAGGCTCTAATTTAGGACCATAAGAAGGGTCAGTGTTATCCCTTAACTTGACTCAATTTTATTTTAAGTACCATAAGCTTAGTGCCTCCAACTCAACAGGTTTAATGAACATCCAACTGAATTGTTTGTAGCACAGCTAAGACACAAGTCTTTATGTTTTTTTGTAATATGATAAAGTTTTCACTACGTATGTATTTTGTGTACGTAGTTAAAACTTGGTTCACGTATCAAAAATGATATGACAATGCATAATTTTTGTGACTTATGATCATATAATATTTATATATTGTATTTATAGTATTTACATATAAAACTGACCACACTCTGTGCAGGTGTACAATATCAGACACTTCATATAACATGAACGAATAAATTTATTTTATAATTTTTTTTTTTCTACAATCTTTGTGTTTTAATGTACTCTAGAGTTAAAGTGAAAATGTAATATTCGGTCAGGCTCTATTGTTTAAAACCCTACGTTACTTGGGTTACATAAATTATGCTACAATCAATTCAGTTGTATCAGTAAACGTGAGACATTGTCATATAAGTCACTTCGTAAAATATCATTATATGGAAAAGGATTTTAAAAATGGGCCAAACGGGTTCAAATTTGACCCAGTGAATTATTAAGCTAATAAAATGTTTTTCATGAAATTTTGCAGAAAAATTATAAGATTTGCAATTTTTTGTCATATAAAAACTTTCATTGTATTATAAATCTTATATGGGGAGGAGTTCTAAAAATGGTCCGATTCGATTCATTTTCAATAAGATTCTTCTGTGGGATACACTTGTTCTTTTGTCAAATTTTCTTGAAATAAAGCAATAAATGTGATCCGTAGTTTACGTAAAAACGTATATGGACACACGGACATGGTTAAATAGATTCAGATTTTGATTTTGGATAGATTCTGGTAGAATTGTACAGCAGTAGTTATGAACATTCCCACAAACTTAATATATCTTTTGTCACAAGTAACGCGGTCTATAAAAAAGCATAGAAAAAAAATTCAAAGTGTGCCCATATATAATTTCAATTTCAGTTGTTTTGCGTTTGCCGGTTGGTTGGTTGGTTACATTTGCCATAAAAGGAACCTTAGCTGAGAGCCGGTAAACATTTTAATGGTCTGTTGCATTTTTTTTGTATGGAATAATATGATATGACATTGATTATTATTGTTATGGTAATGTTTCGAGGTGAAATAGATAACTTTGGTATAAAGCGTAAAGTTTAAGTTTAGGTATAAAAAATTGAATTTTGAAATACTTTTATTATAACGCAGCATAACAATAACTCATGCCTGTAGACTTCTTTTGGTACCCTATTGAAGATGAAATTTTTATTCGTGTGGATATTGTGTCAATTAATGAAATAAATTCCTGAAGAAGCTTGAAAACAAACGATTCTAATATAAAGTTTCATTTATAGTTAAACAAATTTATGGCCTTGGATGCTCAAAAGGGAAAAAATCTACTAAATATTCTGCAGTAGAATTATATACCTTCCTATGTATACACTATTTGTAACTGTTTCAATATATGTATAAATAGGGTGTTAAACTTAATATAGTTTGTGAGAGATCGCTTCGGAATCACTCCCTATATCGATTTAACCATATCCGTCGGTACTTGTAAATTTGTATGTAAGCTGCAAGTAGAATATTTTAAGAGATTTCATTTTCAATTTGGTACCAAAATATGTTTTGGCTTAAAGAGGAGCCCTATTGAAAATGGAACGTATGGAACGGTTTTTTAAACGACCTTCCCATAGTGCGAAAATTTGCAATTCTTGTTTGTTTTGAATAAAAATTTGTAAAGAATAGTTAATTAGTTTAGTAAATGATTATACCAAAGTTGGACTCGATCGGCCTATTTTTAGAAGACCTCTCCATATAACGTCTTTAACCAAATTGTTCAAATATAGAACAAGAATAAAAAAATTCTTTAAATATTTTATTAAAAATGGTTGGAGATTATGAAAAATAATGTGCTTTAGTTTTGGACAAGATGGAACTATTTTTAGAACTTCTTTATCAATATTTTTACATATTTCACGCAGTGACTTTTACTGAGCAATGACTCGCATAAAGACATATTATTTATGAATTTATCAAATATATTGTGCGCGTTATTCATTTACAACATTTGCACTTGTTTTCATCAACAATATTTCAACATTCATCGGTTTCACTTTGTTAAACATTGTTCTTCTGCTGTTGTTTTTAAAAATAATTTGGGAAATTAAATTTACATAATTGCTTAATGATTAATAGAATCGTAGCACAGTGTGACAGTTGTAACATGTTCTTGTGAAAGTTTCGTGAAGGAAATGATTAATGATGATTGGCTGCCAAAGAAGTATACATAAATGAAACAAGACAAAACAAACAGAATTTGGGTCAGAAGATTATGTAAGAAAGATGAAGAAAAGAAGAGTTCAGATTTCAACAATATAATCATTAACGAATATTCCACTTAACTCGGCAATTACAACATAACATATAATATCTTCATGCTTGTAAGCAACTGCTGCTACCTTTTAGTTTAAGCCATAATCTGACACATTACATGTCTTATAAACGATATATTATTATTCCCACACATTCTCTCTATGAATTTTTATATACTCTAATTATATATATAAACTGTGTATTTACCTCACATAATAATCGTAACAATTGATAACGATGAAAAAGAGAAAAGCGTATAAAATGGCGAGTACGATACTTTTGCTATTGATTCAATGAATTCTTATGACCTGAATAAAGATTAAAAATGATCTGAAAACGTGTAAACGATTGTTATGATTGGTATATATGTGCAGTTATAATATTTAATAGTCGTTCTTATTCATTCAATTGTTATAAAAATATGATAAGAGTATGTAAAAACTACTCGCATTGGCATTCGATTACATTGCAATATGTTGTTTGAAGATGATGTTAAACTGTGATGTCTTTTTTGCTTATCTTTTATATAAATTCAGCACTACGTATATACTATAAATTTACTTAATTTTAACAATTTCTTCTAAAATAATTAACATTCAATAGAATTATATTTTAAAGCTCTTCTTATATACGATAAATTCATTTCTTAATACCTGAATAAGGGAGTTAACAGTTTCTTTAGAGTTTGTAATAATAAAATTTTAGTTGATTTTATATTATAATGCTCTATAACATTCATCATTTATCTGGCTCAATGAAGACTACACGCAGTATATCATGCGGGGATTCATAAAGTCTTGGATCCCTTACGTGTTGTGATTGCTATAACTTTGAGATAGTTCAAAATTACGTCTACCTAGGTGTAGATATGGAGAATTGCGTTTGCTTAAAGCAAAGCCGTCTCTCGATCGACAAAAATTACTATACAATAAGAACTCCTCTCATTTCTGTACTTTTCTATAGCGGCGAAGCACGGACGTTGACACAAAACGATTTGAAAGTTGCGCAAATTCTTTAATCCTGTACATACAAGGGAGATCAAAAATCTGACCCTTAACCTCTGCTTTGGTTAGGTCTTAAATTGTTACTTATATACTGCAGTACATTTTATGATTTGTTTATATATACCCTGTACCACTTGTGGCAAAGGCTATATAAAGTTTGTCCATCCGTCTGTCCATGTAAGTTTAGGCGCGAGCTACAGGTCACAGTTTTTAAGATATTTCAATGAAATTAGGTACAAAAACATGTATTTTCCCAAACGGGAAAACCACTCCCCATAGACGAGTAGGTACCTACTATTACTCCTAATGATGGAAATGTTTAAAAATTTTAAAGTCAAATCGTCTTATTTTAACATAAGCAGCGGGTACAGACATGCACATCCACATACGATAGAACATTTCAATTATATAAATATTTACGAAAAATACTTACAAACATACTTCCCCCAATATTTTCTACTCTTTTTTCATATATTGTCTTGCCTTGGAATTGCATTCATATGCAATATTTCACCCTGAATTATAATCAGTATGCGCCAGACCAGCCAGCATTGTACTAATAATTCAACTTTTTACTTATTTGCTATGTACTTAACACATCTTCCATTCATTCACATTTGGTACATATCTACAATACGTTTTTCATTATTTTTATTTACGGTATGCACATGTAATGAAATAACAGTCAAAGTAAGCAAAAAGAGGCGAAATTGTATGTTCAGTTGTAATTTAATGTGTATTCAATATGTTGTGAGTGAGCATATGTGTAAAGGCTGATATTGTTTTTTTAGGGGCTTGTTGTAATCGCAGTGAAACGCAACAATGTGGGCTTACTAAAAGCGGGATTTTTTTTTATAAAAAAAAAAAACAACAACATAAAATATAGGGTAGCGCACACATGTTTAACTTCAAAAAGTTGATGTTGTATACATGAAGTGTTTAATTTGTTTTAGATGTAGGGGCCAGCAATTAATGAATTCATATAATTTTAAAAAATTGTTATATTTTCAAAATATTTTTCCCTAATTTTATCTTAAAATGACCGAAAAAGAAAACTGAATTTAATTTTTCTTTTATTTTATACTTATACTTTATATACATTCTTATAAATATTATTATTAAATATGAAAATTTGAAGAGTTGTCAACGATCGTCTTAAACCTAACCTACTTACTACAAGTTATAAGTCGTAAATATTGAATACAAACATTTTTTTAAAAATAACTCAATTGTAATAAATGTCTGGGATGGAAGAAAAATGTGCAGAAAATTTCAAACACAGGATATGGAAAAAATGTAATTTTTAAAGGAAGAATTTCGAAAATCTTCATTGTAGACATAATATGTATTTTACTAATATGTACATAACAAGTAAGAAAACGAAATTTGGCTTTGGTCAAATCTTAAATACCCTCCACATGTATGTAGAAATGGTGGGCGTGATAGGCCCATAAAGGTTATACAAATGCATTGTAAAGGGATAAAACAAATACTTCCTTTTTAACACTTTATGCATCATTTCAAAGTTAATTTTAAGAAATATTTAAAAGTAATTCAAATATAGTTAAGTTTATATCAGAAACAGTCATTTAAGATAAAAGATTTGATTTTCAGGGATATTCAATTGTTTTGTACTTCAGAACTACTTTTGAAATACTAGAAACAGTAATTAGTACTTCAGAAGTACTTGAAATATTTAAAATAGCACTCATTTGCATTTCAGTTGTCTAATTTATTTTAAAAAGTAGTCAGTTATACTCTAAAGAAGTTAAATTGATTTTAAAAAAAGATTATTTTCTTATTTAAAAAACGTCAACTGTACTTTAAATACAATATCTACTAAAGTACAATTGACTATTTTGAAAATATTAATGATTATTTTTAAATAAATCAAATATTTTCAGATGCAATTGATATTTCTTAAAGTAGAAATGATTATTATTCATTTTGAGTTACCCACTTGACTACTTCTGAATTTAAATTACTTTAATATAATGTTAAAGTAAAGACTATATTCACTAGTCTTGTATTTATTTTTGATTAAAATTCATGACAACATATGCCAGGACATTGCGTTCTCATCATCTTGTCATGTTTTAGTTATGTACGGCACCCTTTCAATCAAATTTTCAATTATAACTGAATGATTAATAAGAAAAGAAAATTTCATTTGTCACATTCTTTTAATTATCAATTGTAATATTCCTTCAGTCTGCTACTGTCATTGCCATTCTTTCGCAATTAATTTAGTTTTTTTTGTTTTGTTTATTTCTTTTCTCATTTTAGTTCCGCTGCCTAAAAATAAATACAACAAGTAACAAGTAAAAAAACTAAGTGTGGTTTTGGTCATATATTAAATACCCTCCTCGGGGCACGTACATTATTACGCTCTTTAATAGTATATGTATTACATATCAGCTTTACGCTGAGTGCGACTTTTTTTAGAAAATGTGGACGTTCAATTTTTGTGGGAGATAAATAGATTTTTGTCTATTGTAGGTGTGGCGATCTGCATGTAGAAAATAGAAGCATCTGTACAAAATGTCAGCTCAATATCTTAGACACACAGATACACGGACTTACATGTCTAGATCGACTTAGTTTTTGATGCTGATCTAGAATTTATATACTTAGAGGGTAGGGTCACTAACGCCTTCTTCTGAGTGTCATAAAAGCAATGACAACTTTAGTATACCCTTCATCTTATATATAAAACACTGCATTCCATAACGTATAATTAAATATGACACATTAAAATATATGGTGTGCGTAAAGGCGCTTTAATTTAAATGCCTCTCACTGTTAATTTATTTAATAATATCATCAATTAAAACAAAACAAACAAGTAAATAAAATAACACCACATCTAAGGGACCCACGGCCATTACCCATAATCACACAAATATTTTATATTATGCTATAAATAAATTTATGTACATATTTTTACAAAAGAAATTATAACGAGATGTCCGTGGATGTACGTGCTTGCATCGCTCTTTTTGATTACAGATTTTAAAATTATTTTATAGAAATGGTACATGTCTTCTTTTTAGAATATCTCCCGAATGGGTAGTCCTATTTAATTTATTCATATACCGTTAGAATGTTTGAAAGGAGGACTAATTTTGATTTTTATATATAAAATAAATTTTCTTGACTGGAATCGAAATATATGGCCTAGCTCAACATGTCGAATTTTCTTAAAATATGGGCGGTGTGTTACAAATCCAGCGTTTAGGGTTTAGAAGTTTAATTGTGGACGTTTTCGTGGCAGTATATCACTTATTTGCAATACCAAAGACATATAGACATACTGGAAGATCATGTGTGTCAAATTTTACTTTGACATCTCAATTTTTGCAGCCGTAAGAATGTCACAAACAGAGTGTAAAAGTTTACACGAACAAACGGGACATATTTTACATGATATAATAAATTACAATAATGTTTAATAAATGGTTTTTATTATAAAATTAATGATTATAATTTTTAAAAATAATACCATTTAAAGTTTATTAAGAGAACATTGTTTACGTTTAATTGGTTTGCAACACGTTTTAATAGAATTCAAAATTCGATACATGTGGTGTAACAGATTTTATTATATCCTCCACATAAAATGGAAGATATACTAAGTTTACTATTCCGTTTGCAACGCCCAGAACAAGGCATCCCTACAAATTTATATGTATTGTTGAGTCGATCTCGATGTATGTCCGTGTCTCTGTCTATTATTAGCATTCTCAGGGCCGTAAATTTTGATATATTAAGCTGAAATTTTGTACAGACACTTTTTCACTCAGATTAATATTTAAAATGGACAAAAAAGATTAAGAGCCACGCCCACAAGCGACAAAAATCTATATATCTACCACAAAAATTGACCTATGAACTTGAAATTTGGTGTGCCTTTCTATAGTTATCTCATCCATTGATGTGCCAAAAATGGGCATGGTCGGATACTAAACACGCGCACAATTTACAATTTTTACCTATTTCATACAATCTTAGAGGTCGTAATCATATACCTACCACGCCCACCATTGTAAAAGTGAAAGCTATTTAAGGTTTCGTTTTTTCACTTGCTTTTTCTTGTAATCACTTTTGAAGACAAATGGTTTGTGAACAATTTCTTAGGAAAAATTTCAACCAGTTTTATTAATGAAATCATTTTTTCTTTTAGTGGTTCTTCTCTTCTTCCTTTAATGGCTAATTTTAATTTTGTAACCATAACTCATAACATATATATGACCAGCAATTATTAACACCAAACCAGTTTTCTATACCATCCACCATTTACCACTAATGGCCAAGCAATAAAGTGTGATGTATAAAAAAACATGGTAAGAGGTATTAAAGAAAAAAAAAAAAAAAAAATTATTGAATTCTTTTTTAGTGGTAATCACTAAAACAACAAATATAATTAAAAATAATTTGCTTCTGTGGTTTTCTGTCAACATTTTATAACGTATTACTAAGGACGCGTGCTCGTAATGTATTAATGAATAATAAAAGTTATTTATAGTATAATAGATGCTATTGTTGTTATTATTATTATCATTATTATTATTATCATTATTACACAAACCAGTTGTAACCGTGTAAAGAAGTTATTAAAGTAAATGATGTTTATAAGCAAACTATGACCATGAAAATCATGCTAACCATGCTAAAGCCTAACCAGTCAACAAGTAGACGATTATTATTAATTGGCGCCAGTTTTTTGTTTTTTTTTTTTAAATTAAGCATTCATTTTTCTATATAGATTAATACAATACAAGTTTAAAAAGTCTTCGTTTATAAATATAAAGTGTGACCATGTCATAGAATGTTATGAAAAGAAGTTATGTGTTTAACTTGGGAGAAGAGCTTCCTTATTTATCCACCTAAGATGATATAGTGTACTAAGTTAGCTATTCCGTTCGGAACACTAAAAAAGAGCCTTCAGTATTATTGTTATTCTTGATCAGCATCAATATTATGTGCCTCTAAGGGTAGCACTCTGACGGATCTAAGGTTTAAGATATTGAACTGTAATTTTGTATCGGCATTTCTAGTAGTCTCTGTATTTAGTGCCACGCCCACAATCCATACAAATTTATGTATCAGCCATAAAAATCTAGCTTTAATTTGTGGTACAGATATTTCTAATTAGTGCGTTTAATGCTTTTTCTAAAAGTGGGCGTGATAGCATAACAAACATGCCCATAAATTACAAATTATGTTTTTTGCGTAGAATCCGACATGGAAGTGGATGCGTATTACATGCAATACACAAAACTTAGCAATCTGCCACGCCCACTGTGTGTATATGGAAGAGGAGGGTATTTAAGATTTGGCCCAAGTCAAGTTTAGAATTCTTTTCTTGTTATGAACTCATTGTCTCAAACTAAGATACTGATCAATAATGTATAAACTCAACACACTGCCTTTAAATTATTCATGTGGGTTATGTGCTTTTTAAATATTATTCACTATTTATTTTCTAAGATGAATCACTTTTCTTTTTTTTGTATTTAAAAGCAATTGGTTTTGACATCATCTACATATCATTAAAATTTAACTAAAAAACCTACTCAAAAAACAAACAGCAATATTCACAAACGACTATATTAAGGCATATGGCGTATTATGATTCAAAAAGATGATCTAAGTGTGGGAGAGAAAGAGTCATATTAAAGTCATATAAATAATAAATTAAAAAAAAAAGAAACTTTACTTATTGTAAACAAACGGTGAGCCAGCGCTACTTTGAAGAACGCCAGCGAATACAAAACTGTTAGTTAGGCTACAACCAATCTTTACTATCTTACAAAGGAAAACATTTTATAAAGTAAAGAGAGACCTTGATGTACTTATGATTCAAGCATTATGGGAATATTTTATAAGTGTTGACTTTGACTTCAACTTTTTATGTCTAAATGTTCCATTTTTGGTTTGAGTAGTATTACACCCTTTATCCGTGCGTCTGCACGTTTTGAATAGATTTTAATTGTTGAAGAGTAGCTGATTTGCTTAATAATTGATTGTGCAACCCCATCGACCCGTTCGAACTATTTTTGTAACCCTTTTCCATATAAAGCTTTTTCACAAATTCATGATATTTAGAGCAAAAATCTTCAATTTTTAATTATGAAATTGGTAAACATAATTTAATAATAATAGGATTAGATCGAGCTAATTGTAGAACATCTCTTCCAATAAGGTTTTCATTAGGCGACATAGCGTATACGACAATGAGTAAAAGCATATTGTAATTTAATATAAACTTTGGAACTAAGTGGTGGAGGTCATTAAAGAATTGAGGTGGCTGACTGTAACATAATCATTTGTTTTGTTTAAGCTTCTGAATAACCCATGGACTGACGGACATATATCATAGTTTGAATCGTTATTTGTATGTAATATATTATATAAAATATTAATTAAATTTTTTTAATTATCTTTTAAATAATCTTGTTAATCATATATTTCAATCAAAATTTTTATTTCTTATTTTAATTGTTATATTTGAATCAAATGTTTAACCTTTCACTCACTTTTAAATATTATACGTTATGTACGTGCTTTGTTATAATTAAAGCAAATACTTTTAGCAATTTGATATGTACATATATGAACGGGTATATATATTATATATAAAGATATCATATTAAGTGTACTGTCAAAGAGTTAGAAATGAAATTTTTTATACATTTTTTTTTAATGCGACACTAACTTGTATGTCAAAGAATATTGTTTTACCTGAGACAAAGCCAAAGATACTAGGTACATAGTTCTTTCTACACATAACACCTTAACCGTACTTGTTGTTATTACAACAAGTATTATGTAGATCGTTAACCTAGTTTCTAGTGCTGAATTCATATTTAGTAATAAAGCACAATTTCTAATAATAATGTAGTTTTATTTTTAAAAGCTTCGCACCATACAATCTTTCTCTTTGATTCTGTTTTTCTTTGTAGAATAATGTTAGATAATGTATTAAATTAAATGAAATATATTCATATGAATTATTTGATAGAAAAAAATCTTCTTGAAACAATGTTTAGTTAAAAAACAGAATTGATTTCACATGTCGTGGATAATGGCATAATTTAATTAAATTGTTTTTATATATTAACTAGTAGAGATTATTTAATACCCTACACCACCACTTTAATTATGCTACAATTAGTTAAGTTGTATACGTGAGCTGTTGCTGAAATAAGTTTTTTTGTGAATAACCATTATATGAGAAGGGGTTCTAAAAATGATCCAATCAGATCCAAATTTGTTTTAGTTTAATATTAAGCTAATTAACTAATCTTCACCAATTTTTGTCCAAGAATATTAAGAATTTCAATTTTATGCCATATAAAGATTTCTATTATAATGAAACCTTATATGGAGAGGGGTTCTAAAAATGGACCGTTTCGATTCATTTTCAGTAGAGTTTCTTTCTGAGCCAAAATAAGGCCTTGTAGCAAATTTCAGCTTGCGCACAAATTTACACAAGACAGACATACAGACAGACGAACATGGTTAAATCTATTCGTAATTTTATTTTAAATTTAAGAATTTCATTCTGAATCGATCGGTACTATTGGAGGTGGCATTTGCCGTTCAGGAGTTACAAACATCTGCACAAACTAAATTAAAGTACATAAACTAACCTTTTATTAGGAAGGACGGAAGGACATATTTCAGTTGAATATATTTCAAGATCAACGTTTTTGTTATTACGTTTAGGTATATAGGAAAATGTTTACAAGCTTTGCAAAACAATAATAACAACAACAACAACAACAACAATGACAAAATATAGCCATTTTTATATTTTATGACCCAATATCCTGATTTATGCTCAAATTATAAAACAATACACACGAGAAACAAAAAGGGTTTCTAAAGCTAATTTAAAATTATGATACGAGCTAAACGCAACCAAACACAACCTTTGTGCTAATTAAAAATGCATAAAAACATTCCTTTTCAAATGGAAAACTCTTTATAATGTAAATTAAATATAACTCAAAGTATACGGAAAACCAGCTCTGGCAGAAATGGAAATATTTTGGAAGAAAGAAAAAACAAGAAACAAAAAAGACATCTACATGATATATTACTTATGAAAAGTATACTTGAGATTATCTACATATATATATAAATTCAGCATATATTTCATGCAGTTATAATCTGTACGTACATGTGTGCATACAATATATTCTTGAAGAGTACTTAAGCTTAAGGCAAAAGCATAAAAAAATGCAACAGACTAGCTAGGGTTAGATATGGTGGTAATTTTTTCATATAAATGCAATACATACACATATATATGTTATATGTTTATGTATTAACGAGCTGAACAATTGTTAACACTATAGCTTTAAATCATCTTTTTTTTTTTTTTTCTTCCCATTTAAAAAGATGCGCATTTTGAAAGAAGAATTATGAAATTGAAAAGGGGTTGTATGGTATCTGTATGTTGTACAGTACCTATGGGGTGGTTCTATGGTTTACTTTTGAAATGTTGAAGAGTTATACATATTTGCGAAAACATTTAAAGTCATGTGTTAGCAAAAGGCTAAACATACACTTAATGTACGCCTCTTAAGAAATTCTCAAAAAAAAAAAAATATATATATATATATATATTAAAGAATACCAGTTCTTTATAAAACTAGCAAAATTTTGCTGGAAAAATTTGATTGGTCGAAAAGAAAACTATGTTTCGCGCTTTACTTTTGTTCATCAAGAGTTTTTAAACCCTTCGTTAAGCTTGTTTCAGCGTTTCCAACATTTTTGACAGCCAGTATGTACGAAAAGGTTAGTCGGAAAATGAAACTTTCGGCCATATTCGAATTTTCGATATTCATCAAAATCCGATTTGATTTAAAAATGTCCATCCGTGTGTGTGTCTCATGTTGACATTACCACGATTATCAAAACTAGAACATTTTAAAATATTTTATGATTTTCAAAGGCATCACTTATTTAAATTAGACGAAGGTCGTTTAGGTGCCACGCCCCCAAGCAACATAAAAAGAAACCTACTAAGTGGAAATTTGGTATACATTTATATAATTAGTACATCCACAGATCCATCAATGAGGTCAAAAGGAACGGGGTTGTCACAAAATGTTCCTACAATTGAGGAAAAACTTTCTTCATTTCGAATTCGATGGTTGAGGTGGAAAGTCGCTAAAAAGGGACATAATTGTAAAAAGCCATGCCCACATTTTACGTATAAATGTGTTAAATCGAAACCAAATAAAAATTTCATATATATTCTCCATATAACTTGAGAGGTTTACTAAGTTTATTATTCCGTTTGCAATACCCAGATAAAGGTTTCAGAGACCCCACACAGTCACAGTTCTTGATCAAATTTAAAATCTGAGTCAAATTAGAAATGTCCCTTTATGTGTCCAGCTGTTCTTGGTACACTTGGTACACGGTTTTAAATTTTAATATAGTAGCTGAAATTTTGTAAATTTTTTGTTCATACTCGACGAAAAATATATTTATCTGGCACAAAAATTTACCCATAAAGTTGAATTTGAGATATATATTTATTTATAGACTTTTCAACGATGTGTTAAACATGGACGGAGTCATTTTACAAAACAAAAAAAAATACTTTGTGCAGAATTTAACGTGGAAGTACGGAATACATATTAAAAGGCGTAATGAAATACCTGCCATGCCCATATTTTCCATAGAGATGTATAGGGATATGTGCGGTAATATATTCGTATAAAAGATATGCAAAAAGGTGACCTTGTCAAAACTTTTGTTACTTATTTTTCTGTAACTTTTAGAAGAAAATTAAAGCGCATCTTCTTCAATAAACTATATAGATAAGACTTTGTCTTAATAAACTATGTGTTCTAAGAAATGCGGGTTTAAATCCGGGTGAGTTGATTAAAGTTTGTCAGTTGGAATTTATACTTGCTTGTCACGTTGGACCAGTATATACAAATTACATTAAATTAGAACATGGTTCAGCAAACCAAAGAGTTTTAAAGCTTGTGCGAAATCACATGTGTGGTATGTTTTGTTATTTAGACCTAGTTTTTTATCAATTGTGACTCTAACTGATTAGTCTTTGATCAATTCTGACTATTTGCTATAATTTCTCCTGCTTTCTTCCATGTGTTGATATTTTAACCCTGATCCTGATAAATGCATTGCAACAGCGCAGGTGTTACAGTGCACACTTTTTACAATATATTATATATGTTTGTCAAAAATTGTTAAAATCATATTTCGGAATGTCCTCTCCCTCCCGTAGTATTTGTATTCTCTTTCAATTATTTCTTTTAATTTATGGGATTTTATCGGTCATTGTTTTGTGTGAAGAGACGAAAACAGCATATGCTTCAAATAAGGATTTATTAAGATTGTTATTATCTTTTGTTTGTGAATACAATGCGGCAACAACAACAATAAAAGAGGGTGTTAATCATATTTCAATAATCTATTGAAGACAGGAAGAAGAAATATTTCTCTATTCGGTTTTTTTTTCTTTCTACTCTTACTCTACAACATAAAATGGAATGTGTTTCCTTTTACTCTAAGCCCGCACGATAATCAAACGCACACACACACACACACACACACACACGCATGGATATAGAAAAAGTCATTGGACTTGAGTTAAATTGCATAACAAGATGCCTTCCTTTGGTTGGCTTGCACTGCCCTGCATTGCTCTGCCCTGTCTTGTCAGCCAGCAGCTACTGGGATAACATGTTATTTATTTAATAGTCTTTGTGAGCACATACTTTACATACGTGTTGAGGTAGGTAAACAAACTGAGTAGCAGAGATTTATATAACTATACTTTTCTACTTTTAATCCATACAACGTAAGGTCATGCCTTACCAACAGCAGTCAGTGGAAACTAAGACCGGCCGGGTGATCGACTTTGTTATGTGAACATAAGTTTTCTACTTTTTTTTTTAATTCCTTATATTTTTTTAGAGCTTGTAAGAGCACTTGCAGTCTGACCTGTAAGTGTGTATGTATGTGTTTGCATAAAGCGTATAATTTAACTGCACCTGCAGTCAACTGACGCATGCTAGTAGATGCTGTTTGAGTACATTTTATAGAAAAAATTAAATATTTGCCATTTTTATCTGAAATTTTTTATCTTATCTTTTTGCAAGAGTAACTATTTATTTGTTTATTTATATGTTTTATTTATTTATTTGTATATTTTTCTTCATAATTAACTTTCTAGAATTAAGATAAGTTATGATTGCAAAAATCTTTTCGCTTTTATCACATATTTAGGATCTCTGAAAGGTTATCTTATTTGTGTTAAAAGGTGACGGAAAAATTACAACAAATTAAAAACGAAATTTGTCTCAAGTCAAATCTTAAATAAACCCTCTAAATGTATTAACAAAATATGGGCGTGGCAGATACCTGATTACGTCTTTTACATGAACATTGTAACATGCATCAATTTTCACGAAAGGTTCTGTACAAAAACGATTTTTTGTAAATTGTGGGCGTGTCTGTTATCTGATAATAAATGGATTTCAATTTATTATGGATGTGCGAGTTGGCGAAAAACACACGGACATGTGTAGATCCATTCAGATATTGATGCTGATCTATATTTTGTAGTATTTCTGGCGCTTTTTTCTGAGTATTATAAACGAAATGAAAAACTTATTATATTACGAGGAGAACATAACAATAGATCAGTGAAACGTCCTGTCTATAAAACTTCAATTTCATGCTTTTATATACAATCGAATCTCAGTACAGTACAGATTAACAAAACTCTTTCGAGAATTTCGTTTCTTTACTTTTTTATACACTGAACATATTTCGGAAATGCTTGCTTTTCTAGACCCGAGTATAAACTATTATTGCTTTAGAGTTCTTGTTTTTTTTTGTACCTTTATTACCGATAATTAAAATTGAAATACACAAGTTCATTAACTTTAGCTTTATTGTACTCAAACAGTTAGAAGTTAGTTTTTGTAGAAAAATTAACAACATTTTTAGTGGCAAGATTTTTCTTGTAGAAAATAATTTATTCAACTATTTTTTATTATTTTTATTATTAATATAAAATATAAAGGAAATTAACTTTAATTTACAAAAAAAAATAATTTTTAATTCCACATTAAACTTTCCAGCGGATGTGTAGGAGTTTTCCGCTTTTTTTTTTTTTTTAACTTAATTAAAACTAAATGGTGTTTGTATTTCATTTGTTATTAATGGAACTCTTTGGCAAAATTTTGAAGCCATTATAACGTAGAAAGAAGCATGAACAAGGTTTTTTTTAATAAAGGGCCAAATGCGAGGTTGAAATTCTTGCTCACTAATCAAATCATAACATCACTATATCTAATTATTTTCATTTAATTTGTAGCAATGTGTTGCGAAGAGGTCTTGAATTTCTCACTCCTACAAGTATATATATCTTATAACAGCGAGTGGCGGGCCGCATGTTCTTCATTTCTGGTCTATTATATTTTTGCTATTTCTATTGTATCCAGTTACATAATAAACAATTTCACAAACTGTCTTTTGCAATTGTTTTAATTAATTCCAAAGCTATCATTACCGGACACTCACACACAGAAAGAGTTTACTTTGGCCTGGCTGGTTACTGGCAGCCCACGCTGGTGGTGGTATGGAGTATTTTAAGTTTGTAAGGATGTTTGTAACTTGCAAAATATTTAAAAGGTATTCATTTTTTAAATCAGTTCTATAAGAGTTACTTTCTAAATTGTTATGTGTGTGATATGTCTGTACATCTGTCCAATATCCAAAATCTAGTAATTGTTAAATGTTGGTCTGAAGAGGATTCCTATTAAAAAAAAAGAACTTTTGGAAGAAGATAGATAGAGAGAGAAGGCGGTTCCCGAAAAATTCCTAAATCCTCGAGGTTATCTTTAAACGTTTTATTTGCAGTCAATGTTTTCATTGAAGAGACTTAATTAGAATAATGAAACCTTCAGGGACGATTGTTGTAAAATTGGAGTTCTATCAACTTAGGTAGGTTGTGAAATGATCAAGCTTGACCGACTCTAGCGTTTCCTTTGCGTTTTTTTCTTCCCTTTGCGTTCATTTTTTCATTTACTTTGCGTAAAGTTTAATACAATTATGAAAATTGTCTTTTATTCATTTATAAAGTATTCCTTACTATGGAGAGCATTTTATTTTTTAATGAATTACTTTTTATAAGAGATGGTTGGTATGCAAAATAATTTGCATACTTTTTCAGTTTTTTAAAATACATGTAATAGCATCAGTTTAAAATAATTGCACGTAAAGATATTCCTTCCCTCCCATACAATTAATACATATGGTACGAAATGGTCAGGAATTTGTATTTGTAATGTATATTTGCCTGGTGTTTCATATATAGCAAATTGTATTTAATTTTATATAAAATTTATATTTATTCGATTTATTCATTAAATTGTTTTGCGCTTATCGTTTAATATTCTCAATGGATCGTTAATTTTATTTATTTATAGAAAAAAGTTCAATTATTTACTGTAAGTATATGTAATTATCAGTAGGAATGTGCTAAGTAGCATATATTATGCATTGCATTGCAATGCATGCATGCTATCTATGTTTTTTCTTTTTTTATTAGACACCAGAGGTTGTAGCTTGAAGCATGCTTCATTTCCTTTAATTGTTTTCTTGGATTATACTTTCAAGGAGAAAACTGATAATCGTTAAATGTTCTAAAGTTCAAAAATCTCACAAGAATGAATGAATGCAAAATCATATACTCTTCTTCGTGTTAAGAATGAAGGGAGGTTTGAAATAAATTAATTAATTTGTGTATAAGAAAGAGATTTCATAAACCATATAAGAATTATAATTGTATTATAATTAAAGCAAAGTCAAGCTAAAGGGAAATTTTTAGTTAATTATATATCCTGACTATATGATTTTGACTAAATCACCTACTCTACACCACCACCTCTTTTTAACTTAGTATTTATTCATAAAACATAAAATCTACATCTTTCTAAGATGACGATAGAATTATCCCAATCACCTTTAGATCTATGTATAACTTTCATTTGTATGGCGAAGTTTATTTATTGTAGATATCTCTTCTAAAGCGCATCTAATGTAAGAGCCACGAGTTTTAATTATAGCTTAGTTGAGATATTTATTGATAAAAATTTGAACCTTTTTGTATTCTGTAGTCAATGGTAAATCAAAATCTAAGATAAGTTTAGCAAGAAATTTTAGAAATCCAATTTGCCAAAAGTTTTTAACTATAAAAACATAAATAATTTCAATTTTTTTTTTTATACGTTTTATATATAAAGTGAAAGATTTTAAAAATATATATCATTATATGGACCATAATCGTCCTCACCCTCGTTGTTATTAAAGGCAAGCGACAAAAAAACCCGTTATCCATATTCCACATAAGTTCCACTAACGGTAAAATAAGTTTCTTGAAAATCTAACAATCCAAAACATTCGATAGATAAGCCAAAAATTTTTGTATATTTTATTATTAAATTTCATAAATGAGCCTATATAAACTACTATACTTAAAAACTATGATAAAAATGAATACGATGGTATATTTAACTAATTAAATATCGAAATTAATTTATTCATAAACAATAATTTATCCATTCATACATAATTTACGCAATTGAATTTATTTTTATTTTAGAAACACATTAATAAAATTTTTTTTATTTATTTGTTTAATAAGTACGTTGAACAGATTGGAAAATAAATAATATATTTTGTCTATACCTTTTTAGGGGGTACGAGATGGCCACGCATGATATTTTTATTAAAAAGTATAACCAATGTTTTCTATATCATAAAAATTGAGCCATTTTGATTAAATTATCGAAATTATAATTAGAACTAAAGGGATCATTCAAATAGTTGCGAATAAATTGTTTAGTTAAATAACTACTTATAAGCTTAAGAACATATTAGACGTACGTTTAGTACGCATTCTTCCCAGTTATCTTAAAGTTAAAGTTAAAGTTAAAATTTGTCAAAAGAATTGTGGCACTCCATTAAAAGCAGGATTATATTGTATTGTATTAGCCACGTCCAGGGTGAATATTCTCTGGCATTATTTCAAAAGTATTGGTAGTCTGTTTTTATAAGTTAATTGATATTGCAATTGGCCAAAATCGTTAAAAAAAGACACGCCCACATTTAAATAAAAGTGGAAAAAGATTTAAATTTAAAGTGTTTTAGGTGGTTTTTTCACTGAATTCATATCATTAAAACTTTTGCTTATAGTGTAAAATTCATTACTTACAGTCATAAATATTATTTTCATACCTTGCACCATTTGTGGCAAAGAGTATATTAAGTTTAATGCCACATCCGGCTTCAATTATACCAAATAATTTACAATAACTTTCTGAATCGATTTCATCAAGTAAATGTCTGTCTGTTTATGTTCATATATTTGAAATATTTTGATGAAATTTAGTGCTACAAGACGTTTGGGGACAAAAAGCCAAAATCTTTTGAGAATAGATCGAGTTAGGTACTTTTTTAGAACCCCTCTCCATATAACATCTTATTATAAATAAAGTGTTTATATGGCAAAAAAAAATCCGAACTGTTAATATTTTTTGAAAAAAGTTTGCTGAAGAATAAATAATTTACTTAGTAATTGGTTGTTTCAAATGTGGACTTGGAAGAAATATTTAATGGTATTTTACGTGGTGACTTATATGGCAATGCTTCGTGTAGGATTTTAAATGGTGCGATTTTAACCGCATTTTAGTGGTGTGTACTTAAGCGGAATATAATATTTTATATTTGTTCTATTTTACGTTAATTTATTGTTATATAATAAGAGTGTTTGACGCAATTTATGTCTTCGTTAAGACCGAATTTATGTCTTTATTAAAAGACACACTTACCAAGGGCTTTAAGCAATTTATCTTTCATTTAGTGATAGATGAATTGCTTCAGCAGTGAAATTTTTTGCAGACATTTTTATATGCTTAATATACTTTAAAGGTTTAAAAAAGTTAGGTGAGGATGAACCTATACCTGCCACACCCATATTATGCTTACAAAAGTAAAGAGTGTCGCAAATTCGCCCGTTTTTGTACGCTAGACATATGTCAAACAATAACACGCCTACACAACTATTGCATTTAATTAAATTTTAATATATTAGGCTTTCCAATTCGCCAATGAATTAGCTGTCATACGATATGAATTTGTTTAAAGAATGGATTTTATAAAAAATTTATCAAAGTTGATGGTCTGCTAAGGTGTTCTCTTTATTAATATTTCCGGTTCATCGCGACCAACGCAAAAAATAAAAATTGTGAAAATTTATTTAAGTGTATATCTTGTATGTATTGTGCATATTAACATATTTTTTTATTTATTTTTTTTTTTTTATAAATTTTCTATTTCTGCTTTTTCGCTTAACCATATGTTTGTAGAAAAACTAACTAATAAATGTGTGTTGGGTATACTACACGTAATTTACGGTAAATGACTACATCCGCATAACCATACAAGGGTAAAAGTTCCTATAATAAAGTTTCAAAGGGCAATAAGCTTATATTACATACACCACACTTTTCTATTGTACGTGCGAGTACATTGATTTCTATGCGTTTTTATATGCTCTACATAAGATGGGTGGTATATTAAGTTGGTTATTCCGTTTGCAATACTTTGAAGGAGGCGTCAGAGACTCTACAAAGTATATATATTCGTGATCAGCATTAAAAACTGAATCGATCTAGACATGTCCATATGTCCGTCTATTGTTGCCATTCTTACAGGCGTAAATTTTGAGATACTGATATGATTTGTACAGACACTTTTAGTTTTTACACGCAGATCGCTATATAAAATGGGCAAAATTGGTCAAGAGTCACGCCCACAATCAACAAAAATCTATATATCTGATACAAAAATTGACCTATGAACTTGAATTTTGGCATACATATCAATGGATGCATGCACATGAGAAAAATGGGCGTGGTCGGCTAACAGACACGCTTACAATTAACAAAAAAACCATACTCAGCGTAAAACCCGACTTGCAAGCTGATACGTAATACATACATTATTAGAGGGGGTAATCAAATACCTGCCACGTCCACCAGATAGGAGAGTATTGAAGACTTGGTCTAAGCTAAATTTAGTTTTCTTACTTTTTACCTTTTCTTTTTTAAAACATTATAAAATTAACAAGTGCTTGTTTTTGTACCACCACCCCCTATATATGAGTGAACATGAACTTTATTTCTATTACAAAGAGTTGCCAGGTACCATGGTCTCATTTTCATATTATACAACACAGACTGTGACACATGTGTTTTGCATAAAGTGTATTGTTTTCCTTTATTTTTTTTTTCCTATTTAGAAAAATTGTAAAATAAATAAAAAACCTACAGCTTGTAAGCTTATTTATTTATTTATTTGTTCAAGCATAACGCCAGTTATACAACCATGACCACAGTTACAACCACATCATTATCATCATAATCATCATGATCAGCATTATTATCATTAAAAGAAAAAATGTTTAAAAAAAAAAATTATTATAATAATTATGCTTGTGGGTAATGTTTAACATGTTTACTCTTTGACTTGTAAGTATGTGTTGTTGTTGTTGCTGATATGTTAAATAATTGTTGGGTATAGTTTGATTAGTTTATGTGCACCACCCTTCCCCCCTAACTCTCCCCTCTTTGTGTAACATACAACTTGATACCCAGCTTACAAAGAGCGGTCTTTTTTCAAAGGCAACAAGTTGTGTGTTTATGGTTGTTGAATAAAAAAAAAAAAAATGTAAACCTTTCAGCTACTAGCGGAAGTGCACTTACCAACTGTAGGGTTAAAGGTTGTAAGCTTTTTTCCTTTGTACAGTACTCATGTGGTTAAAATATCTCTAAATAGTTAAAAAAATAAATAGCTGTAATATTAGAATAATTGCAGAAGATTGAATTACACAACTTCCCCTAAAAATTTTTCCATAAAAGTCTTCTTTACATAATTTTGCAGAGACATTTTTCAACGATGGTACAAATCCATCACATAAGATGGGGGTAGACAAAGCCTTAAGCAACTAGGCATCTGAAGAGAACCTACTTTGCTATAAATGATACATTGCGATATAGTTTTAAAGACCTTTCCATCAAAAGTAGTTATTATTATATAAGTACGGCAAGGCTTCGCGACTAAAACGTATTTTACCCGCCTCGTTGTTCTAGAGTTTAAAGTTCTTAATGTATCCCCCGGGTAAATGAAGCTGGACGTTCTAAAATGTAACCAAATAAATAAATTCGGATTTTGTATACTTGACGAGATGATATTAGAGGGAATTTTCCTAGCTTTTATCAGTACATTAATTTGATACAGGACAGATTGTACAAAAATCATTAAAGGAGTTGAAGTTTCTTCCAATTTAAACGGAAAAATGGTATAGTTTCGAGTCCGTTAAATCATTTTTGTGATTCTTATTACTGAAGACCAAATAAATTCTTTTGTATTTCTTTCGAAAATGTCCAATAATTCTGCAAACATTTCACTGGTAATTCATTGACCAGATAAGAAAGAGTACCAAGTCACTAGGTGAACAGGAAGGCTGAAAACTGCCTAGGTTAAATCATAGGTCCAGAACTTTTCTGAAATGTGTTTAAAGATCATTTGAAGACTTGGGTAATAAAAGTGAAAAAGAAACAATTTCTAGAACATGATCAATAGATCTTAAGCTGAGAACCTGAAAGAATGGTGAGCTATATTAAAAGCTCGGGATATAGTATAGAATTAGAAGTAGGATACAATAGATTTATACAAAACACAGTGCAGCTCACCATCTGTGGTTAATAATAATAATTTTTTAATCCAACCCAAAGTTTAGAGATTGCTCTGTAAGAGAATAATGACCAGATATGTTCTACTTCTTAATTTAATTTGATAAAACGTGTAAAAAAATTTTTTTTAATAGATTCGACCTCTACCTCACCTGATTTCCGTTTTTCACGATCGGAAACGACTAAACTTTTGGCACGCTTAACACGTAACGAACGCCTCCGTATGCTACGTAAGAATGCCTCAGGCATTCGAGAAAAACGTTGTGGGGTATCCGGTGCTTTATTAGTACGTTCGGGTAAAAAGAAATTTTTGACAGCCAACATGATGATGTTGTTTTTAATTTAACACTCGACAGAGTTTGTTTTAACTTTTTTTGGTTGATTTATTTTATTGTGTTTATATTAGAAATAACGTAAAAGTATGTATGCTTGTGTTTTTTAGCGCGTTCTTGAAATACTTTTTGATTTCCCAAAAATAATCCCATATGGTGGCGTGGTGGCGTGGTTTCTTGCCGTTTATTATTATTTTTTTCCTTGTAAAATTTTTATATCTTTGATGAACTTTGATATTTGTAAGTGTATGTGTGTAGTATTTTTAGGCATATACAATTAAATTAATAAAAACAACAACAACCATAAAACATATGTGTAAAAACATGCAATGTAGGTGTTGATAGGCGGTGACGACGGCTGTTGATGATTGCGTTGGCTATCAGTCCGAGGTACAAAATTGACACACATTCTGTTCTTGTTCTTCTCGAACGAGTGCTTTTTGTTGGTTAGTAGTGTTAACTACATACGTTAAAGATAAATCAACTAAATACATTTTTGTTGTTGTTTATTTTTAAATCCATTTTACATTTTACATCCAGTGTACGAGTACGTGTTTTGCTGTGTGTGAAATTTGTGAATTTTTTTTTTTTATTTCTCTGTTTTGTTTATATTTCTTTTGCACTCACTTAAATACACTTTTACAGTAATTTTTTTTTATTTTTTTTAATAAGTGTTAAATCGTTTCAGTTTTTTTTTTTTGTTTGTTTGTTTCACGCTAATGTAAAAATGTACAATTTTTGCAAATTTTATTATAATATTATTAACCGCTATTCGTTATGCTTTCACTTTTAATCCATAATATTTTAATATTTAATAATGAACTTCCTTCAACTTTAAAGTTTCGTAATTTGATTATTTAATAATGTGTTCTCCGTTTGGTTTCTTCCTCTTCCACTAACTGTTACTCTGCCACTACCAAACCAGAGCAACGTCAAATAATAACTGAAGGGAAATTTGTATAAACCTCAACTAAAATGTAAAATACACAGCACAGCGCTGACGTCCATATACAATAAATAGTATGTTATGTTATGTTATGTTATAACCGTTCGTCAACGTCGGCTAAACGATGTTTGCTTGTTTGCTTATGGGTAGTGTTTGGTTGAAGAGGAAATTTTTTACAGTACTCTGTTAAATATATTAACAGTAACAGTATACTTTACAGTATATTATGTTGAACATTTTTTCTGTTATTTATAACACACTGTGTGTTGTAACACTTTCTAGTTCCACCACAAATCACACATAGTGGGTAATAGTTGTTACAACTAAACGTTGTAGGCATCGTCATCATTTTGGCATAGTAAAAACAAATGAAAATGTTATAGTCGGTTATACCCGACCATTTAATACTTAGTTTTGTACATTTTTTTTATAATTAGTTTCGTTGTGTCAGTAAATGCAAAGCGTTCACATAAAAGTTATTTCGTGAAATATCATTATAAGGGAAGGGGTTCTAAAAATGGTTCAATTAGGTCCACATTTGGCATTAAGTCAAATGGCAATATTTCACCAAATTTTGTCAAAAAATATTAAGAATTGCAATTTTTTACCATATAAGGGATTTTTTTTATAAGAGGAGTTTATATGGAGAGAGGTTCCAAAAATGGTACAATTCAGTTCACAATCTATCTAATAGGTTTTCTCTTTGGCACAAAGTGGGTCCTTGTACCTAAAAAAAAAGGCGACCTGTAACTTGTACACAAATTTACATGGACAGACAGACATGCTTACATCGATTTAGCAAGTGATTCTACATCGATTGGTATAATTGAAAATGCGAATGGCTTTTGCTGTTTAGTTACAAACATCCGCACAAACTTAATACTCCCTTTGTCACAAGTAACAATTGTATAGAGAAGAGCGTCGAGCATGGAGATATGGAAAAACAGGGAAGTTTGTATACAATTTTTGCCATTTTTATCATTTAACTTAATTTTTGCGTTTTTAGTGTAAGACTTGGAAGTGAAAATGCGGTACTCGTAATCAGTTGTAATGACGCCCGTTTTTTTTTTTTTTTTCTTTGTTTCTTTTTATAAAACGTGCTATGATTTGTCTTTCTTTCTCTCCATATGTGGTATATCATATATATAGAAAAGGATGTGTTAGGTCAGGATAATGCTTAGGTGTTAAAAACAATACAAAAGGTTATTCAACTTTTTGACGTATGAGATATTTTGTTGATTTCTCTTTTCACTGTTTTATCTTCATAAAGATAACTGTCAAAGATGGTGCCGGTCTTTACATAATACTCTACGCCACAGGAAGCAGAACATGTTGAGTTTAAACGAGTGTTTAATAAAAGTTAGGTTTAAAAGATTTTATTTTAATCAATAAATGCTTTAAAATCATATTCTCAACTGTAATAATAATGTCTCTCCGTCCAACTGTCTGTTTATCTTTTCGTTTAATATTCAGGTCATAATTTTTAGAATAATTTCGATAACATCTTATACAAGGACATGTTTTGCTAAAATTCTATTAAAAACAAAATTATTTTCGTAATCGATTCAAACATGTCCGGCTGTCCACATAAATTTGTACTTAATGTTTAAGGCATCGTTTTTAAGATAAATCGATCAAATGTGATATAATGGCGTGTCTTTGTTTAAAAATTGTTTCAATTGAAACATTTTGATCAGATAGTCACTTTTATAATAATTGTTTAAAATAAGTTTTTACAGGATAACAAGTAAAACAAGAAAAAGAACCAAATTTTTTGGATTTCCTGTATATTTAAACATAACATGTGGGCGTGATATATACCCAAAAACGCCCTCTTTTATTCACTGTTACAGTAAATTGCAGAATTGTGGCTGCAATGGAGAATTGTGGACATGGCTTTTAATCAATTTATAGGCGTGGGTATGAACCGATTTTGATGTTTGTACAAAAAAAAGAAATTTAAATCATTATCTTAATTTTTGCAACAATGAACGTTTCAACAATAGATGGACATTCAGACGGACATTACTAAATCGATTTAGGTTTTAATCAGGAACATATATATATACTTTGACACATTCTTCTAACTGTCAGGACATACAATAGATTGTCTTTTTTTTTTGGAACTAAAATCTTTAAGGGATTGAATAGTTGGACTTTGTTTTTTATTACTTTTGTAATATATAAAACTTTTCTACAATACTGTCTGTAACAAAATGGTTATAATTTGAAATATCTTTCCATTGACTTGATGTAAACAAGTGTGTCTGTCCATTCAAAGGCTATTTCTAAATCAAAAATTATTGAAATGGAAAATGTGTTCATGTTATGGTTTTTATTTTATATGAAAAAAGGCCAGGCTAGTATTACTAGTTAAAGCCAATGATGATAAAGATGATGATGATGATGGTGATGAAGTTGAAGAAGGCAGGTTATTATAAATACAAGTATGTGGCCTTGATTTGTTATGACATTTGTTTTTATATATCGTGTATTTATAAGAAAATTATTATTGTAATAAAAATATTTAATAATTTGAAAAAATTGTGTCAAATTTAATTGCACACATAGCAAAGAATATATGTAAACTTATTGCTTTTTTTTTGTATGAATAGATTTTTTCTTTGTCGTTTTTTGAATTTTGAAAACTATTAAGGGTAATTTTTTGTTATAGTTGTAACGGTATTGATGACTTTATGGTAAACAATTAAAAAAAAAAAACATATTGAGATTATATGAGGGCTGGGGCGTAATTCTGGAAAAGTTAATATAAAGTTGACTTAACAAATAAACAATTATCAGAACAGAAAGTCTATGAAAGTGTCCGTCTGTACGTCCGTGTATTTCTTGTAATCTCTCTACAAGGCTAAATTTTTAATATCTATTGATAAAATTTGGCGCAAAGACATCTTTTTTTGCCAAGAGCGGTCATCTTTTGAAAATGAATCTGATCGATACAATGCCTCCTTATATGACATAAATTCTTTCTTTTTATAATTTGTTAATAATATTTACTGAGCAATAATTAATTAGCCTAATAAATGATTATAACAAAGTTGGACTCGATTGGCCAATTTTTGGAACCCCTTTCCATATAAAGTTTTTCATTCAAAGTGATTTTTATATGACAAGAACTATAGATTAAATTAATTAAAGAATAATTTATGAAACTAAGTTATAAAGGGTATTAAATAGTCGAGTATAGCCGACTATAATACTTGACTCGTTTTTTTCCTTTATTCAATTTAAATAAAATCGATTACTATCCTTTTTTAGTCAAGACTCCAGAATCCTCTGAAAATGAAAACGACTTGAAAAAAAAGCTGCGATGAGCATATAACCATGAATACTGAATATTTGAGAAGAAAGTTAAAAAAATAAATAAGCAACGTATGCTTAAAAGCAAACAACTATCTCCGTAAGTACCTATAGAGTACAAAATTGGAAAGAAAAAAAAAAAAAAAAAACAAGTAAGAAAACTACATGTGGCTTAAGCCAAATCTTAAATACCCTCCACATGTATATACTGAAAAATAGTTTTTTTTATAGATTGTGAGCGTGGCTCTTCATCGATTTTACCTAATTTAAAAAGCGATCTGCATGCAGAAACTAGAGGTTTCAAAATCTCAAAATATACGACTACGAGACTGCGGACAATACACCGTGTGTCTGTACGGACAGACATGTCCAACTTAAATTTGGATGTTGATCAAGAATATAAATCTTGGCTCCGCTGTTTCTTTCTTTCAAGTGTCGCAAATGGAATGACAAACTTAGTATACCTTTCATCTTATATGCAGGGTATAAAATAAAAAACGAAATTTTGTATGTAGATAGTATACATCTGGGGGCAATATACGATACTTTTTATATAAATGCAGCGCATAATATTGTATAATGGCCATAAACACAAGCAAAGCAGCTCAGCTCAGCAAGCAAGCAAATAATTTACGTAGTTAGAGGAGCTCCGAAGTCTGTCTATCTCTTGCTTTCATTTTAATAACAATTTCCTATAATGTTCGTATCTACGGTACATGTATGTACACTAAGTATGTTTCTGTTTGCCATTATGCAATATTGTATAATGAAAAAGAAAGAAAGAAAACAGTTTTTTTTTTGTATAAATAAGTAAAACGGAAAGAAAGCTAAGGTGTGTGTGAAGAAGATACAGTAGAAGTGGGTCAGAAAGTTTAGCTTATATATTAAAAAAAATTGAAAGTGATGATTACATGATAATAAGTATAGAATATACGTGCTAAACAAGTGACAAGGTGTTGTAATTATTTTGCAACAAAGTTGATTGAAAAGTTAGATATAAATGATTAATAATGATCAATGATTCAAACATTTATTGTAGCCTATTATTCTGGTAGATGGGATAGAAAACAGAAGAGAAAAGAAATTTATTTGTTATGAAGAAACCACAATATTATCTAATGATTTACTACCAAAGCTTTAGACATGTTTAGCAACGAAATTTTTCTAGAGAGTTTTAAAGCAGGGTTACGTTTGCAACACCAACACAGATAAGGTATATATTTTATTGATCAGCCTCAAAAATTAAATCGATTTAGACATTTGTGTCCGTTTGTCCGTGCGTCCGTCTATTATGGGCATTCTCATGGCTGTGAATTTAGAGATATTGAGCTTGATTTTTTTGTATTTTAAGTTTTTGTGCGTAGATCGCTATTTAAAAAGGTCAAAATTGGTCAAGAGCCACGCCCACAATCGATAAAAATCTCTATATCTGCCACAAAAGTAGTACCTATGAACTTGAAATTTGATATTCATATCTCTAATAAGTCCATCTATCAATGTGCTAAAAATGGGGCATGGTTGGATAACAAACACGCCTACAATTTTAAAAACAGAGTTCCATTACGATCGTCGGCAAAATACATAATCTATAAAAGGCATAATTTGGTATCTTTCACTCCCACTTTTGTAGTTTTTTTTTTCTTTTGTTTTTAGAGTAAAATTATTCCACTTTAGTAAATTAATTTCTTCACTCCACTTACTACACAGTAGTAGAGTAAAAAAACGCGCAGAAGACAACTTCTTACCAGAACTCTACATTTAATTCTTTAGTCGATAAAATTTTAATTGAGGAAATGAATTCAACAGAAATTACATATATATAATTGCTGATCGTAAAAAAAAAAAATAAAAAAAATTATCAGTTGAACAAAATTTTGCTGAATTTTTGCTTAATTTGTTTCGCGCATAATATTTTATTATTACGTGGAAAAATTGTCTGTTCACATAAGAGGTGCTCTGCCATTTTATACACTTTTATGATTTATATTTCCGCAAAATATTTTCTTTACACTTTTGAATTTTTTTTGTATTGTCTTCAAAAATGATTCAAAGTAAACTTTTTTATGTATGCACATAAATTTGCGTAATTTCACAAAAGAACTCAATGTTAAATTCTGCAGGTTGTTTTTCTACATATCATGATAAAAAAAAAAAAAAAATGTATAGATTTGAGATATAAATGCTGTGCGAAATGGTTTATTGTAGAGATGCTCCTCTCCCTTTCTTTCTATCTGTCTACGTCGTCTATAGTCAAATGTATAACCGGATATAAAGCATAAATTGGCGTAAAGACTCTCCTGCCTAATTCCTTTATTTGCTGAACTCGTTAGTACATTAATAATGGTGTGTGGAAAGACAAACAGCATAAATGTTCCTGGGCGTAAATTTTTAGCACCACGTGAACACATTTATGAATGCTGTGATGGAGGCGGAGGAGGGTGACAACGACGACTATTATGATGGTTGTGCACATATGATATTTATCATGGACATATAGAAAACTGCTGACAATATAATAAAAGTGGGGAAACCACCCGCGCTTTAATTGGTTTAAATATTTATTTTTCACTTTTTTTCTGGTTAAAGAAGTGATAGCCAACGCATGCACATGTATTAGCCTTTTTTGGCCTTCTCCAATTTGAAATTTTTTTATTTTACTTTTTTGTCTATTAATGCTAGACAAAGCATTTATTTTTGTTGCATATATTACGTACGTGTGGTCAATAGCATCTGAAATTATCTGGTATAAAATCATTTATGGATTTTTTTGAATTATATGGATTCTTAATTGCTTTGTCAGGAACCGTGCGGCTGTACAACTGAAGTAAGTAAAAATATGTGCGTTTTGACCAAGGTTTGACTTAAGCTAAACGTCATTTATCCCACTCTAAATCTTGGTAAAAGAATTTAATATTATTTGCTCATTCATTTCATTCAATTTTCACCCTGGACTTTTAGTAATAGACGGACATGTCAAGGTTGATTTAAATTTTGGTGTTTATTGACTATTTTCTGATGTCACTAAAACAATTTTTACAAGCATTCTATAATATTCTTATCAAAAGGCAGTGGTAGGGATTCTCGTTTTTTTCCGTCGAATTTGTCTATGCTTCAAACTGCAACTGCAGAGAAAAAGCAAAAAAAAATGCATGAACAGACATAGCTAAATTGATTCAAATTATGGTATTAGTTGAAGACCCTCTGCTTTTTATTAAAATTATCGAAAACTTCTCCATTAACTCATTCTAAATCAAAAAACTCCTTATAAATCCTTCCACGTTTTCTATAACAAAAGTTCTTCCCAAAATTTCACACTTTTGTCACGAACGTAACTTATTATTATTATAACACAAAGTTATTTAGTTGATGATTTGTCAGTGGATAAAAGTTATTTAATTAAAATTATTTTAAAAAGAATATATTCAATGAATCGAAAGAATTTTGAATTAAAAATAAAAACTTTGATGTGGAATTGAAGTCTCCATAAAATAAATGAGAACTGATTGATATTTTAAAAATTTGTAATTCTTTTTGTAAATTGTGGGCGTGCCTTTTATTAGATCAAGCCCATTTTTGGCACTTCGATGGAATTTCAACTCAATATCTCAGACACACGGACTTACATGTCTAGATCGACTCAGTTTTTGATGCTGATCAAGAATATATATACTTTGTGAGATCTCTGACGCCTGTGGAGTGGAGGAAATAACAATAAAATCATTTAAAACCTTTATTCATTATAATTTTAAGAAAATACGCATTATTATTAAAAAGAATTAACGTCATGGCCATCACAACTTGACCTTATAAACAAATTCTTTTATAAATTGTTTAATAAAGCATAAATTTCTACAAAGTGCTACAAAAAATTTGCCCAAAATGAAATTAATTAATCAAAGACTTACTGCTACTGACCTAAATGCTTATTTTATTTCCATTTTGTTCAATCATCTTTTGTTTTCATTCATATTATATAACCAAACTTCCTCAAATAACTGCTGGAATGTTAACAATTTGAAAATAAAGTTTTGCACGAATAAGAATTTTATACACAAAAAAAAAAAAAAAAATAGTGAAGAAATTTTATGCCAACACGTAAATTTCTACTTATGTATAAAAGTATACGAACTTCTACACAAACAATTACTCATTAGGCATTAAGTCATAGGTTTAGATGGAGAGGATTGGGAAATAAAATAACCTAGAAAAAGAAATTGTTAATTGCTTCATTAGCTATTCTCCTCTGGGCTTAACAATAAAGTGCAACTGTTACAAAATTTTTGTTGATAATATGAAAAGTAAGAGTGGCGATAACGATAGAAAAGTTTTTCCGATCAAACTTTAAAGCTTAATATGCTTGAAAAAGGTGTTGAATACATTTAGAATGCATTCAACAAAAAACAAATCAATTGTTATTTTTTTGGGGTGGAAAATAAAATATTTGCCCTGAATACTAAAGAAAATTTCATCATATTGGTTATTTATTATGCCATAATATTTATTTATCCTTAATTAAACAAAATTTTTTAATTCGCTCTACAATACTCTTTGGAAAAATGAAAACGTTGAATATAAAAAATACATAAACGGGTCTTGAGAAAATATTTGCGCTGTTTATTGCGAAGATGGTTTATCAAAATCAACAGCAGACAAACGGATTTGTCCATTCCTTGTCTGAGAATTTTGAATTTTCAGTAAATTTTCCATAAAATTGAAAAAAATTGGCACATTTCACCGTTTTCATCGCTGCGAAGCTAAACGTTGACGCATTTTAAAGGGTGGCGAATGGATTTGTCTTCACTTCTGAAATAGTCTACAAATAGGGACAAAACGTTTATTTCATATATCAATTTAGACTGTGGAAGCACAAGTCTTTAATAATTTTAAAACCGTCCAAAGAAATGCTACTGCAACTGATTGAGTTTTAGCCGTCAGAATTGATCAATAAAAAAGGCATCAATTTGCATCGTGATTAAGCCGGACTACGCAAATTTTAATGATTGGCCCTAACTTTTGGTTTGGTTGGGCAGTTTTAATGCAAAAATTCTAAAGTTTAGACTCCGTCTCCGTCTAGAGTTTGTAGTTTATTTAAATCACTCTCTGCGTGGTGTAAAGCGGACTTTGAAAGGAACCTGTGGAAATTTATTATTATACAACCCTTCGGCGAGATATACGAAAGATTCCATCGTCATGGTATAATGTTTCAAACAAAAAATTGTGAAAGGTTGTAAAGTTTATTCAGAATAAAGGAATATAGGAAAGGAAATTACAGAAAAGATGCATTTGAAAATTGGTGAAAATTGGCACGAATTGTTGAAAAATAATGATAAATGTTAGCCTCTAAGCTAGGTTATGTTCTGTAGCATAAAATCACTGCCCAAGGGTAAATTGTTTTAATTGCTTGTGGGTGTTATGTTCAGCTTCCTCGGAAAAAAAAAAATTATGTCTACTTTTCGTCTCAACTTATCAAGTCATCAACTTAATTATATACATAGCTACTGCTTTGTATTCTAGGGTTAATTTATTAAGCCTTAATGAGTCACTTGGATAAAGTAAATCTAATAACTAGCTAAGGGGGTGTTTAAGGGTAGCAAACAACCCTGTTCCCTTTCATTTGTATTGGAATTAAATATTATGTAGGTACTTATCTCTAATGAAGGGCTTTTACACAAATATTTTGCACTATTTATGAAACAAAATTAAAAACCAATTTATTTAACTGTAGTGGTAACTAATTGCAAAAATCATCGAAAAAAACAAATGGTTCAATGAAAACCACTAGAAGGGGTTGCTTTAAAATCTGGTAACTTCAGATAACAACTTATATGAAGAGGGTGGTGAGGTGAATATTTAGTTGTACAAAATTTAATTGAACATGTAGCACGTTTTATATACGAGTATGTTGGGCATTTAGATATGGGTGTACCGCTCATAGGTGGTTGGTTGGTTGGTGGTGGTGATGATGGTGCTTTGTTGACAACATTTAATTGTTTATATAAAGTGTTAAGTATGACAGATAAAGCACGTTTAATTGTTATATTTTTTACTTTTTGGAAATAATAATTCATACATACAGGGTTAGGGAAAAAGGATGAAAAATCTCGCGTCATGTCATATAATGAAATTTTTGGAAAAAACTTTACATACATAAGTGATCGAGTTATAAAAAGGAGAGATCAAGATCAAGGTCAAGGTCACCATCTTCTAACTTAACTTTTGTTTCCATTTTTTCTCTCAATGAAAACGGAATGACAAGCTTAGTATACGGCCCCATCTTAGGTGAAGGGTATAAAAAGTGCTCTAGAAACCCAAGTAAACGCCGAACACAAACAATATTTTTGCTCCATGCCTATCACTACATTATATAAATACATTTATGATTACATTTTAAACGAAAAACGAACAAATATTCGTTAAGGAAATCATTTTCTATAATATTTGAAAAAAAAAAATGTGACTCTAAGAAGGAATTTGTAATCATGTGTTACTTCTACTTTGCATTTGCAAGTGTTGCTCTACAATATAACTGTAAGCATTATTGTTCTTGGCGGAAATGTAGAAACCAATAAAAATAAAACTGGGTGAACAGAATATAAAAAAATATGTATTAAAAGATGCGAAAGAAATGCTTCGTTAAGTGAAATGTTGTGTTTTTTTTTTTTTTTTTTTGGCAAACATTAACATTTCTAAGGAACATAATTCGCACGCATACACAATCTAGAAACGAAAATTGTCCGAAATAAAAAAAGTTGCGTTAGAATACTGCTGCAGACACTTGGTTACATATGTACTCATTCCCGAAGAAGTAAAACAAACTTCTTTAATGTTTAAAGTTTATAGTGCTAACTAAAGAAATGTCATAAAATTGTCTACATTGGGGCAACATGTGCAGAAAGAAAACACATTTGCAAAACACTGACAACTGTTATGTAAAATAACAAAGAACAAAAGAAAGATAAAAACGACCAAGGAAATGGCTGCCGTTGATATTTGGACTAAATAGTGAAAAACAGAGAACGAGAGATTTATAAAACATATCATTAATCTTTGAGCTAAACACTGTTGTATTAGACAGTGCGGCAGACAGACACAGTAAAGCATTATTTTGTGCACACTTTTCCACGCGAAACAAATTTTCAAATCTAATTATCTTGCTCGCTCTGTGTGGTATAAAAATAAATAATAATTTATTTGCATTATACACGTATGCAGAGTGATTCAAGAATATAATGACTAAGATTACACACTTACCGTCGCTTTAAATGTTAAGGTGAATGATTTCATTTTTAATAAAAATAACAGTGTGCTGACCAACAAAGCTTACCTGCAATGAAGTAATAATTTGAAATAAAAATTAAGTCATTTTTACAATTTTCATAAACTTCAATTTAATTCTAAATATCATCATGTAACAAAATAAATTTGGCTTAGACCAAATCTTAAATACCCTCCATCTATACTTACAAACAATAGACGGGGCAGCTACATAATTCCACCCTTTAATATTGTCTGCATTAAGCATCAACAGATCGAGTTTATATATATTTTTGTTAATTAAAACATTTTATCGAAAAATATCAAGACTTGTGGATTTTTATTAAATATTTTTGGAAATTATATTTTCACAACAATATTCAAGTTTGAACTGTTGTAAGCCGGGGAGAAATTAACGTTGAAGCAAGTCATTTATATCGTTTGGAAGTTTACAATCTTAAAATTCCTATGAATGTAGAATTTCATGCATATAATTCATATTGAGTTGATATGAGCCACGTTTTTTTAATACTATTTTAAAAGACACTTTTCATAGTAGATGAAGAATTATCACAGAAGCTGCCTGATCAAGCTCAAACTTGCACCATTGAATGCGTTTCATGTAAATTGTTACGTACACCCCTCTTCGAAATTTGAATATAAATAATTATCAGAAGGTTTATAAATAAAAGTAACCTTTTTAAAGTTTATGTCTCTAATGTAATTGAACCGGCAACGATAAATATGTTATATTCAATAAATATTAATATTAATAACACAAAAGCGACGCATTCAATTCACGTAATAATTTATAGCCTAAACCTAATGAACGTATTTTTTCTGATAAATTGCTGCAATAAAAAAAAAAAATCGAATAATAATAAATGATTGCACATATTCGTGCAGAAAACAGCTTGCTGCTGTTGCCTCAATTAATATTTAACCTTTGGCTATACCTATAAAAATAAAGCGACATCAAATCAATGCTGCAAAGCCTTAACAGCAGACAAGAGCATACAATTATTAAACGTGAAGAAACTGATAATTATTCATAACGGTATATAATGAAATGCATTCGAATCACTGTACTATTCAAACTGTATTTAGGAAAATTTTTGAATAAATATGATGACGACGTTTCTTTCACCACAATTAACTATATTGTATAAAGTTTCTATTTATAAATAATCAATGTATGCTTAAATGCCACACACAGCTTATAAAATTATTATTTCCAGTATTCTCCGCAAATGTTTTTTTTTTAAATCATTCATGTTAAGGTTTTAAGAATTGTACCATATGTTTATTCTCAAGCAATATATTTTTTGTAAAGCAAACACATCACAGCCCTTAAGGCTTAGTGTTTAGATAAGATTTTCTTGGTTAAAATAAAGATTTAGTTTTTACAATAAAAAGTTATATAGAAAATAAAATCACAGCTTATAAACGAGTCAAAATATTAGAGCTCAGGGAGTCAGACAAATTCTAAGCGTAAAATGAAAAATAGTAACAAGTAAAAGACCTCAATTTGACTTGGGATAAATTTTAAGTACTCTTTTTATTTTTATTCAAATAATGGGCGTGACTTCGTCTCCTAATAGTGTATGTATTATGTATCAACTTACGGATAGAATGTTGCACCAAATATTTCTTTTTTGCAAATTGTACTTATGTCTGTTATCCGATCCCGCCCATTTTTAAATACATCTATGAACGGACTAATCATAAATACGTACATAGTAATATCAAAGTACAACTTTGGCTGGCACACTCACCTTTAATTAAACCGATCCGTTTAGAACCAGAATCCATGTCCGTCTGTCCCGACATGAAGTCCTTATAATCAATCTACAAGTTTTAATTTTTATACCCTCCATATAAAAGTTTGTCATTCAATTTGCAGAAATCCAGAAGCAGGCGTCAGAGACTCTACAAAGTATATATATTCTTGATCAGCGTCGAAAACTGAATTGATTGTCGATCGAGTGTCCGTCTGTTATTGGCATTCTCACGTTTGTAAATTTTGAGATATTAAGGTGATACAGGTATTTTTAGATTTTGCGGGCAGATCGCTATTTAAAATGGGTAAAATCGGTCAAGAGCCAAGCCTACAATCGACAGAAATCTATTTATCTGCCAAATGTCCCCCATTGTAAATCTGAAGGGTATTAAGGATATGGCCTAAACCATTGCTTGTTTATTATAATTTTAAAACCCTTTCTTAATATTCCCAAAAGCAACAAAAAGCAAAACAAAACAGAAAATATACAATTCCAACTTGCACAGATGATGCCATTAAGTGACATCTTAATGTATTGTCGCTCGTTACGCGTACACATATAACATAAGGAAAAATGCATACTATCAGGCTTCAATATATTTTTAAAAATGTTTTCTGTGTAGTAATAGGCACTCAGTGTACGAGTATATGTAATATGTTATGCAATACAAAGAAGTGAAAAAAGTATCTGGGAAAATGATAATAAATTGTAAAAGTCTCATGGCACACAATTTTGTTATAATAAATATAATAAAAGAATAAAATGGTTGTATAAAGTTATATATTGACCCACATTTTCCAGATCTGTAAGTCTCAAATGCCGTAAAGATGGTTTGGTTGAACCAAAATTTAAAAGATCTACATAAGAAAGAAAAGAGTGGTAATACAATGCCTGAACTTAACATCAACTATATATTTAAAAAAAAATGAGCTTAAAGTATTGCCTATCTTAAGGATTTCATTTATTATTTGTAATACGATTGCCTACATTTATTTGCTCAATCTAATATAAAATGTAGGCAAACGTCTAATCTTTTGATTGAAAAGTAAAAAAAAGTCAAGTGAAACTTTTAAATGAAGGCATGAAAAGCGGCATATGTTGATTTTCTTTTTGAAAAATAATAACAAACAAAAAATCAATTGTCTTGCGTCACGCCTTGAACAATCAAATGCAACTTGTTTGTTTGAAAATTTCTTGGTAAGAAGCCAAAAATCACTTATTTCCATTGTGCTGCCGTCAGGTTCTTGTTATGAATATTTAAAACTCAAGTTTATATAATGTCTGACTTTGTAGCCTTAAACCATTTTCATTAAAGTTGATGGCACTGCTGTGTAAAAAGCAGAACAGTCATGTACTCATTTACAGCTAAATTTAAATCAATCAAGTCAACTTAATAATTCATCAGACATGAAAATAAATTCATTATATGTAAACTCAACGTCTAACTGGTGGAATGCTGTAATGCTGTCGTCTATGTCAATTTCCAGCAAAGAGGGTGAATTTTTTTCATACGATCTTTATAGAAACGAAGTGATATATGGGAAAAATGTTTAGCTTAATTGAATTGTGCAATTTAAACATGATTTATGTGGAGGAGCTTCAGTTAGTAAGTCAGATTGCTTGAATATTATATCCGTCACGTTAAATGAAATTTTCTTATAATTCATAAATTTGGTAGGATTTAAATTACTAAAAACTAAAATAAGTTTTATTAAGGCCTTCTATAACTAGATGTTTACAGGTGTATTATGCGGTGCTAGAGCCAACCCTTATAATCCACCTTAAATACTCCGCTGTTTCCCTCTGTTTCAAGTTCATTGCAACAACTCTGTCCCACACCAGGTGAACATTGTATCTAATTTTTTTGCTTTTTCTGAATAATAACGAAACGAAAATGGAGCACATATAATTTTATTCGTTTAATTACAATTTCTATGAAGCGTGCCCTCAAAGTTGTACGTTGTCACGGTAAATTACATTTTAGCTGCATGTAAGAATACGACTGGCACACGCAAATGTCTCAGAAGTACATTATAGCATATAATTTATTCCTATAAGACCTATGAGTAAGGTATGAACAGTAAAAAAGTAAGAAAACTCATTTAAAAGTTAAGCAAGGTCATGTGGTACATGCTTGTGGCATGTCACACAAAAATTACCTGCCAAAGGTTTATACATAAAAACATATTTGTTTAGCAATTTTTCATATTGTTTATTTATGTGTTTTTTTTTTTTTACTTTGATAAAGAATTTTATTTAGAACAATAAAAAATATCTTTCACCACATTTTTTTTTTTTCCTAAATTTCATTTCTCATCTTGGAGCAAAGGAAACTATTTAAATTATTTGTTTACTTTAGTCGGTGATATGGAAATTTTTACTATGAAATATGTGTATTTACACGTAGAGAGAGTAGGGTGAGTCGAAAGTGTTGAAAGGATTTTCTTGAAACGTTTCTAATTAAGGTAACTGAAGAGGGGTAACAAAAAACAAGTAAGACAACTAATTTTGGTTTAGGCCAAATCTTAAGTATCTTCTACATACAAACGATGGGCGTGGCATGTATATGATAACGCCTTCTAATAGTGTATAGATTACGTATGAACTTGTAAGACGAGTTTTACGACGAAAACGGTTTTTTGGTAAATTGTGAGCGCGCCTGCTGTCTGTTGGGATAATTATAAATATTTGTACTTTGTAGCTCAATTTTTGTGACAGATGTATATACATTTGTTTTGTTTTTTGTGGGCGTAGCTATTGAGCAATTTTTCCCATTTTAAATAGCGATCTGCTAGGCAGAAACTAAACGTGTTTGTACAAAATTTCAGCTCAAACAGATACAAAGATCTGTGCCTGGAAGCTCTTTACCCCTTTTCAGTTTCCTCAAATAGCAACTTTTCCCCATTATAACGATTAGAAAAACTTTTTTAAATTTTTTCGTCCCACCCTAATATACAATGTAAAGTTGGCCCTTGGCAAATTAATGACGTCCTTTATATACTGTATGTATGTTGGCACAAACACATGTTCTGTATTAAACGAGAACCTTAATCAAAGAGAATGTGTTTGTTTATGTTGAAAATTTTTGTTCGAATTTGGGTTTTTATGTCAGCAGCAAAGAACGCTAATATTACACATGCAAGAAAGTTAAGAAAATTTTTTGCTTTTTAAGTAGCACAGAACATGAACTAAAAAAAATACTTGGAATATATAGGAAAGTGAAGGAAGGTAATTAGAAATTTGTGAGATTTTAGAAAAAAGGAAAAACTAACATTTAATTATAAGTAGATTAGGAGTAAAGTTTGGTAAATTCGTGGTGAATGGGGAGGTCTAGGTTATAGTAATCGAGCTTGTGATAAGGAAGGTGGAAGATTCGAATTTTGCAAAACGTAAATTTTAAGGAATTTATTCACATGTTGAAGCAACCTCAGCTTTTCTAGGAAATATTCTTAACTTAACTAATGAGCAATTCTTAGCGCGGCAGACGCTTTCTGTTCAAACAGAAAAACTCTGTTTTTAAGCTGGAATTTACGTAGGTTTAGACAACTCGGTTACTGAAGAGACTGGAATTACCTACAAGACTAGAGTCTACGTTAAAATTACATAAAATTAAATTTTATTTATCTAGGCCTACATGTACCCATAAAAGTGTCCCCGAAAAGAGCCGACTTTTACAAAAAATTAAAATAAACACTTAAGAATATTTTCGTTAAGAGAGGGTACGAACTATCTAATGATTTTTTTTTGTTTTAAAGAACGCCTATATTTTGAAAAAAAAACTGGGTATAATCTCTTTTTGATTTAAAATCATCAAATCAGCTACTGTTTGGTAAGAAATCCTAAAGATTTTTTTCTAATGGTTCTAAAATTTTTTGGAAAAATTTCTTTAGTACTCTTTGTTTAACAAACTCAGGACGCTTATTTTTTAAGTGTTTTATGTTCTTCTTCTTCTTCTTTCCACCTTCTATGTTCAACTACTTTTGTTCTACTGGCATGGGACGCCTTTTCCTTTTTTTTCTAAGTAAATGGTAAATTAAGATTTTATAAAAACTAACTGGAATAGTTTGGTATACATTTATTACACAATATATATGTACCTACATATATACCATAACTTTTACAACCCTACTATTATTTATTACAACGATTTCATCCCCTGTATAATGAGAAAAAACTTTCATTGCTATTAGGAGTCATTCAAGTGATAAAATCCAACATTTCTTTTTTCATTTTTTTTTTTGAAAAATATTCTGTGTGACATATGTAATAATACGGATATATATATTTTATAATGTTTTGGTTATTAAGCACTTCAATCGGATTGACAATTTCATAATACGACCGGAAGTCAAATAAAAGTGCGAAGTTTATGAAACTCATAAACTGGCACTGACGTTTTATTATGTGCTTGCTAATTTGACTAAAGCTAAATAGTAAGGGAGGTTGGATAAATATTGATGTCATTAGACCAGCTTTGTCACTCACTTTTTTGAACATATCGATTTAGTTTTTTTAATATATTATTCAACAAATTTATAAATGTTGACGTATTTGGGCAAATATAACAAAAAAAAAAAAAAGGTTTCAAATTTTAATTTATTAGACTTTCCCAGTTCTCACACCCATTTCTACTATACTTTTACAATTACTAGAGTTATTTTGTCTGTACATCCATCAATAGAAGAATGGGACTAGAAGACAACATATGGATTTAATAGATCTAAAATTGAGAACATAAAATTTTAGCATCAAACAGCGTCCATTTTATTTGGATTGGATCATAATCATGCTTATAATTATAAAACATGAGTTCCATTCACTAACATATAGGCGTGCACAAATATTTTTAAGGAATATATGTTTAATAAGTCCATTATATTTTCATTTCATCGATAAAAATTTTTCGATCCTAAAATTTTTTTCCAACAAATAATAATTTTACCGTTATATAAATCGTTAAACGAATGTATTCCTGAAAAATTCGATATATTTTTTTTCGATCCCAAAATTTTTTTTCAATTAAATAATATTATTTTTTTACTTCTTTTTTATCGTTTTTGTTGTAAAAAAAAAAAAAACTTTTTCGTTCATAAATAACGATTATGAATAAATTAAAGACAAAAAACATAACATCTGGGTAAAATAACGATTATTGTTTATTTAAATAAAATCTCTTTTTCGGTCATGCCAAAACAAAACATTGTATTTTACCGCATTTTAACTACAAAGCAATCTTTGCATTTCTTTCAAGTACATTATCTATCAAACAAATACCTGCCAACAATATTGTTGGAACACTTTAGCGTTAGTGCTCTTTGCCATTCGCAATACCTTGTTGACATGAATCTAATCTTTGAAAAGAAAGAATTGCTACCTAAGACAAAAAGCTGTTGTAGAATAGTAAGTGAATAAATTGATTAGCAGGGTAGCAGGTTAATAGACTTTTAAGTGTATACTGCTAGAACCTTACATACCGATTGTTGTAAAAATATATCTAGATTACATATCAATGACGTCAATAGCAAATGTGAATTATGAATGATGGGCAGGCAGTCCGTTGCATTTGGCCATTTGAGAATTGCTTAATTTCGTTTTATATTTTACGCCAGTTGGCAAAGTTGAAAGATATTTGAAAAAAGCTTAAGCTATTAAAACGTATGTCAAGGGTAGTAAACGTGGAAACATGACGCATTTTGACACGTGTTTAAAAATGAAAGAACTGTTATTTGTGGTCATTCTATAAATAGCAGTTTTGAGAATTACTTTTATTTAATTACCCTTTACATGGGCAACAGTCAACTGGAACGTGTGTTTGGTAAAAGTTATAAAGCTTGCATTTTTTTACCTTGAAATGATATGAAAAGCGTTTCATTTACAGATTTCAGCAAAAAATGATTCAATGAAATCTTTTGCTTAATATCAATAATTGAAAATTCTGCTTAGAAAACCAGGAAGACAAAACCTTTATTCGTTTTTTCTGTGTAACAACCCTTTTAAAAACTTTATTTTTTTTTTCTCGGTTTCTTTTATGCGGTTTGCATACTTGAGATTTTTTAACTTCTTGAAGTGAATTTAAGAGCTTCTCTTCATTTTTTTTCTTTGTGTCACTTGTCTTATAAACTATGCAAGTAAAAGAAACATGTTTTGGCTTAGACCAAACCTTAAATACCCTTCACATGTATATACAAACAGTGGGCATAGCAGATATATTATTACGCCCTCTAAAGTTGTTCGAATTATACTTTGTAGAGTGACAGAGTACACGAACCTTCTAATAGTGTCTGTATTACCTATAAACTTAAACTTTTTGTTGAGGGACCTCGCCTCTTTTTGACAAACACCTAGATACACTCATTACAAGTACATGCATTAAATTTCAACCACGTTATGTGTTTTGTAAATTTTGGCCGTTTTTGTTACCAATCATGCCCACTGTAATTTTATTGAGATACTCTAATTAATGTTTATGTTTAAGGTTTAAATAAATTAAACAAATTTTTTTTTACAATTTTCAAAATTTTTAAATTTTTTTCTAACATAAAAATGCTTCCAAGCTAGCGACTTATTTTATTATCTTATAACAATTACAATGGTATTGCGTATATACCCTTGAACGTTTTAAAAAAAGTAACCTACATATTTATGACATTTGATAGTTGTTGTTCTTTAAGGTCTTGTCGAACAATAAGAACACTTGGCTTAGCAGTGAACAATTGTGGCAGAAAAATAATGAAAAAAAGATGAAACATTTCTTTTGATTAAAACCTACTTTTCAAGCAATACGAGATAATGGAGGTTTTGGGGGCAACCACGAAGAGTTGTACAGTCGGTTAACTTTAATCATTCAGCACTCTACACCACAGATACAATTTATTTGTACGTGAGGAATTTTTCAGCATAAACAGTTCTCGAAGGAAATCATTTGAAATAGTTTTCAGATACCCGAAGAATTTTAGACAGTAATTCCCAATTGATTTGTCTAACAAGTCTGCATTTGTACTGTCATTCATAAAATTGTATGTTTATGAATGCGTTGCGTTGCGACGTGGTGTGGCGCCCCCATTGAAAATTGTGAAAAAGCAAATGTCAACAAAAGCAGCCACTTGTGTGCGTGTTTTTATAATGATTTCATTTTATTGTGAAATTAACCTTTAATGTCGTTGTAGAGAGTGGAGTGTCTTATGTCAAAGTTGTCTGCGATTTGTCGGTTAAATATGTTGATATTTACGTTAAGTTATTTCCTCTTTCTAATTTGCTACTCATTACACTTTTATTAGCGCCGTATTTGATAAGAACGTGTAAAAATGTAATATTTGGTTTAAGCTTTTTATATGATACCCTATTCCTTTTGAGTGTTGCAAATGTTTTGACAAAGTCATGTACACCCTCTTATGCATATAATGGTTGGGTATAAAAAAGGCAAGCAGTCAACATGAACAAGATTCTGCATTAATTATAGTATGTATAATATACATATAATAATGGCGTGTTAACTGATCTAGAGATTTTATAACAACAACAACAACAACAACAACAACAACAACAACAACAGCATCAATGAAGGCGTTGATAACAAAAACAACAGCAGTGGCAACAAATTTACAATAACAAGCAAACAATAAAAGTTACAATAGCAACGACAATAACAACAATACTCTTTGCATTAACCGAAGGCATAAATAACATTCGAGTCTCTAAAGCGGTAGCCTGTGTAAAATTCGATATTTTAAAATAAATCCTATGTATGGGAGGAGTGGGAGACAGAGTGCATGCACTTATAAGAGTTTTGTCTCTCCTGAACCCCGATCTTACTACACCAACAACAACAACAACAAAACCAATACTATTAAACGGTGACCACTGAACTCCCAGAATAAAATGTCAGAAAGACACACACACACACGCACACATTTTGTATATAAAATCACAGCAATTTCACTTCCAAAAAAAAACCGACAATGTTGCAATTTGACATTTTAATAAGAGGGTTACCGGGTTTTATTATGATTACATAACAACTTTAAGCGATATTTTTATAATTCTTAAAATATAATATTAAATATATATTTTTTTTTCACTAGCAAACCAAATCTAACTGTAATTATTCACTATTTATACTTTGAAACACTTAAATATTGATAGTTGACCCGCATTTGATTTTACTGCATTTACCAATAATATGCTTGAACGAACAGAATGGATCCACACAGAACAACAATAAACCCACATATATCACGCTGGCACATATAGTATAATACTTGTGCATAAAGATAAATACAAAAGCGACATATACACACACACGCACACACATATTCATCGAAGCTCTCTTTGCCGACCGCTTATTCCTATTTTAAGGACTTAAAAGAATAATAGTGAGCATATGGTTTTAGCAAATGTTGCATAGAATAATACAATAGTAGATGTAGGTCTCATTGTACAGCAATCCAAATAACTGTATAAGAATTGTTTACTATCACTTTATTATGATGCGTTTGTTGCACAACATTCTTTATTTTCATTCATTATATAAAAAAATAAAAAAAAAAAAAGGTCTCAAAATGTTTTGCAAAACTCTTTAAAACTCTGACAGACTTGGTGTTCAATAAAAGCAACACTTAACCCAACCTCAAGTGTTTTTGAAATCTATTCTTTTTACGTTTTATATTCCATTCCTGGGGCTACTTAAACCATTTTTTTTTTTCTAGTTAACAAACTTTTTTTTTTCCAAAACCAAGTTTTTGTGTCTTTATAAAACATTAGCGTAAGATCGATGACGATATAACGCCAACGTTGTTATACAACGTTTTCTTATCTTTTTTTATACACATTTCACATAAATTGGATGGTATACTAAGTGTGTTGTGCCGCTTGCAACATTCGCTAGAAGACATCAATTATATATTATGTCCGTCCGTATGTCTGTCTGTTGTTTGCGCACTCTCTGTATTGTAAATGTTAAGAAATTGAGTTGAAAGAATTTTATAAAAAAGCACGTCTAGTCTACTCGGTCAAGAGCCATGCCCACAATTGACAAAAATTTAACTATCTGTCATCAAAAAGTGATGAATAAGACACATATTTATACTTATGCAGATAATCTGTCGATATGCTAAAAGTGGGCGGGGTCGTTTAGCAGTAACGCCTACAATTTACAAAAACTTTAATTGATTCAAAAGACGACTTGTAAGTTGATATGTAATACTGACACTCTTGAAGAACGTCACGAATATTCTGTCACGCCTACTTTTTTATTGGCGCTTAGAAAACATAAATGTATGCACTGTGCCGATCTTCCACTCCTAGTCTATATACATATGCATAGTAGATGTTTAGGGTAATGAAGATTTGTTTTAAGCCAAAGCTACGTTTTTTTTTTAAAGTTTCTTATCCATTATACATTAAATGGTGATCAATTACGTGAATTAAAAAAAAAAAAAAAAAAAAAAATGGTATTAAGAAAAAAAATATCTCGATCGTTACATTTGGTAAGATGATGAAAAAGTAAAATTAAACAATCATCAATCATTACAGAAAATCTGAAAAGTACACCACAAAGGTAATCACATACGGAAACTGCAATGTTAAGTAAAGCAGCACTACATCATGAAAGACAGACAACTAAAAAATAATTAATCTTAAGATAATGATCATTGAAAAAGAAACTATATAAACTAGATTTTGACTCTTTTTTTTTTACAAGAGTTAGACTTTTATACCTTTGAACCAGTAATTTTTTTTCTACTGTGACATATTCGAAAAAAATAATAATTTCAAAACCTCACTAGCCAAGTGTATTAAATAAGTTGCAAAACTGGATGAAAAAAAAAAATGTAGACAGCAGGGTGTACCCAAGAGGGCTGGCTGGAAAACACAATAATTACAATGTCTAACTAAACAAAGTTATTCCTTCTCTTTCTAAGTATATTTTATGGAAACGCATGACCAACAATAGTAATCATTAAACGCATACCAGCATGAACCCATTCTTTGAAATGTAATGCAAACATAATTTTTCAAAATATGTTTATGACAGGAATAGTCAAGGGATGGTCCCAACAATAATTTCCACTGTTATCCTTTATTCCACAGTTCAAACATTCTTTTGAATATCACCAATGCATAAATAATAACAGCAAACGCATTAACAAATTGTTGAACAAAATAGAACAGATGAGAGCGTAAAGCTGCTTTTTGTATAAGGTGTTAACTGTGACACGGAACACCAACCAGCGGGTGATTAAAAAAAAAAATGACGCGTGCTTGAGTTTATTGAAAAAAAAAAAAATGCATATAAATAATAAATAAAATGTATCAACTGTGTGTGTATGTACAATATAATAAAAAAGAAAACAAGTAAGGAAGGGCTATATAAGGTGTACGCCAAATCTATGGCCATGAATGCCTGTGTGGGCATGAGAGAACACTCTAATAACACAGTGTCAATTGCAATTTTTTGCTCTTTAAAAACTTCCATTTTATAAGAGGAGACATTTTAAGAATGATTCGATACAGTCCATTTTCAATGTACATGAACACACAGACAAAATCTCACGTTTGTGACCGTCAAAGTGAAAAAGATAAAGAATGACAAGAAAAAAATAAGCCAGAAAAACAAATTATTTTGTGTTTTATTAGAATTGTGGGTGTGTCTTTGGGACATTCCAAATACCAAAATGCCCACTGGTATAAAAATTGTCCATCTTAAAGTTCTCATCAATTATTCAACTTTTGTGACCATGACAGTAGCAAAGAGAAATTCTCGCACGGGGAGACAGAGGAGCTAAAACGACTCGGATATTTTTGCTGAGCAAGAAAATATAAATTTTTTGGGGTGTGGCATGCCTCCTTCTACATGTTACAAACAAAGCCAATACACTCTCATATCGTTATGATGATGATATAATATAAAAATGTGAAGTGTAATCAAGTAGCTAATAAAACGTTACTTTAAAAACCTTAAGAACAATTTTTGGAATGAATTATCTCAAGGTAAACACATTTCAAGCAGAAGAAGAAGAATTTTTAATGTTAATTAGCTTTTATACGCCCTACACCACATCCACTACTCGCCTGAAAGCTTAGAAAGTTCAAAATAAACATTAATTTGAAAAGACACAACTGTTGGACCAACTATCAAATATTGAGGTTAAACAAACCAGGTCAGTCAGTCAGCTACCTTGTAAAGAAACTGAAAAGAAAAGGAAATTTTCATATCTCAATCCTTATGTTAAAATATTACCCAAATCATTGGTGAACAGCGTGGAACGAATTGTTGATTACCTAGTGTTATGCATGCAATTAGCTACACGCAACAAATTGAGTTTATTTTCAATTTTTCTGATACTCTTCACTTAACCATTTAGTAATGTTCTACCTGGTGAGTTTATTTGCAATATTCAAAATATAATTCAAGATAACTATGGCAACGAATTGATTGGTTATGCTTTCGTCATCATAACCAGGTGTTTAATATTTAAAGAAATAACGTACTTGCCAAAAACTTTGTAATCAGATGTTGCTGTTTAAGATATTTTTGAAATTCTATAAAACCACTAAAAAGTTGTTGCAAGTAAAAATATAAACTTAGGCTGAATCAAAATCTAAGGTGGGCGTGGCAGGTAATAGTGTATGTAATATGTATAAACTCCCGCATTCGATTGTGCAAGAAAACAATTTTGTAAATTGTAGCCGCGTCTGCCATTCGACTCTTCCCATTTTTGGCACGCAGATAAATACACTAATCAAAAATATTCGTAGATCAATTTTGCTAGCAGATAAAAAGATTTTGGCCATTGTGGGCGTGGCTCTTTGACCGATTTTGTCCAAATTAAACCTACCAAAAAACCAGAACTGTCTGTTTTGTACATCATTCATCTCAATATCTAAAAATGTACGACCATGACAGTGTTAACAATAAACAGACAAACGCATGAGCGGAAAATCTAGATCGACCTAGATTTTGATGCTCTTTTATATATATTAGAAGTCCTTGCGTTAAGCTAGGTAGAATTCTGGAGGGAAAACCTTTTTCACTTCACTAGTTAGCTGAATTCGAACCCTACAATATGACGAAGGCTTAATCAAGTCGGCTACTAAAGAGGTAAATGCGAGTTGAAAATCTTTCTTATTTTTCTCATTCGTATTCCTTAGCAAGCAAGGACTAATATTAATTGATTAGTTAATACCTAATAATCGAGATTTAACTGTTTAATATTAATATTGTAAAATAAAATAATTTGTAATAATTTTTTTGAAATAATTTTTCTTCATTTTTATAAGATTAAAACATTTTTTTCAGAAGGATAAATTTCAAGCCCATGGATCTTCGGGTGGCACACAATCGGTTACAATCGGATCATTTTCATTCTCACCACTAATCCAATTCAATATCCAATTTATTATGGTACGTAAATTGTTACCCTTTAAAAATTTATTTGCGCGTGGTACCAAAATTGATTCTAACAAATTGGATATAGTTTCTGTATTGGTATTCAATGCTATTACGGCAAACTTTTCAATTTGTTGGTTAACAAAATTATTGGCGTTACCATCACCCAAGAGTCCAGTGATTTTTGAGGAACATTGCTCTATATTCATTTCAGTTCGTAAAGATTTCACTTTAATGGAACCCCACAAAATGGGCATATTGTATTCCAAAACACCGCTTAAGCGTAAATTTTTGAAAAGCAAATCAATATGGCCGGCACTCTCTAATTGTACAAATATGCCCAAATACTCCAAAGCATCGATCAGGTTTTTAGTTTGATATTCATTAGCCGATATTTTAATTTTAGGAAATAGAAAATCAAAATGTACTTTTGAAGTAAACATATTCAATTTGAATCTTTTAATAAGGAACTTATCTAAACCGTCAATGCGTAAGCGATTCAAATGTTGATCAGTTCTAGGAAAGTTTATATAAAATTAGAAAAAAGAAATGTTAAAGTAAAATTTTTATATATGATAGATACATACTCGAAAGGTCCTCTTTTAATGTTTAAGTCGAATTGATGAGTTTTAAGAGGGGCCAATGGTGGTACACCATATTCGGGAAAGCCACAAGGCATTTGTTTTTGTAATTTGCGTAGAAAACGACGTATTTGCCAGGACAAAATAAATCGTGGTGTAACTAAATCGAAAAGTCATAATTATTTTCAATAAGTTTCGATTGAAATTCCACAAAATAGTTTACTTTCTGGATTATTTATAATTTCGATTTCATTTTCATTCTCCAAAATATTTAAAACATGTTCATCTCTATGCACTGGCAAAGACGGCAGTCCAGCACCCACTAGGGCTACTGAGGCACTTAGTAATACCAACAAATAACGCATTTCAAATTTTATTGAAAACTTTCCATTAAAACTTTTACCAAAAGACTAACAATTGTTTGATTTTATTGGGTTTTTTATAGTTACAAGGGTTTACGGAAAAGTAAGTCGTTTATATATTATTGATTTATGATTTTGGCAAATTTGTTTTTTAAAAATATAAAAATACAAACTCACGATAAGACAGCGCAATCTCAAAACCCATAAAACTACTTAGGTACAAGAATTTTACGACAGATATTTAGACAGTTGTAGATTCTGTTTTGGTTATAAATAAAAAGTCATTATTTTTATAATTGGCTTGATAATCAATTAAGAAGGTATGTTCTCGGGACATATTAAACTATTCAACGCTCCAGCTATTTATATACACTTAATAAAAGTCCCCTTTTAATTTGATTAATTATAATCGAGAGTCATACTTTTGCACAGCATGAATGATATTTTTGGATTACTTCGTCAGAATGAACTATTGTTCCAATAGTTCGCTACTTCTTTACGCATAAGAAAATCAAAATGTATTTAATAAGTGACTAAAATAGATTATTAAATTATTGCAATATGAGAGTTTGGAAAACTTTACTTATTCGAAAAGGTTTTAATTTGAAATTTGAGTCAAATTTATGAGTCCTTAGAGAAGGCAAGTATTATGAAACGCATTTCTTCAGACCTTTTTCCAAACTCTACTTACTTTTTAAAATATTATCAAATACTCCTTCATGGTCTTTCAAATTCCATTTATCTAAATTTACAAGGACAGCCAAAGCAACTGAGATCGCATGATTATTTAAAAGTTCCAGTAATACTTTTCAAATTACAGTGAAAGGTTTTTATATTAATTTAATTAACCCAAGAAAACGCCAAATTATGTATTAATCCCGATTTCTTTAATAATTCTTTACCTATTGAGAATTTTAATATATATTTAAATGTTTTAAAAATGAATGTAAGTAATAATTAAATAAATAAAAAAAAATTATGCGCTTATAAGCAAATATTTATTTATGTATAACTTTAGTATTAAGGAAACTAGAGACACATGTCTGGCAAATGATATTAAATTGAAATCTTTAGTTTTGTAATAGCCAAGGAGCTGGAGTAGGTTTACATTTACGTCCAGGTTGTCCAATCATTGCCAAGACATCCCAAAGTTTTTTACCATTGAAGAAAGCATTCACCCGTGGTACAATTTGTCTTTCCAACTCTTCACTTACTAGCTTCGGATTTCCATTAATTATTTCCGGTATCAATTTTTCAATTTGTTCATTGATCAAACTATTATAAACACCATTACCCAAAATATTGCCCATATTAAATGCCACACTATTCAATTTTAAGATAGCATTAAATTTATAGATTTTAACGGAACCCGTTAAAACTGGCATTTTATATTTGTAGGAACCTTTCACTGAAACATTTTCTAAGGTAACTTCCAATGGACCAGATCCTTCATACTCTACCGCAACACCCATTTGTTGTAAAGCATCTGCTAAGGTGTGAAGGTTGAGGACAGCTGCTGTGGCTTTTAATTTTTTGAATTGAAAATGAAAATTCACCAGTTTATTGAATGTGTAGGAGACTTTTAAATCTTTAATAATCATATCATCTAAACCTTCAAATTTGAAACGAATAAATTGTAGAGAGGAGCTAATGAAAGAGATGAAAAGAAAATGTAGCGAGGAAAAGTTTGAAAATAAATAACTGGGTAATGGGGAGACTTACTTGATTGGATTTTTTTGTAAATGCAGCTCTAAATCGGGATTAATGTAGGGAGCTACGGCGGGTATACCCAATTCCGGCCAACCACATGGCATTTGTTTGATAACATTTTTTACAAATTTTTTAGCCTGTGAATTTAAAACCCACCCTTTCTCTACAAAAGTAGTACCTAAGAAAAAATAACGCCAGGATTTAGTGCATTAAAACCTATTTATAGAGTAGAAAGAACTAGGTTCTATTTGAACACTGAGCATTTTTTAAAAGTCATTTCAGTCGAAGACATAACACTTGCGCTTCTAATTCAGTGATCTTAGGGTCTATTTCTGCCGAGCCTAAAACTACGCGACCGAAGCCTGTGTAAGATCTATATAAAATAAGAAGATAAGACAGTGCATACATACAGTTATCATATAGGAGTTTTCTACCAATGTTTTTTAAAAAAAAGCACACTGTACCGAATTAATTCACGGTCTTCATAATCGATCTATTAGACAAAATATTTCTCATAACTTAGTTTAAAATTTCGCAGTTTAATTTTTTTCTAAATTTCTCACTACTAATCAAAAGAAGTTAAAAAGGAAAATGGAATAATTTCAGAGCACAATTCATATAAGAAATCCAACTGCAGATACTAAAGGGTATTAACTTCAAGTCCAATCCGATTCTAGTGACTTTGTACAGATTTAGTCGGACCAATTAATGGATATTTTATAACATAGCTTACTATTAATATCGTTTAATGGGTTTTCTCCTGTTTCGCTTCTTTCCTCATCATTCGCACCCACCAAAACGCAATATAACGCCAGACAAATAATTATGAACTTCATGATTAGTTCTTACTTTTATATAGCACGTATTTTAGAAAAAATATTTCTCTATTTAAAGCGCGTATATATTTACATGGATGAGGTTTTATTTGCGACTAATTTTTAAATCTAAATTTTAAACAATAATACCAATGTTGTTGACAAAATATTACTAATTTTTTTGGTGAAAACACGGAATATAAATGGAAAGGTTATCAAAAAAAAAAAAAAAAAATATTGGTTCTTAATTACAAAACAGGAATGTGATAACCATTGTTTTTCGTTTAACAAAATGCTCTTCCGAATTGTCTTCAAAATACCCTACAAAATCGGCAGTTTTAATAATTGTTAGAATGTTATTAAATCCTTTGTAATTGCAAAACCCATTCGTGTAACTTTAGTAAACACTTGAAAAATATATTATTTAGCTTTTTTCTCAAAGTGTATAAACTTTATAAATATATTTATATGACAACTTGACTCATTTAGTAGTTTCGTAAATCACTTTCAAACAGCTCTCGCAGATTGCGCATAATAAATATCGTTAATAATAAACGATAAGCAGCAGTTATTTTTCCTGCGGTTACAAATATTATAAAGATATGACATCTTATCTAAAGAACTTGGTGGTCAGCTGTTGTAAAACTTTCACCATAAACATATATTTCTATAAATGTGTATAAAAACCTATTGCTATTAAAATATATCAATTAGTTGTTTATTGTGAGTGCCGTTACTTTTTCATTAAAAGAAAGGAAAAAATAAAATGAAACATTTTGTTATATTTTCGGCTTTAGTGGCCTACTGTGCTGCCGCTCAAATTTATAAAGCACCTTCTGCTCAAGGTAATTTAATGAAGTATACAACTTTCCTAAATAAAAGTAAGAAATTTGAAAAGATTGAAGATCAGCATTCAGGGATAAACTCTTATAAGTGCCCCCTCCTATAAGTAGAAAGTGAATTTTATAAATCTTACTCGATGGGGGTTGTAATACTTATAGTTTGCAGTCTGTGGAATAAAAACTTAGTGAAACCTGCATTAGAAGCGAGAGTGTTATACTTTCGACTATTGCGGGGAGTTCTTCTTTTACAATATTATTTCATACAATCAGACTTTCAGTAATATCTTATGGTACAGTGTGAAAAGTGTCAGCAAAAGTATAGAATATCTTGCATAAACCGAAGGTTTAGCAGTCGAATTTCTAGTTAATTCGAATACTGTAGAGCCCGCTGAGTAAAAATATGTATTATCTGTTAATATTCGATTTTTTGTTACTCTAAAAAGTGCACACCCTGAATTGAACTACATAAAATAATTTTCTTTACAAAATTTATTACATTCGAAATGAATTAAATTCAGATTTACTTTAAACATGTTTAAAGTTAACTTTTGTATTGTTATTTTTCTAATAATACCTCTCTTCTTATAGATGAACGATCCATCTCGGGCTCCATTATCTCAGCTATTGAGAATATACGTGATCAAATGCCTTGCGGTTTTCCAGAACTGGGTATACCACCAGTAGCTCCTTTAAAGATACCCCGAAAGGATATAAACATAGATCGTTCAGATCTTAAAGCAACTGGATCCATAACCCAGTTAACTTTAAATGGCTTGGACAATTTCGATATTGAAGATTTAAAAGTCAACATTCTATCTAGTAAAGTGACATATCGTTTCGTATTTAAAAACATTAATGTAGATAGCTTATATGATCTAAAGGCTGAATTACAAAAGGCTGGATTTACAGTGAAATTACAAGGAAAGGGTTCATCTAAATATGCTCTTAAAGATATAATTGTTTGGGGAACAATAAAATATAAGTTGGGTGTAGGTTCGGGTAAAATGAAAGTGAAATCTATGGAAGTTCGTATACGCATTGGTAGTGCTGAATCTGAAATTAAGGGTATTATGGGTGATGGTAAATTTAATGACAAAATGAATGATATATTGGCGGAAGCCGTACCACAATTGGTGAATGAAAATGAAGATTTGATTACTAAGAATATTGAAAAAATTGCCTTGCCCCTCGCTAATAAAATATTGGAGTCAACGTCTTTAAGTGATTTGATTGGTGGCGGTAATAATGGTAATTCAAAACCTCAATGCAATCCTGAACGAATTCAATAAACTACAATAAATATGATTTAAGTTGCAGTTTAAAAAAATATGATGATTTTCATTTCATATTTCAAAAGTTAAGATAAGCTAAGGTTAAACTTTATATAAATTTTAATGTTAAGATAACAAGTTTAACTCTCAGTCTTATAATGGAGCTGCGAAAAATGTTATACAAAAAATTATGTATAAGATTTTAGTTTACATAACAGCTTATGATTGAACCTTTAGACCTGTTCTGATCGTATCCGTAACGTTGCTCGTTTGTGAACTTCACAAGATCGAATAGATTATGAAAAACATTCCAGGGTGCGTTCGTTTTAAAATACAAAATTGTTATGTCCCTATTGAAAAACTTCTTTATCATAATTAAAGTATCATTCTGTTGAAGTTTTAGTCACAAATTAAATCAAAATTTAAGCGAGGAAAACATAGTATAATTCCAGAATAAGATTTTTCAAAATAAAGTAGAGGGGAGGGAAAAGAAAAATACGTTTTTTTATTTTTAAGTAAATAAAAGTTTAAGTGGAAGGTATATTATTGAAATCATTTGTAATTGAATGGAGTAAGAGCCCACTTTTAGCAATCTTCCCCCGGAATTAGCTTATCTAACAAAAGCAAAATATTATAAATCAAATTACGTTGATTACGAATAGTCAATAGAAGTTATCAATAGATTTAAAATTGATACACAAAGTTTTTATAATATAAATTTCTCTATTTAATGATAATGCCAGCAGTTAATTAGAAGTTGGTCAACGATATATTACTAAAACATTCCGACTTGAATTATTCATTATAAAATTTAAAAAAAGGAAAAATGAAAATTCTTTTAGTTTTATTAGCACTACTAGTTGTTGTAAAAGGACAACAAAATGAAATGGATACTGAAGGTAAATGAGTTTAAATAATTAAGTATGTAAAAAATGATTCAAAATATTCTGATGTGTCAGGCCAGCAACGTCTCATTACCGAACAAGTAGTGGAGGCTATTGAACGGGTCAAACTCCAAATGCCGTGCGGTTTTCCCAATTTGGGTATACCCCCATTAGCACCATTCACTATACCTCATCAAAATATTAGCCTTGCCTATGGCCGGCTAAAGGCCAAAGGGGAAATTAAGGATTTGCGTATAAACGGTTTAAATGATTTTGATATTGAGAAATTCAAAGTGAATCTTTTAACCAGTAAAATACACTTCAGTTTCCTGTGGAAAAGGATTCATTTAAATACCGAATACTTATTTGATACGAAAATAAATAAGCTGTCGTTGTCGCGTTCGGGTAATGCTACAATCGCTGTAAATGATTTAAAAGTTTGGGGTACGATACGTTACATCCTCAATTTGGTAAGTGGTAAATTACATTTGAAGGAGCTTTCGTTATATACGACAGTGGGCAAAGTGGAATTCAATATTGATGGTTTAGCCAGTAACAGTTTATTGAATAACAAATTAAACGCTTTAATGGAGGAGTGGGTCACTTTAGTGGTTAACGATAATACAGAGAATATAGCATCATTTACCAATGACTTGGCAATGCCTTATATTAATAACTTAATAGCTGACATGGATATGTTAAGTATATTATTGAATATAAGTAATGCTGAGCCAGGAGAACCGTGCATACCACCGGAAGATGAAAATGGTATTTAATTAGTATTTACTCCAATAGATTTAAAGTTGTGTATTAATGTAATTTGTTATTAAATTTGTTTGTTTTTAATAAAAATGTTTCACATTTAATAATGGTAACATTTATACATATTTATAAACGTGAGAAGGGCAATATTTACGAGAACTAAGAATACTGCAAAATTAATTTTATCTAGACAGAATAACAACAACAAACAACACAAACATTCATTCGTATATAAAAACTTTTAGGCTTTTCATATATTTACCATCAAAATTTATCAATTTAGAGTAAGTGGGTCAAATAATTGTCACGATAACTTACCACACATACAAATACACATTATATATTAATATACCAGCAACAACATAAATAAAAAGTATAAAATAAGTGAAAATATTACATTTGGAGTTATACCCGACCATTAATTACGCTAGACCGTTTAGTTGCACAAATTATGTTCGTTATACCTGTAAACGCGAGACAAATGTCATATAAGTCAGTTTGGGAAGTATCGTTATAGGGAAAGAAGTCCTAAAAATAGTCCAATCGGGTCCAAATTTAATGCAGTCCACTACTAAACCTACTGACTATACTTTACGAAGTTTTGTCCAAAAAAGTATTGAAAAAAGCGAATTTTCGTCATTTAAAGACCCATTTTATATAAGAGCATCATATGGTGAGAGGTCCTAAATTTGTTCTAATTTAAATCATTTTCAATAGTGCACGCTCTGACACCAAATTTCATAAATTTCATCGGAATATCTTAAAACTGTGGCCAAAACCTTTCCCACAGATTTACATGGACAGACGGACATGCAGCTTTTTAAATAATTTTTAATATTTTATTTAATATAGTTAGAATTAACAGAATTAGGTCAAATATGCGCCATTTTGTTTGATAATTTGTTGCCATTTTGAAGGTTATGTCACTCTCGTAGAATCCCTTCTCCAAAATTTATTTGAAGCAATAAATTTTTTTTCTCAAATTTCATATAACGCCATCTATTGTAAAACAAAGTACAGATACCACATTAATATTAATGTAGGTATTATTGTTGTTAGCAAAGACACAAACCAATAAACAGGGCAACACATACAATATTTACAAATAAATTTTGATGATTAAGCCGAACTAAGCTAAGAAGAAAAGAAAAAACTATGACAACACATACAATAAATAAATATAAAAAAAAAAAATGTGAAAATGGCTTAGTCGTTCAAGTCCGATTATTTTATACCCTACACCCAAGTAACCAATGTAGTCAAAAACCTGCCATATCTCTTATTTGGAGGGTATTTAAGCTTAATTTTGGCTTAAGTCAAATTTATTATTTTTACTTGTTTTAAAATAAAATATTGTATGAAATTATTTCCTATTAAACAGGGCGTATTATGAGAAGAGCGATCAGATCTAACACCCAGACATATTATGTCAAGTTCCATGAAAAAATTCCAACCTGTGGGTTGATTATAACAAATAAATGGACAAATAGACAGATGATTAAATCGATTCTAAGCAGAACTGTTTAATTAACGATGGCATTTGCTATTTAGGAGTTATCAAATATAACCTTCGCCGTATAGGGTATAATAAAATGAGCGAGTGTTGGTCAAACCTTGAAGGGTGTGAAGGGGTAAATACGAATTTAACTAGCAAAGACACAAACAGTTAAACAGTTAAATGAGAATAGAGAGAATATGACAAATTTTGAAAAATTGATTTAAAAAAAACTTAACATAGTTCGGGTGAAAGATTTGGTTTGTGTCTTTGCTAGTTAAATTTGTATTTAATTTCACATCCTTCAGAATCTATACCCAATAAATTTATACGTAACGTGTGGGCGTGGCATGTACCATATGTCAATATGCTCCATTTTAAAAATCAAAAAATTCCACACAAAGTACAGTTTTCTTGAAAATTCTTACCTAGAACCTTGTAAACCTATATGCATCAAAAATCTTCTAAAAGAAAAAGAACTTTGCTACTAAATTAGCTGTAATCAATTTTTACCATAACGTAGGACATTTCCAGTTAATAGTTCAGTGAGCTTGAGAGAAAATAAAATTTCTTCTTTCCTTTTCCTTCATTCTTTGCCCATGTAAGTGACTTTTCACAATTTATTACCTTCTATTTGTATTTAAGTAGCGTTTTTTTTTTTTTTTAACATACAAAAATTTTCCCAAAACTTTTCATTTTGAGAGAGTGTCCTTTATTTCATACAATTACTCTTTTTTCTAAGATTCTATGTCTCTGCACTCTTGTGATTTGTACGTTTTAGACATGCACTCAAACCTTTGTTTTTATAGGTCGGCGTTTGGTTTGGAAAAGAAAAAAAGAAAAAGAAAAAAAACCAAGTAAGAAAACTAAATTTGGCTTAAGCCCTCACCTTAAAGGCGTGGCTCTTGACCGATTTTGCGGCCGTGAGAATGCCAAAAATAGACAAAGATACGGACACACGGACATACATGTCTAGATTGACTCAGTTTTTGATGCTGATCAAGAATATGTATACTTTTTAGGGCCTCTGATGCCTCCTTCTGCGTGTTGCAAACGGAGTGAGAAACTTAGTATTATCCCCTATCTTATGTAGAGGGTAATAAAATATATTGTAAGATTCACAAGTGCTCCACGTGAGTATCGAATGTTGTGACAGATATTAATGGCAAAAGCCGGACAAAAAGGTTCGTTGTACATTTCAAAAGGAAACTTTATGAAATAAATTTAATTTTTTTAGTTTATTTAACTGGAATAAATGCAGTTTAGTTCTCTTAAAAGTTTTTTGTTAAATTTTAATATAAAATATATTCTAATTCTTCATAAAAAATACAAATTTTTATTTATTCTTTTTAATATTTAGTTTATTGCGGAAACTTCAAACAAACTTTAACTTTGCATAATGTCGTGGTAAAATATTTTCATTCTCAACTAAAAAATACAAATAAAACTACCACAAAAATAAAATCATTAAACCATGAAAATATAATGATGTTATCCTTAAGAAGGAAAACCGAGAAGATATCTACAATAAAACTTTATAAAAGGATATACAGAATAAACCGAAAATAAACCAAACACTTCTACAATATAAGGGCCAAAAAAAAAAAAAAAAGTTCCATAATATTAAGTGTAAAGACTTAAAGAATTTAAATTCAAAAGTTTAGAAAAATCCAACAGAATTTATGTATGAAGGGAAACCACTGAATTTATTAGTTAGTGAGCTAACGTCAATCCATAAATAAACCTGGCTGGTTAGGTTTTTTCTCTACACATTTTTTAAGGAATAAAAATGAATACTTTAAAAGGAAGGAATGTTAGAAATGGTTCTTCAGTGTGGTGTAGATTTAAAACGGCCTAAGTATGGGATTAACATCTGTCTATACCAAGGCTGTAGTTAAACCCTCAGGCGGACAGAATCGTTTCAAGACGTTATTATAGCGCAATTCATAAGCGTACAATAATAATAAGGATGGAGGGATTACAAAAATCTATTTACGTCTAATACACCATTTTAGTGATGCTGTAGAGTAAAATGATTCGATACATTTAGAAAATACTTTATTCAACTACACAGTTTACTTTATTTAGGAAGTAGTTTTTGTTTCATATTCTTTAGAGTAATATTTGTTGAAATTGTTCAAAGTTAAATAATGAATCTCTTCAAGATCCATCACGAAACTCAAAGAGGGTCGAAATTTATTTTTGTTTACAACATTCAAAGATAGCAACTAATATAAAAATGAAAAAGGAAATTAAATACACAAAATATTAAATTGTTTGAGGAAACTGTAAAGGAAGTTATAGAGGTAAAGAAATTTTCTTAGTAAAACAGTTTGCGGCAATTTTGGGAAAGATTTCAAAGAGGAAAAAGCAAATGAGAGAAACAATTCAAGATATTTTTCTTATTATTTTTTGAAACTTGGAGGGAGGTTGGTTAAAGTTCAAGTGTCACTTTGAAGGGTTCATTTTTGTGGTGGCTGCCATAGTGAATGTTTATTTGATTCGTTTTTTTGCAAAGTCTGAAAGTGAAACTTATTCAACAAGGACTAAAAACTTAATTAAGTAATGTTCTAAAAATTAGTACCTGAATGGAAAAAACTAGTACTGAAGATTTTTGTTTTGATTATCTCGTCCTTATATAACTTTTTTAAGTGGTTTGGATGCTCAAATGTGGAATGAGATCACTTTAGATGACAAAAACGTCTCATTAATGGATAATCTAAGAATTTTAGAATATTTTTTAGCTCAAAATTTTAATATTCCTTGAAGTAAACCATTTTTTTTTTGTTGTTGTCATTGTCACAAAAGATTCAATGAGTTGCAGAATAATGCATATGGTAGACTTCCTGTTACATAATTGATGATAGAATTAGTATAAAATATCGCGCTTCCATTTTCTTTTCCTAATTTTTAATTTATAACAATTTCATCGCACCTTCCAGTATGTTGTTGCTCAACAAATCTGTTCTTATTTCTCAACAACTTTTCTAGAAATCATGCTAATACGGAAAAAAATGTAAATAAATAAATAAATCACTCTACACCCATCACCACTACCTCCTTCCTTACCAAATGAACATCATGATTTTTCATATTCAGTCTTTCTCCTTGCAAAACCTTGATGTGGTATTAAAAAGAAAAACAAAATATTATCTCGATTTTTTTTTTCATTCACGATTATTACATTTTTTATAAGGATGTAAATAATCTTTTGGTGTTAAGGGAGGGGTGCAAAGAAGGGGCAGATTGAATGTAAGCGATGCAATGGTTAACATTGAAAAATAAGTTGAAAGAACTTTTTTATATAAAATGTTTTAGTTTTTCCTTTCACAACCTTTGCTTTCTTTATGTCCTAAATAAAAAAAAGCAAAAAAAAAAAAGCGGAGGTCTTCTGTTAGAAATGGGATGAGTCAGACAGATTTCCGGCGCTTAAAATTGTCTACTGAATAGCTTTCTTCATATCCCAATAAGACGTTGGTTGGTTGGTTGAAATTCTTCACATTTTATTGCGGGACTAGGATGGTTGGGTTTGCTGCATGAAAAGGAAATGAATATTTATAACCCAACGAGTAAGAAATGGTAAGTTATACGATAAAGTTAACAAAATGTTGATAGAAAAGAAATCACGAAGAAATTACAATTTGTCGGATGTTAACTCATCACCTGCTGCAGCTGCTTTTTCTAGTTAACCGTAAAGTATACGAAATTTTGTAAGAGTAAAAACTAGAAAAACAAAATCTGTATAATAATTAGCTAGATCCACAAAGTGAGTTTAAGTAAGGTAAGGTAACGACTTTTTGGCTTATTAAGAATAAAAAATTTTGGATAAATTTGCAAAACCATAAACAGTTGTAAATTTTGAGATATTAGGCGGAATATTTTTACAGATATTATTATTTCTACATGTAGGTTTAAAATGGACAAAATCGTTTAAAAGCCACACCCCCCAATCGATCAAAATCTGTCTATCAGTTAATAAACTATGAAGTTAGAATTTGGAACATATTATAATTCGAGTATGAAATGAGCGGGAACGAATGTTAGACACGCCTACAATTTAGAAAAAAAAAAAAAAAAATTAAAATACATTAATGAAAAGATAAAGTTCATGTTTTTTGCAAAAAAAAAATTTATTCACTACACCAGACTCCGGATTTACACGGTTAATTAGTACCTGAGAAGTTCATGTAAAAAGAGATGTTAAGCAATGATTTTTAAACTGTACCAAATCAAGCTTATTTGGGAACACTGAAAGAAAACTTAAACTCTCATCGCAGACAAGTGCAACTAAAACAAAATACTGGCCGGCTGTTTTATACAAATTGAATTGTTTACAATTAATAAGAAGCACAAGTAATAAAAATCAATTACACTCATATGAAGAATATTTTATAAATTAGTTCAATTTTTTACAAAACAAACACTAATAAAATATTAAACAAGTTGTACAAACAGCAATAGGGAAGAAGAAGAAGAAGAAGAAAAACGGAGAAAAGGATATATATTAAAAAGGGGCTTTTTTCTGCTCCTCCATTCTGATTAACTTTTTTTTTTTTGTCAAACAAAAGTAGAGTAATTTTACCTTTAGGCGAAATCACTTGTGCCATAACCAACCAACCAACCAACCAACTCGCACAGGATTCTGTTTATTTTACTTGTGGTAAATTTACTGTTGTTGTTGTTGTTGTTACTTTACACATACTTTTATACAACGAATGCCAAATGCTAAAATATGGATGGCAAAGATGGAGGCAGCGGCGATGGTGGTGGCGTTACGGTTCGGCCGCATTTTAATGCTTTATTAACTATTCATACAAAAAACAAAAAAAGAACAAAAACAAGAAAACATTGAAAAAAGGAAGAAATTGCAGCACAATGGTATAAATATACTTTAAGTATTATTACAACAATATTATAAAAGCACACAAAACAATACTAACAAGAAAACCTACCCAACCTGCCTAAACATCCGCACCTTCATCTCCAACAAGAAACAAGAATAAAACAAAGAGACTCACTAGTTGTAAAATTAAAATAGTTGAGGTGTAAAATTACAAGCCTGAGAAATGTTTCAAACACAAGCACGTGTTCAACTCTACGGGAATCTAAGACAAATTACGTGTTGTACGTACCTTGCCGAGTTTGCTTCCATGGAACACGAAAGAGGCAACCATAAAAAGCAAACAATTAATCACACGAAAGTGTTCCGTACAAAACAAAAACTTATTGGCGGAAAAGTGACATTGATTTAATAGATTAAGTGAAAATTAAGTGAACCTAACGAACGTGAACGTGAAACAAATTTATTAAATCTTTGAAAATAAATTTCAATTAAAATTTTCTTAACTACTTATTTTATATTTTCATTACTTTATGTATAAATAAAGACTTTATGTTACACGAAGGAATTAATTTGAATTATCGATCATTTAATAAGAGCACCTAACATATGTCTGTACGTCCATAAAGCTATTGTTATAGATCAAAACCGACCCGAAGTACCTTGACCTGGCACAAACAAAACAATAGTCCAACACACGGCGTAGTTTTTTTTCATAAAAATCAATCTAAACTCGAGGTGAAAAGAAAAATAAAATAAATAAGGTTTAGTTAAAGCAAGTAAGAAAATAAAATGTAGGGTGTGGCATATATATGATTACGCCCTCTAATAGTGTATGTATTACGTATCAGTTTGCAAGTCTAGTTTTACGTTGACTCAGTTTTTTATTAACGAATTGAAAAAGAGAGAATTTGGAAAGCGCTTCTGGTCAATATCTTTTAATGCAACTATAAAACTATTTTTGAATTAAATTGCCCATTTTTAAGAGAGACTCAAATACTCGTTTGTTTGTACATTAAGCGATTTCCTATCCTTTCTTTTAATTGGCCAATTCTCCATTTAGAAAATGTGATATTATTTGAAATATTCATTATTATTCCTGTCATATACATTTTAAGTCAATTTGATATGCTTCCCTATCGTTTATCTTTCTCTCATTTAACGTTCTATTGATTCTTTTCTATCGGACCCATTGATAAAAACACTTGCAGACTTTTCCTTCTTCTACAGTTATGCATAAATTTACATTTCATTCCATTACTAAACTAAGTGGCCATTTAAGATTATTCAAGAAGTGCGCTTAAGTGTAAATATAAAGCGAAAGCATGAAAGCAAATTGTGTACAGTTTAAACGATTTCTTGAAAAGTTAAATAAATTATTTTCAAGTTAAATTTTATATTTGTATATAGAGTTTCAATCAATGTATTACACAAACATTTCATTATTTATGAACTTTATAATGCAGCTCTCCAATGACTTTTATTTTACAATAAATCTAAAAAAGGTTACCATAAATTATATTTAATGCAATAGTTCATATATCCTTTATCCTTTGGGGTATAATTATGTTACAAATTTGTCGTATTTCTGTGTAATCAACTTTGCTTTAAATGAAAAAAATATTTAATAAAAAGCTACTTAAGCATTGTCGTCTGCAATAATTTGCCTCCAGAGGAAAAACATATTATCATAAAATAGAATGGGACTGTGGGAAAATCCTCTCAAACCTCCCAAAAAAAAAAAAATATATCAATATTACATCAAGCACACACAATAGAATAAAGTCTTGGCAGCCAAAGGATTAAGTACATATACCATTAGGCTATTGTGATGTGTAGTATATTATATACACATATAGAGAGAGCGGGAATATTCAATAGCTTATACGTGCTCTAGGAAAAGGCCACAATATAACCCATTTATACAAACTTCGTTACGGTTCATGTGGTATGAAATACGGAAACTTACAGCTTAACAAACTACAATATAGAATATGCATATAACAAATATTCCAGAGCACTACATGCTACACAGTACAATACAATTCAATGCAGCAATTGTTAGGTTAGGTCTACAGTATTATACCCATAACATTGAAGAGTTTGTAAATTTCCTTTAATTTGTGCTGTGGTATGAGTTTAATAATATCCTTTTTTGGCACTTTACACTTCCATCAGTAGTCATAGTTGTAAATTGTTTTACATATTAAATGTCGTCCTGTACAACTTGTTACATAAACAGTTTGTTAAATTTAAATTAACTATTGTGGCCATTGTCCAAATATCAGGTCTTATCTGATATTAAACTATATTAAGAGCAAGCGAGATGGGCAAAGGATGATGCCCCGATAATAAGATTAATGTTGAACAAATTAATACGAAATGGAAATATGCAAATTGAGTCAAACTTTACATAAAGCATTAAGTAAATGATTCTTAATCCTTATGCTAAAATGTATACTTTACTTGTTTGATATACATAAACACTTAAAAGTAGGCAACAATTTTATTTTTTGAAAATGCTCTTATAAAATATATTATGTATGCAATTGAAAAACGAGTGAAAATGTTATAGTCAGTCGAGCGTGAACATTGAATACCCTGCATCACTTAGTTCCAAATAAATAGCTGTTCAATTTTATTTTATAAAAACTAGACATAGATGGTGCTGCTGGCTAAGCACCCTCTGATGATGATTTCTCTTAAGGGTGGAGATTCGAAACCAATCCAGATTCAAGCCCTGTAAAATTATAAATTTAGTTCAATCAATTATTGAACTATTTAACAACAATGTTGTTGAAAAAAATAAGAATTAAAAACTTGCGTCGTATAAAAACTTTCTTTTTAATAGAAGGGAAGAGTTCTAAGAATAGTCCAATTCGGTCCATTTTCAATAAGGTTCCTCTCCGTACCAAAACATGTCCTTATAAGAAATGCTATCGAAATATCTTAAAAAATGCAAGCTGTAGCAGCTGGCGCATATTTTTCGTGAACAGACAGACTCACATAGTTAAAACGTTTCAGAATACCCTCTCTAATAAAAGGTGTCGAGCATAAAAACGTAATAGTTTTGTTGTAAACGTACGTACTTACTTAATTCGTAAAAGTTGACAATAAATTTTCATGCACTCTTACCTGAAAAGAAACAAGAACGATGAAAAGTTGAGAATATTAAAGCATTTTTCGTAAAGACTAAGAAACACTTGAACAAAATATATTAAAGAAGTTACAACTCATTTTTTTTTCCTATAAAGCATACAGCAAGAAATCTTTATGGCTTCCATTGGTATAAAAATTTTACAGAAAATAATAAAGTCGATAGAGATAACTGGAAAAAAAAAACATTAAACTTGGCAATATGGCCTACCCTCTAGTTATATTGTATTGTGTTACTCGGTAGCTTAGGAGGAAATCTTTAGCGTATGTACTATACATTATATTGTCCACTTCGTACATATATATGTATAACGGATTATATATAGAGAGATGTAGATAGATAGATATACCATTTTAGTATTCTACAAAACTATTGTTACTTACTGTCAATGTCATAACTCTTTTAGTTGACTTTCTGGGCCAACAACTTAAAAAGAGATAGATGATAATAACAACAACAAAAATAAGGAAAAACAAAAAACCAATGCTAGCGTGTTCCAACAACAGATTGTATTATCATCTACTATGTTCTACACATACTGACTCTATAATTGGATTAAGTACGGTATAGAAAAAGTGTTGACAACACTTGCATCTATTGCACAAACTGCTACATATGTATAAAAATTTGATAAAAGAAAGTTTGCTTTTAGGCTCTTTTTCTTCAGGTTTTTAATAGAATTGTGTGAAAAAAGAATGTATAGATTATTTTATAATTGAAAAGCTTTCATAAAGTATTTTTATACTCTACACCATTGTGTGGTGGCAAAGTTTAAAATTTGTACAATAACTCCTGAACGCCTAAGAAGAGACTTTCATTAAATTTTGTACAAGAACTTGTATTAACTCAAAGAGGAACCCTATTGAAAATATACCGAATTGGACCATTTTTAAAACCACTCTCCATATAAAGACCAAAACACAAGGGGGTGCTCATCACTATCCCTGTGCAACTCTATTGACTCTATTTGCCTGAACGAGGCCATAAAAAGTAAAATAGGGCGCCCTTGCATGCTACGCCCATAATTAACACATAAGTATTCAAGCCTAAGCCAACTAATCTAAGAAACTAATCATTCGTAATAGTTTTTGACTGTGATGGAACTCTAGACATGTATGCCTCCAAGGGTTAGTTTTCTATTTTAAATTTATTTCAAATTTATTTAATTTTATCTACGAATACAATAAATTATATACCGTGATTACTTCAATTATATCGTTAGGGTCATTATCAACAATTATGTGTCTTCTGTACTTTATGACAAAAGTAAAATCGTATCAACTTTCTTAGTACTTCACTTGTTTATATGCATTATGTATTTTCCACTCAATTATTTAAGCTGCATATTGTTTTCCGGTTTCCGTCTTATTGTAAAGCATGAAAGTTTAATATTTTTTTTCTTTCCTTTTACATTTTCTATTGTATAATGTATGACAAAGTTACAAATAGAAATAGATAACGAGAAGACTTGTTTGCCGTTTGCAGTGCCATTGTAAAGAGACAATTACAATAATAATACTAAAAAAAGAAACTAGAAGGAATATATGCGACTTTTATTAAAGCATTTTCAATTCAATTCGTGAAGCAATCATCTACATTTATATATATATGGAGTACAAGTATTATGGTACAGTAGTGGAAAAGCAATAAGAAAAATCGAATTTATTTATCTATGTATTATATCAAATATTGCCCATTAAATAGCGGTAACAGATGTCATAATTGAAAATAAGTTCAATCTCTGGTTCATTATTATACTTTATTATATAAATTTGCTAGTGATTTAAATGTTTTTTTTTTGTTACCGGACACTTTTCCATATTCTTGTCTTGTCTTGTCTTGTTTTTATATATTAACTGTGTAATTATTGCTATTAAATCCTGTGTTTTTTTCACTTTCTTTCTTTCTCTTCTATATTATGTATACCCTAGAGGATGTAGTCTTGAAATTGCGCAAAATTTACTATAATCTCTTCTTTTCATACATCATACGTTATATACTGAAGCAGACGTACTTTCTTACTGTTTAACGTTCACGTTTAGTTAAGATTTTATACTTTATAATACTTATTTTTTATTTGGCTTCTTTGCACATTTTCTTTATGATTTTGTTACAATTGCGTACAAGTCTTAAATCCATGTAGATAATAAAAAGAAAAGTTATAAAATTTCATAAAGAACGACTTATCTCCCTGTAAAATGATATTGTTAAGAATTGTACACTTTTACAGCGTAATACAGGTAAGATTTTTTATAATTTTTTTAACATAATAAAGTAAAAATTTTGAGAACACATTAATACTATTTATGTCCTCAGTTTCTTAGAAAAAAAAAAGCGTTGGAGTGAACTTATGCAACGTTATGAAATATAGCTTTAATTGCCTAAACTTCTTGTATATTTCTGCTTTTTTTTTTAATTTTTTTTTTATATTTAAAAAACAACAACAACAACAACTTCTTTTACAATAAATAACATGCCATAAGTTAAGGAAAACTTTTTATAACCATGAAATATTTCAACCATAAATTATACGGAATATTATTTACAGTAAACACTGTTCTAAAATTGTACTGTACCATAAACAAACAACAATTAGAATTTATTAACTAAACGTTTTGCGTGACTTAAGCGAAATCAAACCATGTTAAGCACAAATAAACAAAAACAAAAAAACAAAAAAAAAGAAAAATTCACTTTAAAAAAAGGGATCAAAAATAAAGAGAGCAGAAAACTTTTTGAATGACATGAGAGCTTCACGAAAAACCCAGATTGTGGTGAATGGTACTATATTGTAAGTAATAAAAGAAAACGAATTTTTATTATACACAAGATGGAAGGTATAATAAGTTTGTCCTTCCGTTTGCAACACCCAAACATAAAACTGAGTCGATTTAGATATATATGTCCGTATGTCCATGTGTCTATCTGGTGCTGGAATTCTCACGTCCACAGACACTTTTAGTATTTTCACGCAGATTACTATTTAAAATAAGTAAAATCGTTTAAGAGCCACGCCGACAATACACAAAAATCTGTATATCTGCCACAAAAATTGACCTATGAACTTGAAGTATGGTTTATCGATGTGCCAAAAATGGGCGCGATTGAATAACAAACGCGTTTACAATTTAAAAAAAAAAACCATACTTCACGTAAAACTCGACTTGGAAGCTGACACTGTTGAAGGGCGTAATATATTACAGGGCATAATCATATACCTGCTACGCCCACCATAGTGTGTACATGTGGAGGATATTTAAAATTTTGTTTAAGCCAATTTTTTTTACTTGTTTTTTACAATAATTTCACTAAAATAGCGCAATTATATTGTCAGTTTCTTTTTCGTGTTAAGAGTTGTTTAATACCGTTTCTTATATGGTTTCTTTAATTCAAAATAAAAATTTCGTAATCTTCAATTGTTAAGCCTTTAGCTTTAAAGAAAAACTATGTAGACACATGATTAGTTGTGGCATTAATTATTTTGTAATTTTTCTTCATTAAATATTTTATAGGGTAACGAAAATAACCTTAATTGAAGTCATTACAAAAAAAAAAGCAAATAAATAAGATTTAGTTGGTTATTGGCAACCATTTAATTTCCTACATTACTTGTTTACTTTTATGAATTTTTTAATTTTTTAAATTAATTAAACAACAGATTTATGTATTAAATAACAAGAGAAAAATACTAAACTCTTTAGAGTAAAAAAAATTTTTTTATTAAAAAAGATTTAAGGAAAAACCTCTTATGGATTAAACAAAACATTAAAAATAAAATATTGAATATAATAAACAAAAAGTACTGTCAGAAGTGGGATTCGAACCTACGCCCTCTTGGAGGACCACAACGCTCTCGAACTCGTGCTTGTACACGAGCAAGTTGTTACACTTGAGTCTGGCGCCTTAGACCGCTCGGCCATCCTGACATGTGTTAAATTTGAACTAATATGCGCTTAAGTAACCAATGCTTTTCTGTTCTACAATATATTAGATAAAATACTATTGCAAAGAGACACAAAAAATTTATTTTAACGTTTATTTTTTTTCTTATTTTTTTTTTTAATTTTTTTCTCCCTCTTTGCAATAGTCTTTTATCTAAAACATATGTATATTGTAGAACAGAAATATCTTGGTTACTTGTACGCATTTTAATTGACTTTTGACACATGTCAGGATGGCCGAGCGGTCTAAGGCGCCAGACTCAAGTGTAACAACTTGCTCGTGTATACAAGCACGAGTTCGAGAGCGTTCTGGTCCTCCAAGAGGGCGTGGGTTCGAATCCCACTTCTGACAATATTTTTTTTTTACTTTTTACTTTTTTTAACTATAAAAGGCGCAAGAAATTTTTTCTTAAGTCCGCTTACATTCTTTAAGAAATCGTGATAAAATATTGCAGAGAGGTACTAGATGAATTGGAGTATATTGCAGAGTGATTAAAATGTTTATTATATAATTAAGCATAGCAGTATTTTTCAATTGCCAAAAAGGAAAATAACGTAACGTACGCACCCCCCCACATTTCTTAACAAATCTGAAAGAATTTTTCAAGAAAATATTTCTTACCTAGAAAACGAACTCAGGCTGGATAGAGATTTGACTGGTTAGGAAATAGCTATGTCTATTCCAAAACAGTTTTTCTTTTAACCATTATTATAATGAGTTTTTATACCGATTTATTCAGAATTAAAATCTGAATCAATTTAACCACGTCCGTCTTTCCGTCTGTCTGCTTATGTAAATTTGTTGTTTTATGATAAAAAAAAAAATCGAAATTCTTAATATTTTTTAATAAAAATTGATGAAGTACAGTTTAATAATTGACTCTGCCGAAATTGTACCCGATCCGACCATTTTAAGAACCCTTTTCCATATAAAGATATTTCACGAAGTGACTTAAATGATAAATTGCCTACCGCTGCTCTAAAACAATGAAGTTTTTCCTGTGACGCGTACTATACTAGAAAAAATCAGCACCTTAGATCATTGAATTCTAATCAATATAAAAATAATTTAAAAAAAAAATCCTTTCAAATTCGTTTAATGGAATGACCTTTGAAACTATTTCATTCTACTTTAAAAGAAATTTTAGACAAGCTGATAATGAAGCACTTGATTTTTAAATGCATTTAATCCCCTTGTTAAAGTGTTTCCATTAACTGTCAACAAAATCAATTAAAATGCAAATGTCATCAGCATTATTAGGAATTATCAATAAAGAAAAAAAGTATCAAAGTGAAGTTCATTGACAGTCTGCGAAACTAAATATTTAAAAAAAAAAAAGTAAGAAAACTAAAGTTGCCTTAAATAAAATCTTAAATATTCTCCATGTAGTGGGCTGGGTAGATACACAATTCTATGCTCTCTAATAGTACATCTATTGTGTATTAGCTGGCGATCCGAGTTTTACGCTGAGTAAGGTTTTTGTAATTTGTGGACGTGTTAGTAATCCGAGCACGCCCATTTTTAGAATATCGATGGATGGGATAATTGTAAATATGTGTAATACAGTTCAACTAAATACTTCAAAATTTACGACAATGATTATGTCAAAAATAGACGGACACATGGACATCCATGTCTAGATCGACCCGGTTCTTCATGCTGATCAAATTTCTGAGAAACGTAGTATACCCCCAATTGTATGGAGACGATATAAAAAAACATCCTTTTTTTTAATGCGAGTAATATTCAAATCTGTTACTAAGAAATATTTTCAGTTTAAAAGTGATTCTCCAATATGAATGAAAAGTTTTAATTGATTAATTAATAAACTGTTGTCACGTGTTTTACTATTTATTACTTGATAATTGTATATTTATTTAATTACGTTGTTTCTAAGGTTTGCTTTTTATATATATTTATAACATACCAATTAAACGGTAATTAGTTGAAATCTAATTGAAAGACTTTGATGGATTACGAAATAGAGCAGCAGCTTAAAAAGAAATACAATACAATACAACACACACACACAACATCAACGGAAAACCAAGCCAGCTTTAAAGGTTATAGTTACGCTATATAAAGCCGTCTGCTACTGGTTGCTTAGGGTAACACCGACAAAAGTTGATTATATACTTAACAAAAGAGAAAGAGTGTATGAGACAGAGAGAGAGAGAGAGAGAGAGAGAATGATTTGAAATGGTCACGAAGAAATCATTACAAAAAGGCTAATTAGTACAATTTTATAATTGAGTTGACGTTTGTGTGTGTTTTTTATTACGTATTATTATTACTTGTATTACAATCGTACACTTGTAATTAACATAATTAGATAAAAAACTTAAATGAAATGGGGAACAATTAGAGAGAGAACAAGGGTAGACGACGACGACGAAATGTTACAAATTGCATTAAAATATAAATTGAAAAATTACGCATTTTGATAAAAAAAAAAACAAAAAAAAAACGGTATAATTTCGACAATGTGATCACATCCTTGAACCCGAGGTCGCCAATTGAAATCATTTGTGAAATTGTGACTGCGCATTATGCATTACGTTGGGGTAAAATTGAAAATATTTCATTCAATATTTAAAAGTTTTCAACTTATTTAAGTTAATTTATTAAAAATTTGGATTATTATGTATTGATATGGTCCAGACTCAAACTCTATTCAATATGGCTATCAAAGAAAAGGGCTTGATGAGAAGAATACAATGAGCCAAGTAGCGTTATTCTAAATCTTATATGGCGGATGTTTCAAAAGGGCAAATTAGCAATTTCTTCAAAATCTATTAATTAATATAATGTGCTCCCCTATCCTTCTCCTTCTAATCCTTTCTAACCGCCACTATGCATGAACCGATAGAGGCCATCCCTTGAGTGGATGGTTATTTAAAAAACAAAAAATTCTCCGAATTTTTCCTGGGCACGTTGGTGATGAGTTCCGAATTAGAACGAATCTGGACCTGTAGGAGCTTTACACCGACATTGACATAGTTTGTCGTATAAAGATACAACGCCTCTCGGTCGTATGGATGAACTAGGAAGGTGTTCAACAGGAAACCGTAAGGACGTCGCGCAAAAGGCAGACCGAAACTTTGGTGGAGGGAATTTCTGCTCTGCAAACACTTGGTGTACAAAACTGGAGAAGACGCGTTCAGGAGCGAAGCGCGCGGCGTTCTCTTTTGCAAGAGGTGGTAATTGCCCATTAATGATGAGGATGAATTTATACATATATACCCGTACAAATCGATCAGTTAGCGATGTTTTATATACGATATTTATATGTTTTGAATTAGTTTAACTACACCAATTATTTATTAATTTTTAAAAACATAAATATTTGTAATAACCTATAAATATAAATTGCTTCTATTATCATCAGATAATGATGCTCATTTACAGCTAATATGTTATTCCATTCTTTAAAAGACATTCTGTTATCGTAACTAATTTGGTCCGTTATAATAAAATGTAATATAATTGATGATAACGACAAACTAATCTCTTCCATGAAATCTATAATATTTTATATCCCCTTTTAATAATAAATATATTCATTATAAATATAAAAATCTTGAAAAAATCAACTACTGGAATGTATAAAGCAACTGTTCATTTTGAATAATAATGAGACTGTCTTGAACATCGTTTGTTCAAATATACATTCTATTGAATACAAGCTGTATAATGACTTAATAGGTATTGCAGATAACATCTGTTTTTTTTTTTTTTTTTTTTTCGTTGCCTCGCTTAAACTATGAAACTTTAGACAAAAATGTTAAACCAAGAGAGACAATATATTAGATGAATCTCTATGTATAGTAAACCTATCTACTTCGTTGCCTACTATACAGATATTGGAAAGAAAGAAAGAAAAAAAAAATACATTGTGTGCTGGGCAGTGACGTTTACTCTAACAATCTGTTGGCATCAGAATAACTGAGGAAGGAAAAATTTTTAAATAAAATATTTGTAAATAGAAAATTATATACTAGGCTTTCAACGAATGATGAGCACTCCTTATCTGTAACATACGTTAAACAAGTCCATTCCACAGAACAGTGACTTTGGCACAAAGCATTGTAGGAAAAGGGTTTCTAAGATTGCTCCGATCGGGTCTAAACTTATAAGAGTTAATTATTCAGCTAAATAATAATTTTTTTTTACTAATTTTTAGTAAAAAATTTGAAATTTTTTTATATGAAAACTTCTTTTAAAATAAAGCGTCCTATGGGGAGCAGTTCTAAAAATATAGCAATCAGGTTCATTTTCAATACTCACAATCCTTAGCTTAAAGGACATGTCTGTGCCAAATTTCAACAATAAATTTTAAAATTTACATCGTGTACGCTTAATCAAAGAAATAAATGTATGGAAAGGTGGACAATTTATTCTGTTTTTAATTCCTAACCGATTGGTATAATTAAAGATAGGTTTACCGTTACAAATGTAATATTGAAAAATTTGAAACTAGATTTCATCAGTATTGATATGTTTATAATTCATAATAAACTAAGAATATCTTCAACTTTTTACAACTTGATTACTTTTTATCCACTAACATAAAAAAAAAAAAAGAGGAGATAAACACCCAAAGAGCAAAACTGGAGCAACAATTTCTATTGTGGCTGTAAAGTTCATTGTTCTTTTATATACAAAGAAAGGAAAGATGAAATAACGAAAATCAATATTTTTCATTGCGTACAAAAACGGAAAAATGTAAATCTTACTAAACTTTATATTTAAGTGGCGCTTTCTCACTTAATTTATACATTCACACATACACATACAAAGTGTTTATCTGCTTGAATGAATCTTTACGCTATAAATGATGTTTTCATAACTTCATTCCTCATTTAGATAGAAAGATAGAAAGACAGACGGATAGACAGACATACATACCATGTGACAGGCCGACAAACAGCTCAGTTAATTTATGAACAAGTGTTGATATCTGTTTTTGTATGCAATCTTTCTTGTATATATATATACATATATGTGTGTGCCAGTGTGTGAGTGGGTGAGTATGTTTCTATAAATGTTTTAATGCCTGTGTCCCACATTAATCATGATGAGAGTATTGTTGTCATTTTCACTACAATTGTTTGGCCTCTGAGTGCAAAAAATAATGATAATAATAAAAACAACAACACCAACAAGTGAAAAGAAAAAAATCCACCAACATTTAAAGTCATGTTTCATGTGGGGAGGCAGAATATCTATATTTGTCCGGGTGGCTGAGTGCCTGCATGTATATGAGCACTATCAACATGACATTTTGACATTTTGTAGCATTGTGTACAATATTTTGCTAACATTTTGACATAGTTATTATTATTATTATTATTTTTCTCTTTTTTTTTTTTTTTTTGTTATTGTCACACGTATTGTTTTTCTTTTTTGCGAAATATTTCTTATTAACAGCAATAATCTTAAATGACTTTTAGCAAATGTTATATATGTCGTTTAAGTTTATATTCAATTGACTTGACACAACCCGATAAACTACTAATTATGAGAAACTTTATAATTAACAATAATGAATAATGTATGAGAAGTATAAAGAATAAGCTGGCAAATGATAAGATGGGTGCGATACAGAAAAATATTCATCCGAGCGCCATGTTTATAGCGGAAGTGGACTTACATGATTTTTTTTTTTTTTTTGAAAAAATTGAAAAATTTGCAGATACCTTCTCGATGCCCTTTATTTCTTTCGCAAATCGAAATTTTATTTCACTTTTTCGCGGTGTGAGAACTGATAAAAGCGCTTTTAAATAATCTACACCGTCTAAGTCTTACTTTGATTTGTAAACCCCCCCCCCCCTCCACGTTATACCATTTAACTCAATTTCCTTCATATTACAAAAATGTATTGCATTTGTACACACCTAATGAACCAAAAAAAAAAGCATTTCTTCTTTGTCATTTGTATGAATAAAAACTTCTGTTGAACTCCAATTAAATGTTAATATAACTTTTTTAATCAAATCTTAGTTAAACTTGAAAGAACTTGCCAACAAACTCTTTACGATTGTAACAAAGCAATTTTCCTTACAAGCGATTACGATTGTTGTTATTGCTAAAACTGATAAATAGAAGTTTTCTCAAGGAAAACTATTTTCAAACCACCAAAGAAATAATACAAAAAAAAAAAAAAAATACAGTCTTCATAACTTTGTACAACCTCTTACTTTCATTAAAGGTAAACCCAAAAATGAACTTCACCGTATAGTTTAAGCATAATAAGTTTACTATTGTGTTTGTAACATCCAGGGGCAAGCCTCGGAGATTATACAAAGTATATATATTCTGGATCAGCATTAAACAAGTAAGAAAACTAAATTTGGTTTAGGTTAAATCTTAAATACCCTTCACATCTATAATAGTGGGCGTGGCAGATTGCACTCTCTACAAGTGAGACAATACCTTACGTTTACTAACACAACTAAACTAATTGTAGCATACTTTGGGAACTTATTGGAAAGGATAGGATAGGTGTAGGATATTGAATGGTCGTGCTTGGCCGACTACAACAATCTCACTTGTTTGTATTAAATAACAGTTCTACTTCTTGGCTATAGACAGAAAAGTGAAAAACAAATTCAAACATCCCCTTAAACTAGGCAACTGTCAATGGTTCTTTTCGAAATCTCCTAAATATGTTATAAAAAATGATCAAGAAGAGTTAAGAACTTACATTTAAACAATCGTTGATTACTTACTTTGTTGTTTTCTTTAAACTTATAATAAAATAAAATGTTTTTTATTTACTTTAATTCCCTGCTGTACACGATTGTTAAATTGTTAAATTACCATGAAAGCTCTCTAAGTACTTTGTAACTGTCTCTCTCTCTCTCTCTCTTTCTAACAGTATCTGTTTTTTATATTCCATCTAGCACCACTCAACACTAAAAATCTAACCATAAAACTTTTGCAAAACGTATACATATTTATCTAAATCTGTTACAAAGAAAAAATAAAAAGAAGAACTAATCACTTCAGCAACAGCTTGTCCTGGTTTCGTTATCCTTCAAGTAGCATATTAAATTACTCTAGTATACCACTAATATAACATAGAAATAAAATGAGAAAGAGAGAGAGAGACAATACAACTTAAGAAATTGCTATAGCTTCTCCTTAATAATAATAATAACAGCAACAAACTACATGAACAAAACAATTTGTTAAACTTATGAAGACCTAAAAAACAATGAGTATAACTTTTTCTTATTATATATATGCAGCACATACAGCACAATTTACGTACGTACCCAATATACTGAACTAAGGATACAAGCGGGGGGGAAAAAAAAAGCGATTTTCTTGGTAATATCATTTCGAACAAACTCACTGAAGTGTTATGGTGTGGTTGCATTGTGTTGACAATGTGTTGCTTTTATTGTTCTTACAAAACTTTTTCCATGTCCGGTATGCAAAACTATTGTGTGTATAAAATATCAACAGAAAAGAAGCCAAGCCCCGGATATCATTAAGAGTATTATGTATAGTTTTTTGGGTGGATATTATTACCATGGTAAACTATATAGAAACTCATAAACAAAAAGGCTGTTTAGCTAAAAAAAAACAATACGGAACATGCAGTATGAGACAATTGATGACTGTGGTGATTGGGATGGTTAAACAATTATAAACTGCATCCCTAGAATAAATTACCATAGAAAATAATTTAAAATTTATCTAAATAACTTTTCTAACCTAAAAGCAGATGAACCATCAAGTCTTGCTCTTGTAAAAAAAAAAAAAAGGAAAAGTTTTTCCATTCAAAGAAATTTACTATGTAGATAAAACTTAACTCTAGTTGCAAAGAAAATTAATTATACAAATAACAACATACACTACAGTACAAATGTGTAGTATTACAAAATGAAAAAAATATAGGCAAAGTGGCGGAAAATATGGCAAAAGAAACAAGTACTGGAAATAAGCCAAAAACTATGCAATACACAATTTTATACATATACGAGATATTTATAACAAATAAAAATACTAAATTTCGCTTATAGAACATATCTTAAATACCCCCCTTTAAAAAGGGCGTGACATGTTCCTGATTACGCCCTCTAATACTGTATATATTATTCGTCACCATACAAGTGGAAATTTCAACTTCAATGCTAAATTTTTGTGGTAGATAAATAGATTTTTGTCTATTGTGGGCGTGGCTTTTGATCATCTGCGTACCGTGCCTATACAAAAATTTCAACTCAATATCTCAAAAATTTACAATCCTGGCAATACCAATAATAGACGGACATACGGACGTTTACCGTATTTTAAAAGGAGGAACAAACTTAGTACACCTATCATGTAATACGTAGCGGTAGTATAACAAAGTGATAAATCAAAACAATGCCTTGAGTATTATTTATATACACATATATACAATTGGCTTAATATCTATTATAAGCTTAAAAGCACTTACACTTCAAATCAAATGCATACAATGAATGGCAAACTCCCGGCAGGCAGCAGTTATGGAATTATTTACGCAAAGAGATAATAGCACGCAACACACAAGCGTTATAGGTAATATTACCTATGCACTAAACTAAACAACATTGTGTAGTGCACATTTAATTACGATAATTGCCATACAATTAAAATTATCTCTAAGCTCAAACGGAAAGTTTTCACAACCGTTGCTGACATATGTTATGTGTTAGTACATAAGTGTATCAATAAAACTGAACATAAAATGTTACGAAATAAACATTTCTTGAATGGAACACTAGCAAAACACTTCATTAGATATGTAATGAAATGTAAAATTTTCTCTAATAATGAATAAGAAAAAAAAAAAATTAAAATGAAAATAATAATGACAGCCTTTTAATTATTGTACAATAATATCATTTTCAATATGTTCACAACATGTACAACTAAATGCTGCATCCAATCCAATATAAAGCAAACAATTTGTATAATGTGTGTGTTATATAATTCAGGTGCAATTTAAATGTTATTTTAATAGCTTATGTATTTAAATGTATAATATTCAATGTGACATATGTCAGCGCCATGGGACACAGTTGGTATAAATGTTTCCATTAGTTATAATTATATTGCTAAAATAGTTTTTATGATAATTTTCAATGACCGCAGCATATAATTTATTTTAAAATGCTTTAGCCTTAATATAGGCAATTGATGTTATAAAATATTAACCCTTAATGTGTGCTAGATGTATAATTTTGATTGATTTGAGTGAGATTAGTGGTTTTGTTTAAAGACAATTTATTTCATATTTCCATATATAATATATCCACGGAAAAGGAATTCAAAAGAAGAAAATGTACGAGTTAATCCAAGGTAGACCAAAAAGAAAATGAATAAAGAAACCATATTGACGATGAACTTGTAGAGAGGAGGGAGAGATGCCACACGTTAGATAGACGTTTGCAAAAAAACATCAGTGTTTTTATACTTTTTGTATTATTTGTAATGTTTATAAAAATGTAGTCTGTCTCTCCGCCTAAATATAAATAATAACTGGCGGAATTCTCCAAACATTATTAGACATTAGAATTCTAGTAGTTCACCGTAACTTTTATATAATAATTAGCTGCACTTTAATAGAATAGTCAATCAAAGAATTAATCGCCTTTAAAGTCTTTATAATTAAAAAAAAATTGGCCTAGGCCAATCTTAAATACCTTCCGCATCTAAATGAGAATTTCTACCCTACCTGGTGTATTCAACAAGCATTAGCAGTTCCCTGACTCTAAGGAGCAATTCCATTCTTATGAAAATGCCATGATGTGGATCAATTTTTGAATATCTCCAAAACACACAATATTACCAGAAAAATGGGGAAAAATAATTGTTAGCAATGGACAATACTTTCAGTAATACATTTATTACGATTTTTATAACTTAATGCCTTCATTTTTACGAGAAATTGACGAGAACTCAAGGTTTTAATAGATAAAATAAAGTTATGAGAAACTTTAGCTTTTGAGGCTAAACCTGTATAAGTATTAGTCCGATTAAGTAAAGTCCTGCCCCTCTAATAGATTAAATACTTTTAAGTATTAAAATAAGAAGTTGTTATAGTTTTTATTTTAATCAATTATATTATTAAATTATATGCTTACTAGTATACTTTAAATTATTGAATACTTTTCGCCTAAGAGTAGTCTTTAAATTTTCAAATCGTATTTAACAAAATTCCAACATAATTCGATTTCAATCTTCTTTTATTAAACAAATTTCTCTAATCTTGACATATAGAAATATTTCACGAAACATTTTGTTATTTTACATAACAATCTAAAGCAATTAATCAGTTTGTAAAAGCATTACAAGAGGCATACATTACAGGGTTAGGCTCCCTGACAACAAATTGTATTAGCATATGGTATAAATTTATATAACACAAACTTTCGAAACACCTTATCATCCTTATAAACACATCATGTGTTTTGGAGTACTGTAAAGTTTTTGCATTTTTAAATTGCTGTTACCGTTCTTTAGCACAAACAATTTTCATCGCCAACAAAGTATATATTGTCGCTTTGACTAAAGGGGGTTGATTTCATTAACAAGCAAAGCCAAGTCTTTATATTCTGTTAACTAAGGTACTTAAGGAGTATGGGGAATATACCCGCACGTACTACCACACTACGTACAGTGTTTGATATAAAAAGAAGTCATTCAAAACTGGGCATATACAAAGATGTCATGATAATTCTTTTATGGGCTGCTACGTTTAAACAACAACAACCTAATCTTTTATGGGGGAGTTCTTGAGGTCATACAGTCAATTATGTCATTTAATCGTTAAGTGCCCGCAACAAAGCTTATGCCAATAATGGTACAAAACAAAAATTATTCAAAAGAGGTGTAGCTTGTATTCCTCCCTCTCAATTTGTTGTTCTTTGCTGTGACTTGTTAGTGAAAACAAATATTCGCTCACAGTCTTGAAAAAAAAACAACGTGGAAAATGAACTTTTTGTCTTAATTAATACAAGGTTAACAACATGAGGGTTTATGTTGTATTTGTTAAACACAAAAACAAAAACAAAAACTAAAAACTTAATAAAATATTTGGTAACAAAAACATAACATAAAACTTTCCAGACAGTTTTCCATTTTTTCCTTTCTACAGTTTAACCCTAAAAATTATACGTTAAATTAATTTCCTTTGTAAAGCCTGAAAGTATGTTAAGAAATTCTTTGATTTATTGTGTTTATTTATTTAATTGTTTAGATACTTTGTAAAGAAAATTGCGCAGTTCACGCGAATTGTATTATTTGCTATACAAACTGAGAACATTTCAAAATTTCCAACAATTTTGATACGACCGTTCCCATTTCGGTTTCCTTTCTGTTACACATTTATTGCTCTTTTTATTTTGCAAGCATGTCACATAACACATTTTTCTAGTGTTTATATTGTTTAGAAGAAAGGTTTGTTTGTTTGCACGTGACAGAATATGAAAAAATAAAAATAAAATTTCATCTTTATGTTCAAGTTTCCCTTAAGGTGATGTCATTTTTTTTGGGGGTGAACAGCTGAAAATGGCAAAATCAACAGAAAAGCTTTAGGTAGAGCTATCACGCTATTGCAGTAAAACACGTAAACAAATTAAATTTAGCAAATCTTCGATATATACCACAAAAGTTATATAAGTTGTAAAGAAAAAAAGTTTAAAAGCAACGAAAGAGCTGACAGTCTTGCGAACAGGGGAGATCCTACGATTTCTGTCCTTTCTTTTAAAGGGCTTGCACCTGGAACCACCCTATGTTCAGATATCACCTTAAAAATATAGGCTTATCCGATGCGAATACCTAAAGATCTAAGACAGAGAGAACTTCATCAAATGTCTAAAACTTTCTTTAGATAGGATTTTGGTAGTCTTTGGGACTTCTTCTTTACAACACTTCATAGGGTACCATCTGTGACAATATGAAAAATTGGGTGTGGTGTAGGCGATTGCTACATTACCATTCTCCCTCACAATAACTAATTTAAAGACCTTAGAGAACATCTTCTTTCGTAACCTCAATTTAAATTATGCATTTATAATCCTGCCTTCATCATGATGTACCTACTTATACAAAAAGAAAAATGCACAAAGATTTCCTGTAGAATGTCCCTTCTCTCATGCAGCAATTTTTTTTTTTTTTAAGGAATCTTTTATTTATAAAAAAATATGTTCCTTGACGTTCTATTTCTCTGGCAACGAACAACAATCCTATTAGCAAACAATGCATGTTGAATGAATGAATGCATAATAAATGACAATTTCATCCTCCTTCTTCTTCTCTCCTCCTGTACATTTTGGTCCTTTTTAAAAGGAAAAAAGGAAAATGTTGTATGTTGGCGCCAATGAAACAAATAGACAATAGAGTAAAGTGTGGATGATTCCAACAGATATTCATATATGATGTATATGATGTTAAATGCATTTAGCGAAATGTCTGAGGCCAAGTATGAGTGTATTTATTTTTGAAGTGGTGGGAAGGAGCCTTAAACTCTAACTCAGATGGTGGTACAGTGGAATACGTGTAAACACAATAAATAGCCATAACGGAAACGGAAATATATCCAGTGAGGAAAATTATATAAAACAACTAAGGACACTAAAGTTAGCTTAGAACAAATCTTAAATACCCTTTACATCTACATTAGTGGGTGTGGCAGGTATATGATTACGCCCTCTAATAGTGTTTGTATTACGTATTAGCTTGAAAGTCTAGTTTTATAGTGAATATGGTTTTCTTGTAAATAGTGGACGTGTCTGTTATCAGACCATGCCCATTTTTGGTACATCAATGGATAGGATAAACATAAATAAGTGCAACAAATTTTAAGTTTATAGGTAAATTTTTGTAGCAGATAAATAGATAATTTTTGTCGATTGTGGGCGTGGCTCCTAACCGATTCGCCCATTTTAGCGATTTGCGTGCAAAAACTAAAAGTCCTTGTACAAACTTTTAGCTTGTGAGAATGCCAACAACAGACAAACATACATACATGTAAAAATCGACTCAGTTTTCGACGCTGATCAATAATATATATACTTTGCAGGGTCTCTGACGCCTCCTTTTGGGTGTTGCAAACGGAAGAACAAACTTAGTGTACTCTCATCACTAAAGTGAATAAATTCCTACATAACATACATATATGCACATATGCTTCAATTTTTATTAAGGATTGTGCATTTACGATTATAACTTCCATTTGTTCCCTTCCATATGGAAGGATGACCTCCTACACACAGTACACATATCTAATATATATTAGTGTATTTTCTCCGTCTGTTTCCACCACTTGTTTGAAGTGTAAATGTGACATTGTACAAAACCCAACAACAACCATGGAGACACTACATAAAAGCACTGGATTTTGTGCCGTTTCTCTTTTCTAAAATTCTTTTAAAATTTCATAAAATGTAATTATATATTAAATAAAAAGTGCAAAAATACTTTGTGGGATAAATATTTAGAAAGGAATTTAGTAAACAACTATTGTACAACAATAAATTATTACAATACATTATGTAGACATAATTTCCACATAAATACACGTTTCTGATAAATAAAGTGAAAACGAGTTGAAGTCGCTTAAAGCAGATATAATATGCTCATCTCCACATGTAAAAATAGTCACTTTATGAAAAAATGTTATTTAGAAAGATGTTTTAAATATGTTCCGATTGGATTCAAATTTATATAAACATATGGCTTTTTACAAGCTTACAAAGCTCATTCGCTTATCGAACCTACCGCGACTCTTAACGGACCGTGAGTACCAGTCCAACGCAATAGATTTGACAATAGAAATTCATTTTAAAGATAATTTTTTCCTTTTCTCTTCAGCTAGATGTGAATCCGTATCCCAAAACATGCAGAGTTCAATAACACAGAAAAAGAATAAAGGGTTCATCAAGGGTTCATCTATCTCCTACTACTTTATAAGTAACACGGAAAAATTCCTTAATAAATTATTCCTTTATCAGTTATTGTTGCACTGTGCACGTGTCCAAATTCAATATTAAACTAAAGAGATTACCATCTCTTCTGCCGATTTTGGAAATGATATGTTATCAGGATAATAATTTCTACAGACAGACGTTCAGACGGAGAGACATACAGATATAATTAGATTGTTTTAATATTCGATATAATTCCATATATACTTTTATGGATTCCCGATGCCTTCACCTGGGTGCTTCAATAGCATTGTTCTTTGTATAAAAATTCATAAATAATTTTTTTGTATTATCAAATAAAAATAAATTAAAAATAGTTCATTTAGGTTAAAAATAAAAGAAATAAAACAAATTTTAAATCAAGCAATTAAATTAAAATAAAGCTCCACTAAGTGGAACGTATTGTTTACGTTTTTATGTTCCCAAAATATATGTTAATGATACAGATTCGCTTAAACCACTGACACCCAAGTACCTCTTCTACATACTATACTTTGAAGTGGATAGTTTTCAATACCCACACTTGTGCATACACTCACTCAACCAGACAATTGATATTTATTGACACTAAATCAAATGGGGGTAAAATTGTGAAAAGCATTCAACGGGAAGTATTGTCCGATAATGATCAACGTTTTTGTGGTCATGTTTGTTTATACACATCCGTATGCGTAGGTAGGTAGATGAACAATAAATAAATAATAGAAATTGAAAGGGTTATTAACAAAATGCGGAAATTCATTAAAATGTGTTGAGGTCCATTTAGAGTTGCACAAAATTTCCGCATCACAAACAATTTATAACAGATACGATCAATGAGTCGTGTAAATAATTGGATTACAGTAAAAAAAAAATTAATATATATTATTTTTTATACAAAACTTACTTAAATTAAAGCAAACTCCGATTATTATTGTAATTACCTGTAAAAATAAAAGAAAGAGGAAAAAAATTTTATTAGGATTTTTTTATAATATTTATAAAAAATTTATTTTATTCTTTCACAAATGGAAAGTGAATAGTTTTTATTCCATATGTGCAAGTACGTGAAGGAGACCCTACATAATGTATATATGTATCCTTGATAAGCATCAAAATTTATTTTGTTAACGATGTGTCCGTATGTCCGTCTAATGTTGAAAAAATTGGCATGACTTTAAATTTGACATTTTTTTATTGAGTGACAGAAACGAAAATTCCTCATTTTCAAAATCTTTAATAATAAGAATACGATAATAAGAAATAAGCGCCAAATTTCAAGTTCATAGCTCAATTTTTGTGGCTGGTAAATAGATTTTTGTCGATTGTGGGTGTGGCTGTGGACCGATTTTGATTTTAAATAGCGATCAACGAGCAAAAAAGTGCCTGTACAAAATTTGAGCTTAATATCTCAAAATTTGCGCCCGTGAGAACGCCAACAACAGGCAGTCATACGAACAGACACATGGACACATAGATCGACACAGTTTTTCATGCTGTGTAGGTTCTCAAAGGAATTCTTCGGAACGGAACGGAACGTTGGAACGGTGTTGGCAACGGAATCACAAACTTAGTATACTCCCCCATCCTATGTGATATTAAATGTTATTTTGTTATCTCTCTATCAAAATTTTTCAAGAAAAAACTTATAATACTCGTGTTTACCGATACAATTGAACAAATTGTTATATAACTTGTGGAACTAAAAGGTGTTCTTTCGCAACTGAATAAACTATAATACAATAAATGTACTTGCTTTAATCGGAAAACGCATTTCCCTAAAGAGTAAGTTTGAATGGATTGAGAAGCTTTTACGTTTTATTCTTTGATTCCTTTGTTAAAAATTTAGATTTATTCACTTTTTATATAAAACTCTTATTCATGAATTTTCCAACAAATTTGTCCTTCATTGAGCATCTCTATCAATTTATATAGTATTTTAAAGAAGAGAAAGAGTGCGAGTGCATACTAGAGTATGACATGTTTTATTGCCATCTGTACAAGATCAATGTCAAATAAATCAATTTCAATTAAAAATAACATTTAAAATGTTTATGCAAATAATTTGATTCATTTTTTTTTTCTTTTTTTTAAAAGGCAGTTGTACAGTAATGCCATCAACTTACGTATGGTGTATATTTGGAAATTTCACAAAATGATTGAATGAGAGAACAGTGCAATGCGATGCCGGTCCCCCCTTTTTTGCGGTACCTACCTGTGCGCACTGCTAAAATTAAATTATTTTTCGCAGACGCGTGAAAGGGTCAGTGCAACAATGTTGGTAGTAAAATAAAGCCTATATTGGGTTGTATGCATGTGCTTCTCCCTACAGCTACAAACCATCACCCAATCATGAAATTTCCACATTAAACGGATTTAGTGATTATCACATGACCAACCTATGTATGTCCAACATATGTGTGTATTTTCTGTATTATGTTCTTTTCATTTACGTTCGTACCTACATATACTTATAAAATGAAATTTTAATACAATTTAAAGCAACTGCAACACATTCCAAAAAGAATGAAAAATGTTGTCGCTGTCATGAAAAATACTGTGCTCTTATGTTTCATACAGTTTGAGAGGTTGCAGACTCTACAGCGTTTAGAAAAAAGCTCGTGTTGTTTACCTAATGCCCACATAATGATAGACATTTAGGTAAATTTTAATGACGCTTGGTTGCTAATGCAAGCTCTGCTCTAATTGTACAGAACTTCACGCGTCTGGTATTGTGTGCACTTTGGCATTTTTAGGGGTACAATTTTAATTTTAATGTTGTCTTTTATGTGGCCTTAGGATATGTTGCATGATAAAATATTTTCTATAACATGCACAAAGAGTTTTATTTTAGAATTTTAATAAGGATTGTTTAGCTTTAAGGATAAGTTGAAAATTGTTATTTTAAAAGCCAGAGAATCAAAGGATATTTCCTTCTCTGAATATACAATTTTCAAAATGAATAAATTTCCATTTCATAAAGTTTGTTTAAGAAAATTTTACTCACCACGGAAGATGGAAAGTATACTAAGTTTGTCATTCCATTTTCAACTCTTAGAAGGAGGCGTCAGAGACTCATATTCGTGATCAGCATCAAAAACTGAGACAATCTAGACATAGACGTCCGTGTAACTTTGTGTCTGTCTGTAAACAATTCTAGTTTCTGGGCAAATGGGCAAAATCGGTCAAGAACCACGCCCACAATGAACAAAAAACTAATTTATATCTAACACTTATCAACTTGAAATTTGATATGTCTAACTATAAGTATTCCATGTATCGATGTGCCAAAAATTGGCGTAGACGCACTCACAATTTAAGGATACAAGTCTTTAATAAAAATCGGCATTAATTGCAATTAAATTTCTGCCATTATCATGAACTAAATGAGAAAAAGTTTCGACCCATATATTAAATCACGTGACTAAACATATTAATTTTTTATACTCCTAGAGAGAAGGAGAGTGAGAGATAACCACTCAATGTAAAGCTATCGCTTTCACTGGAAAGAACTTTCTTATCACTTTGTTTATAAAATTATTGACGAGTATATAATATATAGTATAAATATATATTTATATATATAAAAAAAAAAGATTAACCTTTACAAGGAGATAACACACACACACACACCCATATAATATTTCCCGAGATTGATGGTGGATGGCTGGATGGCTGGCTGGCTGGCAAACATAATTGTCTTAATGATTTAAATTGATTATCACTTGTTAGTCGAATCAAATAAAAACTTATTCAAGATTATTTAGTTTATAACGTGAGCTGCGACAGTAAACAACGGAAAACATTTCAACTTAAGAACCCACAAAATGGTTTTCTTAAAGCTATTCTTAGTACTCTTCAGTGTATTTCTTTCAATCAAAGTGAGTTAAACACAATGTAATATATTTAAAATAAATTTATAAATAATACATATAACAACATAATCGTTCTTTTTCAATAGTTTGGCGAAACTGGTGTAGTGCATAAACGTTCTTTGTTGAGTGATGATGTTAAAAGAGAATTTGAAAATGAAGTTCAGAAAGAAACGGAAAAATTCCTAAATAATATTTTTTACAATCAAATAACATTTTTCAACAAAGTGAAAGCTGCACTGCCCGCAAATTGCAAGCGAGTGAAGGATATTGAACAATACGTCGAAAGGTTACATGTAGCCATTGCCGAAAAGGAAGTCAGTAAAAAAGATGAAATTTATTTAGAGGCATTCAAAATGGTAAAAGAAGAGAATTTTCCATTTGTTTTTTATTACGCGATTAAAACAAATCATTCTCTTTCTCTCTCTCTCTCTTTATATATATATAGATGGGTAACGCCCCTTTATTGTTAAACCAAGTAACTGATACTGAAGTTAGTGATGCAGCTTATCAGACAATTTTAGATGATAGCGGCATAAAAGAATTTATGAAAAATTTCTTAGTGGATGTAGCGGTATATTTCTGGAAAATGGCTAAAGCTAGCGGTAAAGCTGTAGAAGCTACCATGGAAGAATATTTAGAAAATTTGAAACATTATCGCAACACTTTAGAAACATAATTTGTGCCATTGTTCGCTAATCTATGTTATACATATTTTATATGTAAGTACATTTATACAGCTTTTAGTATTTGTAAAGTGTGATACAAGTGAAGATGAAATGTGATTGTAAAAAAGTTTATAATAAATATATGAAAGGAAAAGAAAATTGAATTTGTGTTCAATCGTTGTTCTGGATCGGTTCTGGTTTTTAGAAAGGAAATAAATTAATAAATTTCCAAAAAAAAAAAAAAAATTTTTTATATTAATAATAATTTATTTATTTAAATAAATAAACGAAGAATTTTCAATAAAAAAAAAAATATTTTCCATTTAAAAATGAAATTAATTTAAAAATATAGAATTTTTTTTTATTTAATGCATTAATAAATTTTTTAAAATCATTTATTATTAAACAATTACTAAGATACAGGGGATTGACAAAATAATATGAATACCATCTATGCATATTGGCAACACTATTTCCCTGTTGTTCCCTGCACAGTTTACGTGTCAAGTCTTCTAGATTATATTTCAGTGCATTAAACGCTTTGTTCTGCGACGCTTAAAACAAGCCATCGGTGAAAGGTGTGATCTCTCATCTATCAAACAGAATGGAAATCGTTGCTACTCGGTAAGTGGGAGTGTCTGTGACGAAAACAGCTGGATTTTTTAACATTTCACGAGCGACAGAATCCACGGTAATGACAGCATATACAAAACATGCTAAAACTTTATCGGTGAAGAGTACTAGTGAGCGAAACTCAAAGTTTACTGATAGAGACTCGACAAACATTAAAAAGAAGACAAAACTATCTAACTAACGGTTTGAGTAATACTGTTTCGACAAAAGTGACATCAAAGTATAGTGGGAGCTCTACAAATGTAATATTCTTGGATTGGCTGCCATTGCGAAATAATTTATGTCAGATGTTTATATTATTTCGTCTATCTCCCCATTTGTAGGAATGTAGGTTCCTAAAAAAGACGCGTATATCGAAATTTTTATGTGTAAAACCGTATAAATCGAAAATATAAATAAAAAAATTTTGCCAAACAGTCAATAACTATGATCACTTTTGTGGACTATGTATTAATGAGTTCTTCCTGATTGATAAGATGTCGATCAGTCGACATTACTTGAGGCAAATATTCTTTTAAAATTCATATCTTAAAAACCATGTAAAAGTGAAAACGTGTAAAGAAAGTAGCCTGTAAACCTGACAAGTATATTTTCTTACCCAGTTGAGAAAATCTTTTATCCAATTTTGTTAGTAAAAATTCTTCTCTAATGCTAAACCGAACCATGATTTCCTATTACTGTAACAAGAGATCTACTCTTTTATTTAATCGTTTTAGTGTTCATTTATGTTTTAAAACAAAATTTTTATAATTACTTTTGAGTATAACAAAAAACGAAACAATTTACAAAATTCTTTACAGCCTTTTCATTATTTGTTTATATTTAAAATGTTTTTTTTTTTTTTTATGAACAGCTTAAATTTTTTTTATGACTAGCCTATGGTTGAGAACATTAAAAGCCTAGTAATTGGCAGATGAGAAAATTGTGCAATGAACTGTATGTTTGAGCGTATGTGTAAATACTTTATGCAATGAATGTTTTTCTTTCATTTTCACAAAATTTTAATACGAAATTGCTTGAAACCTAAACATAACAATTTTGTATTTTTATACTCAATATACAAGTTGTAGTCGCTGTCATATATTTGTATGTACATCTCATCCCCCACTAAGCAATTAATATAATGGTAGTGGAATTTTCTTTCCTTTTTTTGTGGTAGTAAGGTGGCGTTGGATCCTGGCAAGTAAATGAAAAATTTTCAATTCATCGCTCATCCGGATTTTATGAAACATTTCTATTATGTGTACAGTATATATACACAAGTTTATTTATCCAATATGGACTTTATGATAATAACGATGATATGAAACCAAACAGAAAGCATCCATTCTTTTTTCTTTTTTTTTTGTATAATAAAAGCCATAAAAATTGTTGAAAATTAAATTTTGTGGAAAAATGTCTATAAACCACTTTTCAATTATTAAATTAAAATAATACAAGTAAGAAAACTAAATTTAGATTATGCTAAATCTTAAATACTCTTCACATTTACATAGAAAAGGTGGGTGTGGCAAGTACAAGATTTGTTGCACATAAATAGATTTTTGTCCATTGTGGGCAATACTTTTGACCAATTTTTCCCCTTTTAAATAGCTATAGGAACCTAAGTGTCTGTAAAAAGTTATAGTTCAATGAATCAAAATTTACGACAAACACATTGGCATTCTCATATGGGAATGCCAAAAATGGACGGACACACTGACATACATATCTAGATCGATGCAGTTCAGCTGATTAAGAATATATTTACATTGTGGGGTCTCTGACACTCTCCTTCTGAATGTATCAAACGGAATGACAAACTTTGTATACCCCGAAATCTTATAAGGAGGGTATAAAAATTGGAAATTAATTATGTTTGGTGCAATGCAAGCTTGAAATGAGTAGTTATGACAGAATCAAATTTTAGTTGCAAATTAATGACAAAAACCTAAAGGTATGCTGCAAAAATGCATAATTAAAGAACAATATAAAATAGACTTTCTCTTTTTTAAGTTTTTATTTTTTCATAATAACTCTTTAACTAATAAAATAAAATAAAATAAAATAAAATAAAACAAATTATAACTAACCCCCAAAAAATTATTTAATGGCTTTTAAAAAAACTTTTCTTCGGAAGAGAGATAAGCATAAAAAAAGTTAATTAAACTGTTAAAAGCATAAAGAAAACTTTGAAACTATTGCAAAAATTATAAAGAGAAGGAGTGAAATAATTACCAACCAAAAGCCCTAAAGTCAAATACATACCTATAATCTTTAAAAGAAAACTCTTCTTTTTTTTTTCACAATAAAAAAATTGCGAAAAAACTTTTATTTAAAATAACATAATAAAAGCTAAAACTATTCTAGGTTAGAGAGAGCACCTGAAAAATATATAATTACTGCAGCCTTAAGGTATGCTAAACAACATCTTTAAAATATTCTGTAAAAAGGTTTCGATTATTGGCCGAATTTGAGGATTTAAAACCATTTTAAGGACTTTAACTATATTTTCTGTTTTCTCTTCTATTCTCATAGCAATTCTATTGTTTTTTTCCGTAAATATACCGAATAGAGATGTCCGGGAAAGTGGGAACCGTAAGAGTTGCACTACAATGGTATACTGATAAATCTAAACTGGAAAGGGGGAAAACTGGGACTGGTATTTACCTGTCCTGTACATTACCTAGCGATGCCAGTGGGACTTTTCCTCAATATCTTTCAAGCTGAAACATATTGAAGTATTGCATGCACGATGAAGTCTTAGAAGATGCATTTGCAAAGCACCCGCATGCATATACTTTGACAGCCAAGCTGCACTTGAAGTCTTAAATGACTTTCAAATTGTTATCGGAGTACTTGCACTAAATGCAATAGAAAAATTCAAGGAGGTTTCACTCGTTTGGTTGCCTTGTCATGAGGGGATCATCCCTAGCAACAGAAAAACTAATTGTCTAGCAAACAAGGGAGTTCGGCATCAAATAATCGCTCCAGAACCATTCAAAGCACATTCTCCTTGAAATAGTAAGACAAATAACCCACAATAACGTGGCCAGCCACTGAAAGAACTACAAAGAAGAAGCGGTGGCACCAGAGATAATGTGTATCACTGAGCCTAGGAAGGTCTTGAGCTATTTGAAAAGTTTAAGAAAGTTGAATTATAGCGACGTTCCTGCCCAATAGACCCAATGGCCGTGCTGCATCATAACCCAGACATAATAATAATTGTTTTGTATTATTTCCATGTTATATTTAATATTTAAATTTGATTTAGGTAAAATATAAGTTTAGACCAGCTCTAAACGACAATAAATTTCTAGCTAAGTTATACACAGCATACATTTAAAAAGGTTGAAAGGGGATCTATTCATGCGGAATGAAAACAAAACTATAAAATATACAAAAACCATAGTATACCAAGTACGAAGCGATGCATATATTATGGTTAACTGTTTTGCAGTTGACGTTGCAGATGGAAACTGTCAATATCCGTAAATGCGGTGCACTAAACTTTTCTAGTATACCGCAGAGAGATTTATTTATGTTCGATTTGAAGAGAAATATTCGATGTATTAGGAATTTAACGAAAACAGGTAACAAATTTATTGGCAATACTGTGTATGTTTGCAATTTTGTTTTAAATTCCTTTAGGGGGTTTATTTTTTTCTTTTTTTTTTTTTTTTAGCACTTTTGTGGAAAGAAATCTGCAGACACGTCACTAAATTTCTATTATTACATGATAATATGGAAAAAAAGGAGGAAAATATTATTTTACATTTTGCATAGGTACCTTTATACATTTCACTACATATATTATACATAACGCTACTACTCCAGAGTATTTGGTATGCCAAGTAAAAGCCCCAAAAGCTGTCAGGTGGCTCATCATAATATATGCTCTCGTTATATGTCATATGGAAACTACCGCATACCACATAAAGTCAAGTTTTCATTTGCTACTTATTCTCTCTCTTTCTTTCTCTCTATCGTTCTCTATCTGGATCCTCTTGTCAAGTCTTTATACAACATATAAGCATCCGGCAAAATCTCCAGAGTCGTTAGTGCATGCACTAGAAAAATCTAAACAGGCAAGTGTCTCTTGCCTGCCTTGAAGATATCCTACTTGCAAAACACCCCAAACGTCATAAACACACACTAAGAGATATTAAAATATCATTTTTATGTATTTTCTTAGCAACGTTCTTGCTGTGATGTTTTTTTTTTTTCTTTCATTTCATTTTTTTATTCTTTTTATATTCCTTACATGGCAATGAAATAAAATTTTACTATTAGTGCTTACAAGAAGCCGTAAACGTATGAGAAAATTATTTTGTAATTTGAAATGTAAATAACTGTGAGAATATGAGAAAATGTTGCATATTTTAAGGATGTTGTTTTTAGAATATAGAACTTAAAGCACTAAACCCAAGTATTAAATTCCCTTTAACAAGTGATAAGAAAATTTGACATTTTTGAAAAATATTTTAATATAAAATTATTGCAATGTATGCAAGAATTTGTCTGAGGATGGAATAACCAATCTTCATGGTGTAAATTTCGATAGAGTAAGTCAGTAAACATGTGAATAAGTAAGTAAAGTAAAATGATTTCTGGCCTAAGAGACCCGATTTAGACATATGTCCGTCTGTTACTGACATTTTCACGTTTTTACATTTTGAGATATTAAGATGAAATTTTATACAGATACCTTTAGTTTCTGCACGCAGATCGCTCTTTAAAATTGACACAATCGATCAAGATCCACGCCCACAATCGACAAAAATCTATATAGCTTCCACAAATTTCGTTTATTTATAGTTATCCCGTCCATCGAATAGCCAAAAATAAGCGTGATCAATTAATATGAGAATATAAAGATCGATTCAAATTTTGATGTCTCGATTTTGGAAAATCTGCTTTTTTATTAAATAATCCCTATAGTAGGGGTACTACTTATTTATTTATAGACATTTATACACAAATAAACAAACCACATGTCAAGAAGAATTTAAGCAAGTGACACATATATTGCTAACAAAACACCAAATATAAATATATAAACAAAATATCAAAATATTCTTAAAAAAGTTATTTTTAAATTGTTTACGTTACGCAAGAACACAAATTCAAGAAATTTCTTAAATTTCTTGTATCGTATTTTTACATTTGGTGTATTCGTGTCTGTTTGGCATGTGCCTTTAACAATATGTATATTTATAAAGAGTGAAAAGTTTTTTTTATTCATATCAATAAACAACTGATTACAAATGAAAATAATTTTAAGAAAAAGAATTTACGTAATGTATGTGTGTATAATATCTTACCAATTAGTGGAAAACATGAACAAGTGTCTAAACTGTGGTATTTTTAATTTTAGGATTACCATCAAAAGAAGTCGTTCCTCAAATGACTTACAAATTCTGTTAAATTTACAAAACATTCTATAGCAAAAAGTGGAAATTTTTAATTCAATTTAACTGGGAGTTAATGTAATTTGTAGAATGAACAAAAATTAGCATTTGTGCGTTGACTCCTGCATAAAGAGTCTTTAAGGTTTGGGTGTACTTCAGTTTAACTTAAATAGGCAGTTAAAAATAACTAAAAAGGAAAGTCATTATTAATTAACATACAATTTTTATTAAATGTACCGCTTTTGTTGAAATTTTGAATTAAATTTAACAACATTTACCATAATAAAGGTTTTTTGTTTGTTGATTTCTATGTAAGGTTTGGTTTATTAAAGTTTAACTTAAATAGGCGGTAACAATGTTTGTTAAAAAGGGTAGTCATTTGTTAAATTACTTACAAATTTTATTAATTTCACTTGCAGATTATATTCTAGACTTTAAATTGCAAAAATGAAAACACTAGTATACTAAGAGTTTGTTTTACATTGTGGTTAAATATTCTCCTACGCATACTACGTAAAAATTTTTCAACAATTTGTTCAACTTAAGTTAGATTTTCACTTGAAAATATTAATAAAATTCTTTTTTTTTTTTTTTTGTTCAATTTTAAATAGTTATAATGTTAACTAGCTTGCAAAAGGAAGTATTGCACACTCCACACATTGTATAAAGCTTAATCGCTTAAAATTACTCTTGGTGGTTGATTTCTTAATTTACTGCTAAGTGAAGTGCAATAACAGTTAAGAAGTCATACATTCCCTTCCCTATCCTTCACCAAACTATACACACGTTCTCTGTATGTAACATTGTACATATGGAAAGTACTTCAACTTAAAATAGTGAACAAAAAAACACAAAAATGAATAAAGTTTAGAGTAAGTTTTTTTTTTTTTTCTTATTTTTCGGTGCTTTTTCGTTCAACTTGAATACATAACAAAAAGTTTTTATTTAGATGACTTGAGACAAACAGTTATTGTTTTAACGGAAATATTAAATTGCTTACTATATATAAAACTTTACTCTGGAGAGACATTTCCGTTATGATTTATACTACTTCTTCCCTGTTAAGATTATCATTGTTATACCCTTCACCTTAGTGATGAGGGTATTTTAAGTTTGTTCTTTCGTTTGCAACACTCAGAAGAAGGCGTCAAAGACCCTACAAAGCATTCTTGATCAGCATCAAAAATTGCGTCAATCTAGACATGTATATCTGTGTGTCTGTCTGTTGACATTTTTAGATAATGAGCTGAAATTTTGTACATTGTAGTTTCTGGACGCAGATAGCTATTTAAAATGGACAAAATCGGTCAAGAACCACGCCCTCGTACTCCATGTAAAACGTGACTTTTAAGCTAATACGTAATACATGCACTATTAGAGGGCGTAATCATACACCTGCCACTGTTTGTATCTACATGTGGAAGATTTTTAAGATTCGGCCCAAGTCAAACTCAGCTTTATTATTTGTTTCAAAATAAATTAATATTTAAAGAAGCCTGACTCTAACAATAGTTAAATCGTTAACTTATGAACTTAGACTTAAAACAATTTATCGTTTTTTTTTTTTATTTTTTTTATTATTATTGTGATTTAAATGATAATTTAAATGAACAATGTATACACACATAAAATATCTATTATATGAATTTTCAAAACATTTTCTATATTACTTAAGTTGTTATAGAATATCTAACACAAAATTATTTATAAAATATATATATTTTTTTTTATTAACTAATCACTGCTACATTCGTTGCTACTGTTATTGTTATTTATTAGAGCTTAACTAATGCATTTTGTATAAATAGAGTAAATTATTAGAGAATTCAACTATGGCATTGTTTGCAGATATATTTTTTGAGGTTTTTTTATGTATAACGTATGTATAGAGTATACGCGGTGGGGTATACTATGTTTGTTGTTCCATTTGTAACACCCAGGAAGGCAGAGTTAAAGGTGCTACAAAGTATATGAGTCGATTTAGTTTTACGTGTTCGTTGCAGTACTGACAGTGGTATTTTTTGAGATATTTTGTATAGACATTTCCAGTTTGTAAAAAAATTTTATGAAAGACTTCTATTATAATAGAAGCTTATATGGGTAGAGGTTCTAAAAATGGCACAATTCGGATTATTTTCAAAAGTGTTCTTCTTTGGGCCAATACATGTCCTGGCACAAAATTTCATTGAAATATGTCAAAAAATGTGACCTATAGTTTGCGCACAAATGTACATGGACGACTAGACGGACAGACGGATATGGTTAAATCGATTTAGATTTTGATTCTGAATCAATCAATAACCTTGAAGGTGAGTATGGCATTTGCCATATAATATGTATGCCCTCTTACCACATGATGTATGATATATACCCTGATATTCTGAAGGACGGGCATCAAAGACTTGGTCCCTGCACCGGAATTTTGGACTTCCTTTTGGGTGATGTCCATCTGATTTCTGATCAAATATTATCCTGCCATACGACCAACATGACCTAGCCATCCCAAGTGTTAAATTGTATATAGATGTAGAAGGGTAATTAAGATTTGGTCTAAGCCAAATTTTGGTTTTTTTTTTTTTTTTATTTGTTTTCAATGAACCATTTTCACTCACACATAAGACTTTTATACCATTCATTAATCATGGTCAAGAATTCAAGTATAAAACAAACAAACGTCACAACTTTTACATCTATTGTATTATTGGAGAGCAAACCGAATTATTCCTAAAACCCTAACCACAAAATTTCCTTTTTTTTTGTGGAACACACATCCATCCATCATTGTAAGATTGCATTAAGTAAAGTAGAGGGAAAAACAGTTTAAAAAAATAAAAAGCATTAGTTCGTGTTGTTGTTGTTGTTTTATAAAATAAAATAAATAGTTTAAAACAAAGCATAATAATGCTCTCTGTGACCTTTAAATAATTCCCCTCTTAAACCTAACGATTAACTCCATTTCATATCATGACTAAACTTGTGTGAAATGTGTGAAAGTAAAAAAACAAATGAAAATCGTATCAAGAGCATGTAAAGTCTGTCAAATAAAACCAAAAAAAAAATTGTTAATCATGTAAAAATATAAGAGTTGATTAATGCCGACTATTTATTATACTAAACAAATTGAATTTACATCAAAATCTTCTTAAAAGAATTAGAAAAGGCGACTCATTGGCAAACTAATGGAGCAGTAAGGCGTAGTCTAAAATTCCCGCAAATTTCAAAACTCTTGATAGCGTGATAGGTGACAATCGTTTTATTGCCAAAACTTTGGCGCAAAAGTAGCGTAACATTTGGGTCGCCCTTCACATTCATATAAAATAAAATATTTAATCGTTAGAAAATATTTTTTTTTGGAAAGGGACAACATATAGTATACACACGGTCCTTGTTGGCATATTTTTACGAGAACACCAACCCTAGGGTAACACCATTAGCATCTAATCAAGTTTCATTGAAAATGTTTTCGAAATTTTTGCTGATATTTTGAACACAAGAACACATGGACTGACGGACATGTTTAAATTGATTTAGAAAATGAATCTAAATTTGTGTTTTAAACAACATCTTCTATTATGTAGGGTATACAATCATATACAACAACATCAACAACAAACAATCAACCCCTTAAATCACTTCCTTCCAATCTTAGTCTTAGCACTATATTAAGTGTGGCAATCTAACCAAATGCCATATGTCGCATGTTGTTGTTGATTGGTTAAACTTGAAGAGTTAAGTAAACTTTTCTTTAACCAGCTTTAAAGTAAATCATTTTGAAACTTTTTTCAAACTTTAAACTTTTTTGCAAACATATTCCACTTGTATGGTGTAGTACGAAGTATGATTTAATTTTGGCTTTTTTTTTATTTTCCTATTTAAATCTTAATGACATTCTTTGGCGTTGCGCAGCAAACACAGTGGGATGCTTGGGTCATATATTTCATGACTGTCATATAAAGAATTTTTATCTGTCCTGCGTTTATTACTTATCTTCTTATACCTTTTACAGATTTCTACAAATTATTTAGTGCTTCCTTTAAATTCCATAATGAATTGTAAATGGTTGGGTAGGTGTGTGTGTGTTTATGTGTTCGTGTGTAATATGTAAGAAAACTTTGTGTTGTAATGTCATAAATTAAATACAGTCAAAACATGTCATAAAAGCAACACCAAAACTATATAATGCAAGTAATAAGGCTAACCACATAACGGCAACAGCAGCAACAATAACAACAATAACAACAACAATAGTAATAATAATAACGACACCAAGAACTTTTTGAACATAATTTCATTTAATAATTGCACACTTGACTGAGAAAATAATCATTTCAACAAAAATTTATTTTATACACCCAGACAACCGTAAGTGATATAAAGTGGGAACGAGGAAAAAATAAATAAGAAAAACCATCAGAATACATAAAATATGTAAAAAAAAATGTAACAAAAAAAAAAAAACTATAAAAAATTATAATGGTTTTCAACCACAACAGCTAGCGAGATAGACTACATACCACATAAAGTATTTAAAAGCAGAAAAGAAAAAAAAAATTCAATTTTATTATATCCACCAGTTCATCTCTTTTCCTATGTGTCATGTGTTTAACTTTATTATTTCTTCCATTTAATATTTTAAATCTAAACTCTAAATGCAATAGTAAAAATATATATAATTTGTTTCAAGAGAAGGGAATAAAAAAAATGGAGAAAACATTCCTTAAGGTAATCTTCATTTAGGTCGATACACTTTTACCGGCGTTGTTCAATAGCTTCGGTACTCTGATCATGGGGAAAATTACCGAAATCTTTAAAGTCAAGTCAAATGGGGTTCCAAAAATGGTTCTATTGTAGTAACAGTAATAGTTCTTTATCAAGTTTTGTTAAAAATCTATAAATTTTAACCACATAAAGCATAGCTTTCTCATGTCCGAGTATTTTCTGAAATGCCTACCATGTCTGCTAACTCACGCACTTTTACTTGAGATTTTCTTCACTTTCTTTTCTGGCCTGATTATCTGTGATATTCATTTCAATTTTTTGTGTGGCCACATTTAAACTCTGCCACTTAATTATATGTAAAGGAAGGAGCAGACTATCCTAAAACAAAATTTAGATGGATTTTGATATTGATTCATCAAAGACTTATCGAATTAAAGTAAAACAAGACAAGTAATTTGGCCAGAGTTAAGAAATTGCGATGAAAGTTGGAAAAAGGAAGTTTATCAACGAATAGAGGTTCCAAAGAAGATTGTAAAAAGTGTGTTTATTAAACCCTTAGCAGAGTTGCATTATAAGCAACTTTAGTATAAATTTTCGCCACTAGGAAGCTTAAACAGTCATTCCTTTAATATATTATTAAAATACCTTTGAAATTAGAGAGACCAATTAACCGATCAGGTCACACAGGTTTATGGGTTTTTTAATACCGGTAAAACCCCCCTTTTTTTTAACACATAGAAAACCAAAATAAATTTGTTCTTTGTTGAAAAAATTCTAATAACTGCTGATGTGACCGAATGCAGAGTTTACAATGAGAGTATATTTTACCCACCTATACATGGTACACCCTATTACTTTGTGTACATGGGATTGCAATTTAAATATCCCCAAACGTTTTTATTTTTATTTTTTTTCTAACTTTTTACATTTTCTTTCTATACGTTTATGAGATTTTCATGTTGTTGCGGTGTCCGCAATGTTTGAAGGTGTTCTTTTTTTAACATAATTTAATAGAAGGGCTTGTGCAGCAGTAGCAGTAGTAACCAGTTATTGGTTGATTATTTGATTATAGTGACTTTCCACAAAATTTCAAACAAAATATTAGGGGAAAAAATGATCTTTAAATCGTGTTATGTCGTAATTCATTTAAAGTCCGTATGTCCGCTACTTTTGTGTTTTCTAAATTACTTAAAAATTGGAATTATTAGCGCAATTTTGATAGCGACGAGAGTGATTATTCCAGGACACAAACTCGGACAACCGGACAGACAAACATGACTCAGTATTTTATCCTGATTCGAAATATACATACTTCGTGGGGTCTGCAACGCCCTTTGTCCGTCTGTCCTTCTGTCTGCTCATGTAAATTTGTGCGTAAGCTACTGATTGCATTTTTTGAGGTATTTTGACAAAATTTAGCGAAGCTGCATAATTGGCTATACCAAATTTGGACTCGATCGAGCCATTTTTAGAACCACTTTCCATATAATGATATTTCACGAAGAGACTTTTCACAGGAAAGTATAAGAAAATTTATCCATGGAATTTATAAATTTTGTGAAAAATTTTAGAAAAAATTAAACTTAAAATACAGTAATATGTAAAATTTATAATTTATATATTTTTTAAAAAGTTAAGGCTGTTGAGAATATAATGAAAGTTTTTACTAAGAAGGCTACTAAGTACAATTACTGTATTGTTTATAATAAATGTGATTTATTTATTATTAAATGAACCGCTATGTTATATATAATAGATAAAAAGTTTGCATGCAGCTGATATCGTCACTAAGAATCACTTCCTGTAATTGTTATAATGTTGTTGTTAATTGTTGTGGCAGTTTCATTTCAGATTTGTTGATTTTTAATCTTCATTCAATTGCGTATAAAAAAAGGTTATGAATGAGACTTGGTAGCCGGACTTTAGCTGCCCAATACAGGTCATGCAGCCGGCTTGTGTACTTAATTATGAAGTACATCAATATAAACCGATTAATGACTCAACTTCAGTTATATATTTGTGCAAGTTCATCATATCATCATATCATTTATTAATGTGTATCATTTTCAACAGGTATATGTATATTGCAATGGTTTTAAATCCATTATGTAATACTTATGACCTGTACAGATATTTAAATAAAACAACTAAGAAAATTAAATTAAATCTCTCCACAAACAATGGGCTTGGCTGGTATATGATTACGCCCTCTAACAATGCATCTATCACATATCAGCTTGCAAGTCGAGTTTTGCGCTAAAAATGTTTTTTTGCTGATTGAACAGCAAAAGACGGACATACATGTCTAGATTGATTCAGTTTTCACCTTCTTCTGAGTGTTGCAAACGGAAGGACAAACTCAGTATACCCCTCAGCTTATGTGTAGGGTATAAAAACAAGTCAAAATGGCTATAATATTTCACTTCTTTGATTTTTCAATGCCAAACTTTTGACGTTAATGACGGTTATGTGTGTTAATTTTAACTCGTTATAGGAATAGACACATAGACCTGGTTATTGATGCTAAAGAAGAATATATGTACTTTTAAGGGCGTGGCTCTACATCCTTCTAGCACTTTCAAATGCTTCAACAAAACCCATCTACCTTCATATCATTATAATGCTATGAATACTGCTCATAATCTATTATGAATTAATGAATGAAATATTGCCTGTGAGGCACATACTGCTCTACGAAATGTTTACTATAATGTAATTTTAAAATATTTGCATTTTAAGTGCTAAAATTATGTTAACAATTGTTATATTTAAAATGGACGGATGGACAAAAAATTGTTTACAAGATATTAGGCGGCGTAAATTATGAAACGAAATTTTAATGCATTTATACATATGTGGTTCAGTGCTATTGAAGAATCATGGTATGTGATCTTATAACATTGATTCTTTAATTGCTGCTTAATTAGAGGGTTTCTAACAGAATGTGGGAGAAAATTGTGGCCAGCAAGCTATGAGTAAGAATTAAAGATTGCCCCCCTTTTTTTAAATCAATTTGTCCTCGTGTATGTATTATATTTATATTCATCATGAGATTTATTTCATGATATCACAACATTTTCTATATTGCTTGCGTATAAAAAATAAAAAATAAAATGAAAATATTTTATTGGCTTCAATAAACGATATGCCAACAAAATGTCATTAAAATTGCTTCAGTGATTTTCATAAATATATTATACTTTGATGCCATACCAAATATTACTCAAAGAATCAACGATAATACATACTTACATACACAACACAATCATAACAATAGACTGCTGGATGTACATATGTATGAAATGTCTATTACTTGAGTAATTTATGTCATGCTTTATATCACTAACAAAATAAAAATAAAATAAAAAAAAAAGATTTATTGATATAAAAAAAAAAAAGTGTCATATGGTGTTGTACCATCATCAACGTCATGGTTGATGGGACAACAACATTATTATTATTATTATTATTATTATTCATATTCTCATATTATGCAACGTGCATAGATTCTGTCAAACAAATATTAATCATGATAATCAGTATAGTGTTGTGATTTCCAAGGAACATCATACAGCGATAATTAATAGCAACACATGGTCTACACATATAATATACTTATAAAGAAAATATCTCAAGTCTGTTAGGGTATATAATTAAGCTCCAATTTCTCTATTTTATAGGAAGTTCTTCTCTATATTTATATAACAACAACAATTTATAGAAAAACAACAACAACAACAATAACAATAACAACTCTTTTGAACTCATAATTCTATTTTGTTTATCTCATCAAATATTTGAATACTTCAATACCCCAATATAGAATGGGAATCTCTACAAATATTTAATTGTACATAAGAACGCATGTAGTGCATACCATATAATCTTACACATGATGTTAGAGCATGTACAGTTTAGGTACATATAATACTTACTCAGATATGTACTAAAAACCAGTAAAAAACTAAATTTTCATTTAAAACAAAACTTAAGTACCCTTCCCAAGCGGTGGGCGGGACAAACATTAGATAACATGTAGTGTAGTAGTGTATGCATTATGTGTCGAATCTTAAGCCAAATGTAAATTTTTAATAATTTTGAGGCGTAAATGTTATTTAACCACGCCCATTTTGGTCTTATCAATTAATTTAGTAAATTTCATTTTTTCTAGATCCATTTTTGGGCTGTGGTGGGCGTGGTTTTCAAACGATTTTGCTTTATTTAAATAACAATCTCTCAATACTTAACAATTTCTGATCATAAACATTTCAAAATAAGGACATAAGGACAGACAATTACTCTTCAACGCTTCCTTCTGAGAGTTACAAATGAAATGATAAACTTATGTGGTGTGTCTTGTGAGAAGGGTATAAAAAAACTGTGAAAAACCGGTTCTGCTGATGTTTCTCTGTTTGGTATATGAAAATGTTTAACAGAAACAAAAAAAAAACCAAATCATTGAAAATGCTATTCATCCATAACAATGCTGAGGACAACAACAATTTAGAGGAAAACATTAGGATTTACAAACTTTTTATTAGTTAACAACGACTACATTGATGTACTTCAGTATTAAACGTTCTACGTGTTATTTATTATTGACATTAAAGAGGGGCATTGCTCCTGTCAAGTGAATGCTTCTAAAGGTTAAGGAAACAATTCAATATTTAAACATGATGATAAACTTAGTAAACCATCCAAGGATGAAGGTATTATATGTCTAAACATGAAAAAGGAAAAACTTGAGCTCGCATGGTATGTTGCTAACGTACCAAAATTGTACTAAGAGAGGACACAGAAAATCATTGTGAAAACAAGTTTTATGTTTCCACCAATACGTTGTTGTTACTATGAAGAGCGATTCTACACGAGCATACTGAATCTTTATCTTTAGCCCATTAAAGGGCTACCATACTACATGGTATTGTGTTAGTGATTATTTGTGATTTTATGAGTTTTGATGATTTTTCAAACGAAATCTTAACCGCTAAATATGTCTTTTGTGTTGTGTTTTTGCATTTGGAAGAAGAAGAAAACAATAAAATCAAGATCATAGTTTTGGTATAAAAGTCTTTTGTAAGAAAAGGATTCACTTGAAACCCCTTGAAAACAACTTTTGATTATAATTTATTGTTTAATTTGATCTTTTTTGTATCTTTTTTCGTGCTTGTTGATAAAGAGGTGGTGATTTTTAAAAATTTGTATATTTCCTTAACGTATTCATTAGTTTGTCATTTGTTTTTTAGTTTATCCAAGGTTTTAAATAAATTAAAGGAGGCAACATGCTCCGGTTTTTCTGTGTTATAATGTCTCATAATAAACCAAAAATGTCACAATTGTTACAAATCTCTGCTTTGTTTCATTATAAAAGACATACAATGGCTATGGAAGAGTAAGGACATCTTAGAAGGATTATTATATATTTTATTATTTATAAAGAATTTTTCTTACCATAATTAAAACATTTCAAGTAATTAGAAAGAAATGAGTGAAATTTTTGTGAATATATTCAAGTCTTAGATCCTTCGGTTACCGCATTGTCTTAATAAACTTTAAGCGCTGTGGGATGCAAATTTAGTTCAGCTGAGGAATAGAATGCGAACGTTTTTTCAACTGGAATTTGAACCATGTCGCATTGAATAGTTGAGAAAATTACCATAAAAGTTAAAGATATCGTTTAACGAGCAATGAAGATTCAATCTATGTTTCTGCTCAACTTCTAAGAGTTATTACGGTTATAAAAATAACCCGTTTAGATCAGAGATTCTAATATGGACCGTTGAGGTTTAAAGAAAATGCCGAAAATTTGTTTTCGTTAAGAATTATTGAAATTTGTGATGTGACCATTTGTAGAAGAATATTTTAGAAGCGTATTGAATAGAAGTTAACGGTAAGATTGTTCATGATAAATCACATTGGTTTGAATTGAATGATTTAGAAAATGGCGATTTTAATGTGACATTCGAAAAACCTAGAAGGCTACCCAAAAGAGGGTGACGTCTTATGATCTGCTAAAACCTAATGAAACGATTAAAACTGAACTCTATCGACAACAAATTATCGATTCGTAAAAAACGACTGCAATATCAAAAAAGACAGCACAGTATAAATTTGCGTCATGATAATGCGCTATTAAATATAGCAAAAATAGTCAAGAAAACAATTTAGGCGTTAAGTGGGGAATTACTTTCGTATGCCGCTCATTCACGAGACTTGAATCCATCCGATCATTACTGGTATTATTTCTACTAATGCCTAAACCGATCTAAGCAATTACTTATTTGCATACTAGCTGAGTGGCGCCTCACATGAACTTTGGGAAAAATATATAGAACTTCTTCGAATAAAATAATTATGTTTAATTTTCATACAAAAAACGACTATTTTCTGTACACAAATTCGTGTTTCTTATTAGAATACCAGGCCTCTGAGAATTATAACATTAGATCTGCTAATGTTTGGAACCGAACACATCATTGCATTCGAATTGTTATTGAAATATCATCAAAAGCGGAGTCTTTGTAATTTAATTTTTTATTATAACATACATTTTACTACAACAAATGCTACCAATTGGTGGTATTCTGACAATTATTCAATATAATGACCTTCCTAGTCATGTATAGAAGTTAATGGCGCGCCATGTCATTGTGAACGGTTGCAGATAACAATCGCTTTTCATGAATCGTCAAAAACTAATGAATCACATACAATTATGGTAAATCTAGAAACCACAATTGAAACTGAATAAACCACATATTTATTTACGCAATGTATATAAATGTAAATTAGCAACAATATACTTTATAAGCAATTTCATTTTGAAACGTTTTGAATATGCAATTAAATGAAATGGAATAAAGTAAAAACCAAATAGAAATATCGACAATCAAAACTTGTTTTGGGGAACAAGTTCAATAAGTACAATAAGTACATATTATAATAAGCTAATAAAAGATTCCCGTTCCTCTCCTGAGTGACGGACTCTTTGTTATTGTTTGCAAGATTCTTGTTTTTCAATTAAACAGCAATCAAATGCATTATCGTTGATATTTTGCGTTTCATTGTTCTCCTTGAAATACATTTCATGCCGTATTTTTACGTCACGACTAATAATGACTTTGGGTGTTTGTGGGGATCACAACCTGTCAGCCTTCGCTTCATTGGAATATCCCACAAGTACGCATTTTTTTGACCTTGAGTGAAATTTGCCAACTGATTGATCTTTGATTAAAGCCTAAGCTTTCAAGACGAACGATTTTTAATATGGTCAGCGCAGGGTTCTTTTATCTGTTCCTGTGTTTAGAACAACAGCGATTTCTTAAGTCTAAGGCATTCCTTCTCTCTTTTATCGATAATTAATTAAAAATTTTTATTATAATTTATACTTGTGTGTGGTAGCTAGTTTGTTTATTTTTCAAAATCATTTTTATATAAAAAAAAAAAATGTTTGACTTAACATCCTATGAATAAATAATTAATCGATAATTTGTATAATTTTCAATAGCACAGCTATAAATAAATGGTAACTAAAACAGTAACAACAACATATAACAAATTATAGTCGTTTTATCATAAAATATCTGTTTTTTACCTAAGTAGTTAAGTATTGATAACGAATGGTTAAAATTCAAACAAAAATCTAACAATTGTTGGTATTTCTGCGAAACTGATAATATTTTTGACATGAACCATCCTCCAAACCTTGACAAATCAAAATTTTGGACCAAATCCATTAATTTGTGCCCGAGTTATAGCATCTGTAAGCAACCAAAGGTCAATTCTTTTTTCTAAACAAGTAAAAAAGTAAGTTAAGTTTTAATAAAACTCAAGAAACGGATTTCTGAGACCAAATTTAAAGATTTACGGAATTTAAGAATGGTCGTACGGACACAATTGACGCTGAATGTTTAGGTTGCCCAAATAAGGCTGTTGCAGGAGAAACGATCGAAAAAATCAATGATATGGTTTTGAAATAGTGGGTAGAAGTCGGTGAAAGTGCTTCAAAGCGACCAAGATCGGGTGTGAAGGTTATGATGAGTGTTTTTTGTAGTGCTCTTGTTATAATAATGATTGATTAGCTTGTAGAAGGTAAAACAGTGACTAGTATATATTATGCAGCATTGTTGGACCAGTTAAATGAATAAATAAAGAAAAAAAGAACTCAAGAACACGTGACATGACTTTCATCGTTTATTGCACAGACAAAACTCCATGTCTTGTGATATGAATGGCTCCCGCAACCACCGCATTCACCAGATTTAGCCACACCGACTATTATCTGTTCCCAAAGCCCGAAGAATGACTGACCGGAAAACATTTTTACATTAACGAACAGCTGATTGACAAAATAGGGCCACATTTTAGAGTCTTTCAAGAGTTGTACTTGTTGTATCGAACTAAGAGGTGAGTACCTTATAGTATTTTACGTAAAAAAATTAAAAAAATCATTTTATATTTTGTTTGATTTTTTACCAACTTGTTGATCAGCCTTGCAAAGAAATCTCAATCTCAAAAATAAGTGTAAACGAGCATAGTTAAATGAAGTGGTTAACTTAACCAAGTTTTGTGTTAACCACAAAATATGATATTAACATTGTATAGTGAACAGAATTTCTTTGATTTATCGTATATTAAAAGTCATTCTATAACCTGGTTAGAACAGATTATATTCAGGAAATATATTAAATATAATTGATCAGAACTATACTCAAGCATAAACCGCAATTTCTAATAAAATAATACGAATGAGTGTGGAAATGTATATTTTTTAGGCTTTAAATAACATTTTGTCAAAATATTTATAATTTTATTCGTTTACAATGAATGTTTTATGAATACGATAAATAAATAATAAATATAAATCTATAAATAAGAGAATAAATTAAGCATATTCAAAACCAATATGCGGTTAAGGCCAAATTTTAAATACCCATCAAATCTAATAGTATTAAATTTCTCAGAGACAATAATAAATATAAATTATGAACGTGGCCTTAACTTTTATCTGCGCTCTACTTTAGTAACTACACAAAATCATTAAAAAAAACATTGTTTTAAAAAAGATCATCGACATTCAAAAGGAAACTTTTATAACAGATGGAACCATGCCGATTTTTCCATTGAGAAAATTAAATTTAAAAAAGAAATTTTTAGGCAGGCTTCAGTATGACAGTTTTACGCTTTTTCCCCCGTAAGTTCATACACCAAAAAATTTTGTTTTTTAGTTTGCCTATTATCAATAGCAACCTGCTCGATACGACTTTCAAAACTTCAATCAAGTCCGAAGTAGACATCTCCACCTACATCTGAACATATACTTATACCCGAATTTTGTTGCTAATTCTGATTGTTGAATGTAAATATGAAAATTGAATGCTAAATATAATGAATTTGACCGCGATAAATGTCACCATTAGTGGCGGTATCTGTATTAAAACGTTGCACAAGTTGAGATATTGAAGGGAACTTTTGTACAGTCATTCTTTAGTCTATGGCGCCAATTCGATTGATTGAACAGCCATAGAAATTGGAAATATTGAAAGTGAAATTTCAAACCTTCTATAGGCGGGATAGGATCAAAAAATATTCTTGTATATTTCCACAACATAAATAAACTGTAGGAATTATTTAAATAGTCATTAAAGAAGGACGTTATTGTATACCTGAATATATATGAAGGGTATTCAATATTTGACTTAATCTAAAAATAACTTTTCTTACTTGTTCATCAGTATAAACGATTTTCATTGTACTTGATTATATGTATAAATAATCAAGCTAACACGACAGCCGTCCCCCTTGTCTGAATACATTTAGAATTTTAATGCATTTGATATTAGAGTTCAAACGAAAACCAGTTCTTATACCCTACGCCACAAAGTGATACAAGGGTATATTTTGTTTGTAATTCTGAAACGATAAATACCACACCCACCACTTTATAGCGATTGGCTCAGCATCGAAATCTGAATCAATTGAATCCGTCTGTGCGTCCATGTATTTTTTTGAAAAAAATGAAAGTTTTTCACATTTTTTAATGAAATTTTGGCCAAGGACAGCCAGTATTAAAAATGTATCTGGTCGGTGAATTGTTAGAATCTTTCCCCAAACTATGCCAAACTTGGATCCAATCGGACCATTTCCATCTGACCTTCTTTTCACAAAAGTGATTTTTATGTGACAAGGACCCAACTAATTATGACACTAAGTGGTATAGGGTTCTAAATAATCGGTTAGAACCGTTTATGATATTTTTATCCGTTTTTACAATAACAATGAATAACTTATAAATTGAGTTAACAATTTATTAATAAGGAAACTAAAAAAAAAAAAATCTCATGATTGATGTGCTTTGAAAGCGTTCAAACGTTCGCTACGGTTATAATAGAAAATTTCACCAAAGCTCTTTCTTTCTAGACACACAAACGAAAAACAATTTGCATACATGCATAATGGAATGACCTATAAAATGTAGTCTATATACGTTATTTAAACTGGTTTCGCCTTTCACCCGCCGTCGCTCTAAATATTTCTTATAACTAAATCATATCAAAACTATTTGTCGTATATTTCCGACTTTGTGGTAAAATACAATACCAGCTAGAGAAGCAGAGTAAGGAGAGAAGAGTGAAGCATTGGTGAAATAACATTTTATACGTTACGTTAGTTCTTTATTATTTATCATTTTAGTGAACTGCCTGCGACAGTGAGTGGCATGTGGCATACAGGACACAGACACACACACACACCATGTGGTTAAATACCGTCAATCAGCAGCAAGTCATTGTGTCAATGCCATCTTCACTAAGTACAAAAATCGATAAAAAATATTTGATATCCATGCCGCCTGCCTGGTTGCATACACACAACACTCAATACATTCTCTTCTTGACTTTCTTGGAAAGTCAGAACGAATATTCATTTTAGTCATCTAGATATACACACACACTCACACACACACACATATATATATGTAATTGTCGTTAAGAGCTTTACAATTATGTTTAGTTTTTATGAGACGTTGCCTCGAAGATATTGTGAAGAATTGACGGTATGAAAAGATTAGCTTAGTTAATTACCTGTTGGTACTTATAAAACTACTTACATTTCCAGCTACCGGTTGTCATCTAACATGAAATATGTTTGCAAACACATAAATTTCATCTCTCACAAGCCAAACATGATAATTAAACAAATAATAATACAAGACAAAGAAAAAATACTTTGTTACTGAAGCATTAGAAATAATTTAATTAACAGTTTTTATACGCTCCACATATGAAGGATGGAGGTTATTTGGAGTATACATACTATGTTGTGTCATTAGCAACATTCAGAGATTCTACAATGCATCAAAATCTGAGTTCATCTAGATATGTCCGTCCGTGCGTCCGTGTATTTGTCTGTTTTTGAAACGATCACGGTCGCAAATTTTGAAATATTGTGCGGAAATTTTCAACATACACACATTTTTGATTTCTACACACAGTTTTCTATTTAAATTGTCAAAAAACAAATAACAAAAATTTATTTAATAAAAATTTGTTTTTTTTAGTTTGTATGTGAAATTCTTCAAAAGCAGGTTTTTTCAAATTTCAATTGTAAGGCGAGGGTATAAAAAAAGCGATTGATTTTATCAAAAGGACAAGTGTCTCTTCGAAAATCCTCTTCAAGGTTTTTAGCTTTAGAATGAATCATGCTTTTGCACCAGCTCTATGCCAACATCGGTAAGTCTGTCGCAATAAAAATTCAACGCTTGCCATAAATAGATTGCAGCAGTTATATGAAGGAAAATATATCACAGGATGAAAGTATTAAGAAGATACCCGGGAAAATGCGGCTTAAGAGAGGATACTGCCTGCTTAATGGTGAAGGGACTAAACACATGGTGTACGAAACTGAAGAAAACTCTTAGAACATCGAAGCGAATGGTCGATTGCAACTCTTTAGTAACGATAATGATGATAAATTGACTTGCTCATCAATTAGTATAATGTCGAATACGAATATTTTCCAATTTATTTATTTATTTTTTTTTTTTTAATATTATTTTTTACAGCTTGGTTATCGATTTTCTAGTTGTTCGTATTCTTGCAAAGTTTTCTTCTCAAATTGATAACTAATAGGCAACAATAGTCCAGAAAAGAACATATTCAGCTGTAGAGCATAAATCAAAAAATAAAATAAAACTCTTAAAGCCTCTTACCAAACACTTTGCTTTTATAAGACAAATGGTTATAAAAAGAAATTGCTTAAAACTTAAATCGTTATCAACTATTTATCAATTTGCTATAAGACGTATCATTAATATTACATAAAAACAACTAAGAAAGCTAAATTTGCCTTAGCACAAATCATTAATGCCCTTCACAACTATACAAAAACAGTGGGCGTGGCAGATATAAAATTAAGCCGTCTAAAAGTGTATGTCGGACACGTCACTTGCCAGTTGATTGAAGAGTGTTGCGCCGAATATAGTTTTTTTTTTTTGTAAATTGTAGACGCGCCTATTATCCGACCATGTCCATTTTTCGTACATCGATTTATGGAATAATTAAAGATATATATACCTATATATATTTCAACTTAGTAGCTAAACTTTTGTGGCAAATAAATAGATTTTTGTACATTAATATCTCAATATTTACTCCTGTGAGAACGCCAACAATAGACTGACATGTCTACATGTCTAAATCGACTCAGTTTTTGATGCTGATCAAGAATCTATATATTTTATAGGGCCTCTGACGCCACCTTCTGGGTGTTTCAAACAGAATGACAAACTTAGTATATCCCCCATTTTATGTAGAGGGTAGAAAAAATATATGAAATCAAGTTATTTCATGTATCACACAACGGTATATAAGAGAACGAGAAAAAAAGCATATATTATGGCTCCACCTTATGATTGCGTACGTTAGCTAAATCACAACATATAGACAGAGTTTGGAAAAAATTGTCAACGATAAGTCATTTGGCGCTAAAACCATACAAAATGTTGTTTACTGCTGTTGCTGTTGTTATGGCATCCACCGATCTAAACAAATATTGCTCTAAAAATTGTAAGGAAGTCAAACAGATAGATTCACATAAGTATGTATCACACTTTATACACGGTACAGTGCCGTGCAGCAGCAATTTTTGATAACTATGATTTAAGCTTTCCTCCTCTATATGAAAATTTATGACCGTTTGCTGTGTATTAGCGTCGTTCGTTTATTATTAGAGGCATATGGAAATGAAAAAAAAAAAAAAAACCAAAAGAAAGAAAAAAACAAGTAGAAACCCACACGATGGAGAGATGAAAATATTTATGTATATATCTACCCAATGCCTTCCACATTTTCAATGGATGTTCAGTTTATAGTAGTGAGTGGTAATATAAACTGATAATTTGCTTATTTCTGTTGTTGTTGTTGTTATTATTATTATTATTATTGTTGTTAGCATTTAGATGATATTTTGTAATATTTTATGGCAACTTTCACTAATTGATGCGTTTGCATGTGTGTGTGTGTGTGTGTGTGTTTTGTGTTATGCGTGGCATGTACGTACATGTTTGTGCAGTCAGCAGCCATCATCATTATCAGTCGTCAATAAACAAATTATTCACATAAATTTCATAAATAATAATTTTTTTATTTTTTTTGAAAGATGGGTGTTTCCCCTCAAATTGTAAATATTCAAGATGTTTGACAGGTGGCTGATGATAAATGGGAGCGAAAATAGTAAAGACGATAAAAGAAAATATAATCAAATTAGTGAGAATGGCGTGTAGATTAAATTAATTAATTTGAAATTCCATTCTTAGAGTTGTACTCCTCCTCTAACGAACTAACGAACTCATTTGTTATTATGACGCCCTTCACATATGATGGGGGTTATATTAAGTTTGTTGTTCCTTTTGCACATTGTTTACTTTTGATCCGCATCAAAATCTGAATCGATTTAGATAAGTCCGTCCGTTCGTAGTCAGGCTTCCTTGAATTGGGCAAAAACGATTGAAAGCCACGCCCACAATAGAGAAAATCTATCTATCATGCACAAAAATTAAGCTTCATAGTTATGTTGAGCTTTTCCATAATTTGTCAAGAATAATATAATAATCCAAAATCCACTGAAATTTACATGTAATATGTCCCCTATTAAAGAACATAATCAGGTAACTACCGCACCCATATTTTGTAAATAGCTCCTACATATGTAGGGGGCATTTAAAATCTGGGCCAAGTACTTTTTTTTTTAGCATTTTTATTGCAACATCTTGCTTTTTCTACAAACCATTCACTTTTATAAAAATTTGCTTGTCTCGCTTGGTGTATACGACATGATTTTGCCAGTGTAATGATTCATTTAAGTGTCAACTATAATAAATATAACCTTTAGAGACGAAATTTGTTTTGCAAAATCTTACCAACTAGACAATCATCGTTTAAGTCGGGGTTACACGTAAGAAGTCTTTGGTAAACGTGTTTAAATTTTCCGTTGAAAATCTTACGTTGTTCATCAACTTCTATGTAACACTTGTCTGAGCACTATCGCGTATAAGGAAATTTGAAATTTTATTATGAAAACTAAATGTTTTACGAAACAAAAGTCTTTGTGTAAGGTTTTAGATAAAGGAGCAGTTAAGCCAAGAAACTGTTCGTTAGTTATCAGTTAAGCGAGTTAAATCCCAGATAAAAAAAATTCCCATTTCTAGCAGCATGCGTAGTTTACTAAAGAAAAGTCTGAGCGAACTGAGCTACCGAAGGCATTTTATAAACGAAAACTGAAACTTATATAGCATAGACTCCCATCAGTATTTTGAAAAATTATTTTGAAAAATTTAAATTCTTTTGTCCACCTTTATAAGGTTAGGAAGGATAATTAGTTTATGCGTAAAGATAGGTTTTCTACTTTCCATGTAGAAATCATGGAACCTCTATATATTTAATAATTTGTATACCCTCCACATAAGATGGGAATAAAAACTGAATCGATCTAGACATGTGCGTCCGTATGTCTGTCTATTGTTGGCATTCTTGTGGTCGTAAATTTTGAAATATTGAAGTGAAATTTTGTACAGTTCTTGTACGCAGTTCGATATGTAAAATGAGAAAATTCGGTCAAAATCAGCCACGCCCACAATCGACAAAAATCTATATATCTGCCACAAAAACTTATCTATGAATCCATCCATCGATGTGTTAAAAATGGGCGTAAGCGGAAAACAGACACAAAATCAAATCCCATATAAAACACGACTTGCCAGCTGATACTATAAGAGAGCGTAACCTTGCCACGCCCACCATTGTAAATGTAGATATTTAAGGTATTTAAGATTCGGCCTAAACCGAATTTAGTTTTCTAACTTGTTTTTGTTTATAATTTTTTATTTAAATAAATTTCGTTTTCTTTCAAAACTTGCATTTTCCAATCAACCATGTTTTAATCTCTGTGTCAAGTGTCAAGTGATTTAACAAATTCATTTTAAAACTTGTTTTATATATTGTTATTGTTGCTGTTGTGTATGTATTTTCAATATTCAAGGTGAAAATTTGTGGTAAAATTGTTTACAAATACATCGTCTATCTACCATTGAAACTTGTTAGACATGACTACACTAGACACCAACAAATAAATAAAAAGACTCGACAGACAAATTAACTAAAAACTTTAAGTACAAAGTGTTTAATTGTTGTTGTTGTTGCTGTTGCTGTTGAAAAAACAATAAAATAATTAAGTTATATAGAAAAGGAAAGGCAGGCTGTCTGCACGTGACTAAGGTAAATCGAAAAGGTCTTGTGTTGTGGTCCGTCGAGTAGTAATTTAAATATTTTTAAAATGCTTAACTTTAAGAAAAGTTGTTCTCCACTTTCAGCAGATGGAATGAACGTTTTGATTTTGAATTTTTAATAAATTTTATTACATATAACGACAGGTGTGACAATATGCACAAAGTACACATAATTATATGTTATGGAAAATGGGAAGGAAGTTTTCAATTATTTAACTTTCTTTCCTGTCACATTTTGTCTACTTTGGTCTATGAGTCCCTTGGGTGCTTATTAGTGCTGCCAAATGTTTGGTTACGACTTGAATTTCCAATAAGAATACAAATGATTTTCTGAGTAGAATATAATAATATAAACACCGCAGGGATAGTGATTGAGCAAAGACCTGAAATCTTCAAGTTTTACGGGATGACACTGTAGATAGAAATTTTAAAGAGACAATTTAAGGCAATTGTCAAGGCAGTACAGTATACAAATCACAGATAGCTATAATGATTTAAAAAATAAATAAATAGTCGCATGTATTCGTCTTGGCAGTGAAATTAATACAAAACCTAGCAGGTTATACAATAAATCACATTTAATTGCCTGGCAGAAGCTGAAAGAAATCTGCTTTAAGCGCATCCTACACCAGACTCTTGCACACACTATCTTTTAGGTAATTTAGGTAAAGTCAAACATTGGATTCACTTGCAATACTAAAAGTTGGAGCGATGCTACATGATTTAAAGGGAAGTTTGTTTTTAGAAAATTGTATTAAATCTTACTACAGAGTCCCTTTTTTGATGAAGCTTTTATAATGTGTAGAGTAATAGTCAGAGTACCTCGTGTTTTATTTTAAAAACGCAATTTTAGTATTTTCCTTACTTCAAGCAAAGCATTTCTCTTAACTGACAGAGTTTACCCTGATCATCCTTGCGTTTCTCTATAGGCGCTAAAGCAAAGTGCAAAAGTTCTCCGCAAATTCACAGAATGAAACATGAACTGCGTGAGCTTTACACCAACGTTTGTCGCATAAGAATTCTTCGCTTGCGATTGCTATGCCATATTGGGCGGTCGAAAATTCTCCAGTGTCTCTAAACGCGCGTAAAAGCGAAGCGTATAACGTTCTTTCTTACAACAGGTTCCGTGTTATTCAAGACTTTTTCAACACGAATGGTCAGTTCTACTTGTTCTAATATTTGCAACGTTCAAAAGGAGGCGTATATATATTTTGAATAAGCATTGTTTATTGAACCGATCTAACTATGTCTGTCGGTCCGCGTGTGTGTATTCTGTGATAATCATTCTTCTGATTGAAATTTCTATATCGATTCCAAACTTGTCAAAGGTATTGAAGTTGGTTGAATTCATAGACCAGTCGGTATTGAATTTGGGCAAAATCCCTGAAAAAGGAGCAATTTTTTTTTTAAGCAAATTTTCCGTACATTTCTTATAAGGTTTAGAAGATATATTGACATAGATACTGCTCGGGAAACTGTCGTGCATCGATGGTGGTTTTTTCCCCTTGTTCGTACAAACTTTATATTTGTAAGGATTTCACAATATCTCAGATTTAAGGTCACATATATTCATAAAAATGAAGCGTTCTTGTCTCGCCTTAATGTTTAATGCGATTCTCTCTCTTTGTCTTTCCCTCTCTTCATTTACTTTGGGTTTGTGTTAATGTTTTAACACCCTTGATATTATGTTGCGGCGGTTGGCATTATTCTCATCCTAAACATAATTTTGATACGGTAGTACACATGATATAACTTCGAAAAGGAGAGGGGGGGGGGGGGGGCACATGCAAGCATGTACGTTAACAGCTTCTCAATGGCAAACGATAACATACAACACAACACAAGAACATTAACACTTCAATTCTCTAACATGAGGAGCACACAAGTGAAATGAATGAATGTACACTTGCAATTGAAGCCCTAACACACACACACGCTCGTACATATGTGTTGTGTTGACGTGTAAAATATATTTATTTATATGTGTATTTGTTTAAATATTACCGTCTGGAATCTCTGATTATCCTTTACAATATTTATGTGGCTCTTATTGCTGACGATGCTGCTATCTTCCCATCACGTTACTTATTACATAAACATATGTATATTGTTATTGTTGTATGTTCATCAGGCAGTACAGGCAGTTTGCGCAATTTATAAAGTTTCGGGCTGCATTTTAACAACAACAACAACAATAACAATAACAACAACAAAATAAATATTTAACACATATATATATATACACACACACGCGCACACTTCCTTCCTATACATATTTGTATCCGCCGCTAACGGTAAAGTTGATGATAATGCTACTCTACATGGAACTATGGATGAGAGCAAGCCACCCATCACCCATAACCACAAACAACATTGAATGTTAGCCCGCATGGCAAAGGTTTCACTATTGTCATCATATGTAAACAGTTAAACAACAATAACAAAAAAATTTAAAAAAATAAAAAATAAAAAAAAATACTCATTTTATAACGGTACTTCTCTTTACCTCATATTCTTTACGCGTTCATATCTTCCGTTTGATGTTATGCCGTTGAAATACAATAGAATTTACAAAAACAGAAACAATAACAACAAATTGCATTTTTGAATTTTTTTTTTCTTTTTGTTTTTTTTCAATAAAAATGTTTAATATTGTTGTGATTTGTCGAGGTTTTCATTGTTGTGTTAGTGGTTCTGTTTCAATGTTCAACTCGACTCAACTCAACACTCAGCTCAGCTCAGCTTTCACATTTCTTTACATTATTACAGTAGTGGCTAAAGTTTTAAGAACTATAGCAAAAATTATGTAAAAAAAAACTAAATTGGGCATAAACATATATACCAAATATACAAAATGTGGGCGTGGCAAGGTACACGATTACGCCCTCTAATAGTGTATGTTTTACGTATCAACTTGAAAGTGGATTTTTATGCTTTATAAGGTTATATCTATTATACGACCACGCCCATTTTTGGCACATCTCATGTTGAAGTAATTCTAAATACGTCCAACAATTTTCAAATGTATAACTATATTTTTGCAGCAAAGAAATCGATTTTTTTTGATAGTAGGCGTGGCCTTTGACTGATTTTACCCAATATAAATAGCGTGCAGAAACTTCAAACCTGTATTTCAAGTTTATCTCAAAATTTACGATTGTGAGAGAGATTACGACAGACAAACAGACGGATGGAAATGTCTAGATCGACTCAGATTTAGATCAGATTAAAACAATATATATTTTGTAGGGTCTGTGACGATTCCTTATAGATGTTGCAAAGGTAGTAACAACTTAAAAACTTTAATTTTATATATTTAGAAATTTCATTTCATTCTATTAGAATTTCTCAATAGGTCCAAACATTGTTAATTGTTCTACCATCACTGTATGCGGTAAATATTTTTTTTTTTTTAGTATGCTTGCAATAGAGTACTTGCCTGATATTGTGTATTATTGTTGGTCAGAGCTTTTGATTTGAGGTTTATAGAGACAGAGACAGAGACAGAGACACAGAGAGAAAGATATGAATAACCCAACCTTGCACCATATTCCATGTTATAGTTGTTGTTGTCTGTTATACTGGTAGTTGTAATAAAAACACTTAAAATGTATTGGAATTGAGGTTTGAAAACATTCAAAGGTTCATTTGTCATGTTGTCTGTTCATGCCAAAACAGGGATATGTATGGTGTGTGTGTGTGTGTGTGTATGATTGCCCACATAACGATGATAACCGATCTCTATATACACTCAGAACCTTATCTTATTCTCCTGTACAAAGTAATGTTCAATACGATTGGCCTTGAGGTGATGCTAGTGAAAGTTTGCAATCATACAGATGCCGAGACGTCTATCATTTGTTATGATAATATGAAAAAATATTGATAATGTTTTGTCAAAAAAAAATACATTAAAAAATGTTTTTACAACATTTATGATATGTTTGATAACGTTTTCGATAATGTCCACCTAAAATGTGGCGAACGGTGTGAGGGGTTATACCAAGTTTGATAATTCCATTGGAACACAAATCGTAAATTGATACGTAAGACGTACACTATTAGAGGGCGTAATCATGTACCTGCCACGCCCACTGTTTACATGTATATGTTGTAGAGGGCATTTGAGATTTGATCTAAGCCATCTTTAGATTTTGTACTCGTTTTTCTTGACGTTTCCTACGTTTAAGAATATAACGCATTATTGTGCTACCAAATGAGGGTGTTTTACTTTACTGGAAATATCTCCCAACTTTTACTGTTTGCATTCCATTCATAGCCTCAACGGACAGCCCCATTGCAAGCGGCATCAACTTTTGATTAAAGTCTTTATTAGCGGTTAACCGATTATTAATGAAAGACAAGCCTAAGTAACAACGTGTTAAACGAAAACTGTGGTGTCTCTGTACATTTCCGTTTGTCTGTATATATATCACACATGTATTTGCATGCTGTGGTTCATCTGGTGACTATCTCTTTAAAAACATATTTTTTGTATTTTGCATTTTAAATCAAAGGACACTGTGTCGCTTTTTATGCTTTTATTGTTGGCGTTTATTAGCATTTGTTGTTGTTGGTACAGACAATACTCTTCGAGCAATCCATGCAGAGCATTCAATTAAATTAAGGGTGACTGATGTCAAACTAACCCTAACCCTAACCCTAACCCTAACCAACTGGCCGACTGGTTGTACGTGTTGGTTCTTTTTTTCCTCAATTGGATTGAATTGCAAAAGTTTATATTTTAAACATGTTATGTGATGGGCATGTACACCAAAAGGGGTCTTCTTCCAACTGGAAGCATGTGTTAAATATACATTTTTATAACAATTTGCTTGCTGGTCAAATAAATATCAATTTTGTGTAAATTTTTTTTTTTCTTTTTTCATTTTTCGTTATTGTTAACTAGCCGTTAACAACATGTTGTTATAGATAAATTTTATAACAAGATAAATTAGTAGATAAGTGGAAAATCATTTTTAAAATGATTTTTAATACATAACAGTTTAGCCGTAAACATCTGGCTGCGAAATATTCCACTTGAAGTGCTTTCTGTCCATCTGTCCATATTTCTTTACTTTGACTGAGTTTGTGTAAAAAGTTCTTATTTTGATTTAATATTACATAATATAATAATTCGGTTTATCTAACTCTCTATACTTAACTTGCCAGCCACATAGTAAAGTGCTTTTGTAACAGCTGCTATATCTTCTATTTATAAGATTAACTAACAGCCAAATGCTTTCAAATTGTTTCAACTCATAGTTTGCTTCATACGTCTTACATGAAGACTGTAACAATTTACCTTTGACAACAACATTTCAATTCTGTTGAACACCTTGTAAGCGTTAAATAAGCAATTGTGCTTTACGCCTAACAGAAATACACTTGAAAAAATCAAGTCCTATCCATATACGAGGGGGGGCAACTGTATACAATACATATTCTTGATCAGCATCAAAATCTGAATCAATTTTATAGATTTATAAAAAAAATCTCAGCTGTACAGACCGTATGAGCCGTTTAGTTTAAAAGGGACGCAAATCTAAACGAAACGTTCCGTGGTTGAAAGCTGTGAAAAATCTGGTTAAATGATAATTTTAATATATTTTGGGACCTCAAATAATGGAAGTCTATTATAATGGCTTTCAACCCAGAAGGACTTGCAACACTTACAAACTAAATAAATTACTCAAAACTATTCAGTTTGGCCTTTGCCAGACAAAATGGGTAAATTTTTATTAAAGTTTTAGATTTTAGAACCTATTTTGGGTATACTGAAAACGCTGACTCTGATTAGGAAATCAGTTTTTCTACATCAGCTTTAGTTTTTGTACTAAGAACGTTTAAATATGCTACTTATTTTTAATTTTCAAGCTACCATAACTAAATATTGAAGTGAATATGTTAAAGTGGGTGGGTCAAGCACGACCATTTAATACTTTACCGTTATCACTAAGTTCCACAAATTATGTTAAAATTAGTTTAATTGTATCAGTAAAAGCGAGGCATTGTCATATAAGTCACTGAAGTGATATATTGTTATATGGGAAGGGGCTCTAAAAATGGTCCAATCAAGCCTAAATTTGGCACAAGCAATTATTAAACTAATTACATAATTTATCACTAAAATTTTGTCAAAAAATAATAAGAATTGCCAATTTTCGTTCAATAAAAACTTGCTTTCAAATACGATTTTATATGGGGAGGGATTCTTCTAAAAACAGTTCAATTCGGTTCATTTTCCATACAGTATCCTATTGTCCCAAAACATGTTCTTGTATCAAAATTTCATTAAAATATCTCAAAAAATGCCACCTACAGCTTAAGCACAAATTTACATAGAGAGACAGACAGACGGACAGATGGCTAATGAGTTCATAGAGTGATTCGTATTGAAATTGAATTGAAATAGTTTTCAGTGTACATATATTGAATACTTAGTGATGATAATCAACACATATAAGTGCATTTATATCTGTACCAGCAGACAGACGGTAGCTTTTCCTACCATATGTATTTATTTACAATAGTTGCTCTAGTAGTGCTGCAGTATAGTTAGCCAACATAAAAGAATGTACATACACACATTTACGGTATATACACTATACACTCGTGCTGTAAATATTTAGGTTGGTTGACGTTGTGCAACACACCTGACACTGCATATATAACCGGGTCTTACACATATTAACCCGTACAGTGCGTGTTTGTGGCGTTCAACTAAACAAGTAAGACAAACAAAAAAAGGAAAGAAATCAAAGAGATACAGAAAGATACACAACACACTTTAGACGACACTAACCAACAAACCAACCAACCAACCAACCAACCAACCAGCCAGCCAACCCATTGTGTGTTGCATCAATAGTGTTGTTTTTTAAAGCATTTTATTGTCACTTTTTATTATCAACGGCTGCTTCTTATTATTTTATGCGTACATACATTTCATTTTATTTTATCTTTCTGTTATGTTATGTTAACTTTATCTGATGTCTTTCACGTGGCCAACCCAAACTGATGATGAAATGTACACACACACACACATTATAAATACGTTCCATATGGTAAGTATGTATATGTACGTCAAGTCTTTCATACATATCAAGGTTTTTATTTCCATTTAAACAAAACAAAAAACGGTCTATTGCAATTTCATGGTTTATTGATGTCAATGACATTGATGGTGATGGTGGTGGTGCTGTTGTTGCTATTGTTGCTTATATACAATACATGGTTATTGTGTACTTTACACCTTTTATGGTTATGGTTAATATTTCCTTTATATCTCTTTTTTTATTTTTCCTTCTTTTTTATTCACTAAGTAGTTAGAACGCAAAAAAAAAAAAAAAAATTATGATTATATTATTGTTGCGTAGGCAGGAAAAGCTACCAATAAATAGGAAAATTTGGCTTAGGTCGAAACTCAGATACCTTTCGCATCAATATACAAAAAGTGGGCGTGGCAGATACTCAATTACGTGGCGAACACCATCTAAGCACAAAGAACTGCTTATGATTCAGCTTCAGTTCAAAATTGCTATTACAAAGACGGACTGACAGACATGGCTTACAATTTGACGCTGATTCTGACTCTTATGAGTCTGCAAAGCCTTTTCCCTAATATTGAAAACATTTTCACAAAAAGTAATGTGTACTCCTTAGCTTAGAGGGTGAAAGAAATCAAAACTTTAAAAAAAAAAATCTCAACAGAGCACCTGACCAGACACAGAGTCCTTAATACTCTTAATTACAAAAATCGAATTGAAACTTAATAAACAATGAACAAAAGAAACAAGAACACAGAAGACACCTTTTCCATCTAAACATATGCTACTGACTAGTGTTTCCAACAACACCAACAAAATGAACAATTTTAAAGTATTCACAATGTGAAAAAAAGCATCAACAACAACAATTATAGTTTTTCTATACAAAAAAAAAAAGAAAAAATGAAAATTTTCTTTTATTTTTGTTATTCTTGTCTATTTTTTTCTTCTTCTTTTGCCCAAGTGCACTTCCAATAGATTGGATAGTCTGTGCCAGTAATTGTGCAAACCAAATAATTGACCAACACAACAATAAAAAACACTTTGTTGATTAAATGAAAACCTTTTTTAAATCCTTCACATAATATACTAAGGTATGCAAAGTTTGTCATACCGTTCAGATTCGTATATACTCTTGATCAGTATTAAGATCAGACTTGATTTAGACAGGTCCGTCCTTCCATCACTCTGTTGTTGGCGTTTTTTTTTTTTAGTTGTAAATTTTCTACAAACATTTTTAGTTTCAGCACGAAAATCTCTGTTTAAACTTGGACACATTGAGTTAATAGCCACGCCCACAAGTGATAAAAATCTATTTATTTGACACAAAAATTGAAAATTGCTAAAAATCTATAAAAATTACCCCATCGCGGTGGATATGCCACAAAAAAATGGGCGTGGTCATGTAACAAACACAAACAAAAAAATTCTAACAAAGTGTAAGACTGCACTTGCAAGTTGGATGGGTATAGCAGTCACCATTAGAGTACCTGCCACGCCTACTCTATTATATACATTTGCAGGATATTAAGGATTTGCCAAATTTCGTTTTCTTCCTTGTTTTGAAATGTCTTTCCATGTACTTAACAGTAACTGATAATTTAGAAATGTGATTTTTTTTATTGATATATTTTTCTAGATGTCATGAAAAAAATATAAAAGAATTTATTAAAAAATCTTAAAATTTTTTTCAAAACGAAAAAAAAAAAAAAAAAATTTCCGGCACAACCATTTACAATTTCTATGTCAACTTCCTTCTATAAACAACAACATACATTTTTTTTTTTTTTTCATTGCAAAATACATACCAGACACGGTTCACTTAAAAAAAAAAAAAAAATAACATAATGTGTGAATTATATAATTTATGGTACCGTAAGTTAAGCGAATGTTAGTAAATAAAGCGCGTACGGGGGGGGGGGGGGGGTAATTACAAAATGACGCTTGTTTGGCAGAGCAGCATTTTTTTTTTTCTGCCAACAAGTGGGTTTTTCGTTCGACATAAAGTTTATGCTAATCGTTAAGTATACTACATACATATTTATATGGCAAATGTAGGCGTGGCAGGTGTAGAATTGTGATTATCAAAATGTTGTAAAAGCTGACTGTGATTTTTCTGTTCGGCAACAACCTATTTTGTTGGGGGCGCCTTTTCCGCCCTTTTCTTTTAGCTGTTTAATGGAAAAAGTAACAAATTTGTGAAAATTTCGACGTTTTATCTCTTGTTTGGCAAAAGTAGGCGTGGCAACTCATTGTTTTCACTCACATTTTTAAAACGGTTGCAGTGAAATAGCAGTTTTATGCATAAATTTAAAGCTTAACAAAAAAATTTCATTTAACATCTTGAGGACGCAACTAAATCGCCTCTCGACTGGACACTGATCGAAAATATTTTCATGCAATTGATGCAATAAACTGAGTATTCTTCTACTATGATGTGAAGACAAATATTTTGTGTGAAGCAATGTAAAATTCTTTTCAAATTGAAGCTCATTCACATTTTGCACTGTAGTGGTAAATAGTTAAACGCTTCATCTTGGGTTTAAGATTGGTATTGGTGGTAGACTCACTTTGTCAAAATGTTTGTAACACACGGAAAAAAGCATCACAGATTAAATATACTCTTGATCAGCATGATATTCCAAACTGTTGTAGTTCGTCTGTCCATCATTCTCGGCCACAAAAATTGACTAAACTGATCAACAGCAAAATTGTCAGATATTGTGTATAGATTATTATTGAAATTAAACAGAAATCGTTTAAAGGACATCCTTTCCAGTTAAAGAAGGAATTTCTTAAAGATTTTAAGAAATTTTTTCCCTTTTATTCAAAAATCGTAAAAAATTTAAAATCTTTTAAATGAATTGAAATTGTTTAAATAAATGGATAAAATGAAATATAGAAAATGTATTAAATGGGACGTACCTTCAATGCATACCACATGATCACGTATTTGCTGAGCGATTTGTGCATCCGTTATGGGTAACAAATCGATGAGATCATAAATGGCATAAATCGATGGATGCACACTTTCGAAACGTTGTATCTCCTGCCTTATGGCCAATGAATTACTGATTAAAGGTTGTGGCTGATGTTGTTGTTGTTGTTGTTGTTGTGATGGTGGTGGTAAAGGCGGCAGTGACGGCGTTGGCACCGGCAAAAGGGGCTGATTAGCTGCCATTGACAAATGCTGCTGCTGATGATGATGGTGGTGATGGTGTGAATGTTGATGATGGTGTGGTGTCATAAATTGTGTGTTACTTAGTGGCGGCGTTGGGTGCTGTAATGTGGTGGTGACTGATGCTGACGATGAGGATGAAGATGTTGTGTGATGTTGTTGTTGTTGTTGATGGTAATTAGTTGACTGCAAATGCTGATGATGATTCCTTAGCACCGGTGGCGGTGTTTGATTTTGAAAATTATTCATGATTGTTAATTAAAATTTTTGTATTTTTTTTTTTTTTTTTAGTTTTTTTTTTGTTTTTTATTTAATCACTAAGCAAAATATGTTTCATTTACACAAGAGACGCAACAACACTTTTTTTTTTAGTAAATGTATGGATAAGTTGAAATTATTTTTTAAGACATTTTTTATTTAAAGTGATTTTTTTTTAAGATTTAAAAATATATTTTTTTCCTTTTTATGCACAAGCCACATCTGTAAGTACCGAGTAGACTTGTATTCATTGCATTAATATTTTTTATACCCTACATCCAGCACAATGTGAAAAAGTTGAAAAATCTTTTATAAGAAATGTTTCACCAAAGTTGAGACTATATACGCTGCTACCTACACCACATACCAGCCTATATTGGCAGTCCAACCTTCAGTTATAACAATCAGCTTAAAACCCAAATATACACTTATTTCACCATGTCCATCTGTCCGTCCATGTAAGTCTAGTAAGCAATTTTCATTATTTATTGTTAAAGTTTTACCACAGAAATGTCCTTTGAAATGGATCGTGATCGATTGTCGATATTTAGAACCCCTCCCTCTATTTCCTTTATATGATGAAAATTGACATTTTGACAATTTTTAATAAAGACATTGTCTCAAGAAAAGTTCATTAGTTTAGTTGTGGACCCGATCCGAACTATTTCTGAACATTTTTCTTTACAAAGCTTTGTTGTGAAATGACTTTTTTAATGAGAAGGGACTCGCGTTGACTGAACCAACTCATTTAATTAGAGCATAAATGATGGTAAAAAGTGGTGTAGAGTGTTAAATGGTCGTATAGAACCGACTATAAAATGTTCACTTCATTTTTGTTTTGAGGGGATTTCAGTTTTTCACGACCACCTTATTGGATTACAAAAAGAAATCAATCACAAAACTGCAACTGATCATAATCATAATCGTTTTGGTCATTCCTTCTCTCTGCCTCTTATATTCCATTCGTACGTAACAGAATATTTTTATTATAGCCAATCAACAGCATTTACTAAATATTTACTTATTAGCTGCAACCTGTGACTATCAATTACAATGTATATGCATAATAACAACAAAAACAAAAGGCACAACACTGCACAACACAACACAAATAACGAGAACTTTAATTAATTTTTAATAACCATAAATTGCTATAAATGTCATAAAACTAAATATAGACAAAACTTGTACAAAAGGAAAAAAAAAACAAAACAAAACAAAACAAAACCAAACGAAAAAAAAACTATAATTACACGTTGATTATAAAGAATTTATGCCAATCCAGGGGAATTTAGCAAAACTAAAGCACTTCCACCCAAAGTATGTTATAAAAGCAAATAAACCAACAAAACATATAAAATATAAAAACCAGCACGCACGTAAATGTAAACAACAGACACAGCAGCAACAGCAGCAGCACCAGCAGAATGATAAATAAGCAAACACACACAAAATTTATTGAAGAGAGCAATAACAATAACAACTAAACGCTATAATTTGCTGGCTGTAGGATTATGAAATTGTTTTTTTTTTTTTATTTTATTTTATTTCCTTCTTTTTTTTTTTGTTTTTTTGTTTTTGGTAGATGTGTTGAATGGCACACACATTCCAATTTAAGCAGCAGCAAGCATTTGCTGAATTTTTTTCCGCTTACTTTTAGTATTAAAATTATAACACTTTAAATAAAAATATTTGTTGATGTTTTCTTTTTTTTTTTTTTTTTTTAGTATTTTTTATATAACCTGGTGTCTTACTATATTTAAATTTTTATATTACAATAAAAGCCGATTTGTTTTGCTTTAAACACCAAAATTTTGCGGCTTTCATTTACTAAAAATTTAGAAAACTGTCATGCGACTATTTTGACAAAACACTTTTAAGACATAACACGACGAGTTGTAAAAATGTACTAAATGGATATTTTCAGTGTAATTTTGCATTTGCCTCACAAATGCTTGCCAGCTCTCTCTCTTTCTCTCTGCATCGCGTTTTTCTTTTTGCTGCTTCTTCTACATCGTCTTATTTATTTTTGATTACTACATTTTATCAGATGCTTTATTGTTTTGTTGTTTTGTTAACTTTTTTTATTTACTAGCAAATTTCTATTATAGTTAGATTAGTTGGGTGACGTTCTTGATATTAATGTTTTATAAAATAATTTAATAATAATTGATGATAAAAAGCAAGCGAGATGATATTTTACTAAACAATTCAATGTCAATGGCAAAGAACATCTGGTTTAAAGTTAACGAGAGTTCTTTCCAACATGATAAACGCGTGAAGATTTAAACACTTAAAAAACAAAATGAAAATGAAACACTTAATAAAAGGCGGTAAATATTGAAAATGTCACAGATATCTAGAAAATACACTGCCAGAGTAAAATTAGAAAAAAAAATCTTTAACAAAAGCAAGTGTTATGAATATTGCCAAATTTTTATAATAATAATTCACGTAAACATTTTACTTAATGCCACTCTTTGAACTGTTGTTTAGTTAGTTATCACAACCAATATTTGTAGTTTTACAGGCGTTTTCCCTCAAATCTATCTGTTAAGGGAATTAGACTTCGGATTTTGTCACATATCATTTGAATGACTTTTCTTCAATTCCAAAATCAATCAGCAGGCTAAAATATTTCCGGCAAATGTGTAATTGATACCCCAATTATTGCAACAGGTAGAATTATTTCCATATACAGACACAAACAAACAGAGCTAGATAAAATCAGTATCATATATATAGATTTTGTTGAGTCTGCGATGCCTCATTCTAGGCATTGGCAAAATACTTTTTCTTAATAAAATTTTCATAAAGTAATTTATCAGAATTCTAACGGTATCATTTTCAAAATATTTCGTAAACATATCCATTTAATTTAAGTTAAATTGATTTATAATAGAAAACGCGAAACGACTCATTTATTCAATATACGCACTGTTGAACGTGTAATTACTTTACCGCACTTGCATTATGACTTTATTCTATCATTTTGTTTTTTCAAAAGGCGCAAAGCCAAGGAATAGTAATTCACTTTACATTTATGCAAAAGTTTTTCCAGAAACAAAGATTATTTAATACACATCGGCTTGTTCTTAAAATTTATTCTTTACAACTGAATATTCACAACTGTTTCTTTAATTTTATTCACAATAGAACATAAATGTCTCAGCAATAGAAGTTGACAAGAAAAATGGCAAAAAATATGAAAAAGAAACGTGAGAAACTTAAATTTAAATTTAAAGACGTAAATATTCACCAAATATATAAAATTCAAATAATAAAACTTTGTGAATTTAAGTAATTCACGTAAATGAATTTCGTTAAACACTGAAATCATGTGACATATAATGAGTGAATTGCCAAAAAGTTGTTTAATTTAGCTGTGACTTGGACAAAGAAGTTATAAAAATTTCATTGCAAGTGCTCAGAGTTGTACCAACTATTATTTATCAAATAATACTCAGTACTATTAGAATCTGTTTAATAAAAAGTGAAAAATAGCAAAATTGTGTGGTTGGTTAAATTTTTTCAATTTCCACAAAACGTTCACGTTTTAATGAGTCTTTAAAACTATGCACAAAGTGTAAATGTTGCTTATACTGTAAATGGATAATAGTTTTCATTAAAGGCGGTTGATCGCTACCCAATTCAAGCCACAATTTGCCACCAGAGCGTAAATGAGTACACGCTAATTTTAGAACTAAACGAGCCACACGCAAACCATCCGGACCACCATCTAAAGCTTTATGATTTTCGTAACTGAAAATAAAGAACAGAAATTGTAAAAATTTGTTTTCTCACATAATTTAAAACAATATTCTTTTTACTGTAAAACTTCCGGTGATAACATGGAAAATTCTTCGGGTCTAGCAAATGGTGGATTTCCAATTATTAAATCATATTTACAATCTTTCAGTTCTTTCGGTAAATAATCATTGTCAGCCATTGTATGACAAAAAGCATGAAAACGTTGTTGTAATTGTAAGTGGCAAGCGTTCTCTTTTGCCAATTCTACAGCGTCCGGGCAACAATCAAATGCTGTACTATTTATAAAAGGTATATTGGAAAGTATAGCTAATGACATGGCTCCTGAGCCGCAACCCACTTCCAGCATATTTAAAGGATCCTTAATATTACTGTATTTTTCAATAACTTTGGCTACAAATTCTTCAGTGTCCGGCCGCGGTATAAAAACGCTTGGTTTAGTTTTCAATGCTAAGCCCATAAATAACCATTCACCCATTAAATGTTGCAAAGGTACGCGGGCACATCTAGCCTCACATAATTTTTGAAAAGCTTTATATTGGTCGGGTGTTAATTTAACATTATCCACATTAATTGGTGTAATCTTAAAAAAAGCATTTTCTAATTGAATCAAATTTGTGTTAATTAATATTTACGATACTTACAATTTGTTGGTTTAATACTCGTTTAAGTAAACATTGCAAATTGAATTCTCTGTCACCGACACCAGCTGTTTTAAGTTTCTCATTCCACTCCTGTAATACTGGCTTAACATCGATTAAAACGTCCTTTTGTAAAGCATTACAAAACAGTCTGACATTAGAAAATACATTTTTCACCAAAGAAATGCGTAAATTATTCATTGTAATTTATTAAATATACATAATTTTTGTACGTCTACATAAACAAAAAATATTGTCTTTTAATAAGTGCTTGAAAAGCTTATCTCAGTAATTTTAACTTGTATGCGATATAAAAAAATCTATTTGAGCTTTAAACAACAAGTTTTTGTGGGTTTAGTACAGACATTAACCTAAATAAATCAACCGTGTAAACACGGTTGCTTTGTATTGCCATTATCTAACATATGAACCCAAAAAGATCAACTGTGTGTTTAAGCAATGCCTTTATCTTGAACTTTTATTTGAAAATATTTTAAAAAATGGAAATCTTTTGAAAGAATATAAATCACACAAAAAGGAATAATAAAAATTATAGTACCGACTAAAGCCGCCTTGCGATGTGATAGAAACTAAAAGACTTTTCATGACGTAATTTTTTTTTTTATTCTTTAGATTTTTTTTCTTAATTTTATTTTATTTATTAGTCATCTTTAAAGCATTTTTTTTTTTGTTTGTTTTTGAAGTCTGTTTGACTTATTGCTGTTTTTTTGGGGAATTTTAAAGTCCTTTAAAAACTTTTATCTGTTTTTTTTATTTTTAATTTTTAGAATTCTTTTAATTCATTTGCTTTAAAATCAATTAGCGTTGGCAACACTTTAAGTAAAATTGTATTAAAAAGAAAATATTATTAAAATAAAGTTAACTAAACGTTTAAGTAACCACAGACAAAGTGGTAGCATCACCTTCACTAATATTCGAATCGGCATTGTTAGTCGTTGAAGATGAATTGCATGCTTCTCGTATCCCCAAGCATGGAAAACGATTTTGTAATTCAGCTCGATATTTAGGATGACTGATCGCATAAATCCATGGATCAATGCATGACACCATTTTGGCGCAACAGCACGGTATCATGGAAGCGAACGGTGTGATCAGGCGTGAATAACCGTAGGTACCCAATAAGGATATTGTCGCATAGGGAGTCCACGAGAATATATACATTAAATATATAATCATGGCTGCCTTGGCTATACGTAACTCCATACTTAATCCGGTATTATTTGGGTAGACAGCCAACGATTTGATATTCATTTTTTTCGCTTGATCCGCCAACATTTGTTCATGATCGCGTACGTGTAGAAATAGTTTTGTATAATAAGTACAAATTATAACCATTGGTATGCAATAGGCCCAGACGAACATACTTTTAACAAAATTACGAGTATCATCGTCATCCGATAAATAATCAAAAGAACAACTTGTTAGAAAGCCTTCTAAAAAGTCAACAAAAAAGTATTTAAAATGTAGTTAAATTAAGGAGAAAATGCTAAAAATAAAAACCTGGTATATAACGTCCCCAGATGTGCAGTAAAGGTAGTATAGAAAATGGTACAGTCCACAGCCACGATATTATGATTAGTATGGAGATTTGAGTATAACTTAAGCGACCGTCCAGAGGGTTGGAAATGGTTCTTTAAAGAAATATTTAATAATTATGATTGTTTCTAGTCTAGAATGTTAAACTTACCTGTAACGATCATAGGCGATAAACGCATTAGTAATGGCTGCCCCCATACCCGATATACCACCCAAGGCCGCATAAACATCACAAGCCAAATCTCCGCCTGGAAAATATCCCATCGCTGAATTGACCAAATAGTGAGGCATATTGGCAGCCATAGTTAAATCAAATGCCGCCAAATTGATAATCAATAGATTGGAAGGAGTACGTAAATTTTTTGCCCTAATTGTAGATTGAAAAATTACAAGAAAACAAGTAAGAAAACTAAATTGGACATACGGACAAACATGTCTAGATCGATTAAGTTTTTAAGCAAAGAAGAACAAACTTAGTATACTCCCCACCTTATGTGTGTGGAGGGTATGAAAACTAAATTTCTTTTAAGCCACATCATAAGTAACCTTTGCATTTACATACAAAAGGTGGGCATGACAGGTACTTGATTACGTTTTTTACGGTATCAACTAACAAGTCGAATTTTCTGCCAATTATGATATGACTCTTTAATGGGACTCTGATTAATATGAAATGATTTTCCATTATATTCCTTGATTTTGTATTAAAAGTTGTTGCATCCTGTATATAAAATATAATTGAAAAGATTTCTTACAAGATCCACTTACGTGGTAAACAGCCAGATGACTAAACCATTTCCAAACAATGAAACCAACAACATGATTACGAAAATGGCAAAAAGAAAGGCTTGATAAAAGAATGATGGTTCCGAAAAAGAACGCCAATGTTGATGCACCATATGTTGATATTCGTATGGATAACTCCAGCCCAAATACGGCAATTCATGGGGCAAAGAATCATCTGTTGAACTGTTGACGTAAACGAATAGAAATGTTTTTAAAAATAATTGTTCAACCGATTAATGTTTCAAACTCAACTCGTTCAAGTAGTTGTTATAAGAATCAGGACCCATGATGGCCCGTTTTGCCATAGGCGTGCAATATTGCAATAATTCTTTTTAACAATCTCCTGTTACGTGCAACACTACTTTGATGCTTTCTAATTAAAAAAATACTAATGATTTTTCGCTGTAATTGTGGTCAGCTTTTATAGGTTTTACTTACTCACTTATTCTTTGAGGTTTTTAAGCCGTTAATTAATGCAAAGATTATGACATTCCAAGAAGGATTAGTTAGGCTATGAGTAAAGGTACATATCAACATATATAGACTACAGTAACTATCAGAAATAACTCGCTTATTATTTGCAAAATGCTTGCAAATATATTAAAAAGCTAACAGACTCCTAGAAAAAATAAAAAAAAAAAGCAACATAAATATCATAAAACCGGCGATACCGCCAAATGTTTGGAGCCCCTGCTTCTGCAATAGGTTATCACTCATTTTATTAAGATTTAGCTGAAAGTACTGAGTAAGAATTTTTACATTCACTGTTTAACTATTGTGCAATAATTCTTACTGAAGAATTCCTTTTCTTACCATAACTGTAAAGGTTAGAAAAGTGGACGGTAAGGTGGACAGTTTTAGCCAATTCTAATAATAATAATCAGTAGTTGATTAAACATCAGCTAGCGCGGGATCCAAAACTTTGTAAAAGAATTATTTGAGATAAAAAAATTCTCTGAAAATTCACATAAAAAGTAATTTTGATAAAAAGCACAGGATTTTTAAATAAAAATTATGAGTTTTCATATTCTCCACATGCAATATACGTAGGTTATTAATTAAATTAAGGAAAATCAATTGTAAGCCACGCCTATAATCGACACAAAAAAAAACAGGCATGGGCTCTGAAGTTGAAATTTTATCCTGCCATGACCACAATTTGTGTATAGATAGGGAAAGTTTTATTTGTTCGCTTTATAAAGTATGATTCGTATGATATTCTTCATGACTTTTTCTACTTTAAGATGTCCGTCGTCACATAAACTTGTTGGCATAAAACTTACACTTTAAAAAAACTCAAAAGAAGGGGCCTTAAAGCGTTTAAAATGGACGGCAAATTCTGACTAGTATAGCACTCAGTATAAAGTATTTGTCGGATCATTGTCTGCTCTATAAAATAGCGAGCAGCATCAATTGTTATGGTCTATAGAAGAATGGTAGATTGATGTCTTCCATCCAACATTCGAAATCTATACAAAACAGAGACTCTCTCGAATTTTCTGAACCCTAAATGCTACGATTTTTAATAATTACAGAAAGATTAGAATGAAAATGATTTTGTTCTGTTTGATTTAGAAAAATTCCCCGAAACTCTGATCTGCTACTGCTTAACATTACAAATGTCTTAATATTTAAACCTTGTTTCAGGGATATTTATTTTTATACCCTCCACTGTTGTTCTTCCATTTGCAACTACCCAGAAGGAGGCGCCAGAGACCCTACAAAGTATGTATATTCTTGATCAGCATCAAAAACTGAGTCAATCTAGACATTTATGTTCGTATGTCCGACTATTGTTGGCATATATATATATTGCCACGCCCACCGTTTTGAATGTATAGGGTATTTAAGATTTGATTTAAGATTAAGCCAAATTTCGTTGTCTTACTTGTTTTTATTAATCTTACGCTCTTCCTTTACTTTTGATAAATAAAAATCCATTTTTCTTTTATTCTGTTATTAATCTTTACTTCTTTTTTTTTTTATTAATAACTAATTTTTTTTTAAATAATTTTATTATGTGCTTTTCACAACATTACTTAACATGTTTATTTCATAATATATATATTTTTTTAATTTATTATACAGGATGTCCCGGGGAAGATCTACAATACGATTTTATTTTTGCCGACATTCTTGTACTTAATAGTTGTGACAGTTCATAATGTGGTAGTCGTGGAACAAAATTTATTTTGGAATATATTCCATTTTTGCAAATCAATCATCGATTACTGTAACGATGCAACAACTATGGGCGCAATTTTGTACAAGAATTTGGAATCAATTAACACAAGACTTATAAGGAGTGACGGGTGAGATGCATTTTCATTTGAATGGATATGTGAATGACAAGAATAATTTCACAAATTATTCACAAGTCATCTCTAATAATAATAATGCATGGCCGTTTACAAGCTGACATTGCACATTCGCCTGTCGAACCAACCTTGACTTTCATGGTAATAAACGCGACATCCGAGTTCAAATTCCACCTGAAAAAACTCTTTCATTTTTTGCCTTTTTCAGGGTATAAACCTGTGTCCTACAGCGATCAGAGTTTACTAAGACATAGTCTTAGCTGACTCAGCTACTGAAAGGATCATAAGTCACCTTTATATCCATTAAAAGGGACAGTGTGGTATGCAAATTGGTCAGAAGGAATCATTGGACTTTACTTCTTTGAAAATACAAACGGCTTAAGGGTAAGTTTCACTGGCGAACGATTACGTGACATGATTGAACATTGAAACTGCATGCTTTAAGCCTAATTAACATGTGCTTCCAACAAAACGATGCTTTATCGTATACACCCAGAATACCCGCCAATAGAATAACTTCCTAACCGGCAACCTGTATATATATATATATATATTATAATGTAATATAATAATTTATTATATATTTAATATTCATAATTTGTTTTAATACTTTTATAGTTCACTCTTATATTAAGCATTTAGAAATGAACAATATAATGAAAAAATTAAAATAAAAAAAAAATATTTCTATTTTTTTATATATATATATTTTTTTTTCTTTTACATCAATTTGGAAATTTGCTTATTACAAAGTTTTCTTTTTAAACGCTATTAATATGTTAAAATATTAAAATAATAACAGTACTGTTCAATCTACGGCAATTTAAATGATTTAGTTTTTCAAATACTAAATACAATACATATTAGGGTGTATGCTTATATATGTACTGGTATTTATATATTACTAATATTGTTCTGTTTTGTAAAATTGTTAAACGTATAGAACTAAATAATCATCAGTTTACTTTCTATATAACATTTAAAAGCTAAATATTTTGTATGTACGTCATAATTCTATTTATGTGTAATTAGATGCTAATGTAATATATTATATGGTTTGCTTAAATGTATGTTTTTAGGGATACTGTGTACTGACAATACAATACACAACTTCTATATATTTTTATTTTTATAGTCTTCTTAAGAAAATCTAAACATTACTTGTCTCCACTAAAGCCTTTCGGTTTTTGTAGCTGCTTTTTGCTATTATTACTCTTATTATTTATATTATTGCAGTTTACATTATTTACAATAATTTCCTTTTCAATTAACAATTTACATTTATTTGATTTATTTAAATAATTTTGAATAAAATATTTTTTTTTATTTTTTTTTAGAAATTTCTTTAATGCAAAAATCTATTCTGGAAGTACTATATATTTAGACTTATTTGTGATAAATATTGAATTAAATTATATGTAATAAAGCCAAGAAGCTTGTTAAATGCAGACAATGTGTTAATTTTCACTAATTGCTGTCAAAGAGGAAAATTTGTAAATTTTTATCATTTAGCGGAGAAATAATTTTACTATACTCTGCATCTTAGTGATGAGGGTATACTAAATTTGTCTTTCTGTTTGCAGCATGCAAAAGGAGGCATCAAAGACGTTACAAAGTTTATATATTTTTGATCAGTATCAAAAAACTGACTCAATCTAGACAAATATGTCCGCGTGTCCGTATGTCCATATGTTGTTGGCATTCTAACGATCGTAAATTTTGAGATATTGAAAAGAAATTTTGTACAAACACTTTTAGTCTTTTCACGCAGATTGCTATTTAAAATAGTCAAAATTGGTCCAGAGCCACGCCCATAATCGACAAAAACCTTCATAGCTGCCACAAAAATTGACCTATGAACTTGAAATTTGGGTGGCATATCAATAGTTATCCCATCCATTGATATGCCAAAAATGGGCATGGTCGAATAATAGACACCCCCACAATTTACAAAAAAACCATATTCTACGAAAAAAATGGCTTGCACGCTCATACGTAATATATACACTATTAGAGGGCGTAATCATATACCTGCCACTAATAGTGTATATATCAAGTGTTAACACAAAAATCGATAGATCGTCTATAGGACAAGTATAGATTTTTGTGTAAATTGTAAGCGTGTCCATTATCCGATTGCACCCACACTTTGAATATGTTGATGGAAGGATTGAATATTTATATGAATAACAAATTTGGACTTGGTAACTCTATTTTTGAGGCTAAAAAATTTATTTATGTCGATTGTATGCGTAACTCTTGATCGATTTTGCCCCATTTTAAATAGCGATCTGCGTGCAAAAACTATACTCGACTGTCTGTACAAAAATTCATTTAAATATGTTAAAATTTTCGATCATAGGAGTACCAACAACTGACAGACACACGGACACAGGGACATACATGTCTAGATCAACTCAGTTTTTGATGCTGATCAACAATATATATACTTTGTAACATCTTTAATGCCTCCTTCTGCATGCTGCAAACGAAATGACAAACTTAGTATTCTTTCATTTTATGTAAGGTTATAGAAATATCAAAAATTGTTCAGATTAATTACAAGATATACAAGCATGGACAGATGGACTTGATTAAATCGTTTCAAATTTTGTTTCTTTGTGGTGTAGGACAGCGGTTTTCAAACTATATGAGCTGCGGAGCCCTCCAAAGGCATAATCGTTTACACAAAACCGCAATGGTTCAGTTATGACTAATTGACTAAAGAGTTCCGCGGAGCACACTTTGAGAAAAAAGAAACGTTGGTGTAGGGTATAAAAATGTACGAAATGAAAAAATATATGAAATAAAAAATAATTTTATAAAAAATTTTTTTTATTCATTAATAAAAAATATATAAAAATTAATTAAAATATTTAATTAAACAATGATAATAGAGAAATATACAATAACTTTACAATCGGTTTATATGAAATTATTTTATATAATATAAAAAAAAAAAAGTTTAAATGCTTTTTTTTAGTACCATACATTAAAAAAGTTGTACAAGAGTGAAACTAAACACTAATAAAAACTACAAATTAAAACGATAAAATAACAGGTAAACAAGATATAGAAAAAACTGTTTAAGAATGTTTGCTTTTTGTTAACTATAAAAATACTAGTAATTAATCATAAATATACACAAAATCTTTTTAACGGTTTTTTTTTTACACATTTTTCTTTCATTTTCTATTGTTTTGTGATTATAAAATATTTCAATGATTGAACAGTCTTTTGTTAGATGCTAAATTAAGCGAATTATTGTAATCATAACTGGCTGTAACATTTAAATTTCATGTATCATGATGTTATTAACTCTAAGGAAAATGCTTTAAATATATGCTTCTGTTTGAAACTATGGCAGATAAACTAGAACTACAATATGATAAAACACTTTAAAGAAGACACGAATCAATAATTTTGTTCATTTTAGAAACTGGTTATACAGATTAGAGACCATGTACGGGCTGCCGTCCTTATGAACAAAGATATTTATAAAAAAAACATATCACGTTGAGAGATTTCTTGAAAAGATGTTAAAAATTGTGACCTGTGACGCTTGATTACAAGAAATGCATGCACGAATAGCATACGTAAAGGTGGGTGTGGCATATGCCGTTTGGGATTTACCAATATATACTTGGTGGTGTAGGTCACGAAATTCGTTTGAATAACCAAACGACAGCTCAACAACCAAAGTTGAAAGAGTATAAATAATTTTTTTCATTTTAGTGCAACAGTTTAGCATTTAAATTTGGCGACAAAAATCTCTGATATTCACCAAAACTAAGCTACTTCGCTAAGATTTCTTGTACATATATAAATAAATAGATTATATATAAGACACGCCCACAGTTTACGAAACATAATTCAGAAAAACATGTCACGCCTACAGGTCTAATATAAATTGGTTTAAGCCAAAGTTCAAGTCTTTTTACTTGTTTCATATACAGTATAACAGTTTAGCCGAATTGTGTTTGTATTCAACTGAAACTTTTCTAATCTGTACAACACGTTTTCTCTTATTCTAGAAAACTTTAACATTAAAAATATTTATCATGTTATGAGTACAATTTAACAAACGTTTTTTTCTTCCTCTTTCTTTGTTTTTAAGGGAAACGTTATTAGTAAACTTATTCAATAAAATTCATACAATGATGTATAATCAGCTCCATGGATTAATTGGTGTAATTATCAAAGGAGCCCAAATATTCCAAAGCAGCACGATAACAGAAATGATATTGATCCTAAAAACAAACATGAAAAGAAATCATTGTTAAGCTTGATATTGAGTTTTTGTGCGGTTGCATATATATTAACATACCTCGGTTTGCACCATAGCAGGTCGTTGTGCACGCAATATGCGCACAGTTTGGAAAACATCCAAAACACCTTCATATTGCATGCGTTCGAGTACAATGCTTAAGGTTATAAAAACACCAGTACGACCGACGCCAGCACTGCAATGCACCGTAATGGGACCATCTTGACCAAATTGCTCTTTTGTCTTGTGCACCTGACCAATGAAATCAATAAAACCTTCACCCGATTTGGGTACCCCCTGTTCGGGCCAATCAATAAACTGAAATTGTCGTACGGTGCGTGAGGAGCCGTCACGTGCATCAGTTACCTAGGTCACAGAAACACATACACAAACACGTGCGCGTACACAAAAGCCAGATGAAAGATTGTTTGTTTGGTTGGTTTAAGTTTTTGCAGACGTTCCAGCAAATCGTTAAAATAGTATTTATGACAAAAAGGCGAGTGCAAGAGGAGAAGAGGAGAATAGAGAAAATCCATTGAGGTTAACGGACATGTGTTTAATGTCTTTTTGGCAACTTACCTTAAATTCACGCAATTTATATTGCGGCATATTGTATTCGGCTATGGGGTCAACAACATAATATTGATAACGTATCGAACGTTCGTGTGGCCAATATTGGAAACATTTCTCCTACACAATGGAATGACATTAAAATTGATCCATTTTCCATTTTTATTGAATATAAATGCAATACTCACTCGTCCCATTTCCTTTAATTTTGTCAGCATTACAACAATGGTGGAATTATGTTCCCACAGCATGCGCCAAAAATCTTCAGCCGTATCCTGTAATGCACCCTGGGACGCTATATAAGCCGACCGATAACGATAACCTTCAATGAAGCTGGCATTTATATAATCACTACCCTCAATACCGTGTATGGGGGTCAGATAGACCCGGGTCGATTCATAGGGTAGTATATGGACTAAACGATTTTTATGCTTGTTGCAGGGTAAGTTAGCGGTAACGAACTTGGACGAGTCCACCTTAACGTTAGACAACTTTTTAAATTCGATTTCCATTCCAGTAATGTTTTCACCCGGCTCCGTAATCAACAGCTTTTGCAAATGCGTGTGCAGATTGCGGGCGGGCACTTCGGTATGACCACAAATAATCGCCTCCAAAATGGCGTCATGTATGAATATATACTGATCTTCGGTCTGTACCATATAGTTGCGCTGCGCTCGTAGACATGTAACATGACCATAAATGTCGACAATCTTTTCGTGTTTCATACGTTCCAGCATCGAATCAATAACAATGTAACAACCGGTACGTCCAACACCAGCAGAACAGTGTACTACGACCGGTCCCGAATCGGGTGGTGTTAGGGCGCGGCAACGTCTTAGGAATTGTAAAAATGGTGCCGGATGATCGGGTACACCATGATCGGGCCAGGCGGTAAACTGCAATTGTTTTATGTCGTGTCGTTCATTAAAACCTTGACGGCACAACTGGAAGGTGCGTATACTGTACGTGGCCAGTTCCTGTGTTTCAGTAATTGTCACAAACATTTGTCCATAAGTTTCGGTGCCACGTGTCGGCCAATACTGATCACATTTAATGCGTGTCCTCTCCTCCAGACGTGTCATCATAACAATAGTTGTTGTCTTCAATTCCCAACACATGCGCCAAAAATCACTTATCGTATCCTGCAAGGGACCCTGCGTAGCCACGTAGGCGTTATGCTTGCGATACCCATCACAATAGTTGGCATTAATATAATCTGAACCGACCACCCCATCAGTTAAGGGCAAAATTACTCGCGAATGATCATAAGCTGTGACATTGGCGTAACGGTTCTTCGATTTATTGTACTCATAATTAGAGTTATCCCAAGTGAACTGTTGGCCCGGTTCGATACTTTCGTATTCTTGAGAAAACTTCTGATTGTCATTGGCTTTAAGGCGTTCAATGTGATTGGCGAACTCCGAAATGGGTATTGGCGGATGAGAGATCATACCCGGTGTTTGGAAGTTCAAACGTCGCATATCCACCGGATCACTGGGAGTGGGTCCAGCTCCCAAATCCGCTGCCATTAAAGGTCGTGTAACGGCTGCCTGATCGGGCGTTTTGCAAGGTTGTCTTTTTCTCTTGATCACATAAATTATAACGAAAATGGTGGAGAGTATAAGAGCGGCCAATACCGGCAGCACCACCCATAGCATGCCCGGTTCATCTTTATTACGATTTACTGAAACTTCCGGTTCCGAAGGCCAATTGGGATCGGGACGATGGGGTCTTTCGCCGGGCGGTGCTTCTCGCATATCCAGTGACAGAAATTCAGAAAAGGGACTTGAGGTATATAAATGTTTTTGCGGTGTATCCACAACAGCTCTTACAAAAATACGATACCGTTTATCGCGTTCCAATTTACGATTAGTGAAATTATGATAATCATCACCGGAACCCAAATGGAATGTGAAGGGTATGGAGCGTTGAGGAAATTTCGCAGCTATGTAGGGTGCATTCGGACGTTCCGGTTTATTACGACTCGGCAACAAATCTTCGGTTAAAAATTGATCGGGATTTTTATGAAGATTTGATTTATCTTCCGGCACCACTACCAGATAATAATGCGATATGGGACCATATTCCTCGGATGCTTGTGGCAAAATAACTAAAATCTCTTCACCATTGACTACACCATAAAAATCGGGTTTCACCATAGGCTGAGGAGCAGCCATTTGTGTGGTTACCGTAATTTTTGTGGGCGGCCGATATGAATAATCGGATGGTATAGCGCTTACATTAACATTATAGGTAGTAAAGGGACTGAGCTCATTAATTGTGTGCGATTTGGCGAATGATTTCAAGATAATGTCGCGTTTTTGTACGATTTGTGTTTGAGAGAAGCCCTGAGAGTCGACAAATACCTTCATGGCATCATAACTGATTTTATAATTAATAGGATTCAGGCGTATAGGTGGAGACCAGCTCAATGTCATGGAATGTGTGGTAACATCATGAGCTCTTAAATTAAGTGGAACATCTTCTGGCTTAATTTTAACTGTCACCTTTTCGCTTAAACGGCCCAGACCGCTTTTAAAACGTGCCGCTATCGCTATAGCGTATTGAGCAAATTTCTCTAAATTTACCAAATCAGCTGATTCGGTCAAGCCCACAGTTTTTATTTGCCATTCATCCAAATCCTCTACCGTTGTCATGGTGTAGAATATCTTATAACCTAAAAGTTTGCCACGCGACGGGACTGGCTCCCACCAGATTTCTGCTGTTTGTTCAGATGTAGCCACGGCTTGAACAGACATGGGAGCCCTTCCCATATCACGTTCCGTTTCGATGAGTATCTTCTCACTAAACGGTCCTGCCCCCTGTTTGGTGTAGGCTCTCACCCGGAATATGTATTCGGTATTTTCTTCCAAATTCGTAAAGACTGCTTTCCGCAAAGTCATATTTCTCTCCGAACCTAAACCATGATCAATTTTTTTATGAAATTGTACATCATAACGTGTAATAATGCCGTTGCGATGTTCTCTGAGGGGGGAATCCCATGTTATACACACCACATCGGGCGTTTGGAAGCGCACGGTTATATTCGATGGTGGACCGCCAGGTACACCTTCTGGAGTTTGGAATATTTTCACCGTTTCCTGGCCAATACCTATATGATTACTACCCGCTATTCGAAATTCATATTCTACGCCACGTTCCAAATCTTTAAAAGCCTTTTTCGTATCATGTGGACCCATTAGAATTTCCTTCAATGAACGATCTTTAATACCCCAACGAAGACGATAACCGCGCAATTCGCCATAAGTTTGAGCTGGTCTCTCCCATTCCAATTCAATGGACACGGTGGGATCTCGTTCCATAATTTTCAGGCTAACAATAGGTCGGACCGGTACACCTCCCGGTGTTTTGACAATAACAGCAGCACTGCGATCACCATCACCTTTACGTGTTAAAGCGGCCACTTGTATCGAATATTTGGTATCAGGTTGTAAACTAGTTACATTATATTCCAAAGCATCAACTACATCATATTTTAAAGGCTCATTCAGATAACCTTTCCCCTAAAAAATTCAGTAGAAATATTAAGAAATTTTTTTTTGCTTTTCCCGCATTAGAACGAAGGCATAACACTAGGGGGATAGAGTCTGCATAAATTTTTTTATTTTAAATAAAATTCTATCTAAGGGATAGGATAAGATCGGTATGGTATAGGCACTTGTAGGAGTTTTCTTCTCAAAGTCAAACTTAATAAAACGTGGATTCTTACCTCATCTCGCACTTCTTGTACATGTATGTGATAACCGCGTATAATACCGTTGCGATCCTTTTCTAATGGCGGTTTCCACGACACATGTATGGAAGTTGAATTTAATGGAGTAGCCTTCACATCTTGAGGATCTCCAGGCACTATATGCGAATAATACAAATGTTATATTAATCATATGTCAATAGATTATAGAAAAATTGGGGTTTATCTATGAAAGGAAGGGGAAGTATTAAGTTCATATACTTAAGAGTTTATACTTATAAGGATTTCATAGACCTAAGAGAAAATTAATACCTAAAGAGAGGACGCTACTATTCATAAACGTTGGGATCTAAATGTATTTACATAAAGTTTTCTCTTGAATAACGCCAAACACTATTATCACATCACTTTATGATACAGAATGAACTTAAAATTTTTTAAAATGATTTTCAAGTTTCCCTTTTTCTTACAAGTATCGATATATTGTATAAAATATTGCACAAAAAAAAAAAAAAACATTCAAAAAGTATCCAAAAATTTATACGATTTTGTTAGTTTACAATATTTTCCAAAGTAAACTTGATGCAAAAATGTATCCTTTCTTGTTGTATTTTGTACAGTATGTATTATAAGCTACATAAAAAGTATATAATTATATCTTAGGAATAGAGACAAAAAATAAGAGAAAATTGTTTGTTTTTTTTTTAATTTTCTAGTTTTTGTTTTGAAATTGTTGTTGTAAATTAAAACAAACGTTATTGTTTGCAAAACTCTCTAAAAGTAAATTTCAAGTCTATTTTCAATACACAATAAAACAGTAATTTTTTTCATAATTGATTTATAAAGAAAAACAATACTCACTTTTTTTTACTACAATATATTAGTTTATTCAATAAAAGTTATCCGAGTTTAAAAATAAACCCAACAAATCATCCATTTAAAAATTTGTATGCATTTGCGTTCCAAAAAACAATTGTGCAAAATATTCCAAAAATTCCGCATAAATTTATTTATTTATTAATTAATTTTATTGATTAATTTTTTCATATCACAACACACCCACACCCACCACAAAAATATCATATGCAACGACGTTAATTTATATAGAAATTTTTGTTCATATTTTGTTTTTTTTTGTTTTTTTTTTTTTTTAATTTAATATTAAAGAAAAATTCGAAAAAAAAAACAACAATATTCACACAACACACTCAGAGGCATTACACCAAAATACAAAAGATTTTTAAAATTTTTTTTTTTTTAAATTTTTTTAAATTATTAATGCAGTAAAATTTATATCCAAAATATCCAAAAATACAAGAAATTCAGTTGCGAGTGGCCAAAAAATATTGTTAAAGTTTATACAATATATTATAAGGTTGAATAGGTTGTTTGGAGAATACAAGAAGAAGACAAGAAAGACAAAAAACAAAACATATTTTTATCTGAGTTGCTTTCATAAAATATTCTATATAACAAAAAACAACGCATTAACGCATGAACTTGAAGTGAAGTAAAAAAAAAAACAAACGTTTGGTTAAAAAACTCAACACCAAAAAACACATTTCCAAAAAAAAAAACTGTTGGCACACTCGCTGTTCAAATAAGAAGGAACAAACAAACTAAAATTAATATAGAAAAATATTTAAATCAAGATTTTTTACAATTTTTTGGCAACTGATGTTGTTTTTGGTATTTCTTTTTTATTATTTTTATATTTTTTATTTTTACACTTCAAGAACAATATAAATGATTTATGATGTTACAGAAAGGTTCAACTCACTTTAAGAATATTAATCAAAATAAAAATAAAAAATTCAACTTTGCCTTAAAATAGCTAAAAAAAAAGTCGGGATTTTTGTGTAAATAAAACGCTTCAATAACAAATTCATTCAGCCTTATTATGGAAGTCGTCTTTAACTTTCACTAGTCATACCGTTTATTAGACGAAATTGTGATGTAAGCCAAAGATAGCGAAGGCGATTCGAATGTATAAAGACGACTTATATAATAATATTGATTCATTTTGTAATTTTTTCAACTTATCGAAGAATTATTCTTAAACAAGCGACCTGAAAAATATTAAAATTGCAATCGTTTGTAAATAAGTGTAATGTTGAAGTAGTTCAAGAAAAAAAAAAAAAAAAAGAACTTCCCGCAATTAAGATTTTGAATATCTCATAAATCATTTAGATTTGTTCTCTAAAGTTTTGGAAAATTGGTATTTTTTTTTTTATTGAATTAATATTTAAATCTCAACTAGTATGATAAGCAGCAAAATAAATGGAAATTACTGGAAAAATTTATAAAAAATTAATTAAAATAGAGTTGATTATTATTATTACTATTCTAATATTACTTAATGCCTGCTTATATTAATTAAGTATCAAGTACTATTTTATTTCTATCATATATTTATACAAGATTCTTAAAGGATGTTTAAACTATTTTATAAGTAGGAATAGATTCTTTTTTCAATGTACTTTTTGATCGCTATCAAAAATCGTTGTAACAATGTCCGTATGTCCTTCATTTTATTCTTAGTTATATATATAAAATGGAGAAAATTGATTAACAGCCATGCCCATAATTGATCTAATATCTCTTATTCACATATTCAGATGGAATTTGGTAGAAAAATTCTTAGTGGATACATTACAATTTTAAATGAATAAAATCGGTTGTCAGTCATATTCACAATCGACAAAAATCTTCCACAGCGACAAATATATGTATACAGGGTATGTACAATATAATATGAATAAGTAAAAAGCTTAAAATTGGTTTAAAAGTTTTCTATACCCTCCACTTTTATATAAAAGCAGTAGGCGTGGCATGTATTTGATTATGCTATTTGTAAATTATTTAGTCCCCATCCAACTTTGTCTATTTTTATTACATCGATGGTCTTGTGTAGCAATTTTCATTGTATTTTATTTGACATTTTTGGGTTTGTGAGAGATTTTTCTCAATTATAAGCGCGACACTTAACCACTTGAAAAAGTTCAATGACGTTCCGATGACACTTGATACGCTGACATGAGTCAGCAACAACTGTTGCTCACACCTGACCTATACAATTTAATCCCAGGTGAAATTGATGTAATAGAGTAGTAATTAATTATCATTATTATGCAACAGTTATTAGGCTATACAGTATATGATTAATTAAATGTATTTGTTTTAATTATTTAATTTCATTCATTATAAATGCAAATAAAAACCTGCTCATTTGATTTTGTTTGTTTGTTTTATTTGATTTTATTCTATTTGCTGTTATTTTCCTAATAAATACTGTATTAGATATCTACATATGTATCGAAATATTACAAAAGCTTTTCTTTTACATTTCAGTTCATGAAAATAGAGAAAGGAGGGGATGTTTCTTTTATTTTTACTTAATGTATAAAACTATTCTATACAATTTCTATATGCAGATACCTCAGCAAGAACAGATTTAATGAATAACTTAGTCAAGGACTTAATGTATTATAAAACGAATTTGGCTTAGGCCAAATCTTAAATACCCACCACATATAAAATGGGTGGGCGTGGCAGGTTTATGATTACGCCCTCTAACAGTGCATGTATGACATATCAGCTTGCAAGTTGAGTTTTATGCTGAGTTTGGTTTTTTGTAAATTGTAGGCGTATTTGTTACCTGACCATGCCCATTTTTTTCACATCGATTATAGAAATATTTATAGATGTAAATAACAAATTTAAAGTTCATAGGTCACTTTTCGTGGAAAATATATAGATTTTTGTCGATTGTGGGCGTGTCTGAAACCCGATCATGTTCATTTTTGGCATATTGATGGATTGGACAATTATAAATATATAAATAACCAAATTTCAACCTAATAGCTAAATTTTTGTAGGAGATCGATAGATTTTTGTCGATTGTGGGCGTGGCTATTGTCTGATTTTGCCCATTTTAAATTTAGCAATCTGTGCAAAAATCTAAAAGTAACTGAAAAATATCTCAAAATTTACGCCCATAATAATGCCAACAAGAGACAGACACACAGACGCTCAGATTTAGATTGACTCAGTTTTCGATGCTGATCAACAAAATATATACTTTGTAGGGTCTCTGAAGTCTCCTTCTCGGTGTTGCAAACGGAATGACATATCTAGTACACCTCCCATTTTATGTGGATTGTATACAAAAAATATATATAAAAAGACTACAGAAAATAAAGAAAAAAAAAAGAAAAAAAGAAAACGTTGTTGGCTGTATCATTATTATTATAATTATCATACGTGACTATATTAACAACCGAGTACCATTAATTCAATGCTCAATACAATGTGTCAGCCAAACACAGCATTTTATTAATACACTCACTTACACAGACCCATTCTTTTGTAAACAAGTCTATGTTTATGTTTTGTGAAAAAAAAAAACAAAAAACAAAAAAAAAAAACCATCCTTCACCCAATGTATTTAAAAAAATTATTACATAAGACACAAAGCCCAAGAGAGTGAGAGAAGTAGATTTCTAGTAGATTTTTACATGTTATTGACAGAATTTATTACTGCTGATGATGGAGATGGAGATGTTGATACCTGTAGCTAAACTTTTTATACAACTTGTTATATGTCAATTATATATATATATGTGCAGGATTAATTATACAAAAATTTTTTTATACGTTATTGTATAATTTCTATAGGTAAATATGTGCACGTCATTAAAAAATATATATCTTTTTAATTATGTGTAAATTTTGTATACTTTGTACAAGTATACAAATGAACTTTATTAAAAACAAGTAAAACGAGGCTATATTAGGCGTTCACCAAATCTAGAACACCCATCATCTTTAATCTCTTTCAAATTGATGGGAAATAATATCTCAAATTTCTTAATGTAATAATTATATAAAAAAGTACTAAATAAGTGATTTGAAAAATATTGTACCCTGCAGTTGTAGAGTGAGGGATTTGAAAGTGGTATATTGTTGGTTCGATTCCTATCGTAATTTATTAATGTTTTGTTAAGGTTTTTTTTATGTATTGTGATAAGATGTTGTGGACCAGTCAGTGGGCCGATTAGAGTGCATATGTGTGCTAAATTTCATCTCGACATTTCAAAATATGCGACAGTAAGAGTGCTGAAAGCTCCGGTTGCCAGGTTTAGGACGTCTTGGTGGACGTATCCTCTGCCCTATTTTTTTGAATTGCAATAGAGAACCGTAAAAAAACCTAGAACATTACGTGTAGCAATTTTCAGTGTGATATCTCAATTTTTATCACTGTTCCAGAGTTCCAACAAAAAAGTGTATTATTCACACCCGGACGCCCGGACCGACAGATTGGCTAAATCAACTTTTCTATTAATGCTGATCAAGAATATATATAGTTTTTGGGGATGTGGCTTGCTCGCTTCTATTACTTACAAATATCTGAATACAAAACAATATACCCCCATATCGTTATGATGATGAGTACACAAAGATATAAAAACCACAATTAAAAAAAAAAAAATCTAAAATTGAAATTTTAAATGCTCTTCACATGTACATACAAAAAGTAGGCGTGGCAGGTACATGATTGCATTACGTATTAACTAAAAAGATGAGTTCTATACAACATTTCATCTCGATATGTCACAATTCACAACAGTGATAGCGTCAAAAACTGACAAAGACATGGATGCATCTGTATAGATCGAGTCAGTTTTTGTTGCTAATCAAGAATATATATATTTTTTTTTGTGGGATCTCTAAAGCCTCTCTCTGGGTATTGAAAATATAATGTCACACCCAGGTATATTAGGGTATAGAAAGCATTAAATTATATTACATTTTAATGGCAAAAAATTCCGAAATCTGAAACGATTTAGTTACATTTGTCAATTCGTTTTGAGTAATTTTTCTTAATAAATCTATAAAGTAGACTTGCTTAATTTGTGGACCAGATGAGGGGGATAATATATACCTTTCTATAAGTTAAATGTGATTTAAAATAAAATGTTACACATACTATGAATTTTTCCAAATTTTTCTGAAAAGTTTAAGCAAAGTATCAACGACTATGGAAAGTTATTTATAATGATTTATTTGATTGATTGAATAATTTATTTACATCTAAAACTTGAACAAAATATATATGTTTACAGTGTTACCTAAATTATGACCAACTTTACTCACTGTTCCTTTTTTATATGGCAAATATAAAAAGACTTTATTTCCAAAAAAAAAAATGGCATAAAGTATGTGTAGCTTTCATTAATCTCGCATTCAACTGACAATGCATCAAATAAAGATTTTTTATGCATATACTCAATTAAGTTTATTTATTAGTTACAAGCATAATAAATTATTAATTTAACGCCCTTTTTTTCACAATCGTTAAATCACATAAAATTTATATAACTAATAATTACAGCATTTATTAATTTATTTATAGTTGATTTTAATATATTTATAACGTTGTATAGTAAAGTAAATTTGAAATATGTTTAGGGATTTATTGTATAAAGAAAAAAATTAAATTGAAGAGAATTCGGGTGAGTTTTCCTATAAAAGAAAGTTTTACTTTACAGACTTTAAATTATAAAGGCCTTCTTCTGGATGTTGCAAACGGAATGAAACACTTAGCATACCGCCATCCTATGGGGAACTTATAATAAAACATAGATTTAAAATAAAAGTCTGCAAGTGGAAGTAGAGCCTTGAAAAAATACATCAAAATCCCAAGTTTGCTGAATGCCTTTCTAAATCGCAGTTAAATTATTGATTGTGATCTTTTGTGTTATAAATTATAGATAATATTTAAAGCACTCTACAAATCATTTAATTACAACAAATTATGCTTTGAGAATATAAACTCTTTGCAAAGAAAATTACTTAAGATTCAGTTCAGCAGAGTTTTTAGTGTGTGGATTTGAAATTGTATGAAAGTGTACGTTTAACTGATGCGACCCTTTCATCAATATTCCATTTTTTCCTCATTTGATTATTTAATTGAACACTTTATTTGCTGCTAACTCGAACGAAAAATCGTTTTAAAGTTACAACATCATAATTAGTAACACCGACGAAAAAAAAAAAAAAAACTTACTTTATTGCCACTTAATTTTTATATCAAAGTAATGAAAAAATGGGAAAATTTTTGTTGCAGCTTCAAGCTAATTGTTTTTTTTTTTGTTTTTTTTTTTTTGTTTTTATTTGGTTTTTTTTTCATACAACATCACTAGCAAGCATCATACAAAGTAAATTTCACAACATCCGGTTTTTAAAAACTCTCACTCAAACACAAAGAGAATCAGCCAAGGTTGTGGGACACAATGGAATATGAAAAAAAAACAAAAAAAAAAAAAAGAAAGAAACTACATTCCGGGTGAAAATGGAAAAAAGTTTGGCAAAAATTGCAACAATTAAAAAGAAAATTTTTATAAATATCAAAATAATGAATAAGTGTAATAGTGCTCTAGAGAGAGAAAGAGAAAGAGAGAGGGTGAGGTTAAGAGGAAAACATGTTGTTAGGTGCTTATCCGGTGTAAAAATAAGTGAACAATTAAAAGTAGTGGCACTTAAATAAAAGCAACAATACAACAACAAATACTGACACGGAAATTAAAAGAGAATGACAGAGGGAGAAAGAGTCTGTGACAAAAGCACCATTTTCACAACCAACTAAAACACTTATGCAAATGTTGCACATACACCTACATACAGGAAAAAGAGCATATGCACGAAGAATTTTCACCAAAGGTTACGGAGGTGTGGGTGATATAGCTAAAAAAAAAACTGCCACCTTACAGCATACATATGTATATAATGCTTAGGTGTTTGCATGTGCTTTGTGCTAAAAACAAAAAACAAAAAAAAATTTATATATAAATTGTTGCATAAAGTGCCAAGTGCTCTTAAGTATCCGACCACCACGGCAAGCAAGCAAGTGTGCTGGCAAGTGCACAGCTGACGGCGTAACATCTCATAGTACACTATGTACGGATGTTAGTCATAACAGGTGTACTGTTGTTGTTGTTGTTGTTGTTATTATTATTATTATTGTTGTTTAACACAACAATTGTATTCTTAACAAATGTTAAGATGCTCATTTCATGCTATATGTTTAGTGTTTGTATACTCACCACATTATGGCGGGTGGTATACAATGTATGTCAGTCCATGTGCATTTGCCAAAAGAAGACTTCACGGACCTTACAAAACATCAACATCTATGTCAATTTAACAGGGTCCATGCGTCCGTCCGTTGTTGATGCGTTCATAATATGAAAATATATCGATGTAATTCAGACTGTAGCTGTATGTGTAGATAGTTTGTTATTTAAAATTTTTTTACTTATTGGCAACCAGACTCAAAATTTGAAAACAATTTCACAAGAGGCGGGATCGTATAAGAAACACGCCCACACTCTACAAAAAAACTACAATGTTTTTTTTTGGTATATATAAAATAAATATATGCCACGCCCACTGGTTCAATCTTTATTTGTATGCCATCCATTTAAGATACCTGGGTTTCTATTTAAATTAAGCAAAATTTGTCAAACTATAAAGTTGAAATTTGGTTCACCTATCGTATCGATGTGTCTTAAAGAGGGCATGGTTAACCTATCTTTAATTTACCAAAAATTTACCACCTTTTCGTATCGAATTCGACTCTTATAAGATGCAATCGGGTACCTGCCACGCCTACTTAGTATGATTTAATCAATTTAGACAAGTTTTCATTTTCACGCAGTAAATAAAAATTGATAATAATTTGAAAAGTTTTAATAACAATCATTCCATAAACAGATTTCAGCATATTTGTCCATAAGTCCGTCTTTTCTTATATTGTAAATAATTGGATGCAAATGATATTTGGGTATAATTCACTTTTAGTTAGAGCTAAAGAATATACTTGAAGTCGAAATTTTGTATATTTTATATGTTGTTTAAAAAACAAATTTGATTTCAACATCAAGGCATTGCTTGTGACCCCTGACAGCACTTTTCCGAGTGTGCTGACATTCATTTTTGTAACTTATTGTAGATTTTTACATTATTATTTAACTTGGCGAAATGCATTTTAATTATGTGCTCCACTCATACATTCGTTATTATTTGGTTAAATCTCTCTGTGCTGTGCTACACACTTGAGTTTGTCAAGTTTTTTTTTTTTTTTGTTTTTTATTTTTTATTTATTTTTTTGTTCGCGTAAAGCCCTTAAATGTAAGCACATAAATAAAAGTAAATGAAAATGTTCAAGTTGAGTGTATGACTAACATTTAACACCCTACCACGCCCCCATTTTCCCAAACAGAAGTGAATAAAATATTATTTTGAGCTTAATTTTTAAGGCTGTCAGAGAATATTTGTAAATTGTTGGCATGACTGGCAATCAATTTTCGTCCACTTTAAGACCAAAATTGTTTCTTTCGACTCAATCACTAAACTGGGAGAGTTTCAAAAAAGACATTCCAAAAAAATGGACAGACAGACGGAAATGACTAAATCAACATAAACTTTAATTTCGTTGAATTTTGAAAATTCTGCTTGATACTCCAAGATAATGCACAAACAATGCAACCAGTTATAAGACACTCGGCTTTATATAGAAACCAAAATGAAGTAAAATTCTTTTTTTTCATCATTATGCGCAAACAAAAAAGAAAAGTAAGCGGTAATAATAATGACGACAAGGACGCCTGTTACATAAAATATAAAAACAACGGAGATAGAGAGAAAACTGTACAGTTGCAATTTTTATATCTTCTCTTAAAACAGGGTGGCTGTTGATTCTACAAACATTTTTAGTTACATACTAGTAAGTACTAGAAGCCACGCCCACAATTACCGTATACAGTATACCCATGTTCTTGATCAACGTCGAAAACTGAGTCGATTTAGACATGAATGTCCGGGTGTCCGTCTGTTGTTGACTTTCTCACGGGCGTAAATGTTGAGATATTGAACTGAAGTTTTGTACATTCTAATTCTGCACGAAGATCGTTACTTGAAATGATCAAAATAGGTCAAGAGCCACGCCCATAATTGACAAAAATGTATTCATCTGCCACAAAAGTTGACACACGAACTTCAAATTTAATATGCCTATCTATAGTTATCCAATGCATCAATGTTATAAAAATGGGCATGGTCGGTTAACAGACGCGCCCACAATCAACATAAATCTATATAGCTGCCACAAATATTGACCTATGAACTTGAAATTTGGTGTACTTATTTAAAGTTAGGCCATCCATCGATACGCATGGTCGGATAACAGATACGCCTACAATAGTGGATGTGAAGAGTTGGCTTAAGATAAAATTTAGTTTTCTTACTTGTTATGGTTTTGGTGTGTGTCGAAAGCACACATTAGTAATCAAGTATTTACATAGAGTACAACAACCAAAGTTTACAGAACACATATATATGCATACAACGAAACTTATCAAAAATGTTGTCTTGCTTTGTCTTTCAACACATTTGAGAAACAAAGGAATAATAGCCAGAAATCTGGACTTTGTGTTAATATGCAGAGGATAGACATCAACATATCATATAAAACAAATCTTTAAAAATAACAGACAGTAGGAGGACAGGTCAGGAGACAGGAGGCAGGAGAGAAGTACGATATTTTTGGAACTTTACAGACAGAGAGAAAGTGCATTTATTGCAATTACAACAAAGAATTTTTGTGCATTTTTTTTTGTTTGTTACTTCTTTACGGTATTATTGTTGTTGTTTTTATTGTTGTTGTAAAGTTCCAATTTGTTTATCTGTCTATCTTTGTTTCTTTTTTTTTTTTTTTTTTTTCTTTTGAATCTTAATTGTACTGCCCTGTATATGAAGTGACAGTCTGACTTATGAGGTATATGTGGTACATACATACTCGTATACCGTATCCACAGGCCATGCAACAAAATGCCCAATTATCATCTTAATAAACACAATTTCCAGTACCATATACACATATGCATAATGTAAGACTTTTAATAATTCCATATCTACCATACATTCTGGAATTATCTTTATTAACTTGCTACATAACATATTTAGTAGATATGAATAATAAGTGAATAGGTCTGAATATTGGAGTGTATCTCTCTTCCTATCTCTCTCTCTCTCTCTCTTTTTCTCTTTAGAAAATGTATGTATATAATAAAGAATTTTCATTATGAATACCCAGAGAACAAGCTCTTAATAATCATGCTACTGCTACTGTTGTGCTTATAATTATGAAAGTGACCGAAGTCGCCATTACCAAAAACATACAAATTTATACATTTATAAAGAAATATAACCATAAAATTATATATATAAATCGATTTGTTTGAAAAAATAGACTTAAGCCACTTTCATAATCAGGGTCACATTTATTTGTTAGTATTGAATGTGAAAACTTTGTAAATGTGAAATTAATAACCTTTCCTTAATTTCGTTCAGTTAAAGTTTGATTTTTGAAATTTAGAAGGAATTACATGAAAAATCTGAGCCAATCTAGCTGTAGCGACAATCATAAATTTTTAGATATTAAGTTGAAATTTGGTAAAAATTACTTTTACTATCTATACCTAGGCAAAATTAGTTGAGAGCCATGCCCATAATCGATTACAAAAATTGAGCTATTAAGTTGAAATGTGCCAAAAATGGACGTAGTCAAGTAACAGACACGCCTACAATCGACAAAAATCCACAAAAATTGACCTATGAACTTGAAATTTCGAGCATATATTTATCGTGATCCCATTCATGAATGTGCCAAATAGGCGTGGTTGCAAAACAGACACGCCTACAATTTACAAAACACCATACTCAGCGTAAAACTCAACAAACTGGACCGTAAAACATGCACTATTTAGAAGCATAATCATATACCTGCCACGCCCACCGTCTGCAAGTACATGTGGAAGGTATTTAAGATTTGGCTTAAGCCAAATTTACTTTTCTTACTTGTTTTTATTGAGAGCCGATCGTTGTAATAAGTAAAAAAAGAGGGTCAAGTTAGGTGCTGAAGGCCCTTCATGTTTATAACAAATTTGAATTTATAAACATTTTAGGTTCTCTACTATGTTTCCGCAATTGACATCCCACTCGATAGATGCGCTGCAAGGCTTCTCATTTCAATATAAATTTTAACTGAATTTATATACATTTTGAATACTACTTCCATAAAAGAAATTAATGCACATCTTATATACTCTGCATAACTACATTGAAGCAGTGGGCGTGGAAAGCATATGTTTACGCCCTCTAATATTATATTGACCAGTTTAAATAGAGAAAGTAGAAGTGTTTTGTACAAAATTTCATTTAAATATTACAAAATTTGCGATTATGAGAAAGCCAACAATGGTTGGACACACGAATTATGATCTCTGATGTCTTCTTCTCGATGTTTCAAATGGTATGACAAATTTAATATACCCCCCATCTTATGTGTAGGGTATAGAAAAAGAAATCTTTACAGGGTACATTACACTTACATACATATATATCAAGTTGAAAATGTTGTTGGCTATGAATTCAACATATTTACCTTTGCCTGTGTTATCCACCTACATACATGTACGAGTACATATATCGTAGATAACAGTTTTTCGCATAATATCAAAAATGGAAGAAACTTGTTGTTGTTTAAATATATTATTAAACGATTAAGTGCTTAGTGCTTAAGTGCAAACTTAAACATCAATATATGTACTCATGGTTAAGTTAACGTTAAGTTAAGTTAACGTTTGTATAGTGAATGAGTGCGTAAGTGAGTGCATACATTCAGATATAGTGCAGAGTGCTTTAATACTCGTCCATACAGAGACATACGTACTTAGTATTATACATAGAATGTAAACATATACATAACAGTGCTTAACTGTGCAAAAAGTATGTGTGTGTTTGTGTGTGTGTGTGTGTGTACATGTGCATGTGCTTACGACAAGTATTATACATTAGTAGGTATAAGGTGAACTTCATTTTCATTTTATGTGCTTACATATAATTATATACCTAAAAGTGCGTGTTGGTGTAAATAATTTTATTTTATTTTTTTTTTTTAATTTAACTTCATATAAAAAAAATTATACAATATGATTATAAAAATGATTCATTTTAGCGAAATAAAGAAATTAAAAAGAAAAACTCTATAAAATATGCTTAAAGCATATAAAAGCAAGTTACGTGATATAACAGAAGAAGAATTTTAAGAAAAAAAAATAAAAAAATAAAAAAATATTTTCCCTTACGACAGCACAGCAAAAAAATTGCACAAAATTCAAATCATTGGTCTTTACCAAGTAACAGTCTACACAGTCTACAGATAACTCTACTATACTTTAGCATGCTTAAAATTAAAACAAAAATTTAACATTATTAATGCTAACAACACAATGCGTACAGCAATGAAATCATGACCAATGCAAAAATTATCTTATTTTACTTAAACATCCATTTAACGAGCATTTAAGCTAGTGAAAAAAAAAGAACAAACATAAAAATCGCAATATGCATAAAAAAAAAATTGATAATTTTCACAACAAACATTTACTTCATAGTGGTAAGTAAATAAGAAAACATGAAAAAAAAGAAAAAAAAAATAAATAAAAATAATTTGAGCCATAAGCGCTTTTCATGCCATAATTTATCATCCATTCGTTATCATTTTTTCAATATTTTTTCCCTTCTACATCTTTCATGCTTATGGATTTTGTCCATTTATTCATTTTGATTTACTGTGTGTGCAGTGCATTCCCTTACATAAAATTAACTGTTTGTGATATTTGTTCATTCTCTCTCACCACAGCAATTGTTTGTACATATGCTAAATGCTATAAATAGTTGTACAAATATAAATAAAAGCAAATGCAGGACAGAAAAAAACAACAACAACAACAACAAATAAAAATAAATGGTTGGGAATAATTTTTCCTGTGTTTTTTTTTTTTTTTTTTATTAAGTGATAAAGGAAAATGACAGAAGCGTCGTTGGTGAGTAGAAAGGGGTGTACATAGAAGTTTGGTTGCCTTAAGTCAAATTTATGGGCGTGGCATGTATATTGGAATGCTCTATATTTTAACTACTATCAAACTGCACAAGATTCTTGTTTTGTTTTGTAAAAGTTTTAGGTGTGTCCAGTCCCATTTTTGAAATTTTTAATTATAAGACAAATTTCAGCTAAAAATTTAAGAAATAATAAGCAAATATCTTTATGTATAATTGTGCTAGTTGTCCTGTCAGTGGCTGCCACTGTAAGGTTCGAATCCAGCTGAGGAAAAAAGTGAAAGACTGTTTTCAGCTGGAATTTAAACTCAGATCGGCACCTGAGTTGAATTGTAACCCACGTACAATTAAAAATATTACCATGAAAATGAAAGTTATTTCAACAACATTTAAGCTTTTAAAACGCTCTACATTATTATTATTATTATATATATGCCAGTGGGCATGGCCTGAATGCTGTACGATTCTTTTTTATCCATCATAAAAACTACGAGTCATATAACCGCTCTAAAAGCCAATTACTGCAAAAAATCTCATTTTTAGGAAATTTTAAACTTGTACACGCCCATTTTCGGAACCTCTATAGAGAAGGATTTGTATAAATATATGTACCGAATAAAATATTGTACCTCAGTTTCTAAAGACATTAGAGGACATGATTGAATTTATACACTTTGTTCCACTTCTGACCTCTAGTAGTTACCTAAAGAATAGCATCCCTAATATTACGTGAAATGGGTGGGGGTATAAGGGAGTAAAAAAAATCTATAGCTTTCAAATTAGAATTCAAACTAGACCATTTATAAGTAACATAGTAGAGAGGTTCTCCCGTCATTTCTTAGGTCAAATTATGTACATACTAAGTCACTAATCACATGCCTGCCATGTCCATCATTGTAGATGTCAAGGCTATTCAAGATTTGGCCTAAACCAAATTTAAATAAACAGAAAATATAATTAAAGTTAAAATAAAATAAAAAAAAAATAATACACAATTGTTTTAAGCTACGACTCTGTTTCATAATCAGCGTTAATCCTGAAAGGATTTAAAATAAATATTTATTGTACTATTAATAAATAAATGAAATAAAATGAAATGAAATAATTCAATTTATAAACTGGCAAAAATAATGAAACGTATTATAATAATAAAATAAAATATATGTATAAGCAAACATCTGTAATGGGATTTTGTAAAATTTATTTAATATGGAAAAGCAACAAACTGACAACTTGAAGAGGCAGTAAAGTAACAACAAACACGTATTGTTATGCAAATTACATAATGGACAAACAAAATTTAAGTGATTCATTTGAAAATACTTTTAAATATATATAAAAAAAAAAAAAAACATCAAACATTTCTGAAATTTAAAATTTTTCCTTAACATGCTTTTTAAAACGTAAAAAACTATTTTAATTAAGCTGAAATTAAAAAAATATTTATATATTAATTATTTTAATAAAAAATGTTTTTTTTTTTTACTTTTACATTCACGTGAACAATGCATTGCCACAAAAACAACAATAAAAAAGCGAAGGGGACAAAACCTATTAAAGCTTTGTAATGGTTTTTCATGCTTAAAAAAATATTTATAAAAAAAAAAAATATAAATGATTTTTTATTTTATAAATTATTATTTTTTCAGCATTCACAAAATATTCATTTATATATATTGTAAGAAAAAAAGTTGAGAAAAAATTTATTTGTACGTATTATGTGTATATTCAAAAAGTAGTTTTTTTTTTTTTTTAAAGATATTCTTTAAAGTGTGTTTTTTTCCATCAAATATTTGTGCCAAAAAATATGCATATCAGTGCCAATTGATTTTAATTGGATTTTTAGTTATTTCGTTTCATAATTTTTCTATTTTTTTTATTGGTTTTTTTTAAAATAAAAATTATAATAAAGAAAAATCATCATTTTAAATCAATAAAATATTAAATGCAGAAAAGAATGAAAAAAAACGAACGTGTTGACGTAGTGACAACATAAAAAATTATGGAAAGAAATTTATTTTTATTATTCATAAAAAAAAATATTCAGGGGATGGACAAAATAATATGAACACCATGCATTAGAGTACATCTTGCATATGTTTGCACAGTTTATGTGCCAACGTGGATTCCATTTCAGTTTACTATACGCTCCGTTATGGGAAAAACAAGCGATTGGTGAAATTTGTTTCTTTCAGATTATGAAAGAAAGCAAATCTTTGGTGTCCGGTTAACGGGAGTGTCTGCGACAAAAACAGCTGAATTGTTTGACGTTTCACGAGCAACAGTATCTACGATAATGACAGCATTCACAAAAAACATCATCGGCGAAGAGGAATAGGGTCAAAAACTCAAAGTTAACTGACAGAGACCGACGAACGTTAGACAGTATTGTGGCCAGACAACATAAAACTACCCAACTAACGGCAAAAGTAAAAGCAGACGCTCTACGAATCTATTCCGCGAAGAATTGCTGCTGTTCTAAAAGGAAATGGTGGTCCAACATTAATAAATAAATATTATGTATATGTCAGGTGTTTATATATTATTTTGCCCATTTCCTGTACCCATTAATAAAATAAAAGAAACAAACACGAAAACCTTTACAAACCTACAGAAGACAAAAGTTAGTATCGTCAGTACATGATTTATGAATATGAAGATTAACTTCAATGAATAGTTTAGTTAAAGATAGTTTTGAGTTTAGCGAAATAAACTAAACTATCGAACTAAGGTCCGTCAATGTTTAAGGGTTTCAAAATTGCAAAAAGTCTACCAAATAAATTACCTAAAAAGTGTCCTTTACCTAGCAAGTTCCAACAATTTTTTCCGCTTTGGTACGGCCAGTACTTGTGGTGTATTACATATGATAGGAAGTACATTAAACTAAATAAAATATGAAAGTTCTATTTTGCCGGAAGACTACATAGTTTATAAGATTTTAAATCGTAAGAACTAACGCATTAATAATATAATTTAGAGCTATTTGTTAATGAATGGGATCTTCTAAATCTGACCCTCACAAAATCAGGCTTTCAAATAGCTACGAAATAGGTATAAGTAAGTAAAACTTACACTACATTCTAACTGAGACCTATAACCCAAGTTCTCGAACCTAAACGCACGGCTTTTGATGAAGTCAATCACCCTCTTGCTTTTTAATACTTTGTTTGAAATTACAATCTATGGACATGCATTCATTATCCATGTCTCTACCACCTACAATATTAAGACCAACAAGCTATTCTAAGCTCGTATCAAGAAAAAAGAAGAATCACGTTACAATTGGCGCAAAAGCAGATTATTTGCAACGATTCGTAGTGTGGACTGTGATAACTATACAGACAAAGACGAAATTGTCCACACAGCAGATAGGAGCTCTGGCAAAACATTGGGTACAGAAGGGTTAATTGGATACACAAATAAATTGACAAAGAAACAAAGTTGATTACTTACGATGCCAGAAACATTTACAACAATCAACTGAAAAATTACATAAAGAGGCAGAAAATGAAAATTAATTTTACGAATTATAAGTGTGCCAACAAACGAACAAATAAACGAAAAGAAAATAATTTTAAATTGAATATAACATTTAAAAAAAATATATAAACTTTTTTATAATTTTTCATATAAACATTAATAAATATACAAATTTTTTTTTTTTTTAGATATTATCGAGTACACGGTGACATCAAAAATATTCAGTTGTCAGCGTACTGTTCCTTTTGCGCCAGCTAAGGCTGAAATGAACATCTAGAGAATATTTTTTTCTGTTTTTTTTCTTTGGACAAAAAACAAAATTCCAAAAAAGTTTTTTTACTTTCACGTAAAAAGTGCTGCTTTGATATAATATTTAAAAAAAAAAAGTGGTTAAGACAAGTAGACAAAATTCAAAAAGTCTTTTAATTAATTATTAATATTAATACCTTTGAAAATTAAATATTTTTAATACTTTATATATGAAATAATAATAATAATAAAAAAATCAATATAACAAAAAAAATAAATAAATTAACAAAATAAATAAATTCAACAAAAAATTATGTAAATTAAAAAAAATGTTTGATTACAATTAATTAATAATAATAACAACAACAGCAATACAATAACAATACATACCATCTTCGTGAGTGCGCACTATAATGGGTAGCGAACGGGGCCCGTCACCCACCGAAGTGCCAGCTAATACCCATATTTTATATTCGGTCCAACGTTTCAATTCATCCAACACTAAGTGCGTTTCATTCAGAGTGATTATGGTAGCTTCACTATCGGAACGGCCCACCTCTACATGGAAAACCTTATAGTAGATAATGCGACCATTGGAACGTTCGATGGGCGGTGGTAACCATTTTAATGATATGGTGGTTGGACTAGTAGCCTGGGCGGTTATATTGCTGGGTGGTGCACCTGGTACTAATTAAATTGGAATGGATTCGGATAATGTTTGATTTGGTTTGGGATTGTTTTTTTTTTTTTTTTTTTTTGGGTTTATAATTGAGTTTTTTTTTTTTGGTTTAGTTGATGATTGGTTTTTTTTTTTTTTAAATTATTGTAATGTTTTTGATGATTGCAAGTGATGTTGGTGGTTTTTTTTATTATTATTATTATTTATTATTTTTTTTTTTTTTTTTTTGGATACATTATAAGTTTATATGTATATTTCACAAAACAAAACAAAACAAAAATAAAAACAGCATTAGCAGGATTATCAACGGAAAAAGTCCAGCACAAAAAACCGAAAATGAAACAAAGCAATAGAAAATAAAGAAAAAAAGGATAATTTAATGGAAAATCATTTCATAATAATATAAAATATAATTTATTGGAAAAAATTAATGTTAAATAAAACCAATGGTTTATGCAATTTCTTTTTTTTTTTTTTTTTGAGTGTTTATAAAGTTGAAATTTTCTCTGCATATTTTTTGGATTCATTTTAAAGCTTCTCTCTATAAATAATTGCTTTTCTTATTAAAAAAAAAAAAAATAATAAACCAGTTGAGTGCATAAACTGAGTAAGTGTCACAAAATGAGAGAGAAAGAGAAAGAATGTTTGCCAAATAAAAGTTATTTGTAAAGAATGAATTGAAAATTTTTTTAATGGAGTTTCAAGAGGTAAACATTTAAAGAGCTCTTCATACACTTTTCATGCAATTTTTTATAAAAAATATATATTTATATGTTATAATATATATAAAAACTTAAAAAAAAAAAAAAACATTGAAAGAAAAAAAATTTATCAATTTTTTTGCAGGGAATTATTTATTTTTAAATAAATAAAAAATAAAAACGTTGGTTTTTCTCACAACTACTTGTGTATACATTTAGGCATTTGCTTTGCATAAACCATTTTTTTTTTTTTTTTTTAATTTTTACTTTCCGCTAACGTTTTTGTTTGGCTTGCTTTTGTTCGAAAGATTTAAAAAAAACATTAAAATAAAATCATTTATTAATTAAATTTAATAAATATAAAAAAAAAAAGAGATTAAAAGAAAAATTCATATTTAACTTGTGGAAAAAAAGCAGGCTTTTAAATGATTGAATATAGAAAGTTTTTCTTTTTTTTTTGTGACTACAGATGATTTACACCCATACAGTTAGAAGCTTATTAATTTCAATTTAAATTATTATACACAATCTATAAATATTAAATGACAAACGCAGCCACATTAATAATGAATTCATTAAGAGTTCATAGATAAAAAAATTTATAAACTTTAATCAATTAATTATGGAATAAATAAAATAGGTTTTTTTTTGTTTTTGTAATAATAGATCTAAAAAACTGAAAATATTTTTGCTCTAATTAACGGGTTTTTATATATGTATATATATATATATATACATATATAAAAAAATTAAGAATAATGGTAAAAAACTAATCATTTTTGTGATACAAAATCAACCGTAACAGATTTCAAATTGTTAAATGATTTATACGACAAATAGTTATTACTCCGCCAACCTGCGATTTAATTAAATTCTATGATGATGGGATTAAAAATTGTTGGAAACTAGGCATTACTTAAACTTATTTTTAATTTGATTCGATTATGGTATAAATTGTTTCGTTGAGTCTCTCATGGCATTGACGTGCCATTAATAGTTTCTCAGGCTGGTTGGTTGATGGTGATATGATGCCATTTTTGATAAATCAATTCATTTTTTGAAATGTCAATTGCTAAGCATTTAAAGTAATGTGAATGATTGATGATGTGTAAGTTTAAGAAACCTTTTATTTTTTATACCCACCATCATATACAGGGGATGGAGAAAATAATATGAACACCTGACTTAAACACTTTTATATTGTTTGGCCACAATTCTTTTTAATGTTCGTCGGTCCCTGTAAGTTAAGCCACACGCCCAAAACTGTATATATTCTTGATCAGCATCAATAGAAAAGTTGATTTAGCCAATCTGTTCGTTCATGTGTCCGTATGAAAAATACACTCACTTCCACGTTCCCTATTACAATTCAGCAAAATCGTTCAAGAAGAAAAGAAACTACAACGCCAATCAAAACAACAAATCAAATCCCTTATTGTACAATTAATTGCTTAATATGAATAAGTATAAAATTGACATTAAGAAATTTGAGATAATATTTCCCAACTATGTGGAACTGGTTAATGGTGATGGTTATCCTAGATTTGACGCATAATTCATATTCAATAAATTGAAAATTTTGAAGAACTTCAAACTTGTAAATATAAAAGGTTCATTTAAAATAATCAAACAAGTTAGTTAAAAAAAAAAAAACTTCTCCAAAGCCAAATTAAAAAAAAAAATTAAAAATAATTTGAATTAAATTAACATTATATGTCACTAATAATAATGATAATTAAGTATAATATTGCACATTGTATTTGAAAAAAAGCTTTTAATTACATCATTTGGATTATATGATTAGTGCGAAGGCACCTACATTGGTTTCCAGTTTGGTTAAAGCAAATGCAAAATGTTGAAGCAAAAAATAGAATTTTTTTTTTTTTTAAATTCTTTAACACATTTTCATTAAACGAGCAGAAAACGAATTGAATTATAGATAGCCATTTAAAAAAAAAACTGGTAAAAGGATATTTTATGAAACATTTTGTAAAACTTTTTTATAAAATAAATAAATAATAATGTTAAATATTCTTTAAAAAAAAAACAAAAAAAAACAAATGTAATTAATGAATTTAACAAAGCTCATGCATTTTATTCCTTAAATATTTTATATAAAAGTGCTCAAGTGCCAAAGTGCTTAACAATGCATAAAATTCATAGGTGCTCATAAGACTATGGTTGTGATTGATTTCATATTCATAAAACATATTACAGCGTAAACGAGTATATATTTATTATAATTATAAATATTTTATAAAAATAAATCTCTTATAGACTTTTAAGTAGTTTTTCATGAAGGTTTTTTTTTTTTATTTTTAAATTATTTTGTGTGGTTTGCTAGAAATATTACACTTTACAAAACGTTTCAATTGTTTGCTTGCTTCAGTGCCAAGTGCCGCCGATCAATGAGGTTTTTTGTTGTCTGTTCGAGTAGGTGCCATTAATTGTAAACCTACTTATATATGTAAAATTTTAAACGTGTTTTTTTTTTTAATAATTAAGCGTGATTTTTTTTTTTTATTATTATTTACAATAATCTTGTTTCATTTAAAGCGAAACATTTACATTAAATATTTACAATCGTATAGTATAACATGCAATAATGGTTATATTTTTTTTTATAATTAATAAGAATTAAATATTTAATATAAATTATTTCATTTACACAAAATAAAAAATCATAAACAAGGCACACACCTATAAAATTGTTTATGATTCTTCCACACAATTACTCCAACAGAATGAAGATGAAAGAGTTTCTGTTTAAAAGCGGGTTGTTTTTGATTTTGTGTTTTTTATTTTATTTTTAATTTTTTTTTTTCATAAATAAATATTTAATAAAAAAGTTTTACCAAAAAAAGACAATGTTGAACATAAAATAGAAACTTTGTTCACAGTTAATTTTCACAACTGAGTAAAAAATGTTTCGTTTTATAATTTTTTTTTTTAAGTCAAAAGATTGGCAAACTGTTGTGAATGCCTATGGAATTTAACTTATAGTTAAACTAAGTTTAAGAAGCCGTTACCTACTCCTCAACATTCTCTCTTCTTTGTTATAGTTGGATATTTTTCATATATGTGTAATTAGGTTGTAGTGTTTAAACCAAGGAAGCGAATGATGGAATTCGATAGATTTCGTTTAGAGTAACGAAAACTATTGCGAATTTGAATGGTTTTAGTACAAAAGTCAATAGTCTTATATGGCAAATCTCGTCTAATATTCAGTGTTATGTTATTCGATATTCATTCACGAGAATGTATGGAAATGACTAGATCTGCATCAATTGTTAAATTTATAATAATTTTTCATTAAAAACCATTTCAATTATTGTCCACACAACCGCATTAAATGTTTTTTTTGATAAGTTCCCATAGTATTATTATAACTAATTTTTTATAGTTCCACGATGGTAACAAATTACAAAATAAAGCTGAAAAGTTAGTCCATTAAACTAAAAAAAAAATAAGGAAAGATAGAGCCACTCAGGGAATGTCGCTGCTTAAGAGTATCAATACAGTTAGACATTCTTTCACTGGTCAGGAACTACGAGGCAAGCACTGGAAGGTCTTGCCCATAAATAAGAATTATACTCTAGGTTCGGTCGCATTTAGGTGGCGTAAATGGTTCAGAGTGAATACTTTTTTGCACCGCAATTTGGGAAAAAAAAATCTATTATTTTTTTCTTCGAATTGTCGTTATATAAAGCCTTTTTTGTAAGGGAAGAGGTTTCAAAAATGACTCAATTCGGTTCTTTTCAAAAAGAATCTTTTCGGGTCAAAGCATGTTTTTGTATTAAAATTCATCATAATATCTCAAAAAATAGGAACTATAGCATGCACGCAAAGTACATGGACTGACGGACGCTTATCGTTAAATCGAAAATGAAAATAAATTAAAAGAAAGTGAATCTGAATTGAGCGGTACAAGAAAAGTATCTATTTTATAAACATTCGCACAGACTTAATAGACTCTTTGCCACGAGTGATGCAGGGTATAAAAATTGAATTTTTATTGCTTGACAAAGTTTTAAAACTATTTTATGTTGTTTTGTTTTTTTTTTTTAAATAAAATTTTGATGTTATGTTATAGTTGTAATGTTATTCCCCTATATTATATTACTTGTGTGATGTGATAGTGTTTGAGTTATATGTAAATTAATTTTGTATACAAGTAAGTATTTATGTTGTTATAATATAATAAAACTATGTAAGGTATGTATTATAAAATATATTATTATCATGTTCATAACGCTAGTAAAATATGGTACGTTTACAGTAATAATTATAAAAAATGAAGAAGTAAAATTCGATCAAGCGTGATCTTTTAATACTGTACATGATCAAGTTTTAAGTTTTTGTGTAATTTAAATACATGTGGGGTCTGTAGGATTTAATGCAATGGAATTCGGTTTAATTTAAAAAACAAAACCTGTTAATAGTTGACGGCTAACGGATAAAATTCAAGTCCCTCGGTCTTAGGTAAAAGAGTAAATCTGTTTAAATTAAATTCTATCTATGGGAGGGTAAGATCGGCTCAGTGCATACAATTATATGAGTTTTCTTCTGACCGTCGATATTTAAAGAAAACTTAGAAAATGGAGCATAATTTTTTTAGAATTAGTTCTCAATTTACTAACAAAATTGTTTAAAATAACATGATGTCGAAGGAATTAATTGGCTACTGAAGGCAATTATTAAATCCATTTGGTATTAAACTAATGGGAACTATTAAAGGAAAGGACAGTCAAAAGTACACCATATCGTAAAGGGAGCATTATGTACCATGAAAAAACTGAACATCCACAGAGATTTGCTGGTCACAGCAAACTAAAACGTAAAGTGACCCTAGACTTAGACATAGATAGATAAATTCCTCACTAAAACAGCGAGCTCTGGCAAGCATCTAAGAGGTTAATGTGTTCGGTTTATATGCATATTAAGAAATTTCTTCTCAGAAAATGACTCTCTATCGATTAGTGCAGTAAAAAGTGTTTCTCATTTCAGCTATTTAAAAGTTTCTAATTTGTTATACTCTCTAGGGCAAGTGGTGTAAAGAACAGTCCAAATTAAACTATTTTCAGCATAACTTAACGTTGAACCAAGACATAGATCTTGTATCAAATTTCTTTGAGTTACAAAGTTGATATATGTTGAAGACAGAAGACAGACAGACAGACAGACTGAATTTAGTTTTGTAGAAAATGTTAGATTTAAATCGAAATATATATGGATGGGGAGACATGGAGAATATAATTATTTTATATTTAGTGTTTTAATTGGTAGGGTGTAGTGAAAAGTTTTTCGTTTTTTTTTTTGTTTAACCAAAACAGATGAATGGAATAAAATGAATACATTACCTTTGTTACTGGCATTCGTTACACACCCTCTTACATATATCGTTTCATATATATATATAAATTTTTTTTGTTTAAGAAAATATATGTAAACGCAGTTTAATTACTAAATGATTTTATACTAAAAGCCGTGTAGTAACACAAGTTAACTTTTAGAACAAAAAAAAAAAAACAAAAAAATCCTTTCATTAAAACAGTACTTTGGCACCTAATCTGTCTGTCGATTTTTTCCATTGACACACTTTGTTATTATGTATATATATAGGTTGTTGTATATAATTATAAATATATATATATATATATACATATATATATAATATGCGATATAGGGGAAAAAGAGTATTTTGTTGTTGTAAGACATAAAAAAGGAAGAGAGGAGACATTGTGAGTGCTTACCATATTGTTTTGTACGGACGGGTATGGGTGGTGTGGTGGCACCTTCACCTCTTTGCGAACGTGCCGCCAGCCATATATAATACAGAGTATCAGGATACAAACCATCAAGCGTATACGATTCCGTGTTCGATATGCGCCTATAAAGAAGAGATTTATTTATTTATTTTTTTAATTCATTTTTCTTTGTTATTGTCATAAATTAAAATAAAAATAAAAATAAAAATAAAAGGTAATTTCCTTTTCATTTAAATTGGTATCAATATTGATATTGTGGTTGAATGGTTGTTTATGGTGTGCATGTGTACTTCTACTCACTTGTGATGATCCTGATTAGCGTATGTATCATTCCAGTATAATTCATAGTGTACAATATTTTCACTGGAATGTGACGGTTTGGACCATTGCAATGTAACAGCGGTCTCGCCGATATCTGTGGCCCGGAAATTGCTCGGTTGTGATGGGACACCTGCACGCGCACACACACACATAACCGCAACATGTTATGTGATTGTTATCACACGTTATAACGGATATTCAAATAATATGTAGCCACACAAACACATAAGCACATAGCACACATAGAGAAAAATGAGAGAAAGACAAGATGAGAAAAAAATCACCATAAAGTGATAAAATAATGAAAAGAAAAAAAAAAAAAAAAAAAGAAAAAATATATAAAAATTTATTACAAAATGATTAAATTGATTTCCATTACAGTCAATATATGTGTTGTGTTTATATAACACTGCAGGATGTTTTTGTGAATTTATTTATTTACTTATCATATGAATTGAATTTTAAGTGGAGAAAACCGACACTCAGACACATGCTCACATAAACACAACAGCCAGTCACAACATTTATTATAAAAAAAAAATTCTCACATTTCAAGGATTTTATTGACCAAGCGGAACGAATGTAAACGAACGTAGGAGGAGGATTTCTACCATCATTCTTACATTGATTGATTTTCATCTAAATTTGAAATCGGGACATGTACAGCATATATGAACCAAATATAATCCTAGCTGAAGATGTTTCTTTTCGGTACAGTTCGATTGGTGTTTTGTACCTTGGTATGGACCTCGTTTGAGCCGATTCTTTAGTAATAAATATTAATTTATATCAGTCTGTAAATTATAATCGTGTCCGTTATCCAACCACTCCCATTTTTGGCACATCGTTGTATAAGGTATTTATAAATACGGGGACGAAAGTCCAACTTTATAGATCAATTTTTGATGCAAACAAATAGATTTTTGTCGATTGTAGGCGTGGCTTTTGCTTGATTTTGACCAATTTAAATAGAGATCTTTATGCAGAAAATGTAATACCATAACGCCGTTGAGAATGCTAACAATGGACGGACGCACGGACATACCTGTCTAGATTGACTCAATGTTTGATGCAGAGTCTCTGACGCCTCCTTTTATAAATGCAGTATAATTCCCATCTTATCTGAAGGGTATAAAAATTGTCTTTTTAGCTACGCCTATAATACGAAATATTCTATTCATCGTTCAACTTATAATTTGACCATAATTTGATGCACTTATATTTTATTAGTCAATGTGGTAAATATGGTTGGGGTCATATAACCGAATGCCTACAATACATAAAACAGTTTTTTAAAGAATAATCTACCTTTACTGGCTGACACTATTAAAGAGCTTCAGCAGATACCTGCCACGTAAATTTTTTTTCACTTTTTGTAAGGCGCTGCACATAAACACAAGTTTTAAATCATGTACAGATTTTTTTACATAAGTAAACAGATGTTTATTTAAAGGTAATATTTTACATTACTTGTAAATGACTTAAATATATAATAAATATGTTCTCTCTCTATATATTCCAATCCTTTTATTTTTTGCTAATTGTTATTGTAACAAGGATAAGAAAAATCAAGTTATTGAGTAAGAATAAAAAATTTGTTTAAAGAAATGAACATTTTCTTGGGGGGGGGGGAGGGGTAGTAAAGTAATAATTAATTACCAGAAAGCAGAACCCACTCGATATCGTTTCTGTTTAGTAATGAGCTGCAAATTGGGCACAAATTGAAAAAAGAATGAAAAGAACGCTTCCTCTTAACATTCATCATTAATTTCGGTCTACTATCGGGTGCATAAAATTAAATATATGATGAAATGCTTTTAGCTGGAGACAATTAAGGGGGAAAAAACTTTTAACAACTGTGAGTGACGCTTACATTTTTTTTTGAATTTTATTTTTCTTTTTTTTTTTTTACAAATTTGTCACAAATCGTTTCACACAAATCGCTTTGAATCGATAAAATGTTAGCCTCTCTCATGCAATTTACATTACATTGAAACATTTCACAATAAAACTGTATTGGACTTTGCTCCTTAAAGTAGGCAATTATTTAAATGAATCTATAAAACTATGCTATAAATTTCTAGTTGTATATGAATGCATTCGAAAATTGAAGTTGAAAGTTGAATTTATTGATGCATACACATATACGTTATTGCTAGCAAGTGTGTAATTCTATTATTGTTAAATTAAACAAAGCTATTTGTACATTTATACACACACACACACGCACACACACTTACACAAACATCTATTTGTTAAATTTATTAGAATTATATACAATCCGTATAACTTGGGTGCATGACCCCAGCCATTATTACATTTTATTATTATTATTATTATTATTATTATTATTGTGGTTGTTGTTGTTTGTTGTTATCTCCATTATCAATATTATTATTATTGTACTTGTTTATATGCGTTTATTTACTTTGAGGCCAATTTTCTACATAAACAAAATTAATTCATTTTCATTTCGTATATAAAACAAAATGTTGTAAATGAAACAACAACAACAACAACAACAATAATAAAATATCATCATTATTTAGCAATAACAGCACAATAAACGTATAATGTGTTAACATGACTAATAATAATAATTAATAATTTACAACAACAATATGTTACAATTACAACAACAAATCATTATAATTACCAAAAAGACGCTCGTGAAAATTGAAATAAATTTGACCTAAGCCTAAATGTAGCATATTTAAAAGCTTGTATTGTGACAAAAGAAAAAAACAAAAAATAAAAACAAAAATGTTTCATAAATTATGGGCGTAACTGATAGATTCGGCTTATTGCTAAGACATAACAGCTAAATCTAAGAATATGCATTAAATTTCAACTGTTTAGCTTAATTTTTAAAGGTAATAATTAAATTGTATTCGATTGTGGGCGTGGCTTTTTTTTTATCGATTTGGCTTCATTTTGCTTTTATTTATTAAAAAAAACAAACACAGAAAATGATTAAATTTGCCGTTTAAGTCACTGAGTGAAGTATTGTTATATGGCCGATACGGTTCATATTTTCCATTAGCATCCAGCATATTAAGTATTAAGAAGTAGTAAACTATCTTTATAATATATGGTTATAAGGGGAGGGGTTCTTAAAATGGTCCATTTCGGTTTATTTTCAATAAGATTTTTACAAGGATTCATCATCATCATCAGGGCTGACCGATTACAACCTTGGGCCTGTTGCAGAAGAGAACGCCACGCTGTTCGATCGTTGGGGCGCCTTCTCCAGTTTTGTACACCAAGTATTTGCAGGGCATTAAACACTTGGTCCTTCCACCGGAGTTTCGGCCTGCCTCTTGCGCGACGTTAAATCTTTATGCGACGAACTATGTCAATGTCGGCGTAGAGCTCATACAGCTCAAGATTTGTTCTGGTTCGATTTTTTCCGGCCAGAAATTTTCCTGTACCTACAAGATTATATCTCTTCAGAAAGTGATTCGAAATTGATCGATTTAAGGAAAATGAAAAGTTACTGTTTATATGGATGGACAGACGGTTATGGTTGTCTTTTCGATTCTAAGCCAATCCACACAATTAAAGAGGGTTGGCACCAATGCCGTTTAGTCGTTACAAACTATAATTCAATGGCCAGTGCGAACTCAGCGAAGCATCTATATATTGTAAATATCATAATATTGTACAATTGTTTAATTTAAAACCACAAATTTCAGGTTTGTTCTCATTTCAAAAAAAGCACCAAATCATCAAATAAAGCAAAACATGAACAACAAACAAATGGATTGCATTTCAGCGTATTATGTTTGTTAAAGAATATGCATATATATATATGTGTGTGTGTGTGTGTGCATGAATGCATGCATGAAAATATATTTTGCACATATTACATAAAATGTAATGAAATGATGATCTGCTGTTATATTAGTCGTTGTTAACAGGCAAAATGGTTCATTGTTATACACGTAGGTACGTTTTAACGAGAGTGTCTTTATATGTACAAATGTATGCAATATATGAATATTTATAAAAATGTTTGTTTTGTTTTGTTTTTGGGCAAAATGAAAACCAATAAATTTATGCAATAAAGTATGGCATAGCATTTTAGAAAGAGAGAAAGAAAGAGAGAAAGAAAGAGAAAATTACAAAACTATCCGATTTATTATGGAATGAAATTATAATCTATTGAGTTAATAAAATGAAATACATTTTTGTGTGTAAGTGTGTTTGTGTACACACAATAAATGTGTGTAGAGCACAGATTGCTAACCAACATCAGCGGCTGTTTACCTAACGATAAGCTGCAATTTGTTAGCGTGTCTTTATTATGAAAGCCATTGTTAATGTAATCGATTATTATTATTATTATTATCAATTATTATAATTTTTTTTTTTTTTTTTTGAACAATTTTCTATTCGAACTTTTTCTCATATTTTTGAAGCACTTGGTTTTTTTCTATTTCGCTTAAAGTAATTCATTCAGAGAGTACGTAAAAATTTCAAAAAATGATAATAGCAACAACAACAACAATAACAACAACATAAAAAAACGATAGAAAAAGCAAGAAAACAAGTAAGAAAACTAAATTTGGTTTAGGCCAAATCTTAAATACTCTCCACCTCTATAACAGTGGCCCTTATTCGATTTTGCCCATTTGAAATAGCGATCTGTGTGCAAAAACTAAAAGTGTTTATAGAGAAATTCACCTAAATATTTAAAAATTGACGACAGTGAGAATGCCAACATGGCATAGATGGGCACGCGGACGTACAGACGTGGCATGTACGCTTCTGTGCCCTAGACCGTTGAATTTTACCTCAGCGATGGAATTTTGCGGTTTTTGTAAATTGTAGGCGTGTATGTTTGATTGATACCGCCTAGCTATCGTCTAGCTTCAATTGTTCGTTGTTGAGTGATGTTCATCAATTGTGGGCATGGCCCAAATTTTGACCGTTTAATAAATACAAAACTAAAGAATGTTTCTGCCAAAAATTCAATATTTGTTGTTGTTGTTGTTGTTGTTGTTCTTGTTGTTAGAAATACACGACTGTTTGATTATGAATTTATGTTCTATATATATACCTACACACGTACACGTACACATAATCCTACAAATGAAGTGTACTAGGGAGACAGTCAACAAAACAGTTTAATATGCAAAATGTGTTCATATGTATATTGGATGTATATACATACATATATATGTCACATGTTCTCTATTATGTAAAACAGTGTGTATAAATGCATGTGTGAGCATGTAAGTATATCAATGTGTTACTGTTGTTGTTGTTGTTGTTGTTATTGTTTTGTGAATTTTAAAGATCACGTACGCATACAAAATTAAACATCAGGTGTACTGTTGTTATTGCTGCACACATGCCACCCTCTGTGATTCTGTGTATATATATATATGTGTGTGTGTGTGTGTGTGTATTTATGGTGTAAATTCATTCACTCTCTTTTTCACATTTGTATATATTTAACATGTTTAGTCATGCTTGAAGCTAGGTAGCTATCCAAAACAAAAATATAAACACCAACAATAATAACAATAACAACAATAACAATATATATATATATATATATTATATATGGTGTACAAACAACCCCACCACACACATCAAGTAAATAATGAAATAGACATGAAAACACTTTTTACATGTGCCACAAACCACAAAATTCACTAACTGCACAAAATTTTTGTTTCTGTATGCGACGCTCAACACATCCACACGCCCGGTCACGTTTTGACGTTTTAAAAACTTGACGGTTGTTATTTATAAACGTGCGTCTGTGTGCGTGTGTGTGTGTGTATATGTTTAACAAGTTTACGACTGTATTTAAAATAATTAAGTTGGACCAAAAAAAAAAAAAGGACGCCATGAAACGGCTGCAAAGGACAAAAACACATTTTCTATGATGACATTGTATCATATAATTATACTTTTAGGGGAAACAAACACTTTAACGCTAAATGGTCTAACAGTAGGTTATGAAGACTGAAAATGTAAAACGAAACTTTTATTTGGCCTCACAACTAAATTTCTTTACTATTTAAACGATTAGAAGGGCTTAACAAATGAAATGAAAATGTTGCGATGCTTAAAAATTGTAAACGTGGGCGTGGATGATATTAAACTTCAATTTTTCTTCTTCTTCTTCTTCTTCTTCTTAATTTCATTCCAAATTTTAGAGTGGGCTTGGCACATAGTCATATTTTTATACGCTTTACATAAGATGAAGATACTGCGTCTATCTAGACATGTGTGTCCGTGCGTCTGTCTGTTCTTCGCATTCATTTTAACTAAATATGTTAACACTTTACAATCACTTTAATTACTGTATAATACCATGTACGCATGTATGTATGCCGTGTCGGTATCGGTGACTACCATTTAACAGAAATGAAACGAATTTTCATATAATATATAATATTAACAAATTGTACATTTGTTTGGCTGCTGTCATGGTATATGGCCTGGCCGTAGTATGGCATTCAATGGTTGACAGCTGTACTGTGAAACATTAATATGTTGCACTTAAGAGGCGAATCATCTCCTTATACAGACTTAATTTGTATTGCGTTTGTATCAAATGGCAGCAGCAAGTGCAGCAGCAACACTTTTGCAATCACTTGTTAATCGACAGCAATTATTTTTGTATGTTTTTCTTTTAAAATTATTATCATTGTTGTTGTTGTTGTTGTTGTTGTTGTTGTTGTAATTGTGTACAACATTTCATGCATATTTTGCAAGCTTTTGTCTTTTCACACCATTGAATACAAAAAAAAAAAATAAAAAAATAAAAAAAATAAAAACTGCACGAGCGTAAATTCTTGGTTATAAGAGTCGCAGTAACAACATGTTTAACTGATGCAATCAGAAATTAAAATAATATTGTAAGTTAAGTTGTGCTTGTTAAATTCATTAACAATTGCATTTTTTCCGGTGTATTTCCTGCTCGTCCATCATTTCACTTGAACATAACATTTACTAAAGAGACAGATAACAAGTTTTTTTTTTCGTTTTTTTCGTGATATATTGTGTTCTGGTTGTCTTGTTATTGTTGTTTTATTTTTTAATGTGCGTGTCGTTGCCGTATTTCAAATGTCAACAATAATAACATTGATTATTCTGAAGCAATGAACAACAACAACAATAACAACAACAACAACCAGAACAACAACAATCACATGAAATATATATAAATAAAAGAAAAGGCAGAAATATTTCAACAACAACAAAATGGCCATAAAAATAAGTAAAATTATATAAAGTTAGTTCTATCCGATCACAGAAACCCTCCAGTACTTAGTTGTACAATTTATACTTATAATTAGTTTAGTAAAGGCGTGTCATTGTCATATAAAAAAACAATTTGTTGAAAAGTGTTATATGGAGGAGGGTTCTAAAAATTGGCCAAATCGATCTAAATTAAGTTAAAAAAAACGAATGTGCTCCAAAATTTTATTAAAAATTTAAAAGAAAAATAAAACTTTTTGTCATATAAAAACTGAATGAGGAGGGGCCTTAAAAATAGATTGATTAGGATCACTTTCAATAGAGCCCGTTCTGGACTCAATGTACCCAAAAGACACTTTTTTAACAACTCTTGAGTTGATTAGAATAAATACTTGATAAAACAGACGGACATAGCATAATATGATTCAGATATTGATTGTGCTACGATCGATAGTCGGTAATTAAAAAAAGGATGAAATATTAGCCGTTTAGGAAATTGTATCAATTTGTGGTGTAGGGTTTAATGATGTTGCATTAAATGAAGGATAAAACAAGAAATTATAAACAAGTGGAAATAGTTAAATTCGAACAAGTAATACCCTATATAAGTAAGTTCCAAATTATGCTCCCTTCGGGCTTTTAAAACGAAAGATATTTCTTTCGTGTACAGAAAAAAACTGAAATCTGCTCTAAAGTGTTTCTAACAATAAATGATTGGAAACATTACATACATTTACACAAACTTAATAAACTCGATACTATGATAGAATGTATGTATATGTAGATATTTAACAAGGCGAGTAGCGAGCAATTCCTTCCACAATTAAATCTTTCGTTGGTTAAATTGTTTTATAACGTTAATGGGCTGTTTAATGTTTTCTGTGTTCATGGTGAACAGGATTGCAATTGCAATTACAATTGAAATGAATACCGTTGTAAATTAAATAATTCGTTAATTTTTATTACGATCTTTGAATTTTTTTTTTACAATATTTTTTTTTTTTTTTTTTTTTTTATAAAAAAATATTCATAAGAGAAATTTTTTATTGTAATACTCCACTTAAAATGCAACTTTCAACAATTTAATTAATTTATTTTTATTATTAAAAATTTTTGAAAATATTTTCAAAATTAAATATTTACCTTGTTGTGTTTTCACCTGTACCGGTGTGGACATAGGACCGGCACCCATTGATGTATAAGCCTGTACACGAACTGTATAGATAGCATGCGGCGTCAATTCTGATATTGTTGTCAATTCACTATTATCAACCATTTGTGAATCCCAAGAGGCTTCCGGTTGATTCGGATTGGTTGTATAATATACTTTATAGCCCTGAAATTTATATAAAAAGAAAAAAATTTGTTACATTTAATCTATAACTAAAGAAGAAGAATTGAAAAAAAAACATATTTGAATAATTTTACTTTGCCCTCGTTTCATATAATGTCATTAAATGTGATATAAAAACAAGTCATTTAATTTTCTTCAGATTCGATCATTGGCCTACATTTTTATTTAATATAAATCTTAAAAAAGTTTTGAAAATTGTTGCCTACAGACAATATCTTACATTGTTGTGTCATTGACATTAAAATGCTGTACAAAAGTTGAAACATAATCGTACACTTGTAGTCGCCATATTAGATTAAGGATAATGCTACTTTGCTTATTGTATTCATCTGGGCAAAACCTTTCATTTGATATCCATATTACCGAACAGTGTTTCCCAAACTTTTTTTTTTTTATTTACTCACACCTTATACAATTGTCCTAATATTTACAAACTTATTATTAATAAATATATTCCATTCTATATATATATATATTATGTTCTATATAATATATTCTTGTTTTTATTCTTAAGATTCATTGAATTTTTGTATTTAAATATTATTGAAAATCTACATAAATTCATTGTTGTTTAATAAGGTAAAATGTCTGTATATTGTACCATATTGTACATTATGCGAAAACTTATAATATAGCCTTAAAGGAATCAGTGTATATTATGAGAGGGAATGTATATTTACAATGAAAGTTGTGTACGAATGATGATGAAATTCATTCAGGTGGTGTCGATCTCGGCAGGTGATGGCTACATACTCTATACCCGACTGTGTTTGGTTAAGTTTATTGAATTCAATTTATTGTTTAAATAACGTTATATGGTACGTTATACAACACATAAACACACACACACACACACATACTCACATATTAAAGCTTTCCCTACCACTTGTGTTTTGTTTGCTTATTTGTTGTCATTTCCTTTCAGTTTTCTATTACGTTTCAAGTATTGATAGTTTCTATATTTCCTTCATATCTACACACGTACATACATGTTTTATATATATGTATATATTTCGATTTATATGTATATGGTGGTTTCTAAATGAAGTGGTTGCTGTTGTTATTATTGTTATTAAGTTTGCAGAGTAGTTTTTGATGTTGTTTATTACGGTGTAATCTCAGTATGTGTTAAAATATTTTAAGGGTAAAGATTTTCAATAAACCACAAAATACTCGCATGCTGTACTCATACACACACACACACACACACACACACACACATGCGTGCTTTTAACATACCTATCTATTAAATTATAGACACAACATATCTAATACATGAAATTTATGCATACAAATGAACTTTTGGTAAAGTTGTTGTGATCATGTTAGTTAATGCATCTATAACATAAACACATAAACACATATATCGTGTATATAATATAGGGAAAGAATATATATAAATATATAGTAAAGAGATTCGTAATGAAATTAAATGGAATCCGGTTCAAACACTAACGTATTGTACCCATTACCTTTACCCACACATACATATGTGCAGAGAGAAACTAATTGGGTGAAAGGTAATAGAGTGGTTAGTAAATATATGTTAATAATAATGTAACTGAACATCACCTAATATTACATGGTTGCCGTGGCTGATAAAATTTACTATTAAGCACAGACAACATCTAAAGACAGAGAATAGAGAATAAAGTGGTTAAAGGAGAAATTTATGTTTATGACAATTTCTATACAGAATGGCTACAACCATACAGATATATGGTAAATGTTTAGAGGTTTTAAAGGTGACTAAAATGTTTATTTGATGTATATTCTAGTTCAGAGGTTGGCAACCTGCCGAGCGACAGTCACTTGTTTGTTATTCCGTTCAACAATATTCAGAAGAAGGTTTACAAAACGTCTGCTCTTTGGTGGCAAAAAATCGATCCAAAAAAGTTTATAGAATAGACTGAAGGTGTCGAAACTGAAGAAAAGGGTAAGGGCCATGTCTACAATCACGAAATTACCTGAAGAAACCCTTATTTGATACTGATTTTAAACTTGATTTGTGATACATACATAAATACTCTATTTTTGAAGGCGTCTATAATAATCTTAAAGCAGCCATTGAAAAATCCTGCCACTACTGTAGTGTTAGGTTTCGATAAAGTACATCATTGCTATAGGTGTAGAGCTGTATAATTGTATTTTACTGGAAAACTATCTTCTTTCAGTTTCCAACAATTGATCGCTTATTAGCATTTCGATTTCAATTAAATTAAATTAACAAATTGTCTCTTTCCTTCCTTTACCATCTCTTATCTTTTTGCTCATACACACACACACACACTGACATATGAATATCTTTAACACATCTTACTATTGTTAGCTCGTTTTGTTATTTATTAGTTTAAAGGGCAAAGGTTTAGGAGGAGAAGCCTTTATTTAGATTAAAACAAAAAATCTTTGTAAACCGAAATGGGTTGCGCTCTCCACTTCAATTGTGAAACAAATTCATTAATATGTTTAAAGGAAATATTTATTATGTCATACAAGAGCGTAACCCCTCTTAAGGTTAATATTTATCTGTAACAGCAATGAACATTACCAAGGACTCTTCGGAAATGTACTAAACGTTATTAACACCCTGCACTAGCATTACATGTGGCAAAACAGCAATTGCTGCAACACACCCTTACTTGTGTCGATCGATTTACACAAACAAAACCCGACATTGATTTAATCATGTCCGTCCGTATGTCCATGTAAATTTATGTAAATGGTTACAGGCCGCATTTTTAAAGATATTTCATGATTTTTTATGGACCCAAAAAGGAATTTCTCCCAAATGGGATCATTTTTACAACTCCTTCCCATATAAGTTTCCATTATAAAGTATTTCTCTGTAGGGCAACAATTCGCAATTCTTAATATTTTTTTTAAAGCAAAATTCAACGAAAAATAGTTAATGTTTGGCTGGGCCAAATTTGAACCCGTTCGGATCATTTTTAGAACCCCTTTCCGTACAAATATATTTCACGAAGCAAACTTATATAACAGGGCCCCACAACTACTACTAACTAAAATAATTGTAGTATAATTTATGGAGCTAAGTGATGGCTAACCGACCATTTAAAATTTTTTTCATTTTGTTTTTAATTTTCATTAATACTTACGGTCACTTGTCCATTAGGCGTTTCGGGTGGTTCCCATGTTATGACCATTGTAGAGGAGCTTAATGGTCTCACTTGTACATTACGTGGAGCACTTTCCATTTCTATAAAGTAAAGGAAAAAATTCAATAAAATTCTTTTAATAGTACAAAAAAAAGTTCTCTTAACACCTGTGTATACAGTCAGCTGAGAAGCAAAGTAAAAAGGAAAGTTTTTCACAGGTGTAATGTGAAGTTTGGGGCACATTGGACTGGTCCAATGCCAGTTAAGTATATTATCATAAAGGTTGAAATTGATGGCACCAGGCGAAACTTTGAATACTTTTTCTACTCTCTCTCTCTCTCAACGTCAAGGGTTCTAATTAAATTAAACGTTATTTTTAAAACCTTCGAATATAGTGAAAAAAGACTTTTAGTTTAAAAAAAGGCAACAATCGCTGATTTGTATATGTATGTGTGTATTTGTTTAAAGTTATAAAAGTTAATGTGTGTAATAAAACCAATAAACGGTTAATGTTGGTGTTGGTGCTGTTTTGTGAGAAGTTAAAAATTTACCGCAAAAAATTTACCATTTCAACTCAATGAGAGAGCAGACTGAGTAAAGTGAAACAGGAAGGAAACATTATTAGTTTCTATCGTTAACAATAATAATAATAACAACAACAATAATAATAATAATAATAATAATACAACAATAGCGTGTTCAATTAATTGCCAATTAAAACTGCAAAGTACACTTTTTTGTTTTTTTTTTGTTTTGCAGGCATTTTGTGTGTTATGGCAACATAATCGACCGCAATTATAAGATAATAAACGAAAAGAATAAAATAAACCACAATTATTACAATATTTTTTTATTATTATAACAAGTAATGAACAAAACGGACGAAATGTTATAACAAAAAAAAAAAAAAAAAAAAAGAACAAAAGTAAGAAAAGTAAATTTGGCTTAAGCCAAATATTTAATACCCTTCACATCTAAAAACAAAACGGGGGTTAGTGGTAGGTTTATGATTACGCCCGCTAGGAACTAGAAGTGTCTGCACAAGATTTCAGCTTAATATCGCAAAAATATACGATCGTTAGAATGCCAACAACAGCTGGACATACGGACACGCAGACATACATGTCTAGAACAACTCAGTTTATGATTTTAAATGAAAATTTATATACTTTGTAAGGCCTCTGATGCCTCTCTCTGGGTTTTACAAACGCAGTGACTAACTTAGTATACCTCCCATCTTATGTGGACGGTATAAAAATCAATAATGAAAATAATAAACAGGTTTTATATAATATTAATAATGAAAATAATAACAACAACATTGATTTACAAAATATATAAAACTATTCAAGTAAAAATGTAACACAATTTATTCGATTGTCACGGGGGGGGGGGTAAACTCTCTTTATAGATAAAAAGTTTTAATTAGACTTTTTTTAGACTTTGATGTAGATTTTGACTAATTTTTATTAAAAATTTTTGAAAATTGCAAAGTTTTTGAAATCATGTGGATTAGCTTGGAGAGAAAAAAAAAAAAAAAACATTATATGAAAAAGGAGATTGTAAAAGTTGACTACAGGCAATCCTTTAAAAGTAAGGCGTAGGGTATAAAAACTTTGCTTGAAAAGATTATAAATTTTGTTAACTTTGTCTATATAAAGACTCGCCTGTAAGTAGCTAAATAGTTGGTAGTGAATCCTGTTATTGTTATTATTGTTGTTGTTAAAAGGAAATCAAATCAAATGAAGAGCAGTTGTTTTTGATAGAACTTAAATACGAAAAGGATTGTTGAGCTATAATCCAAACAAGCACAGATGCAAGCACACTTTATACCTTAAAATATATACAAATGCAAACGCATACACACACATATATATATATATATATATATATAAACACATTCATTAACGCTTACACAAATACACTCTATAACAAGAAATTGACAGGAGATGATATAACAGGAAAGTGGGTTTTAATGTTTTCCAAGAGCTAAGCAAAAAGGAAGTATAGGCAAACAGTTTACTTTACAAAATCTCTCTCTCTCTCTCTCTCTCTCTCTCTCTCATACTTGTTATTGTCTTCATTAAAAGCTTCTTCTTGTAATCCCAATCACTGTGTAAAGTCAATTAATAACCACACACAGTCGGTTATAGTCAATGTTTACATAACACAAGCGTAAGTAACTAATAAGTGACAAACACCCTCACCCGCAAATATTATCGGGGAAAAATATATGGAGAAGAATTTCGAATAAATAAGTTTAAACAATTCCTTAAACCGTTAATCGTGTGTTTCTCGAAAAGAGAATTCCGTTCAAAATTATTTCCCATTCAAACAAAAATGAGTAAAAATACTAAAGATGACTTTGGTCAACTCTTAAATATATTCTTCATCTTCATATACAAATGGTGGGCGTGGCAAAAAGCTGACTGTCACGTCATGTTGTGTTCAAAGAGTTCTTCCCTTATCCGATGTCGTCCATTTTTAAAACTTCAATGCATGCTTTAATTATAAAAGTTCAAAGTTTCATCATCATCATCAGTACATTTTTGTCCATTGTGGGCGTAACATTGGTACGATTTTACCGAATTTAAATAGGATCCTAAGTTCCACTCATCACTAAAGTGGAGGGTTTAGGTCATAACTTCTTCAATGCTCAACAGCGACGCACCAAACCTTATAAAAAGTTTGGGAAAAGCTTATTTTCACAGTAGCCTAAGTCCATTTTTATTTAGAATTTCAATATTTTCTTAACTTGTCTGTAAATGTTTTGGCAAAGTCACCTTTGTCGCCAAACATAATACTCTAGCACCCTAGGTTTTTGCTAATTGAGAAGATTTACAACAAAGGATGTTGGCATACACTGCACATCAGCATCAGCTACAATGAATACATGTAACTATAGCAATAAATGCACACACACACACACACACACATGAAAAAAGAAAACACAAAACACAATGTGTCATCTCTCCCCCTTAACACTAGCTAAACCGTTATTATGAACTTTTTTTTTTTGTATAACGGAATTTTCTAAACGTTGCTATGCATTGACATGTGATATTAACTCAACACACACATGTGTGGATGTAGAGAGAATATCGAACGCACAAAAATATTTCAAATATTGGCGACACTTTAAAAGCATTTATTATAATTTCCGGATTAATGGTTGGGTAGGGGGAGGGTTGAAGGCGGAAGAGCGTTGTGAATGATACTCTAACGTAAACCAATTTTAATGACATTATTCAGTTTGAATAATATTTCGTCATGGTTTCACTGTGGTTGCTGTTGCTGTTGCTGTTGCTGTTGCCGTTTTAGTTCAAAACCATTTTATAGCAATTGTGTCATAAAGCATTCGGTGCATACGTGTATGTACAGTTTACAAGTTAATTTAAGGCCACTAAATCATTCGCACAAATTGGGCACAGCCAGGCAGAGGGTATAAAAGAAATATTCGACTCTTCAATATTAATTTAGTAGTTTCGCATTTTGTTTTTGTTGCACACACAACAACACCAACACTGTCTGCATATGGCATTTCGATGGAATGATTTTCAATTCAAATTATTCATATATTAAAAATTCATTCGTTCAGTCGATGATTTATTTGTATACATTATCGGTTGTGTGCAGTGTGAAATCATATTGATGAAATTTACAATAACAATAACAATAATAACAACAACAACAACAACACACAGACACAACTATGCCACCGATAATATATATTATAATTAAACAATTTAATTGATTTGGCATCGTAGAGATGAATAATATTTCAACGGGTAACTGAAGCTGTTTAAATATAAATCAATGATGAAATGTTTTATGTGGTGCATCAAACGATTTATGCTATAAAAGAGAAGAAGTTGTCAGACAGACAGACAGGCTACACCTGCAAAGTATATACATTATTTATTATTATTAAAATCTGAGACAATCCAATCCCATGTTTGCCAAGCGATATTCATTTTCAATAGATTGTAAAAAATGGTAAAAATAGTAAACTTTTGGGTCGACGCCATAAGGGATTACATGCAACAAAGCTTTGATTGAAAGACAGAAATAGATAATCTGCCATCTTGTAATGGATTATATGCATTATTATGGTAAAGTTTTACTTCTTTCATTCTACTCCTGAAGTCCTATCATTTGATAACCATTTTGTACAGATTTAGAAATTTTTTGTAATCAACTAATTTGCATCGGGCATTATATAGAATTTCAGCATTATGTCACTTGGCTTATGACATTCTACTCATCGAGCCCTTTCATTTGATACCCATATTAGATAGATTGTGAGAAGATTGTTGAATTTCTATTTTGTGACAGACGCCATTTTGAAATTTTTTTCAATATTATGTATATTGCTATAGGATATTAAACGTGGGGGCAACACTTCAGCATGACAGATTGCCAGTTATTAATGGGAGTAGAAAATTAGGCAGAGAGCAGGGATTAGTTTGTAGGACATTTTTATACTTGTACTCTTTTTATAATTTGCCTCAAATATATTTTATTATCTTAAAAAAAGGAGAAAGAAAACTATTTTAAAAAACCTCTGTTGATGTGTTGTGACTGTACCTACACTGATATTTCAAACTTAACCTGACTGCAGCTACAATAAAATTGACAACATTTACGTGAACATACAATCAATTGTGATGGCAAAGTCCACTAAATATCACCAACTAATTACTTTACACTGACACATTACAGATAAATCTGTCTCTCCCTAAACGAGTATTGTCCTTCCCATCTAACTGTCTGTCTGTCTATCTCTGTTACGACCTGGTTTCAACTCCTTCACATTCGCTAAATTTCAAATAAAATTCATACTATAGTCTAACCAGCACACTAAACGCAAAAAAAAAAAAAAAAGAAGGCAAACGAATAAATAAGTGCGGAAGAGTACGAGTACGAGAAGTTGGAGAGAGAAGTGAAGAATGGGATTAAATGCAGAAACCTCATAGCGAATGTCAAGCACATTTGCCAACAGTGTCACAGTGAGGTCAAAATATCAACAACGATAGAACAACAATGTGTGCCAAAAAAGTAGCGTTAGGTGTTTGCGTGTGTGTGTGTATTCAGGCATATTTTATAATCGAGTGTAGAGCAACTTACGTGTAACTGCATATAAACAATGCAATATGAGAGAGAGACAGATTTAAAGTTATTCTCACACTTTTGCACAGTTAGTGTTAGCGTTCGTGTTAGTGTGGTGTGGCATGGTATGGTGTGATGTGGTGCGGTGGCATTATTGATTATGCATGAGAGGGAGAGGGAGCAAACTACAACATTTTCCAACACATTCATCCATTTTAAAACATTCAAATGTATTCTGGTTCTCTGCTTATAACACAAAATTTGGGCACTTGCTTAACTAAACTCTTGAACTTTTTACACACTTTTTACACTTCAACTTAATACACACATACGTACATGAACCGTTTAAACGCGTTTCTAAAGCAAAGTTAGCAGAAGGAATTGGCCAGCATTAGTGTCAGAGATGATGAGTATTTTGCAACCTTCGTCTCATGATAATCGACTATTATTTATAAGCGAATGAATGTCATGAACTTGTGGTGGTGGTGGTGGTGGTGGTGGTGGTGTTGTAAATGCATTTTAAATGCAGATGCTGCTCTTAGGCGTTGGAAGCTTTAGCCAATATGTGCTAATATATGTAAATAAATACAGTATAGTAAGTTTGGGTGTACTCTACAGCGTGTGCAACATGCACAAGAAGTCGTTAGAAAACCTACAAAGAATATATATTCTGGATCAGCATAAAAATCGAATCGAACTGTATTGAAAATGAACCGAATTGAACTATTTTTAGAACCCCTCCTCATATAAGGTTCCTTATAATTTTTTTGACGAAATTTGTTGAGGAATAGTTAATTAGCTTCATATTTAGCTGGTCTAAATTTGGACGCGATCGAACTATTTTTAGATCTTCTTGCCATATAATGATATTTCATAAAGATACTGTCTAACAGAACTAAACTAATTTAAGGAGTTAGATGGTGTGGAGTATTAAATGGACGGGCTTGTTCGACCATAATATTTTTACTTGTTTTCTATGTAATTCTGTCAGCGTCTTTGCCAAAATGTGTTTTGGTATTAAGCCAAACTTGAATTGTTGAGTTTTTATTCTTTTTCAAATCTCTGTGTGCAGGTAAAATTTTGGCAGCAAATGTTTTTTTTTTTTTTTTAATAATTTTCTAATTTACACTTATTACTGAATATCAGCGCTAAAGATGTTAACAAAAACTACAATTTTATTGAGGATATAATCTGGCAAAGAAGAAAAATTAAACATTAAGCGTCGGAAGAAAAACGAATCTTTGGTGGTAAATTCAATCTATTCTGCAAGAGTCGTTAAAAAAAGGGCTGTTTTTACTGCATACATGCCACGCCTACTTCTTACGTATAAAAGTAGAATGTATCCGAAATTTGCTACAAATTTTCCTTAACATTATAACAAAGTGTAGTCTGTTTATAATTTCCGAGTTATTTGTTTTATTTAAAAAAAAAAAAAAAAAAAAAAACTTTTTCTCAGCGGGATTTGAACCCCTGTCCTACAGCATGAAGAGTTTACTAAGACAATAAACTTAAACGTAAACTTGTTTTATTTTAAAATAATCACCAGCCTTGAGATATACTACACTTTTTCAATAATACAATAACGGTTTTAAACAATATATTGTGAATAAATCACACGTCACACAACTATGATTAACATTGTTATACAAATGATTGTTTAAGAAAAGATTTTTATTTACATGTACTTAACATTTCCTTTTGTTTCGTTTCAGTCTTTCTCTGTCTCTCTCTCTCTCTCTCTCTCTCTGTCTCTTTCACTATTTGACTTATATATAAACGCATTTGTTACGCATAAATTGCTTTTTATTATGGGAATTTCGTTCCTTTCTACGTAGTTTTGGTGACAAACCAACCTGGTCTCGTTAAAGTAACACAACAATTACAACAACAATATAACAACAACAACAACAACAACAACAACAACACATTGTACTATACATGCTGTACTATATGTACACTCTCTGCGGCTAGACCTGGTGTGTATATGGTACACGCACGACAATTGTGATTGAACGTGAAAAATACAAAAAGAAAAAAAAAAAAAAAAAAGAATGAAATGAAAACTTTGAACTTTTATTGCTGCAATTATACTTATCGTACAATGTACAACGTGTATCTGTGCTGTTCTCTAACTGTTTGTTTGCGAGTGTGTGTGTAGTGGCATTTGCCAAATAACATGTACCCACAACAAGACGACGATAACGTAGTTCCTGCCGTATTTTACTTTTGTAAAGTTGAACACGTATTGTTTTTAGGGGTTGGGAGAGGAAATCTCTTCCGTTTTTCTCTTTATTCTTGTTGTTGTTGTTGTTGTTGTTGTTGTTATATTGTTTGAAAGTTGCGACTTTTTTTTTTTTTTTGTGTTTTGTTTTCTTTTTTTGATACATATACACACACCAGTGATTTGATTGGATACGGGCATGTTTTGTGTTTGTTGTTTGTTTGTTCAGCAAAAAATCGCTATAAATTACCGATCAAATAGTAGCAATAACCTGATGGCTGGCACTTTGATGCAATTTTTGGTAATAGTAGGTGTGCGTGTCATCTATAGTTGGTATTTTATAGATATAGTTGGTAGTTGTAAAGTTATTTTTGTTTGTGTTGTTGTTGTATATTGGTGCAACACTGATGATGCTCAGTGTAAATAAGTATTTGAAAGAAATTTTATGTAAAAATTTTAATTTAGTTTTCTTTTCTAAGAAACTTTTTAAGGGACAACTTTTATGCGCAGACTTTGAGTGAAGGCATAAATAAAATGGCGGTATATTAAGTTTGTCATTACAATTAGCAACAACCAGAAGAAGAGACATGAATATCTCAAATTTTATTATAAAAGAATGTCTGCCCGATCGTCTATTATGCGTTGTAAATATTTGTATATTTGTAGAGCTATGAAACTGTTTAAAAGGTGTAACGTTCGATGAGAATATTTCCCAGTGTTTTAAATGAAGTTTAAATTTTAATTGTACAAAATATTCCCCAGCCCCAGCCACACTCACACACTATTCTTTGTGGTACTGTAAATGATATTAGGTATCAGAAGAATCTTTTACACCGCAAGGGATTACATTTAATTATATTGTAGTTTGTTGCATTTTTTTTTATTCACTATCAGTTGCTCGCCAGTTAAGCTCTTTTGTTTGATTTAAAAGTTTTCACATGTAATCCATACTTTATGGCTAAAGATCATTTAATGGTTGTTTTTTAAGCGCCCACTGCATTGTGCATATGCCCGGCAGCTATTAATTAAACTTTTGTTTTTGTTTTCCATAAAAGTTTTACATTTCAATCCGTTGGCCAACCATAAAAAAACCTTAAAATTTGTATGAACGGTAAAAACTGAGAGCAGAGTTTGTTAAGATTCAGTTGCTAACGAGCCATTTTCAATCATATGATTAAGTTTTGTTTTTGCTGAACAATAATACACTACGTTAGCCCCACAACTTGTGTTGCAATAATAATTATATGATCTGCGGGACATCTCAGTCTAGCACTCTGTTGGTGTTTTGTGTTTAAAAATATTTTACAACCTTAAGCATGTTATTGGCTGTTATTTTAATGAGAAAAACAATGTTCTCATCATCATCTATCTCTACCTCTCTCTATCTCTATTTGCGCTCTATTCAAACTTCACCTATCGTGGTGAATATGTTAAAGCTATGGTGTTTGTTGTTTTTGTCATATTGGCTGATTATAACATCTTGTAAGAAATAGTGGTGGGATCAAAAAATGATCGAAAAAATTATTTCGATCATATATGAGATTTTTATTTTTAATTATCATTTATATGATGTCTGTAAATTTTCAATTGATCGATAAAAATTTTTTTGATCAATTTTTTTTTTTTTTATAATTAATTCAGACTGTAAGGCCTTGCATTTACTACAGACTATATTTCCTTTTGGGATGTTGATGATGCGATGATTTAATAAATGGATTCAATGCCAGTGTGCATGTGTGTAATAATTGAAGTACAAGAACAATGTGTGAGAAATGTATTCAAATGATGCGTAAACAGTTTTAAGGGGTATTTGATTTTATTTGAAAAACTCTTCCACCCAGAAGAGCCAACCAACACCTTAAAACAAGAAACGAGTTAAATATAATCTCTGGCATAGAGCACATATGTGAATTTTACAGTTGCCATGGCATCCTCCTCTACATCATCAAATATGGGTTCTTAGGTTTTATATTTTGTTTGCTTTGTTAGCAAAACGGAAACCAGTCAATGGGTTATGGGTGGTGGGTGATGGGTCAGAATAATTGCAGCAATCATATGTTTGGTTTTTATGAGGTTTTAAAAGGTGCTTTTTACTGTTACCTAAAGAGATAGTTAACTCTCATTACACCATATATGATAAGAAAGAGAAAGACAGAGATACACGGAGATAGAAATAGAGAGAGGGAGGGAGTCTTAAGTTTAAAGATCATTTCAATAAAGTGCTACTTAGACCAATAATATACGTTTATATATATAAAGGATGTTACAATACTTACTGGCTCCACCATATGTAAAATCGCCTAACATAATGGCCGAAAGGAATGCCGTAATGTTTCACAGTTTTATAGAAATGGAGAGAGTATATAAGAGGTTGAAAAGAGATAAAGACAAAAGAAAATGGATTTTTAAGTAGTGAAAACATTTCACAAAAAGAACGCTAAACTGTAAAGGTTTTAAATGCATAAAACTCAAGGATATAAACTGTAACAAAAACAAAACAAAAAAAAAACCAAAAAAAAAAAAAACCAAGAAACCAAAAAAGAATCGGTAGTAAAATCCTTTTAGAGTTAAAGTAGCAGCATCATGAACAGAGTATGGTAGGAATAGAAGAAGAAGAAAAAGAAGAAGAAGAAGAGGAAGAAAAAAACGACAACAAAGAAATTTGAATTTTTTTTTTTTTTACGATTATTGAGTGCAAACGAAAACTGTTATAAAAACAGTGCTCATAAAAATTATATTATAATACTTAAAAATAACTGTTATACTTACTTGTCTCACCCGTCGTACAAGTGGCTGGCACTGAGGGCGGTCCCCGTCCAATATTATTTACAGCAATCACATAAAATTCATATTCCGTGTATGGACTGAGTGCACGCACCACATAAAACATGGTTATAATGCCACTAATCTCACTAAACGCCTACAAGTAGATAAAATGTAATATGTGCAATAAGTTAATAAAACATGTTTATGTAAATAGGGGGTGTGGCTGAAACATGATGACGCCCTCTGACACTGTATGCATTACGTCTTCGAAGTTTCACGCTGATTAAAGGTGTTTGTAGATTATAAGCGTTTCTGTTATTCAACCATGCCCATGCGCCAAAAATGGGCGTGGTCTAATAACCTAACGTACAACTTGACTTAAGCAACCTTAATCGTAGTATATTCACGATTAGAGGAAGTCATCATATCATCACTTTTCATGCCGATTACGGCCTAAGCCAATATTCATTATTCTTGCTTCTTACCTGATTAGCATTTTTCGGTTTATATTGTATCACATAATATTGCAAATCTTCGGGTCCTTTGTAGGACCATTCCAATCTCACCGAGGTGGCGGTTACTTCAGATATTTGTACATCTGTGGGTGCTGTTGGCAATGCTATATATAGAGACAACAATAACAACAATTAAGTATTTTTTTTTTTTTTTTTAATCCAAGCAACTGGCTATCTGATTAACTCTCACTCTCACTCTCTCTTTCTCTGTCTTTCTTATAAACATTACAAACTTACATTGAACTTTAACAACAGCTGTTGCCTCGATCTGACCCAATGATGAGGCTGCTATGCAGGTATAATTTGCACTTTGTTGTATATTGATTAATTCCAAAATGTTACGACCAATGGGTATATTATTTTCAGGTGTTAAATCTTGTGCACCTGGGGAATAGTAAACACAATAAAGACAAAAGCAAATTGAGTAAAAGGTTGAAACCGTAGCAGAAGCAGTAGGTGTAGTGTGGACGTACGTACAATACAATACAAAATGTGCAAGTAACAATGACACAGTGAAGGGGAAGGGGAAGGGGGAGGCGGCAAGAGAGAAAGATTGTTCTCCATAGTTTACTATAAACATATAAAGTATAGTACAGCATACACTGCTGTGTATGTTGGTATGTTTGGCTTTTATGCTGTGTGCATAAAGCCCCAATACCTAAGATGATTAAATGAACCTTATAATTCGTAATGAATGGCTCTGTGGTGAGCTATTGTATGGTTGTGTGCGTGCGTGTATGTTTGTATGGTGGTAATGGCAGCATTCTTGTGCCTGGCATGTTCACATTACTCATCTCATGCGTTTCGGTGTTTGTGTGCATACATTTAATGAAATTTACCTTTCATCCATTTGACATGTGGCATTGGAGAGCCCACAGCTATGCATGATAAATTCAAGCTGGAGCCCAACATCACTTCATTAATAGGCTCTGGTGGTCGACTGAATGTGGGCGGCACCCGTCGCACTTTCACATATAAATTTGTGGCTTTCGAATGTTCCGTACCCACCGAATTCTCAGCGACACACTCATATTTGCCCTGGTCTTCTTCGCGGCTATTTTCAATTTGTAGGCCACCTGGAACAATAGCAGAAGCAAGGAACAGAATAAGAATACGTGTAGAAATAAACAAGAATAACTATTAAAACTATTTGAAGTAGAAAAATATTCATTTTGTTTATTAAAAAAAAAAAGAAAAAAATTAAAAAATTGCTCACATCGCACTAAGATTGAATTCGGCTTAAGCCAAGATAAAGACAACTTTTTATAATTTTTACCCTTCACAGTAGAGCAGGGTTTACTAAGTTTACTATGTAAACCCTGTTGCAAGCAAAACCTTGTAAGTGTTGCTTGCGACTGATCAGCATCAAAATATACATACATGTCCGTGTCCGTGTGTCCGCCTGTTGTTAGAACTACTACGTTCTAATTTGACACGCCCACATTACACCAAAATATATCTATGACTCACATACAATTAGTAAAATTAGCACTTCTAACCCAAAAATTTATGCAGTAATAGAAGCGTAAGTTGTTACGTTTGACCTAAATGACCAGCCACGCCTCCTCTTTCTATATATGTGTACGTGGATGTGGAATTTAAAATTCAACTCTAACTCTAATCTGAAGATTATTCCAAGTACAAAAGAAGGGAAAGCAGTCAGCATAGGACATACGGACATGCTTAAGGGATTCATCTTCGATTGGCGTTAATTTGAAGATTAATCCAATGTAATAAAATCTCTACTAAAAACAGAAACATGTAAAAGATTTACAGTATTTTAAAAACGATTTTGAAGAAATATTTTCTTTCATTTTATTTCCCTTTTAAATATATGTGCATATAAAGCTCTTAATAGCCTGTAAGTTTATGGAACCATTATTATCATTTACACACACAAGTTTTTTTTTTTGTTTTTTTGTTTTGTTTCGTTTGAAAATAAGAAATTTTATTATTTTCTTTAATATTTTTTAACATAAATTGTTCTGCTGCATTACGCACATACACACACACACACACACACACACACACACATACACATAAACTATTGCATTACATATTGTATAGGTATGTATATATGTTACATACAGTCGCATGGCATTGTGTTGGCAACATATGCTTTTATTTATATTTGTTTTCAACTGTAATGCATATAAACGTATGCAGCTGTGTGAGTGCGAACCATATTTTTCGGTCACATATTTCTGTCATAAATTTTCGCATTTTGTTTTTTTTTTTTTTAATACACACATTCAAGCACTAAAGTAATTCAACGTGTAGGGGGTTCTATCTGTCTCAGGAATACTTTTAAGGGATTAATAAATTTTAAAAATCTTTAAAATATTTAACTTTTAATTTTAAAAAAATTATGGTTTTTTTTTTTTAAATAATAAAAATTTTAATATCAAATTAGTTAATTTTTGGTAATTAAAAAAAGTTTGTTGAAAAAATTAATTTTAAATTAAAAAATATTTTTTATTATAAATAATTTTTGTTTTTAATTTTTATTTTTTGAAAAATATTTATTGTTGGTGTAATTAAAAAATAAAAATTGTAATCTTAATTTTTAAGGACTAATTTTTGATTTAAAAAAAAAACGATTGTTTCAAAAAAAATTAATTTCAAAATAATAAATGTTTTGTTTTAAAAATAAGTAATTTTTGTTTTTCATTTTTGGAAAAAAATTTATTTTTGGTGTAATTAATAAAAAAAAAATTAATTTTAAAAATAAAAGTTACGAATTAATTTTTGGTTTAATTAATAAAAATTTTAATTTCAAAAATAAAAATTTTAATCTTAATTTTTTACGAATTAATTTTTGATTATTAAAAAAAACAATTGTTTTAAAAATTAATTTCAAATTCATAAATGTTTTATTAAAAAAAAAAAGTAAATTTTTAATTTTTGGAAAAATATTAATTTTTGGTGTTAATAAAAAATAAAAAAAAATTTTTTTTTTTTCTAAATATTTAATTAAAAACATTGTTTGGGGAAAGGAATGCCCTATTAGAAGTGTACATTGTGGCTAAGTTGGTATTGACTATACCAGACTATGCATACATTGTATACGTATAACAAAATCGATTCGTTTGCTATTTGCCACAACTTAATTTATAACCAATATATGTATATTGAAGTGCTTTTTATATAGAGAGACTTTTTTATGGTTATGTAACGGAGCAAAACTGCTAGAGCAGTATATCCAATAATTGAAAGGGTTTGTAATACAATAATCTTCTGTTTTATTATAGCCAAGAAATTGTAAACACTTTTACAAGGGATTTTGTCCATCCGTCTGTCTATTTTAAAGCGTCAAAATTCAGATTAAATTATTGATCAAGTAATATCCGTTCGTGTTAGAACGCTTACGATAGAAAATGGTGTATATACCTTATGTTTCTACTTTCTGCAGAAACTTAAATGCCATTTAAATTGAGCTTAAATCCATCAGTTATAACAATGAAGCTGCTGAAATTTTTAGAATCTCTTCCCATATAAGGTTTCATTAGAAAGGAACACTTTTTATTTTTTTGGCAAAATTTGATAAATTTAATAATAAACTAAAACCAATTTGGACTCGTTCGTACCATTTTTAGAACCTTTCTTTGATATTTCACGAAATGACTTCTATAGCGTTTGCCTCACAGTTACTCATAATTTGTGAAACCCCTCTTTTTTTTTTTGATATTTTACTAAAAGAATGTTAGGCAGCTTTGTCTTTCTTTCTTTCTAATCAATTCTCTACAAAAAGTTTATTTAAAATATTTTATAAATGATTTTCAAATCAAAAAAAAAAAAAAATTATCAATGTTTCTCTCTTTCTCCTAATAATGCAATACAAACAGAACAAAGAAGAAAAAAAGCCCATTTTATTGTCAACCCTCTTTAAACATTTCTAATATTGAAACATTGTTAAATGTTTTTCTTCTTCATCCTCTTCTTTGTCTACTTCAAAACAACTACTCTATGCCATGCCCAGTCTGCACAATATTAACACTCAAGTTATACGCTAGTAAAACATACTTAACGTAAAATGTTTACTCACATATATAACTATGAAAATAGAGAAGAAGAAGAAGAAGAAGAAGATGATGTAGAACATTTATTAATGACATTTATGCTTTAAAATGGAAATGTGACAATTTTCAAAAGAATTAACCTTCAGAGCTCATAATTTAAACATTAAATATTGTCAGTGTTGGTTTAGATTTTACTGGTTTAGGTTTTATGTTAGCTTCAAAAAAAAAGGCACCAGACAGTTGGCGGCAATGTTGGTAATTAAATTAATTGGAAATAATTCTCTTGAAATGTTGTTGGGGGAGAAGGCGTAAAGACAATTTATTAATTTATTAATTATTTATATAATCCACCCAGTGGATGGTTTCATTAAAGGGCAAAAATTATATTTAATAACAACCGCAGTACAATTTTTTTCATTATTATACTGCTTACATTAGGTTAAGTGGTATATTAAGTTTGTTGTTTCATTTGCAACACCTTGAAGGAAACTTCCGGGACCCCTCCCGTTCACACCGTCACAGTGGAAAAGTTGGAAATGTTAAGCTGAAACAAAATCAGTTGAAAGGCAAGACCAATCTCTATATATGAGCCACAAAAATGGAATGACAATGTTGAACAAGTTGAAGCGTTTCCATTAATGTGTCAAAAATGGGTGGGTTATCCTAAACAGACACATCCACAATGTATAAAAAGTATACTCAACGTAAAATTTGACTTGCAAACTGATACGTAATACTTAAACTATTAGAAGGCGTAATCACATACCAACAACGCCCACCCTTTGTGTATAGATGTGGAAGGTATTTAAAATTTAGTCTAAGCCAAATATAGTTTTCTTTCTTGTCTTGTATTAAAGTCACTTTTAAAATACAATGACTTTTATGAACTAATCTTTACTAATCCCACCAAACTAATTTTATATGTATATGTAGGGTATTAAATGACCGAATAGAACTCACTAATGATGTTTTGTTTTTGCTTTTATTATCTGTTTATGCAGTACTTGATTCATTTATTATTTATTATGATTAATAAAACAGTTTATTAATATTTCACCGCAAACCGAGTTAAAGGTAGTCTATGGTTTAATAGTGAAGCAGCTGTTTGACCGCATATGTTAACACAGCTGATCTGACATGATAATCATAACAAAACAAACCGCAAATATTGCCTACATTGTGGCTGTTTAACAAATACCATATTAGATTAAACAGTCATAACAAAAAAAAAAAAAAAAATTTATACAAGAAAAAACGTAATTAAAAATAAATGCAGCACAGTTGGTAGGGAATTAATTAAATTTCATTATATTGTACGTACGTACAACCTCCGCTTACAATATTTTCATAATTTTAAATAAAAGTCAATTAAATGGAGAAATTTTATACAAATTAACGTTAACTCAACTTATATTAAGGCAATAGCTTACACTGGCGGTAGCTGGAAGGTAAAAAAAAAAAAAGGAACGCAAGGAAACCTACATTGAACGGAAAATGGAAATTACTTTCTTACCTCCGAAAAATGGCGGTATTATGCTTCATCTTTATAGGGAGACAGGTATTGTAGATGTAAAAGAACGAAGAAGGAATTAAATTAAATTTGAAACCAGATAAACAGGCTTCAGTACTCTGTTACCTACGTGAATAAGTACAAGTGAAAATGTTTAAGATAATCGTGTATGAGATGTAAAGGAAAAAGGAATGGGGGAAAAAAATTTTCATTTTCTTCTGGATTGCAGCCAAGCCAAGCATTGTAGGTGAAGACATTATGGTATATGAACCGAAAAACAAAGGTTTAAAACGAATCTGTAACCAGTTATTGGAAAAAATTTTGGCAAAGAAAAAAAGTTTTCCTTTATTTTTGCCTACTTCTTGAACAATCTCTTACACTATAACCTCAACATATTATCCAACTAAACGTACTAAAAATGGTTTTACAAAAAATGAGAACAAAAAAAAAACAAATAGCGGAAAGCTGTAAAAGTGTTAAGGAAGGTAAGAATTTGATAAAATAGAGTGAGTGAACGGAAGAGGAAGAAAAATTCAATTGCATTCAACTTTTTTTGTTTTTTTTTTTTTAATTTAAGCAATGAAATATGTATGCGGCTGTTGTAAGTGATACAGACAGCCGGCACAAATTGTCGCTAGTTGGCTGTTGGCTGTTGGCTGTTGCTCCAACTACAACTACACAACGGTACATTTTGGTGGATGATTTGTTTGGCAAATTGGAATTTTAATTGTCTAAACGGCAATCCTATCACGGTAACCGCCACGTAACTGTACCCACAGACAGGGAAAAAGAAGAACACTAAACTAAATCTATGGAAAGCATTGAAGCATACTTTCGAGGATAATGAAATTTTTTATAAAAATTAAGTATACTGTGAGGTGTTAATGTATAAAAGTGGGTAAAAATCATTTAATTTTTCTTATAAATAAACTAAATTTAATTTTGTTCATTTTTTTTTCGTTTTTTTTTTTTTATGTAAAATTTTTTAGTTAATATTTTTCGCTATTATTATTTTTACTTGCTAATAATGTCATCTACCCTTTTAGTATCACAAGTACATTTCTTTTAAAGAACAAAAAGAGCTGAAATTTAAAAAAAAAAAAAAGTGTGCCATTATACGCTATATGATATGTGCCATCATTCACTACCCATTTTATTTCTTTTACCACTATACTTTTCGGTGTTATGCATTTACATAAAGTGTAAAACTAATTAGCATAAAGTAAGGTTAGATAGAGCCGACTATAACTTTTTACCCACTTTTTTTCTTCTTCTTTATATTTCTCTAATTAAATTATGACAACAATTGCATTAATACAATAATTTCATTTCTTTTTATATAAATACAAGTCTGTTCACATAAAAAAAAAAAAAAAAAAAGGGAAAGCAATGAAAAGCATCCAAAGGTATAAATATTTCACAGTTATGTTACAGTAGACAGTTACAATATTTTCTGTTTTTTTTTTTTTTTTGTCTGTTTGTTTGAAAGAACAACTCTCAGACGTATGTAATATAAAATGTACATAATAATGAAATAAGGAAAGGAAAGAAAACAGAAAAGGAGGAAAATCAAAGAAAGAATTGAAAGGGAAAAATTATAACATTCACAGTATTTTAGCAACGTTGGGTCTTCTGTAACGAGTTATTGTGTGGGTTTTAGCGGATGTTAAAGATGCACCATAAAAAACATACACAAACATACATACATGCACATATAAAATCTAATTTATATATATATAGATGTGTATGTTGTTGTTATTGTTGTTGTTGTTGTTATAAGAAAATGACTGCACCACGGAAGTGTGGTGCAATTGTTAAGTACCAATGTTAGTTGCTACGCTGTGCTACGCTGTGTATTGTATGTATGTATGTTTTGTTGTTGTTATTGTTGCTTAACATGTTTCTACTATTTATAGCCTTTGGCAGTTGTTTCGTTTATATATTTTTTTTATTATATTTATATGGTGTCGTCATGGTCGTGGTCGTCACCATTTATATTGTACTAAACCGCATGCCACCTTGGCCGAAACGTCATCAGCGCGACCAACACCAACACCAACACCATCATCAACTTCATTGTCATCGTCATCAACATCATGGTAATGGTTGTCATTATTGTTGCTATTGTTATTGCCCATGCCGTTCACCATTCTCGCCATTATTGTTATTGTTGTATGCGTACGCATATAATGCATTGTTTTATTATGTGTTATTCATGCCGCTATATAAGTACAATACAATACATTGTCTCTTTTGTTGGTTTTTTTTTCCCCCCATTCCTTGTGTCGCTTATGGTTCTGCTTTATAGTTTTTTTGTTACATTCACATTTTCTTGTTTAAGTTTTTTTTGTTTTTTGTTGTTGTTGCCAACTATAAGAAAACATATTGTCTCGTGGTTTGCTATTTAACTGCGTTTTTTTTTTTCTTTCTTTTTTTCATTACAACTCATAACTTAATGTTGTTACTTGAAAAGAAGTTTTAATTACATAAAATGAAGAATATTTATGTTATACGTGTACGTGAGTTAAGTGTATGCTGTAGCAGTAGATTAATGTGAGCCAAAAGGTATACTACGATTTTCTTTTGTATAAATTTAAGTAAAATATTTCAATTCCACTACATTTTAGTAAATAGCATATGATGGCACAGTTGGGAAATATGTGTGCCATTATATGCTACATAAAAATTTTCATTCTTTTATAAACGAAAATGACTTTTTGCCATATGTATATATAAAAAAAAGCAGGTTACTTAAAAGAAAAATTTCTTATTTCCCGTAACTTTTCATTAAAAAAAAAAAAAAAACAGTAAAATTCGTATCCATCGCTCTTTGAGATACAAGAAAAAACTTCTTCTATTATCTGCTAATCTACCTCTTTTTTTTTTTTAAATAAAAATCATTATAGTTATAAAAGAACCTCGTACCCCTCCTGATTAGAAGGTTACACTAGAACGTTCGACTTGTCCGTATGCCCATAATATAAAACATATAAGAAAAGAAAATTTAGCTTAGGCCAAATCTTTAACAACATCCACAATAGTGGGTGTGGCAGATATATTTATATATATATATTGCGTCCTCGAAAAGTGAATGTATTATGTATCAGCTTGCAAGTGGATTTTTACGCTGAGTATAGTTTTTTGATAATTCCAACAACAGACAGACAAACAGAAGAGCACATATATCTAGATCGATTTAGTTTTTGATGCTGATCAAGAATATAAATACTTTGTAGAGTCTGTGTATAGTCAGATAACAGATACGCACCCAATTCACGAAAAGCTTGATTTGTCTATAACGAATAAATACTGAATAGGAGGAGGCGTGGGCCAAGCCCACTAAAGCGGAGGATGTTTAAGATTCGGCTTAAGCCAAAATATGATTTTTTACTTGTTGTTTATATCAGTCATGCCACCAAAAAGTATGCAACAGCTTGTCTAAACAAAATGATTACATGGCAGTAAATATTATGACAGTACAGACAGTAGAACTTTGACTATATTTTCAGCAAACTATAAATTTTATTGAAAAAAAAAAAAAACACCTTTTTTTTTTTTGTTATTTGTTATATTTTAATGGTAAAACAATCACATTTTTACAAGTATTCTATTTAGAATATTTTTAGGGCTATATTTTATAAAAACTTTCAGCAAACGCAACCCGACTGATAGACGTGTACAAGTATAGCCCACCATAGTTGTATTTGTATATATTGTAGAACACGAAATCGATATCATAATATAAACGGTTTTTTCCGTTTTGTTCATGTATTTTTTTTTTTTTCAACTACTCGGTGGTCTCGACTAGTTTTATTGATATCAAGCCCACCAAGCAAGCTGGCAGGCAGGCAGGCAGGCAGGCAAGCATCAATTGTGTTACAATAGAACATTTTAAAAAAAGAAGAAGAAGAATGCATCAAGCCAGGCCTTTCAACTGGTGATATGTGGTGTTTTGGTCAACATTATATATCACCATCAGCAAACTCGCCACCATAACCCTCGTGCTGCTTTTTAACTCTCAACAATAACAAGGATGGCTCCAACCACCACCTCGACTACCGCTGATGGATTATCTTCATACGTATACTATTTAGATGTGTTAGAGGGGGGAAACTGCAGGCACCTATTTTTTTTTTTTTTGTATTTGAAACATATTTCCCGTGTGCGTGTACGGTTTATTGTGTAAGTGTATACAACAGAAACGGGAAACACTAGATGAAGCTGAAAAATGTGCTTGCAGCTCACTGGGGCGACTCTCGAACGGTGTGTATGTTAGTGTTAGTGTAGTTTAGAGAATATATTGTGCAACAATAATAATAATAACAACAACAACAACAATCGTACAATATAACCATTAAAATGATTTAAAGTGTTAGTCAATGGTTATGTAAAGTGTTCATGCGATATTGTTTGTTCGTTTATCACGAAAACCTCTGCATTTGTTATGTGCACTTTTTTGTTTGGCTAAAATATTGTACAATACATATATAAAAAAAATTGTTTAGATGCTTTGTTGTAGAACACCAACATGACTGCCTATGTATTGTATTTAATAGATTGCACTATTTATGGGTTTATTTATGACTATACGCCTTGATGCGATTTGTTAAAGCTTCAACGTCAGCATGATTTGTTGTATAAATAATTTTATATAATTGTATTTTTTTTTTCTTGGCTTTGTTTCGGTTTGCTGTTGTGGTAAATTTTTCATTTATTAACAATTTTTTTTTTAATTTTTTTTTTTTTTTTAATGTAAAACTAAATAAATCTTCCAAAGTTTGCTAAAGTAAAAAAAAAAATAAGAAAAATCTGAAAAGTAGGCAGTATGTTGTGCTTTTCACATGACACCTTAATATAGGCAATTATTTTTTTATATATATTTAAACTACTAAAGGTAAACCCATCTCTTTTATTATATCAATCGATTCAGAATAACTTCATGAACAACTTCATGAACTGGACTGTCTGTCCAAGTCATTTTGTACGCAAGCTATAGGTCGTTTCGTTAATATTTTGGATTAAGCAGGAACCCTATGAAAATGCACCGAATTAGATCATTTTTAGAACCCCTCTTCATACAAGGTTTCATTATAAAGGAAGTATCCATAAAGCAAAAATCCACCCTAAGTGATAACATTTGGTGGACAATAACTAATTAATTTAATAATTTGACTTTGCCAAGTTTGGTCCCAATTGGACCATTTTTAGAACGCTTTTTCATAAAACATCCAACTATCCCACTGATGCATTATTTGTTAAAACTTTGTTTTACTTTCTCAACATTCTTTAATAAAAAATGTTGGATGGATTTAAACCAAATCGAACTATTTTTTAGTAACGATTCTATGTTATTTGAATAGCTGAACTTTTGGAATCAAGTAGTGTAGGGTACTGCCATTTTTCCTCGTTTTATGAATATCTTCCACATAGAGAGAGAAATAGACTAAAAATTTATTACATTTTCTGGAAAAACATTTTTTTTTTTATTCAAGTTATAACGTTGCTTAGATTTTTTCCTTTTCCTTTTTCTCTTTCCTTTGAAATGCACAGTTATTCATTTTAAGCCATCTGTGTAGACAAATTTATGCAACCTGCTTTTTTATTTTGTTACCGTTGCTGCTACTTCTTCTACCTAACCATGTAGAAGAATATTGAATTTAATCTTTGACTCTAACACTGTTTCCCATAATGCTCTTTCTATCTATCTATTTATCTAGTCCTGCAAGCCTAAGTGTATACAATGGAAAGATAATGTTGGCACAATGTATGCCAGCTTACTACCTTGGCCTGGTTGATGATGATAATGATTCATGTATTTTTTTCAGTTTAAATCTTTTTTGATTTAAAATTTTGCTTTGAATTTACTTCTTTTTATTTTATTTTTAAGCTTTATACAGTTCTCAGATTTATGACTAGAAAGGTATCCTGTGTTGGTATTTATTATTATATTATAAAAGAGTTGCCTTCTCAAAGATAAATGTTTACTTTATTGAGTTTGTAATATAAAAAAAGATTACCCGAATGCTTTCAAATTTGTTAAAAAAGTCATTGTAAATCTTTGTCTTTAGATTCGTTTTCTAAAGATAACAGAAAGTTTATGAAATAACAAATGTTGTTGACAATATTTGTTGTTAATTTAATCAAAATTATAATCTGAGTTATCTTTGTAATATACGAATACAAAGGAACCTAAAAGATTGACTTTTTCAAAAAGTAATGGAAAAAATATAATAAAAATTGCATACTTTCGATTGTGTATTAATTAGTGCAAAGGACTGCAGCAACAATTTGAAGAATCTTGGTAGAAATTTTAGTGGAAATAATAACAGGGCGAATGGAATTTTATTGAATCCCTAGTAGACTAGGTTACAAGAAATATTTGATACAGTTTTCAATTTTAATTTTGATCAATTTCATCAGAATCTATAAAAAAAAACTTCATTTTCTCTTTTCTTGAACCTGGCTTGGGCATAATAAAATCGTCAACTCTACATATTTTGTGAAAGCTAGTGCACTGAACATCTCAGCTATTGTCTTTAAAGTCTACAAGACAAGAATAATCACAAACATTGTATTGAAAATTTTTAGTCGGTCACGCCCAATATCACTTAGCTCCTTAAGTTATGCTACAATTAGTTTAGTTTTATCAGTAAATGCGAGGTATTGCTATATAAGTCACTACGTGGAATATTAGTATATGGGAACGGGTTCTAAAAATAATCCAATCGAGTCCAAACTTGACACAGCCAATTATGGAGCTAATTAACTATTCTTTACTAAATTTTGTTAAAAAATATTAAGAATTGTAATTTTTTGCCATATAAAGACTTTCATTGTATAATAAACCTTATAAGGAGAGGGATTCTAAAAATGATCCGATTCGGTTCATTTTTAATGGGGTTTTTGTTTGAGCCAATACCTGTCCTTGTACCAAATTTCATGGAAATATCTTAAAACGTAGACCCTGTAGTTTGCTCGCAATATTACAAGGACAGACGGACATGGTTACTTGAAGATGCCATTGGCCATTTGGGAGTTAGCCTCGTATCACAAAATTGTACTCTACATTCTTCCGGGTAAAATTCTTCTATATTTAACTAAATTTAAAGTTTTGTTAGTTTGTTCATCATTATATTTACTTCACCGCTAGCCGAACATTAATTCATCTTCAATGTTTCCCAAGTTTTATAATAAAATTTATATTATTGCTGGCTCCATAATAACGAATCTTATTTTAGAACAAATATATATATATATATATATATATATATAAAACTCTATAAAAAAACTGTTGTCTAACTCTTTGATAACTAAATTATCCTGATGAAGTTTTCTCTTGTGTTATAACCATAAACTACAAAAAAAAAAAAAAAAAAGCAGAAAAAAATTTTTAATGTTCTTTTACCGCAAAACTTGTAGTAATGTCGGTGGACTTTACATTTTATATAACAATAAACAATAATAATAATAACCACCAAACATTGGTGGGAGAGAGTTTTTTCGGAAAACAAAAAATTTTATTTCGCTTTATTTTATTTTATTTGTTGTTGGTAGTAAATGATGATCTATTGTCGTTTATGCAAAAATGTTGTAAACAACCACAAAATTATGCTAATTTGTGTCACAAACAAAAACAAACAAAAAAAAAAATTATTGTAAAAGTTTTTTTTTTTTTTTTTTTTACTGAAACTTTATAAAACTCTAGAGGTTTTAATTTGTTTTGAAGGAAAATATTTACAATAATACAAATAAAACTTTAGAAAATTGTTGTTTTTGTTATTAGGTATTTTTCGTATTTTTTTTGTTTTTTTTTTTGTTTTAATTTTTATAATGGAAATATATTAAATAAATAAAATTTCATCAAACTGTTTAAATAAATTCCAATAAAAAATTAAAGCATACGTTTAGTTGCGATTATTTATTAAGAGCACGCGTTCTTTTTACACCTTCACTGCACAAGGTTCGCAATTCCGTTTGCCACACGCCGAAGAAGGCATCAGACACCCTACAAAGTATATTCTTGATCAGCATCTAAAACTGAGTCGATCTAGCCATAAATGTCCGTCTGTCCGTCCGTCTGTTGTAGGCATTCTTACATAACAGACACTTGTTTATTTTCATTATTGAATAATTTTGCTTGAAGTAAGTGTAAGTTTCACCGTATTAAGCAAAAAGGAAAAACTTTAATTAATTCTTTTTAAATACTTTTCATTTAAGTTCTTTTCCATTTATTTCATTTTTATGGAAATATTGAAATGAAGCAGTTATGCTCGTTTATTTGTTCAGATATTGATTCATATTTACATATTTTTTTTTTTTTTTTTCACTTACCCTCTTTAATGGAATAACGTGGATTACTCATATCGACTTTTGTCTGATTTTTAATCCAATAGATGAGTGGTATGGGGTTACCAACAGCTTTGCATTGCATGGTGGCTGTATGGCCAACTTCAATGACACGAGTACTAGGACCTTGAGTAATCACAGGAAAACCGGGTGGTGTTTTATCACCTGTAACAACAGAAATGAAGAATTTTATATGTGAGAGTGAAACAAAAAGAGAGCAATAACATTGCATTTTAATTTTATTTATAAATACAAGAAAAAATGTTACAGTCAAGGTAGACCATGTAATGCCTTTCTTTGAGCTTAGCTTAGCTTAGGATACAATTCATTATACAATTAATATAGGACGTATGTTATTTAGGTTTATTCCAAAAAAAAAAAAAAACCGTATATGGTGAAGAATCCTAAATAGTCCAATTTTGGTAAACTGAATTTTTAAACTGAAAGATAGAATTTGACCAATATTATAAAATTCGACATTTTTTCATAAACATACTCTATAAGTAAAGGTAGCTTAATGTGGCACACTTAATTTTTAACCTGGAAAATTCCTTTTAATCATTGCTTTTGTAAAATATTATTAAAATTTTTCAAATAAAAACTTTTTAAATAAAGAAGCCTAATTTGGCACACTTCATTTTTCGACTGAATTGTTTTTGACCACCTTTTTTTTATAAAAGATATTAAAATTTATGAATTTTTTTCATAAAAAAACATTATAAGTATAAGTAGCTTAATTTGGCACACTTAATTTTTAAACTGAAAAATTGTTTTTGAACAATTTTATAATATTGTAATAAATTTTTCACGGAAAATCTTTATAAGAGAACTGGGGCGGTATATGTGGAGGGCTTCTAAATATATATCAATTCGGTTCATTTTCAATGGTGACCATCCTTTACCTCAAAAGATAAACTCTTAACAAATTTGTTTAAAAAGTAAACAAAGTTGCGATATAAAGATTACTTACAAAAAAAACAGGGACGGACACACTGACGTAGTTAAATTAATTGAAATTTTAATTTTGTGCAGATTTGACACTGGCCAGTTGGAAGTTACAAACACATACGTAATATCTTTATGCCACTTTCTGGTGTAGGGTATAAAGAGGAGAAAATTAAAAGAAATGTAAGGAAATTATTATGAGCTATAACGCGTGTGCAGGTATGTATGTAAATATAACATTTAACACACGTTGATTTCAAAAAATTAAAAAACAAAAGAATTAAGCAGCGAGTGTAAGAGAGAGAGAGAAGATTGTATATTATTTTATTTATATGCACCTACACACACCACACAGCACACACAACAAGTATCTCTACTTCACATGGAGCTAAAGGGTTTTCACTTTTGTACATTCTCACGTTTGCAATACATATGTACGCGTACGTTGGTACGCTTACGTACGCCGCGCCAAAGCTTATTTACATTTTCCAATTAAATCCTTTACAGGGTTGTTAATTCCTTTATTTATTTTATGCCATAACGAGTTTTTATACGCATACAACAAGCGTGTGTGTGTGTGTGTGTGTGTGTGTTTTTGTATGTTATAGCATAAAAATGCATAAATTTATATATGCTTTCTCTCTCACGCACACACACACACACATAGCCATGTATGGTATGGAATTGCATGAGAATTGTATGCAGAAACTTTTTGTTGGCTATTTTACTATTTTTGCCGTTTGGAATACTATACGTTTTGTTAGCTACCTCTCTCTCTCTCTCTCTTCGGTTATTCACACACACACACACGCACATACATACATACATATTTATTGTAAAATTGTACAGTTTTTTAAATCTCAGTTATTTTGTATGTTTGAATGTTGAATTGCGTGCCTGTGCATGTTTTATTCCATCTATTTACTACAACCACGTACCACGTACTGTTGTTGTTGTTGTTGTTGTTGTTGTTGCATGCGGTTATGTAAGCATGCATGCTTATGTATATTAAAAGTGTCTGGCATAAAATTAAAATGACAATACAACAACAACAATAAAAAAAAAACATGTTATAAATATGAAATAAAATTAAACGAAATTATGAATGCTACGGACTGTGGATGAATGTGGAATGCGTGTAGAGAGCAGAGTAGGTGCGTATGCGTATGATGGAGATTTAGATAATTTAGTGATAAATACAAAACACAAGCCTTTTCAATAATTAATCAATGTTTTCAAAAAAAAAAACCATTTATTGATGACAAAATAGAATTAAAAAAAAATTGCAATAATTTTTAATAAAAGTCTTACGTAGTAACCTTAACACAATGACAAATTGTGTGATGTGTAGTTTTTGCTGGATAGTTCCCCACCATCACGATCATATTACAAATATGACAACAACCAACTCTACTGCATTCTAAAGCGGATATTTAACATGATGTTGTTCTGTCTGTGCTTTTCTTTTTACATCGTTACTGTGTGCAAATTGTGCTAACAGTTCGATACTTTTTTCCTTTTTTTTTCTTTTTTTTGATATTTAAGAAAATTGAATTTTTGTTTTTCTTTTAATGAAAACCTTAACTATATAAGTGGCCAACTGCTCAAAATTCAAGTGCCATTGAATTCTTGTTATTTTTGTATTTTCTTTCTTCATTTCTTTGGCTTAAGATTTTTCATTAAATTTCAAGAAGAGAGTTGTCTTGAAGTAAAGACGTTGCTCTCTTTTTTTTTTTCTTTTTTGTTTTAATAGATTGTTTGATTTTGACAAAGTTTTTCCTTTTTTCACTTTATTTACCTCCTTAAGTTTGTGTTGTTTGTATTTTTTCCAACTCTCTCTCTCTCTCTCTCTCTCTCTCTCTCTCTCTGTTTCTATCGTTGTCATCAACACGACAAGAAAAGTGTTAGTGTTACAAAAACACACATATACACACACACATGCACGTATTAAGTGCATGCGTTTCTTCACACATATAAATAATAATTTTTTGAATGAGTTGAGTTGTGTTCAAGAATTGAAGAGTGTGTGTCTTGGAAATCTTCAATTTTATAGTATTGTTCTAATATTATTATTGTTGTTGTTATTATTGTTATTATTGTTGTTGTTGTTGTTGTTGTTGTTGTTATATACAATTGAACAAGAAAATTTCTATTATTATTGTTTAAGTAGATTGAACTCGAACTCTATTAAATTGTTACAGTTAAGTACACTTTTCTTATTGTTGTTGTATTAGATATTGTATGTTATTATTATTATTATTATTATTATTTATTCATTGTGCTCTCTCGTCCTGATCCTATAAGTATGTAGAAGTTTATAAAAATTGAACAAATAACAAAAAAAAAAAAAAAAAAAAAAACTCTACCATGCGGAAATTGATACCGGAACCCACCCACCTATACATGAATAAATAAATGACATGAAAATAAAACTAGGGAAAAAAAACCTGTACAACAACAACAATAACAACAAGAAAAGCAAAATCATTTCAATGAAATCTTATGTTCAACCTACTCTACAGCTCTCTCTCTCTCTCTCTCTCTATTATTCACTTACACTCCACACCCATTCAACACTCTAACGCTCACTCTCATTCATTCAATATATTTGATGTGTACATGTTATACATGCTTGCTATTATTATTGTTTTATTATTTTTTTTTTTTTATTATGTTACTCCATACATACATATATACACACACGCAAGTGCTGACAATACAAATGGATTTACAATGAATTATTATCGCATTAAATTGAACTCAAATAGTATGTTGTTGCAACAAAATAAGGAACAAACATATATAATACTCAAGTGAAAATGTTAAAGTTGTTCGATTTTATGCATTTAATATCCTATTTAAATATTTTAAGTTAGTTTTAAGCTGTACTTTTATTGTATTTGAAAATATTGTTATTATCAATCATCAGTCGAATCGATATAAATCGATTTACAATTCAAAAAATTAAACTTTAAAGTTGAAATATGATGCAAATATTCTTAATTAGAGACATTTTTAGATAGAATTTTATGCGAAAGTTTAGAGATAGTAATCGGTAACCACCCTCAAATGAAACCGATCGATTCAGAATCAATTTAACAATGTCCGTCTGTCTGTCCATAGAAATTTGTACATACGATTGGTTGTATTTTTTTAGGATATTTTGTTAAAATTTGATACAAAGATATGTGTTAGCTCAGAAAGCAGTCCTCTTGAAAATGGACCGAATTGTACCATTTTTAGAACCCCTTCCCATATAAAAATATCTCACATAATGACTTATACTGCAATACCTCGCGTTTAATCAATTACTTATAGCATAATTTAGGGAGCTAAGGGTATTAAATGTTCGAACTTAACCGATAATAATATATTTATATGTTATAGAATAAACATTTTAGGGTAATAGGATCAAAAAGTCCCTTTTCCAATACCAATTGGACAGACATTAAAGCAAATTTTAAAATTTTATAATACATATAAACAAAATAAGCCGATTTCATTATCATTGGAGCTGTTTTATTATTATAAAGACTTTGGACGTGAACTTTATATAATAAGACTACATGGACGGAAGGACACAATGATTCTTAACGTTACAAGTAACAGCATAAGCTTTATAAAATACAAATTGTACAAGATATAGAGTGCACAGTGTAATAAGAGACAGAGAGTGAATGTAGAGTGCAGTTAAAGCGAAGTATTACTACAAACAAACTAAACTAAACCAAATACTAAAACTCAAACTCACATATCACACAATATTGTATATAAGTGCTTGTCTATATGTATAAAATATATAGGAATACTATACAGGAATAGGCAACAATCGCTACTGGGCGGCTTAAGGTAAATAAATAAACGTTTCAACAAAAAAACAAAAAAAAAATAAATAAATAAAAAAACTATTCAGGAAACAGGAAGTTTAATATAAAAGGTAGCATACAAATTTATATAAATCAGCAATAAATAAAAAATCATTATTTACATGGTAATGTTTTTAAAATGGACACTTTTTTAAGTAGGAAAGCGACTGCAATACTGTCGCAGCGTACAACAATACTTTCTAGTTGGCGTCACAATTATAGACAAAAAATACAAAAAGAAAGTTTATTATATTAACAAATTTCGCTTCGTATAGATTTGTGAAATTTTCGAAAAAAAAAATTCTGTATTAAAAGACTCGAAGAGATCTGTAAAAAAATATTTTGAAAGGAAAAACTTGAGAAATATTTATATCGTGTATACGTTAAGCTCTCTATATGGATGACTGTTGAAAACAACAACAACAACAATTCTTCATTATCAACAACATTATTCACCAGCATCGAATATACAAAAAAAAAAAAAAAAAAAAAAAAACACCAACAATAACAACAACAACCAGCAGCAAAATCAACAAAATGAAATTGAAGATCCAAACAAACAGAAGGGATGCACACACACAAAAAAAAAAAAATAAGAATTAAATTAAAATTGTATGAAGTACTCTTCTCCACTTAAATAATATGAAGTGTTTACGTACGTATATATATATATATAAATGTATAAAAATAAGAAGAAAGGAATTAAGGAGAGAGAGAGAGACACAGAACAAAAAAAAAAAAACATTAAAATATTGAACATTTTAATGAATTTATGAATAATGAATGAATCGTTGTTGTTGATGCTATAAATACTACAAAATCAATTAAATTTTTTTGGTAAATAATTTATAATAATAAAATAATAAATAAATAAAAAAAATTAATAAAAAAAAATCAATTAAATTAATTAAAAAAATTTTAAAATAAATTAATAATAAAAAAAAAAACAGAATAAAATAACTAATACACAATAAAAAATTAAATATTAAATAAAATAAATTATTTAAAAAATTAAATAAAATAAAATAAATGAAAAGTAAAATAATAAATTAAATTAAATAAAAAATAAATAATAAAATGTAATATTTTTTGTTTTTGAAAATATAATATTTAAAAAAAATATTAAATCAATTAATTTTTTGTATCTTGTATTTAATTTTTCTTAAAAAACAAAAAAAAACAAAAAAAAAAAAAAACTAAGTTGTAGGTACCCAAGCATTTGCATATTTATCTGTCTAATAAAATGTATCCAAAGTTATAGTGATAGATAGATGTTATAACGCTCTAAGCACAAGGTGTACACATGTTTCATGTTATCCAGTTACACGATATTTTTTTTTTTTGTTAGCTCGGCTAAGAAGATGCCAGATGAAATTGTAAATTGCATGAATTTTATATTAATAGAAAATGCAATGTAGCAGCTGTCGAAATTGTATTCCATTCCATTCCATAGAGATGAAGGTAACTGGATTTGAAAAGGATATCAACACATTTATGTACAAGATATACATTTCAAACAAAATGGAAAAAGAGAAGAACATGATGGCTGAACAGATGCAAAATGCTGGTAATGCAAGAATTGAAACTTCTATAAAACTTCATTACTTTTTCCTAATCCCAATTTATTATTCAACTGATGGTATACAGCAATAACAACAATCTTGATTTTATAAGTATATTACCGCTAATCAATAGTTATGAACAATGCCTGCTATTATGCATATAGATTTGCTTGGCAGAAGAAATATCTAAACGAGAGAAGGAACAAAATATGAAAAGTTTTATAAGAAGAAATTGTAAAAGAATATAATTTGGTTACTATTAAACCCTACATTTAACATGAAGGAACATCTTCATCGATTCTAGTTTTCTTCTAAAAGCCCCGCCCACAATTCACAAAATTTTATCTAGCATTTGTTTAAACTTGTCCCATGAAGGTTAAATCTGTTACATATAGTTATAAGCAATGTGTACATGTGCACGCCCTCGATAACAGACACGCCCACAATTTACAAAAACTGTTATTTTTTTTGGAAAAAGAATCCTATAGCTTAGTTTTTATATATAGGAGGCATAAACTGGTATATGCCACGCCCACGCCCACGCCCACGCCCACGCCCATGTTATATAGATATGATGAATATCTGGCCAAAGGTATTTAATTAAACATGAAGAAAATCAATCCTCTATTATGTGTATATTATAGTCCATGGAAGATCTACTTTTCCAGATGATTTGGAAATTTCAATTTCAAACTGAAATTGTAAAATATTGATCTTTGCACAATCAATAACTTCAACTCACTCAAGTTACAACACACAAACATTACTTTGGATAACATTTTCAATACAATGCCCAGCCAGCCAGCCTATCAATATTCGTATATTTTACTTAATGTAGAAGACATTCTCTTCGCCTGTGCTTAAGTAAACATGCATGTAGAGAGAATGTAATGATTAAGTAAGAAAGAGAAAGATATTAACCAAACAAACACCCAAAATAACACGAGTGTGAACATGTTTATAGTTCACCACTTATAAGAATCATATACCGTTATAGCGAGAGAGAGAGAGTCATAGAAAGAGGAAAACCTTAAAATAGATATTGAAAGCATAACTTAACATAAACTAACCAAACCACACACAGCAACAGCAATAACAACAACAACAATAATAAACAACAGCAACATTTCCTTTGAGTTTGGTTATTGTACCGTATTTTATATAGCCATCCTTAGCCAAGCACTGAACAGACTCAACTCAACTCAACTCAACTAGAGGCTCATAAATAAACTTTAATACTCAGATCAACGTGTCGGTAAAGGGTTGTATTGTAGGTGGTGTTGTTGGTTTTCCTTTATTTCTTTCTTTCTTTTTTTTATGTATGTTTTGGTTTTCATTTTATATTTTTGTGCTATCAACTAGTGTACAAATAGTCCCTTACATAACCTTTTCTCTTTGTAATTTTTTATGTTGACAATTTTTTTTTCACTCTTATCAGTTCAATACCTAGGGGGTATATTAAATTATTGTAAATATTGGTAACATGTTGATAAAAAGGTAAAGAAAAAGAAACATATATAAAAAAAGGAAAATTCTGTCTGTCGATGCGTCCGCTTTCTAGAGCAACAATTGGGTTATCGGCATAGACAGTTTGATAGTTATTGCAGATAAACAGATGCTCTATGCTGTAAACTACAAATTTAATAAAAAAAATAGAGAAAATTAGCCACGCTTATATGGGTTATATGGGTTATGCTTAAAGCATTTTTAGAGATTTTTTTTTTTTAAATTTTCATTAAAAGTTAATTAAAATTTGTTCCAAGACCATGCCCACTATTCAAAAACATTCACTATTACCAGCCACAAATGTGAATTTAAACATGCATTGCCTGCTCTTCTCTTTTTTTAGTACCTTTCTCTATTTTGGTGTTTTTCTCCAACTAACGATAAATAGTCTTCAGTATTGTCATTTTCTTTTTAGTGTTCATTACTCTAATCCTTCCTTCCTTCTTTCCTTCCTTCCTTCCTTCCTTGTATTGTGTGCTGTTTGGTGTCTTGTTTAGTATTTCCTTCAGAATTTTTACCATTTTGACTTTTTTCTTCAGTTAACTTAAGGAAAAAAAAAAAAGCAAACCCACAAAGGGTCGGCCAGGGAGAGAAGAGTGTGAGTCTGGAGAGTAGAAAATATAGCTTCAATTTTGTATTGTTCTAATTCTTATTTACACACACACACACACACACACTTGATGACTAAAGTGTGCCATTTGTCTTTTTTTCTGTTTTGTTCTTAAACTTTTTGCATAACTGGCAAATTTCTTTTACAGAACCAGAAACAGGGCGAGAGAGAGAGAGAGAGAGAGAGATAGAGAGATTGTACAAGTACTAATTCAACAATAAACTCAATTTGACAATAGTCAATGCTTTAGGCAAATTTACTAACCTATATGAACATACCTAACCTATACCCACATACGCACACACAAACACGCAAAGCCAGCACATTTATCATATGGACACACACACACACACACACACACACGCATTGATATAGAAAACCTCAGATAAAGTCAAAAGCCAACTATTGCTGCCATAATACACTATAGTGTAAAGACAACAATAGATTCGGCTGTGATTCCTTCTCAGTCGGTTCTTTGTGTACCCTGTGAAACTCTGCCCCTCTCTTTCTTATCGTGTGTGTGTGTGCATATATGCTATTGAACATATAATTTATTAACAAAAGCATAAATTGCGTGCATATGAGAGGTTTGCTTATTCTTTTTCTTTTCTTTTTTTTTTTATATATTTCTTCATTTCTTCATTTTTTACTCTCTCAACGTCGTTATTCTGCTGACTCTTACTTTCACTACTCAGTACTGCCAACCCTTTTGCATTTTTATTACAGTTGTTGTTGTATTATTGTTGTTTACATCTCTGTGTGTATGTGTGTGTGTGTGTGTGTGTGTATAGTTATTGTATAATATGGTTTACATCTGTTCTATTAGTCGCCTCTCTCTCTCTCTCTCTCTCTCTATCTCACTAGCTCTTACTTATATCCCTCGCCTGTAGTTGTTTTGATAGATTTCTTTTATTTATTTCATTTTATTTTATATATATTTTTTTCAATTGGTTTTTGTGTGCGTGCTTCCGTACGGTATTTCCTTTTTGCATTTCCTTATTCTATTCTATTCTATTCTATTGTATGTATAAGTGCTTTGGGAATTGGATCCAAGTTTATGGTCATTTCATATGTCTCGAGCTTATTTATAAACAATTATAAACCATAAAATATAATTTAATTTCATTACACCCAAACACACACACACGCACATGGTACTGGTTACTGTTTGTTTTAGCCAGTCCTTTAGGAATAATCTTAAAGCAATTAATCCTTCTGTCAATAAAGCTAACATGCTGTTGAGGAAGTATAAGATTTTCGCTGAAGTAAAATTTAACGCTACAGAAAAATATGAAAAAATTTTTATATTTTTTTGTTTTTTTTTTGTTTCATTTTGTTGTTGTTGTTGTTGCTATTATACACTTTTGGAATATATATACTCAATGGGCGTGGCATTTATATAAGTGTCCTTTTTTTTATAGCCCCGACTAACATGCAATATATTTCACACACAATGGCTGCTGAAGAAAAGTTTTCATTTTTAATAAATTGTTTTTTTTTTTTTTTAAACTTTGAATTAGGCGGTTCATGTTTGCAGCAGAATTCTTCTGACCATACGATTTTTTGTTAATTGTAGGCGTGGTAGTTGAATGAATTCTTAATATTTTTAAATGGAAAACTCTGTTCTACTTATAAAATTATGCAAAAAAAAAAAATTCATTTTATGGCCTAAAAAACCAAAAATTTTATGCTTTAACAAATATGGCAATCACGCATTTAAGTTTTTGTAGGAAAATTTGGCAAAAAAAAAACTAATAAAAAATCTAAATTTGGTTTAGGCCAAATCTTAAATAGCCTCCACCACCATAATGGCGTAGCATGTGGCATCACGTATCAATACGTTGCAAGACGAGTTTAAAGCTTTTATTATAACTCTCCGTAGTAGACGTCAGAGACCCTAAAGAGTATATATATATTATTGAACAGGATCAAAATCTGTGTCGATCTGCACATGTCCTCCCGAGTGCTGCGTGTTTTTGGAACTTTTACAGTCTCTTATTTTGAGACATTTACATTTTATACATAAACTTTTAGTTTCTGCATGCAGATCGCTGTTTAATATTAGCGAAATCGGTCAAGAGCCACGCCCATAATAGCCGCAAAATATTTTATCCGACACAAAAATTAAGCTATTAAGTAGAAATTTTGTTATATATATTTATAATAATACGATATGTTAAAAATGGGCATGGTCGGGTAACAGAAGCGCCCACAATTTACAAAAAAAAAAAATCATACTCAATGAAAAACTCGATTTTCAAACTGATACGTAATACATACACTATTAGAGAACGCACTATATATATATATTTGCCACGCCCACCGTTGTAGAGGTAAAGGGTATTTAATATTTGGCTTAAGCCAAATTTAATTTTCTTACTTGTCTTGTATTAAAGTCAAGGTGAATAATAGTTTTTCTCTTTAAACGTTTACTTTTTATTCGTTTATATCAAAAATGTATATAAAAAAAAAACCGCTAAAAACTAGAAGCTAAACTATTGTTGTTGAGTTGGTGCGCCAAAGTAGAGAAAGTGAACAAAACCGAAACCAAGGTTTTGCGCTTAGTTAGGTAACAATACTGTGAGTGCGAGAGTGAGAATAAAAACAATATATGTATACACACACACACACACACACACACACACACACACACACACACAAACAAACAAACCGTTTCTCATTTATCTCGGCTTTTATTGTTTTATAGTGCAAACAAAAAAAAAAAAAAATGAAAGAAAAAAAAAAAAGAAAAGAAAAAAAAAAGTAGAAGTATTGTTGCTGTTGTTGTTTGTTTGTTTTGTTCCGCTTTACTACGGCCGTGGTGGATTTCTACGCAGAGCCATTTATTTACATATTAGATTATGACAGACAATCAGTTTTTCAGTTTTCGTTGTTGTTTAAGTAAAAATGGTCATAGTTAGGCACGTAGGAAAACAGCTTTAAAATCGGTTTTATTTTTTCTGTTTTTTTTTTTTTTTTGCGGAAATTCTGGAATTAACTAAAAAATTTATCAAAAATTGTGTAAAAGTTTGTGTTTGTAGCAGAAAAATTCAATTAAATTAACCAAATTTATGTAAGGGTAGTAAAAGTAATAACAACAATAACAACAAAATAATTCATATCCAACTCAATTACACATTCACTCCTCCTCCTTTTCTGTCACTGTCTGTGTGTGTAGATGTGCATGCATATCTTTTATGTATCGTACCTTTAGATCTCATGACGTTTAAACAAAAATAAAACAAAGGAAAAAAAAAAAAAGAAATTGCCAACTATCGCATACACATGAACATGCACATGCACACTTGATGGGTGGCGGGCATGTCATGTGGCAGAAAAAAAAAATCCATCATAAAAATTTTACGCATCGTATCATATGTGAACCATAAATCATGATATGTACACTACTCTATCTCTTTCTCTTTCTCTTTCTCTCTCTCTCTCTACTTCTTTCTTTCATTATTTCATTTCATTTCATTTTTCTTTTGTTATAGTATAGTGCCCTCTGTTCGCATTTCTAAAAATGAAATCAATGATGCTTGATTTTTGTATGCATGTGTGTGAGGGAGAGAGAGGGGGGGAGAAAAAAGGCAATAAATGAACGGTTCTCAAACTTTTTAAGCTGCACAACCCTCCAAAAGCATTGAACCCCCCTGGTCCAGTGTGTGTTTGTGCCAATTGATGATGCCTAACACCAAAGACATTCGAGGAGCCCCTCCCAGTTGGCTCAGGGAGCACACTTAGAGATACGCTGCACTAAAGTAAAAACAAAAAAAAAACAACAACAACACAAATTGACCCAATTTCACGTTACGTATAACATATAACGTACCTACATATATATAAATATATTTATTTATATGTATATGTGTACGTATATATATATATATTACACTACAGAGTGCATGCCAATTGATGTATGATGTATGTGCGTATATGTGTTTGTATATTTTATGCAATGAACTCTAACTGTATCCAATACAAACACTAAACAATTTAAAATTTTATTAAACAAAAATATTTGCTAACGCAAATTGAAATTCAGTTGAAGTGGTTGTCGGTTACATACGCATATGTGCCTGTTATGATGTTATGATGCAACAGTAACAATAATAATAAAAAAATTGAATTGAAAATATATTTAAGACATCAATCGAAGCAAAATATTGAAATAGCAATCGTTTGCCATTTAGGTCGAAAAAGGTAAATTAAAATCGGGTTCGGAGCAAAAAAAGAACGACAATGGAAGGTGAAGATCTAAGAAAGAGAGAAAAGGAAGGAAATTGAAGAAGAATTAGGAGGAAAAGTTATGAAAAGAGAAGAAGAAAATAAACTTAAGAAAAGAGAGAACAACAACTAAGGAAAGGGAAGAAAAAGGATTAAAGAAAGGGAAAGTGAAGAAGAAATGAGGAATATAATGGAGAAAGAGTACAAAGGAATGGGTGCGAAAGGAAGAAGTAAGAAATGGAAAGATAAAAGTACCAATGACAGTGAAGTAGAAGAAGAAGAAGAAGAAAAACTCAGAAAATGGTAAAAGAAAGAGAAGTAAAGAAAAGAAAGAAGAAGAACTTAGAATAAGAATTAAGATCAATTGGGAAAGATAAAGAATGAAAAGAAGAAAAAGAAGGAAGAAAAAAGTAAGAGAGAGAGAGAGAGAGACTAAGTAGAGGAAAGGTTAATAAGACCTAAGAAGTGAGATTGAGTAGGAAAACTGTGGAAAGGGAAGGCAAAAAACCAATGACAGTAAAGCAGAACTTAGAAAATGGAACTAATGGATTAAGAGGAACTAAAACTAAAGAGAGCCTAAAGTATAGAAAGTAGAAGAACCAATAAAAAAAAAAAAAGACAAAAGAAGAATTAATAACAACCGATATACCCAAGGATCGACTAGATCGATTTAGATTTAGAAGCTTTCTAGGATCTGTGACATTTTTTTCTCAATGTTGTTGTGTAATGAGAAGAACAAGCTCATCATACCCCCACTCCCCTTCCCCACCGCATTCAAGTCTTCGCGTTGTTTTCGTCACTCCATTATATTACCAGTCAATTGAATACTTTTTAGTTTGCAGAAACTATCGTATAATTATTTGAAATTTGCATTTTCTAAACTTTTACTTTTTGTTGTAACAACAACAAGAGTTTCTATCTCCAAAAAATTGTTTGCCAACTAATTGCAAAAGTACAAGTATTGAAACTGACTGCGTTTCAAACACTTTCAACAATTTTCCTTCCTTTTTTTTTTTATGTTTTGCATAATGAAGTACAAGCGGGGCATTGAAGAGGGGCGGTAGAGGCGATCAGCACGAAGGACAAAGACACTAATTATTTAAATCTCTCAGTACTCAAAATGAAATGAAAACTGTCATGCAATCCAGTAGAAATTATTAAGTAATCAATACTTTACAAAGTGTACAACAAAACGAACTGAAATCAAGTAAAGTTACGCAGATTTTCAAATTTTCAAAAGATTAGCAAGTTTTCGACATTTCCATACAATTAGCGAAGAGAAGAGAAAAAAAAAACTTAATAATGCCATTAAAGGCAGTGTTGGTGGTAGAGAAGAAAGGTGGAGGGTGGAACAAAAAAAAAAAAACTGAATTATTGAAACAAAGCAATTTTTTAAGACTTGTGTATGGGGTGGCAATTAGGTTTGCTGGAAACAATGGCACGCTTAAAAGTATGCTTTTAAAATTTCACTTAATTGGATTACAATCTTGTAAACTTTCCGAGTTGTGTGTAAAGAATGCTCAGGTATTATTGTTTCGCTTATCTTTTTACATCTCTTGCAGTGTATGTGGGTGTAGGCAGGAGTCAGTACATGTATACAGAAAATGTTATCCGGTTAAGTGAATATAAACAATACGGCTAAAATAATAAAACAACAAAGTCGGTATTTTTTTTTGACACATTTTTTAGATAATTGCTAACCTTTCTCTCTTTTTTTTTCATGAACAATAACAACAATAATAATATTTTTTGTTGTTGTTGTTTTTAAGATAATTGCTTACATTTGTCAGTTTTATAATATATAACAACAACAATAACAACAAACAACAAACAACAAACAACCACAACCCCAAACAAAAACAACAACAATAATAATATAACCACAGATAGCACAACAATAGTGTTTTTTCATATGTAAACTCTATAAATTAAAAGCATAATAAAAGACGAAAATATAGCTAAAGAATATGAGAGACAGAGAGAGAGAGAGGGAGAGAGATAGAGTGAGTGTGGTGTAGTTGTGGTTAAGAAAAGATGGAAGACAGTGGTGGTGAAATTGTAACAGACATACAAATACTTTGTAAGCCAGAGTATTACAAATTTTTAAGGCCAAGGGCCTTGATGAGGATGATAAAAGAGTCAGAAAAAAAAAAAAACTTGAACTTTTTTCAAGGCTGTCAAGTGAGCTTAAGGACAAATTATGTGCCTACCTGCTCTAGAATATAACATAAAATATTTATGAGAGAAAGAGAAAAGGAGAGAGAGTGCATATGATGGCACACTTTCTCATTACACACACACACACACACACACACACACACACACACACACAATAACAATAACGACAAGAAATTGCATGTAAACTATTATTTTTATCTTTTTTATGTTATTTGGTCTGGTCTTCATTCTCTTTATAAAGACAAATGCGTACGTATGCATATAAATATATATGTGTAAGTGTGTGGCACATGTATGCATATATATTTTACAAAATGTAGTTTTATATATGAAAATGTGTTTGTGTGATTGTGTCTGTTCACTCACATCAGTTATTTTGTCTTTGTATTAATGTTTTGCTCTCATTGTAAAGTTATTTTGTGTGCTTTTTGTTATTATTATTATTATTGTTGTTGTTGTTGTTGTTATCATTTTATACCGTGTTTATAGAAATGCATGCCGCTTCCTATAGTGGGTGCTCTAGTGCTCTACAACTATGTAACTGTCTGCTGCAATATAACAGCGGCTGCAGCTGTTATCATTATCATTGTTCTTGTTGTTGTTGTTTATTGCATTTGCTTTTTTTTCTTTTTTTTTCTCGCAATTTTCACTGCAGCTGATGTTTTAAGTATAGTCTGTCTCCCTCTCCCTCTCACTTATGTAAGACAAGGGTATAGAAAGCATTGCTGACTGACTGACTGACTGACTGAGAAGTTCAGACGCAATATCCGATACAACCTCCACTTATACTAGATGCTAAAGCAAACATTCTATATATACAAACCAAGTGATATGTGCACATAATATATACAATGTTTATGTATTTTCGTTTTGGTCAACATTATTATGCTTTAAGATAGAACGGATAGACGGACACATGCATAACGTATGAGCCTTTACATTTATGCTCAATTCAATGCATACTATAGTTAACTTTAACAACTTGATAGTAATGCATGATATTTTAAAGATTACAACAAAAAAAAAAAAAAACACTTTAAATATTGAAATTTTTCATCCAATGTATATTTCTCATAGTTTATATATTTATTTATATAATAAGAAATGATTAAATAAAACCTATTAAGAATGTATACAATAAGGGACCATATTACCTAAACTGTTATACCAATTTTTTTTTTAAATATTCATTTTTTTTTCATAAAAATATTGTAGAATTAAATTTGTGTATAACTGTTATACTTTTTAAAAACTGTTATACTAGAATTTTTAATAAAAAAAAAAACTTTTTTTTTTGGTATCATAAAAATGAACAAAAAAACTATTAATTTTTTTATAACTGTTATTGTTAATGTTAAAAAAATTAACTGTTATACTATTATTGAAAAAAATTTATATTTTAAAAACGATAAGGTAAAAAATTATTGTACAATTTTAACTGTTATACAAAGATAAAATTTCAAGTTTTATATAAACTGTTACACGTTTCTATTTATAGAATGTGACAGACACCCTTGTAAAAGTGAACACTCATCATTCCAATATAAAAATTTTTGCTCTAAATTCGATCCGTTCAACTTTTCCATTATTGGTAAAAGTTCTTCTCAAAGAAGGATGAAAACCAGTAAAGGTTTTTCTTCTCTTCAAATTGTTGTTGTTGCTTTTTTGTACATGTTGTTAATTTAGAAGCGTGCTGGTGCGTATATGGTAACGGCGGCACCTTAATACAGACTTTATTACATAAATGTTACTGCATTTCTCAAACAGTACGTATATGCGTGTGTGTGTGTGTGTGTGTTTATTGAAAACTTACCTAGCACAAAAATGTTTTATTTTAGCCGGAAGTCGTTTCAAAAGCACATACGCATCATAAACAAAGTGGTAAGTGAAGCCAGTGAAGTGTGACTGCCAGAAAATTGATAGAAGAAGAGAGACAGAGGGAGCGTAGAAAGCCAGAGGCAGCAGAGAAGTAAGGTAAAGAAGTTTGGTTTGCCAGTTGGCTGCTTCAATTGCCAGTCAGCTCTTTGCTTATCTGTGCGCTTACACATTATGCATACACACACACACACACAGGAACACACATGTGCTAGAGATTTTCATGGGCTTTAAGTGCGTTGGTATGTGCTTTAGCTATTTATGTATAAGTACATATAAGTGCGTGAGCACCAGGCATGTTTTTGGCGGCGGCATATATTGGTATGCGTCTAGTTAATTGAAATGCATGTGGTGGTGGCGGTTTTCCCAAAAAAAAAACCCATTTACCGAGTTTATGGATAGGCGCACAACAGCTGTGCATGTTGGCTTATGTTGTTGTAAATCCCTTCAGTTAGGCAGCATATTGAAGTGTAGGGTGGGATGCAATACATGGTCTAGCATATAAATGCAAACGATATTAAAGAGCTTGCACTTAATACTCACTTTTTACTTTCTAACTGTTCTAATATATATACAGTTTTAGTGCATTCCTTTTGGGTAATGCACGTACACACGTATCGTGTATGTACCTGAAATAGTTGGCTCTAAATCATGAGCTTTATAATAAACCCAACCAAGCACAATATGACATAGCTTAAGCAGACACTTGTTTCAATCACCACCACCACCACTACCGTCACCTGTTAAAAATTCAAAAAGGGTCACACAATACATCATTAAACGCTCTACTTGGAATTTAAATTAAATTTCAAATACAAATATTTTGTGTACAGTGGGAAACCGTGTTAGTTGGTATGGCCTCTAACTTCAACACGGCGACTCTTCATTACATTTATTCACGAATTTTTATTGTTTTTTTTTTTTTTTTTTTTTTGTGGGTGGGAAAGGAGATGAGGTGGATGCATCATGCATGCCAGGCTCTTTAATTTGAATAAAATTTTAATTTTACTAGTTAGCACTTTTTCATTGTCTCTGTCTCTTTCTATCCCTAGTATGCCCACCCCTTCATTTTCATTTCACGCAAATGTTATACTTAGTTGCATAGTTTAACGGTAAAAGGGATATTTTTAATTTGAAATTTATTCACGCGTTGTGTGTGTTCATGTTTTTCATTACGGTGTAACATGTATAGTGTGTGAACTATACAAAATTTATAGGAATTTTAGTCGCATTGTATTAACTGGAAAAATTTTCATTTTGGTTTTTTTTTTAACAATTTTTTTTTTTTCGTTTTTTTCGTTTTTGGTGGGAGGGGTGTGTGATTTGTTCAAAATAGTATTAGTGGAAGTAAAGTGTTCTCCTGTCATCTAGGTTGCATTTTATGTAATTAATGATATCCAAAATGTAGGCAACGTTTCATTATTAAAATAACAGCCTAACAGTACGCTACTGAATATATTTCACTTACTTTGGAAAAATCGTAAATGTAAATACGGTTAAAGGATGCATTATATAAAATTACAACTTTAAAAACTTTTAATAAGGGAAAGGGAGAGAGAGAGAGAGAGAGAGAAATTGAATTATTTTGAGAGACAGTTGCACAATAAAGTTTTCAATCATAGTTGAGAATTCTCAACTAGACACGATTTTTAACAGGCAAGCATTTATATAGATTTCGGAATAGATTCGGATTAAATTTGATGTAAAGTTTTAGTCATTCAAGAGTACTTGAACTAATTTCGGGATAGATTTGTACTAAATTTTGCCAAAGGTATATCTGAGCCCATGTCAAGCAGAGTGAATTTATAATAAATTTAATTAAGAGTTACTGAACGCGAGAGTGGATTTGTAATCGTTGTTGATTTTGGCACAAGGGGCATCTAAGCTATTATTAGAGTAAATTTGTAGCTAAATCGTTTTTAATTAAAAGTTTAAACTTCTCATCTTCTCATCTCAAAAGTGTTTTAATAATTAGTTTATATAAATATTATGATTATCATGATATAAATATGATTTGCTCCCGACTAGTTGGTATATAAATTACAAATAAGAGGACTACTCTTATAATAGATTGCAAAATTCATTATAACTAAAGAAACTGTTATATATAAACAAGACTGTTATACACATGATATTAATTTTATTTTATTATTTTAATTATAAATGTAATAACGGTTATATAATAACTGTTATACAATAGATTTTAGTAGTATAACATATTTCCAAAAAACTGTTATACAAACTGTTATATATATTAATATATATATATATATATATTGTATTGTTATAATTTATATTTAAAGGTTATATAATAATTGTATTATATACTAACTATCTAGATAATAAGGAAACTGTTATACATAGACTTTCTATTGTATAACATATTTAAAAATTCTTTATAAATTATTATATAAAAAGAATTTATTGTATAAACGCTAAGTGTTATATAATCTACAATAATATTATAATAAATAATAAACCTTAGAGAGTGTGTTTAAGCATTTTCCGTATAATTCCACTTTTTTCACATTTAACTATAAAAATATTTTAATTTATTCTACTCTTCTAGGTATGCTTAGTATATATGTACGCATGTACCAGCATAAACAATCAATATGTTTACAGATTGCATAGGATTGGTATAGTTTTTTTTTTTTTTTGTACTCGTATATACCCTCGAAAACAAAACATGTTAGAACAACTAACGTACAGAAATTGAATAAGCCTGAAGCCGTTATATAGGCGTACACTTTTAATGTAAATAAAACTGTTGCACCGTTTTTTGTTGTAAATAACATTAAGTCCAAACAAAAACAATCGAAATGAAACATCAATAAAACAAGAAAAAGTAGCCACCATACGACAACACAATACAGCACCTAACAAAAACACAACAACAATAACAAATTAATAAAAAATAAAAAAAATAAAGTAAATAAATTTTGTTGAGGTCAAATCTTAAACACCCTGCACATTTATATACATAACAGCGGGCATGGCAGGTATCAGCTGGCAAGTCGAGCTTTGCGTTGAGTATAGTTTTTCGTAAATTGTGCGAGTGTCTACTATGCGACTGTGCCCATTTCTGGCATATGGAATGAATGGGTTATATTATATAAGTAAAAAAGCAAACTTTCAAGCTCAATGTTTGTGGCAAATAAATCGATTTTTAAAGATTGTGGGCGTGGTTTTTTTGCCAATTTAAACAACGATTTGTTTGCAGAAACTAGAATTGTCTGTAATAAGTAAAAATTCACAACCGCCAACGAACTTACAGACCGACACGTCTAGATCAATTCAGTTTTTGATAAGTAATCAAAAATGTTGGGATGTTGCAAATGGTATAACAACCTCAACAAACACCTTTTATCTTATATGGAAGGGCAGAAAAAAAAAGAAAAATTGAAACTTTGCAACATAAAGTTCGTGTTTAACAACGCATGTAATAATTTTATTACACTGTCTCCCACTGTCTTTGTCTCACTCATTCATATTATTATAGAATAAATGTATGAAAAATAAAACACAATTATTGTATTAAGCAAAAACTATAACAATTTTCAACACAAATATTAATTTATGTTCTGATACATTTAACATTACGTTAACATTTCTCTCTTTTTTCATCCATATGCAAATATTTTACAATACAAAAAATAAAAATAAATGAAAGTATACAAAATCGATAAATGTTTCATATTTATGAGGAATGTTGCATTATTGCTATTTTTTTTTTTGTTTTTAAACGATATTTAAAAAGAATTCATTTTGAATAAATGTTTAAAATCTGTAAAAATTTCAAAATGTACGAGAATGAGAATGTCAACAATAAACCGAAACACGGCTAGATGGACTCGGTTTTCTATGTAGATCAAGATAATCTCTGGCGTCTCCTTCTATATAAACATAAATTCCATTAAAAATTGCAAAACAAAACAAATTTCAAAGGAAAAAAATCCCATTTTTAATTGAACGCGTACTGCATTTGCAACTCAAAGAAGCTCAATTATAATTGAATAAATTTCAAGTGAAAATGAAAAAATCTCAATTGAAAATAAGAAATACTTTAGGACAATATTTCAATCCGCCATTGCCTAGTTTTAGGGATTAATTAAGAAGAATCTTTCATATAAAAACAATTCGCCTTTTTTGTGATAAAAAGATACAAAAAAAAAAAAAAAATTGTACAAAATAATAGAAAAGAAAAACACTTTTCAGCACAACATGTGACACCATAAACTTGACTGTTTTTTTTTTTTTTTTCTCAAGCATTTTATACTCAACCTAAAGTAATTAGTTGAACGAAAAAAAAAAAATGTAAAACTAACAATAATAACAAAAACTATTTACAAACCAATTAGTACAAGACAATTACCAACCAACTCATATGTATACAAAAACAAAACAAAAAAGAAAAAAAAAAAAGGAAACGCAAACAAAAAAGTGCTCAAATTAAGAGACAATTTTTGTCATTAAGTTAAAAGCTGCAGAAAAGAACTTAATACAAAAAAAAAAAACACACACACATTTTTCACATACATTATAAAAGAAAGAAAATATAAATAAAAAATTATTTAAAATATATAAAAATTATGTAAAAGTTGCTCAATTTAAAATACGCTTAAATAGCACAGTTGAGAAAAAATGAGAGTAATTATTAAAAAACAAACAACTCCTGACCAATGAACCAACGATGCACATAAAATCCACCAAAAACCTCACCATACCATACTGCGAAAACTAGCATCAAATGAACAGAAATCTCTCTTCACAGTATTTAAGTGTTAATTTAGCCCCAAATGTAAACCTCAACATCACACCCACAAACCAAACCAAACCAAACCAAACCAAACCAAAGCACAGCCTTCTGCCTATATTTATTCTCAATTTTTTTTTTTTTTTTTAATTTTTATCTACATTAACATTGGTACTATACACATAGCACAGCAGATGCTTACTTACATCATATACCACAGACTGTCTGGACGTACGGACATGTACAAGGATAACATAACGTATGTGCATATTTTAACACTCGAGGGCATTTTTAATGGAAAAATCTTCTTCTTTTTGTATGTTATATATATATATATACGTATATATATGTAAAAATTTTGTTAAAAACAGAAATTAAAAAAGTTCAACTCATATTAACAAAGCGCCAACCAACGATCACAGCAACACCATCCCCATCATCGTCTATCATTGTAGACATGTTCATGCATTATTAGTTAGTTTGTTTTATATATATACGTACGTATATATTATATATAAATACTTATTTAATATTTTATAAAACAAAGACTGACTTGAATAATTGCAAAATGTTTTGAAATATTTATGATTATAAAGAATTTTATTTATTTATAGTAGTGTGACTTAATTAAGTGAAATATTTATTTTTAAACTTTTTCAAAAAACAGTAAAAGAAGAAAAATATACTTTTTACATTCCCTAAAATATACAAAGAAGAAGAAGAAGATTGTAATTAATATATAAAATGTTATTTGAAACAATCTTAAGTTAAGAATGCGTCTGTACGTCTGTCTTTTGTGATTGCAACACTTGATACAGATTTGATTTGATTTTTTTTATAGCCAACTTTATTTATTGTAATTATCAATTGAAAAACATTTCAATTAGAATATTAAAAGTTCATTTTAAATTGGAAATTTTTCAATTTCAATTTGGTAAAAATAATGAAATAAAAAATGTCACGATTTCGTTTCATTTCAATAGAAAGTTATGCTAAGTACTATTTAAACTTGTAGAGTGTCAAAACAGACAGACAGACAGCCGGTCGTACATGTCTAGATCGACTCAGATTATATGGTTTGTTAGATCTCTGACGATAAACTTAGGGTACTATCACCATTCTGCGCTGGAGGGTATAATAAAAATTTTGAAGAATTCATAAAATTGTTTAGAAATTAATTACACATCATGCCAGAATGTATCATTATGTTGTATGCGTTCATAAGTTTAAAGTGTAACAATTCTATTTTATATTATGTTGCACAAAAATGTTTGCTAGAGATGGCATATAATTGCAATTAATTCAATTATAATTAAGTGGAAATTTAAATAAATTTATGGCACTACTATGAATATAATTATAAAAGTTTTCTATGTCGTGTCGTGTGTGTGTGTGTTTGCACTTTCTGTAATTCATTTACCATTTAATTACAATAAAACAACTGCATACATACATACATACATAGTAATAATAACAACAATAAATATGAAACGTGTGTAATATCAGGTACACACATACTCTCTGAATAAATGAAACATGAATTTTTGGTAAAGTTTTCTAATTAACTAAATACAACGTTAGGTTGACAATGTATGTGTATGTGTATATGTGTGTGTGTATATAAAATGCATGTGTATGCTCTAGCATTATGGTGTTGAATAAATTTAGTTTAAAACTATGTTAAAGCCATTGCGCTCCACATAATCTATAACAAAACTTTCATTTTTTTTTTTTTATAGGAAAATTTTAATCCAATAATTATTTGATGTTATTTAATAATAAATAATAGGGTGTTATTGGTTATATAGTTCTTTATAATTGACATTATAGAAAAAAAATTTCAGGTATTGATGAGGAAAAGAATATATAGGTAAACACCCCTATAACGAAAACAACTAAATTTTTTATAAATCATGAGCGTTTATATTATTCGACCCCGCTCACTGTTTGACACATCGACCAAAGTACTAAATTATAAATAAGTGTACAAAATGTCAACGTTCTAGCCAAACTTTTATGATTGATAGATAGATTTTTTAGTATTGTGGGCGTGGCTTTTAATCGATTTTGTTCAATATTTATAACGATCTGAGTCCAGAAACTAAAACTCTGTCTGTAATTTCAACTCAATGTCTCAAAATTTACGTTGGCAACAGTGCCAACAGCAGACAGATGTACGGACAGACGGTGGCAAGGACAAATATGACTAAATCGAGGATATATATACATTCTTTCTTACTTCACCTTTTCAGTATTGCTAACTTAGGGTATACGGAGGGTAACTAAAGCTTGTGTGAGTTTAAATGGATAAAAAGGTAATTTAGGTCACATAGCCTTTCATAAGCATACTATAAAACTAAATTTATTTACAGTCATGTTCCACATTTACAGTTTACTGCTGTTTCTATTCTATTAAATTTAGGTTCGCTGCTATGGTCAGGTGAACGGTGTTTGTGTTGAAAACTTTTTAATTGAAAATTTAATTATGTCACAATATTACAAAATTCTTTTTTTGCTTTTTATTGTTTTCCATTTATTGATTTCTACCTCAAAATTACTTAACATTCCTTGTATCTCCCTCTCGTTGTGGCAAAAACTTTCATTAATTTTTATTACATGAAATTTTTTTGAAAGTTTTACAAACCTTAGACGGTCATGGCTAAATTTATTTAGATTTTCATGCTGACCTCTTTTGGGTGTGACTAATTTTAGCTTACCCCACATTTCTCCTATTTAAAATGGTCACAATCGGTCAGAAGCCATGCCCATAATCACTAAAAGTGTACTTATCTGCTACAAAACATTGAACACATCGCAAAATTTTAAAAACCGTACGTAATACATTTACTATTAGAGGGCGTAATCATATACTTGCCACGCCCACTGTTTGTATATAGATTTAGAGGTTATTTACAATTTGTTTAATTTTCTTCCTTTGTTTTTTTTGCTGGCCCTTTTTCATTTCATTCCTTATTCTGGTTAACATTGTGCTGGTAAAAGTTTTACTTTCATTCCAAACTTTTGATTAAAAATGTTTACCATTTACAACAACAAGGTCAATGAAATAAAAAACAAACAAGGGTGAATCTTAAGTACGCTTCACCTTAATATACTACTTGTGGGCATGGCAGGCACCTAATTGCGCATCAATGAATGAATTGTGAACATTGCTGTTGCGCCCCCTTTTGTCACCGTCATGAATGTATGAACACATTATACATGCAGATAAATGATGAATTTAAATTTTATTGGTTTTTGAATATATATATAAAATAACTAGATTTTGATCGATTATGGGCGTGGCATTTGATTGATTTTGTTCAATTTAACTAGCAACTGAAATAGAAATGTCTGTGAGAGTGCCAACATGAGACGGACATGTCTTGATCGAAACAGTTTTTTTAAAAATTGTGATCAGGAATACATCGTAAAACCTCTAACGCCTCTTTCTTGGTGTTGCAAGCGCAACAGCAAACTTAATACACCCTCATCATTAAGGCGGAAGGCAGTGTAGAGAAAAAAAAAATGCATTTTATAACAATTACAAGTAATTGAAAAAATTCCTTTAAAAATGCGATTGTAAAGTATCAACAAAAAAAAGAAAAAGAAAAAAAAAATATGACAAAAATTAATTATGTGTTAAAAATATGATATAAATTCCATTTGAATGAGTTCAGTGAACATAATATGCAATGCAATGCAATGCAATGCAATGGAATAGTAACTGTCACCCCACCTCTCTCTCTCTCTCTCTTTCTCTATACCTAGCATTCTATCAAATTTAACTGAGTAGATGGACAAAGAAAATTTTATGCAATTTTATTGTAATTAATGGAATATGTTTTATGCGGCAATATTTGTTTAACAATATGTATGTAACGGATAAACAGTTTTTGTTTTGTGTCGGAACAATCTCTCGGTGCACACACAATAAAATATTATTTAAGAGATGGCCTCTCCTGGCATACGTTTATAAGAAAGAGGGGGGGGGGGGCTGTTGTGAACATTTTTGCAATTTCACAATTTTACAATTTTCACTCCATTTAACGGTTAATGATTTAGTTGTAAAATATTAAACATTATCCATGAAGGCCTTTCACACATACTACATACACGGACAATGGCTGCGCGCAAAAATTTCATTAAAAACGTTTTGTTGCCTGATTATCCAGCCATAACAGAACAATAAGCACATAATTATAAATGGACCAACTAGAGGAAATACAATTGACATGAACTGGATATGTGCGTGTGTTTGTGTGTGTGTGTGTGTGTGTGTGAATATAGACTATTCTATATAAGCGAGCTGTCAAATTAAATTTCATTAAATTTAACCGCAAAAGTATAAAACAAAAATTAAAATTATTATTTTTTTCAGTTTTTGTTGGTTTTTTTTTTTTTTGGTTTCATTTTAAACAATACAACATGACAGCTGCTTGTTATAGAACAAAAAAAAAAAAAAATACATAATTACAGCGCAGCTTTGTAAACGCAGCATATAGATAACATCGCGGTAGATGATAATATAGAAATTTTATATATATATACAGCCAGAGACACTGAGTAAGAGAAAAGTTAGGCAAACACGTTTTATAGAAAAATTCTTAAAATTTTTAAAACAACCACAACAACATTCTTTTTTTCAAACTATTTTACATTTCATTTATTTATACTTAACGTATATGAAAAATAATTAAAAAAAAAAAAAATGGTAGCATATAATGGCACATTTTTTTTCTTTCATCTTTAAAATGTTAAATGTAAAATATTTCGATTTAATGAAAACTGCAACTTTTTGCTTTGTATTGGTATGATGGCACACGTTAAAAAACTTAAAAGATCTTTTAGGTTATAATTAAGAAGGTAGTCTAAGTCATTAGAACGTCTACACCAATTAGTAGTAGTTAGTGTGGAAAAATATGATGGCAAACATATCATTTTATTCTCTAATAACGAATTACACATGATTTTTTATTTAGTAGTGTATGATGGCACACTTTAAAAAAACTTATCTAGAAATATATTTTGAATTGATTTATATGATAAACGTGTTTTTTTTTTTGTTTTGTTTTATAAATTAGAAAAATGGTTCAAGTCTCAACAATTCCAAAAAATTTTATTATCAATTATTTTATTTCAAGTTCATGTATTCTAGTGATAGTGTAGCATAATGATGATGATTTGTTGGCGAGCGTTAAACGTTGACATTTATTATAAAACTTGAATTCTCTTGTGATATATTTCCTTACACAAATGGCAATATTTTTCCATGTGTAAGTTTTATGCGGAATACAAAAAAAAAACAAAAACAAAACAAAATATATAAATAAAAAAGAACTCATTATTTTTATTGTGCACAAGGGCACATTTTTTTTTTAGCTTTTCGGAGCAACGTAAAGTTTTTAGGGTATAAACCATTTGTGCCAAAAAGTATGTTAAGTTTGTGCGGACGTTTGTAACTCCTAAATGGCAAATGCTACAAATGAAGATGATTCAGTTATACCGATCGATTTAAAATCAAAATCTGAATTGATTTAAACATGTCCATCTGTCTGTCCATGTAATTTTCATCCATGCAAAGCTATAGGTTACATTTTTTGAAATATTTCAATGAAATTTGATACAAGTTCATGCTTTGGCTCAAAGAGGAATTTTATTTAAAAATGAATAGATTTGAACTATTTTTACAGCCCCTGCCCATATAAGATCCTGTTTTAGCGGAGGTTTTTATATGAAAAAAAAATCACAATTCTTATTATTTTTTTACAATATTTGGTGAAGAATAGTTAATTAGCTTCATATTTAGCTGGTCCAAATTTGGACCCAATTGAACCATTCTTAGAACCCCTTCTCATATAACGTTTTATTGAAAAGAAATAACGAAATAAATATAAATCGAATAAAACAACAATAAAATGCTTGAAAAAAAGTGATGTAGGGTATTTGATGGTCGTACTATAATATTTTTAATTGTTGAAATTTTTTTTTTTTTTGGTTTTTTTCTTTTGTTTTTCATCTTCCTTTGATGTTATCTTTGTCTAGTTTATATAGTTTATAACAATTTTCGTTTAAATGTTATTACAACACTATTTTAACACAGAGAGAGATAGAGAAAGAGAGAAAAAAAAAAAAAAGCAAAAAAATATACAAAAATGATGGAGCAAAAGTGGTAAGAGGAAGAGTGAAATTTTGCTGCTTATCATGATTGTGCTATTGAAAGGTACGGCAACAACTACATAAAAAGCAAGTACTCGTCTTTGGAAAGAAGAAGAAGAAAAAAAAATAACTAAATTTAATTTAAGTCAATTGTTTAATACCCTCCACATCTACAAAAGGTGGGCAAAATAATATGATCACCTGATATTTATTTATTTGCTTTTTAAACCAGCTGCAATTCTTTGCGGTATAGATTCGTAGAGTGTCTGAATGGTGCTGCTGTCACTTTGGTAGTCAAGTTAAGTAATTTTATGTTGTCTGGCCACAATTCTTTTTAATGTTAGTCGGTCTCTGTCGGTGAGGTCCTAAAAAAAGGATCTTTTCCTCTTTAAAACATATCTTTATAGAACAAAAACTGCCACTTTTTTATATTTCTTAACAAAAATTTCATGAAAAATCCTTAATAAGCTGAAAAGTTGACTGCGGCATGTATGTGGACTCGATTGGACAAGCGTTTATTGATCCAACTTAACAAATTGTTAAACTAGAAGTATTTTGGAAATGTTGGGTGTTGGCAACAATAACATTTTCACTTGTTTTCATTTTAAACATTTAAAAAAAATAATTTTAAATAATTAATTTCAACATTTTACACGTACTTCAATGGCAATTATTTTATATTGTTACATACAGTTAGTTATGCATATAAATGCATAAATAAAAGCTTTTAATGTAAGGACTTGAAATATATTTTGTGCTGTTGTGTGGTGTTGACTCGGTTAAAAGGTGTCATGACAACCAATTAAAACCAATTAATCTAATCAAGCGGAACAAAATTTTATACGGATTTTTTTTTTTTTTTTTTTTTGTTGCTGCTGCTGTTCACAACATCAGACCAGCTTTAGCTTTTTTACCATATATGTACACACACACATATATATACACACTTAAAAAACTTTATACATAAAAAAATTACACCCGTGCTGTTGTTAAGCGTAGGACTCGGACAAGAAACAAAAAACAAAATAGGAGAATAGAGAGCTTAAGTCAAATGTTAAACACACTCCATATCTTCAAGCGAATAGTGGGCGTGTTATGTACTTATTTACGCCTTTTATTGTTTTCCTTTTTTTCATCATAAATTTATCATTTCACGTTGCATTCAGCATAAAAACGTGTTTTTGTAAATTGAGGGCGTGCCTGTTATATGTGATAGCGCCTATGTTTTGCACATCGAATGCATGATTTATTAAAATTTTACCAAAATTTCAACTTGACAAGTTCAAGTTTTGTGGGTGTGGGCCGAAACTAGAGGTGTCTCTTCAAAATTTCAAAACGCTTTTATTGCATTAAAAAATTTGCCCAAAAAAAAATGTAGAGAGTAGTCCTAAATAGAGAGCATAGGGCAGGTATTTGGGTCAAGACAATCTTCTGCCGTCCCCTACATGCTTGATCCTAATTTAAAGGGTGTCAGTTTTGAACCCGCAACAGTCGAACTCGTGTATGGAGGAGTAATGTTTTTAAAAATGTTTCTTCATTGAGGGATAATTTCCAGATTGGCTGCGACCAGAAAGTTTTGAGATTTTCATAACCACACCCGACCATCAGACTGACTGACATGCTTCACATCCTTTATGTACACAATTTATTTATTATTCTTATAAAAAGTGATGAGTTAATGATTAGTTTTTATAGGTAACAAATGTACCTACAAACGTACCATACATTCTACCTTATGTAGAGGTGCAGTATTAAAAAAATAAAAAATAAAAATAAAAATTACAACAACAATCTATAAAAATGTTAAAACCACTATTCTATGTTGCTAAATTTATTTTGTTGTTGTTGTTATTGTTGTTGTTTGTTTATTGTTTTTATGTAGTTACATAATACCAGCTAACGTTAGCTAACGGTGTTAATTGTAAGCAATAAATCTGCAACAAAAAAAATTTAATATGAATGTATTTGACTGGCTTTGTTGTTGTTTGTTGTTGTTTGTTGTTGTTGTTGTTGTTGTTTTTTTTTTTGTAAAATTTAATTTTTCCTTAATATTAGTTTTAAAATATTTAATTTTTGTTTAAATAAGCTAAAAGCAGCCAATTAAAATTATAGTTAAAATAAATCACTATGACATTAAATTCAAATAAAAAATATATATGAAAAAATTTTAAATAAAAAATACAAAAAAAAAAAATTATAAAATTTTAAGAATACACTCATCCCTCGTTTTACACGATACTCGTTTTGTACGTTTTCGATATTACACGGTTTTTAAAATCAAAAAAATTATGTAAAAAATAACAAATTTTGACTGCATAAGAATTTATTTCTATCTAATTATAAACTTGGTATAAACTTCAAACAAAAGACTCAACAAACTACGACTAAAATCAAGACAGCAACTGTAGCAGCAGTATCTAATGGGATTATGTTATCTAGTGATTTTTCTAATATTATATAGTTTTGTAAAAGAAGAGTCATCGTTGAAAGTGATAGCAATTAAGTTATATTTTGTGTTTCATAAATATCTAAAAAAGGCTCAATAATGGTCGTTTTCCTTTTGCACGGTTTTTCCATATAAAAATTATTCTTTCAAACTACATGGTTATGTCGGGAACGTATCTACCGTGTAAAACGAGGGGTGGTTGTATATATTTTCAAAATAAAAAAACAATTTTTTTGTCTTTTCTTTTATAAAAATACATTTTAATCCTGGCCAACAATTTATAAACATTTATAAACAACTTATAGTTCAAGTTCACTTTAATACTAAAACTAAAATGGTAAACATTTACGATTTCGTTCTAATTAGTTAACTCGTTAATTTCTCATTTATTCGTTAATTAAATGACGAATCAAATGTATGTTTGAAAAAAATGCTACAAAATTTATGTTATATTCGCCAATATGTGTGTTTCTACATCTAAATTACAATCCTTATGGTTTCCGTTGCAACGGAACTAAAGTATGTTTGTTTTGTAATAATTGTCATTAAATATTCGTGCTTGTTGTTGTCTGGTGAATAGTCCAAATCTCATACCACACCGAACAAAAAAAAAACAACATCACAAAACACAAAACACGAACAACTTTTCGTCTGTGTTTATAAAAGAAAATAATATAGATAAAAAAATATGGCTTTAATCAAATCTTAAATATCCTACACTTTATCATATGAAAAGTGGGCGTGGCAGATACATAATTATTAACACCAATAGTTTATGTCTTACGTAGCAACTGGTAGTAGATTCAGATTTGTACTGAATCAAGTTTTTTTGTAACTTGTGGGCGTGGCTATTGCCAATCCACCAGCAGAAACTATAAATGTATTTACAACAATTCAGCTTATTTATTGTAAAATTTACATGCGGAAGAATACCATCCATCATACGGACTCACGGACCGACACTTGTAAATGATCCAACATTGTGTAAAGTTTTTATTTGGAATGTTGCAAATGGAATAGCAAACTTAGTAGACCAGCATCCATTAAGGTGAAGGCTATAAAAATACATTATAGAACCAGAAGTGTTGGCAGCTTTGTTTGGTGTTTATTTTATGTATACTTAATGTCTTGTTTAGTTTTTATTTTCATTTTGCTTTGGGCCTCGCAATAACAGTTCGTGTTGTGTGTTATATCATCGGACAGACAATATGTATACGAGGCCTATTATAAATGCAAACATTTAACATGATAGTTAAGAATAACACAAACAGGAACAGACCGTCTGTGTGGTGTACTACGACACAGGCGAACTTAAGGAAATAATAATTTACAGTACACCAAATACCACACCGACCCTTTTATCACTTATCTGCATATTGAAGTGTGAAAAATACTTGTGTCAGCTTTTCTTTTTCTCTCTATATTTTGTGTAATTGTGTATGTGTGTGTGTGTATGTATATATGCGTGTTTACTCAATGGTGTTGTAAGCTGATAACATGTATAAATGTGCGTAAGGAAGCAATGCGTGCTTGTTTGTTTGTTTGCACAAAGAAGAAGAAGAATAAGAGAAAAAAGAAATCATACATTGAATGTGATGGTATGTCAACTGATTACTTGTTTGCCTTTACTATGCATTTCCTCCTCACCTTGCTCACGTCGACTACTTTTCTAACTTTTCCTCGATTTTTTTTTCCTTTTTTTGGATTCAATTTAAAGTCATAACTCATGACAAATCGTTTTTTAAAAATAATTTTTGTCCCCGCCTTCAGTTGCCTAGTAAAGCGACTGTCTTCTAGTGGCAGGAGTAAAAAAATTAAATTCATTCTCAGCATGTCCAGCTGCCTTGAATAAATAAAGAGGAATGCAAACCTTTCGCAATTATATACAAATAGTGGGCGTGGCCGGTACTTGATAACACTCTTCATAATATATTGAACAATATAACGTAACAACGTTAAAAAATGGATTCTGCGACAAATATTTTTTTTATTTTTTTTTTTTTTGAAAAATTGTGGGCGTATATTTTATGTGACCACGCCTCTGGTACATTGATAGATAAGCTAATTGTATACCTAAGTATATAACATTGAACTTCCTAGCAAAATATTGATAACTGATGAATAGATTTTTTCATTTGTGGGCATAAAACTCGATCGATTTTTACCAATTTAAACAAAAATCTACCAACAGAAATTCAAAAAGAAGTTAAATTGAATATCAGACCGCTAGGTAGCCAACAAAAGACATACACACGGACGGACATGACTAAATTGTTTCAGATTTTGATGATAAAGAAGAATTTTGTGGACTCTTTAAGGCTTGACTTAGGCAATGACTTACTTAGTACATGTACCTCCATCCTTATAATTTGAAAAATCTCTATTACAACTATCATGTGAGTTAATCAATACGACAACAGAACAGAAGGAAACTATTCTAAATATGAGACAGAAAATGGCATCATGATAAATGATGCCCAATGAAAATATAATTTAACGGCGCCATGTTTTGAAACGTAAGCCCGCATTTACAGTTTTTACATTTTTCAACTTTCGGTCAGAAATGAAATCAAATTTCACGTTGGCATAATAAACCAGTAATTTGATTGTTGTTATTGTTATTGTTGTTATTGTTGTTGTTATTATTGTCGTAATTATTGTTATATATGTTGGCCATTCAATAATATTTAAAATGAAATCATTTTCATCAGAAATTTGTCAATTTATTTTTAGTCGCTTATTTGTTATTGTTTGCCTCGGTTTTGTTCTATTTGCCCTGTGGAGCCATTATTAATAAAGTTAAACCGCAATTTATTTTCGGGAATGAAATGAACTTTTGCGGTAATATTTTTAGGCTCTCACACAATATATCACACATATCATCTGTGTCGGTTGTGTTTACTTTAATCGAATCGACATTAAACAATAAATGACTTTGTCATTAATTAAAATCCACAAAATCTATATGAAAAGTTATGCATACAGTGTTACTGTTATCAGTAACTGTACTCATTTGTAATAAATTTTTTTTAGGGGAAAACTAAATTTGAACCCGATTGTAACATTTTTATAATCTCTCCTTAAACAATGATATTCCGCGTAGTGACCATTTAGCAAACTTTTACAACTTTCCATATCTGGTGTTCGGGCAAATGTGCATAAATTGGAAACAGCCAGCCCCCATATGTTGTACAACACTCAAGCATTTGTTTACAAGTACAATAACTCGGCGTGTTATCATTGTTCAGGTATCACTGAATTATGCTGAAATATGATGATTTACAATTTTTTATGAAATGCCTGAGCAGCGAGCACACCGCCCCCAAGGATGACAATAACCCGATTGTGTTGTCAGTCAAAGTAATTTCCTATTGATAAAGTGAGAGATAGCATAAAAATAGTGGGAGAGACAATGTGCTGAACATTCCACTATTTTAGGTGGCAGGTGGCCGGTCATATATTTGCCCATAAAGAGTCATCATCACCACACCATCTGATGTGTAATAAATTGCAAACTGACCAAACAAAAGGCTTTCAGAAGATGGCATATGCATGCTTGGCAATTTGGTTAATAATAATGAAGAGCGGTAATGTAGTGGACGTGAAAACGATGACGATCATGTTGCTGTTGGCGATGACGCCAATGAAGACATTTATTGTAAAGTTTTTAAAAACATCTGCTATTTTTTGTAACGTAAGTATCACATTGACTATAAAAACCACAACACAAAACAACACAACACTACACAATAACACACACACACACATATATATATATGTATATAGAGAATTGTAACTATGAAACAACTTAGCAACGATGTCTGGCAGTCCAATATTACAACACTCAGCCAGCCTCTCTCTGTAAATGAATGATGATGAAGTTTCGGCAGCACGAATTGTCTGCATGCATGGTGGTGTTGGTGGAGTGCAGCCTAACATTAAGCTCTCAGTTACATATCATATCTAAACACGGCTACAAATCAGCATCTTTCTCACTAGAAATTACAACAGCACCAATGACAACAATAAATGCTCGGGCAAAGGAGCCGAAAAAGTGTGTTTTAGTGCTTGATGTTTTGGTTGTTTATGTGTGCCCTTCCCTTCCCTTCCCTTCCCACACACACACACACACACACACAAACATATGCAGCATCCTGTTTTTTTTGTTGCTGTGCGGTAGCTACGTAATTGCTACGTTAGGAGATACGGCATCTACCGGAATGTGTCTGTGTGTGGTAATATATGCACACACACTCGCACACACAATAAACCTACAACCTCGGTGTATTTGATAACAACAACAATAATAATAATAACAACAACAAACAAATTCCTTTTGTAGGTTTCTATTTATAATCAGAACAGACAGACCAAAGCACTGCCAAGTAAAATATGGCTGGTTGTAAACGTGGCGTAGCGTAGGGTAGGAGTAGGGTAGGTTTAGGTTACTCGGATGGTTTTTATGTGCCACAGAGTTTCGTTCACTTGAACTTTTCATACATTACATGGTTCATATAATCAGCTCTAAATATTTACTGCAAGAAATTCCCTTTTTTTTTTTTTGGGAATTTTTCTATTTACCCGAATGGGGGGGGGGGCATTTCGTATCTCATTCATTGGCCTCCGCCACCAATTTGTTCTTAAAATGTTTGGTGTTAAGATACACACTCGCTCTACCTCTGACATAGGCTTTAAATTGTTTGCTTGCCTTCAAATTGTGCATTTGTAGGCGCCATCTCAGACACACACACACACACACACACACACATGCATACTTTAATGGCTATGTGTTGGTGTGGCCCTTAAATGGCATCAAGAAAAGGTTGTGGGCTGTAATTGCTGGTAGTGACATTCCAAACTTAAATTTTCTACATTCTCTCTCTCTTTCTCTTTCGTCTCCTACTGCAAAATATTTTTGTGTGTTTTACACTAGTGAGGTGAAAATAAACACCGATACTAAAAGGAAGAATTTCTACCAAATAGAGTCCGGCCAGCTGTATTATTGGAATTCAAAAAATTGTTATTGTTGTAATTGTTGTTGTTGTTGTTATGGTTTAAATGAACTACAATATTAAATGTGCTCATAATTATACACTTCATCATAGTGATGAACGTATACAAAGTTAGTGAAAGACTCTATGCGTGTACATCAGCATCAAATCGGAGTCAATCTAGATGCGTCCGTCTGTATGTCCCTTTCCTGTTGGAATGTTTCCGGTGAAACATTACGAAAAATTGAGCTAAAATTTTGTACAAATATTTCTATTTACTGTACACAGATAATTATTTAAATTGAAACCATGCCCACAATTAATAAAAATTTATTTAAGTGCCACAAAAATTTACCCATAAAGTTGAAATTTAATACAAATTTTTATAATGAGGCTATTCGAAGATCTTAAAATGGGCGTGGTCGCATAATAGACACGCCCCCATTTTACAAAAAAAACTTTTTTTGTGCAGAATTTAATAATTAGTTGATACGTGACACAAAAACTATAAAACGTGTAATCAGGTACATGCCACGCCTACCGATTCGTTTATTTTACTTATTTTCAAAGTGATCTCAATCAATTTTTCAAAAATCTGTACCCATCAAGAACAAATTGGTATCAAGTATTAAAAAAAATGTCCTTAAATGATATAACAACACAAGGAAGGCATTAAATTAAATGATTATTGTTTAGTCTAAAAATTAGTAAAAAAAAAAAAAAAAAAGAAATGTCGCTTAAGAGACTGTAACTGAAAACCTGCTTTTTGTAGCCTTTTTTTCAACTTTTACTCAATTTGCAAAAATATCGAATAGACACTGTGTGGATGATTGTGTATCACATATATAGATGAAACTCCCTTCTAAACTTTAAATGAAGAAAATAATAACAACAACAACAATAAGAACAACTATTTTTTTTTTTTTTTTAGATTCAAACAAAATGAAATCCTGTCATGTCATAACTTTTAGTTGTGACTATGAAAACTATGATAAGCACTGAGAAACTCGTACAAAATATTTCAAACAACAAACGGAACAAATGATATAGGAGATTTTATAAACACACACACACACACATACATACACACACATACATAACAACACATTTCACTATTATTTCTTACTTTCTGGCATTAAATCAGCACAACAACAACAACAACAACAACAAATCTATCCATGTAACCAAAACAATTTCTCAAGTCAAGTGTTTCGAAATTTTGTGGTATTTTGTATTTTGTACGGTTCCAATGTGTAAACACAAACATATATAAAAATCAGAGTAAGAAACAAATATAAAAAAAAAAAAAAACAAAACAAAAACAAAAAAAAATAAATAAAAGGAAAATAGAATATGAGTTATTTCTACCAGTGTCAACTACCAAACCAAACAAGCTCAACGATTTGTATTCTATAACTACAAACACAAACACAAACACAAATGCAAGTGCAAGTGCAAGTTCAAGCAAAGACAATCAAAATCTACATATAAGCATATGTATGTGTGTGTGCGTGTGTGTGTTTGTAATGTAAGTTAAAGAAGGTATGTAGGGTAGAGATTGTTATGATAACTTGTAAATATTTTCAATTGCATACACATACACACAAACCGTATTTTCTAAAACGAATTCTTCTACTACTCTTCTGTATCAAAACTTTCTGGTGTTACTTGCAATTATTAAAATGATTTTAATTCATAGGGTTTGTGTTTTTTTGTTTTTGTTTTGTTTTTGTTTTTGTTTTGTTCGGGTTGCCTTGGCCCTGACAATCTAATAAATGTTGTTAATATTGTTGTGATTTTCAGAGATATACACAATTGCTGCAACATTCTCGTTTTCTATACACACACTTAAAAATGACCCTTCAGTGGCAACATGTAGTCAAATACAACAATTTACAATGGGGAACAATACACATGAACACATGAACACATGAACACATGAACAATTGTTTTGTGTGCCACGTCAAAAGTTTTATTTTGAAAAAACAAATCAGAAAACTAAATTAAGCTTAAGTTAAACCTTACATACCCTTTACATTTACAAAAATGGGCGTGGCAGGTTACACCTTTTAATAGTAAATGTATTACGTATCAGCTTGCAAGTCGAGTTTTATGTTAAGTATAGTTTTTTGTAAATTGTGGGCGTATCTAAAATGTGACCATGCCCATTTTTTCACCCATCGATAACAAGGATAATTATTAATATGTGAACTAAATTTCAACTTAATAGCTCAATTTTTGTGGCAGTTATACAGATTTTTATTGATTGTGGGCGTGGCTTTTGAACGATTTTGCCCATTTTAAATTTTGATTTTTTACTCTTGTACCTAATTGTACAAAATTTCAGTTCAATATCTCAAAATGTACAATTGTGAGAGTAAGAATAACACGCGGACACACGGACGGACGTGTCTACGTGTCGTCTTATATACTTTGTATGGCCGCGGGGGCCTCCTAGAGATGCTAAACCAACTAAAATCAAATCGTTTGTAAAAATTTTTATAATATTTTATGACATATTTTTTCACTATTATACACTTTATTATAATATAATTTACAAACATTGCTTCACAATAATATTGTTTCCACTGAAGCAAGGAAATGTTGTCTTTTTTTATTATATTTTTTTTTTTTATTATATTATATAAGTCACGTATTTAATCTTTACGTCAACTACACTTGCAACAGATTTAAAATATTTTCTTTTTTTTTTTTTTTTTTTTAAATAAAATTTTCCATTTTCAAGTGAAATGTTTTCTCTTTTTTTTTTTTTAAAGTTATCGTAAAAATAATACACATTTGATAATCAATTACAATATGTATGTATGTGTGTAAAAATTTAAATGAAAAACCTTAAAAGCATCACTTTTTAAACTTTATTAAGTTTGAAGAATGGTTTGGGTAAAATATTACAAATTGTTTATGTAGATTATAAATGTATTCAGTATGCTGATATATGAAAGAGAAATTCATTAAATGAAGAGGTACAGTGGCAGTCACTTAAATAGGTAATAACTTCTATGAGATGATTTCATTTTTGTAATAATTTTTCTTACTTTTAGTTTAGAAATCATATGATTACGGAGTTTGATGAAAGGTTTTATTCAATAGAATAGCAAATAATTTCTTAATGATTTCTCCAAAATTTTTCTATTTCTGGCGAATTTTTTACTGTAAGATTATACTTAAAGAAAACAATTTATAGCCAAAAATACTCCACGAAACGTTATGCAACCTAAGCAAGTGACCGCCACTGTATGTTCAAGGTATTTTTGTAATCTTAACAGAATTCTTCTTCTTCTTTTTTTTTTTTTGGTCTGTTATTAAATATTTCAAAATTTTAACAATTTTATACTTTTTTATATAATATTTTTCAAAGTAACAACTAAATGTATGCTATAAATTATGATTGATTTAAATAAACTCTGAACTAGGCAAAGATTTTTTAAGGTTAGTTCACACAAGTACGCTTTAAAATAGAAAAAAAAAGAAGATACAATTAAGATTAAAGGGTCCCAGGGTTCAAAATTTTGAATTAAAATATTGTACGTACAAAATTGAATGAAAGCCATGCCCATAATCGTTAAAAATTTATCTATTTGACACAACAATCCAGCTATGAAGTTGAGATTTAGACACGCCCACATTTAAATTGGCGTGGAATCTCATCTATTATCCATTACACTCAGCTTTAAATATGAATATATGATTTTTGTAATTGCTTTTGGGCGTGGTTTTTACTCTAATTAGTTCACTTGTTTTTTTTGCAAAACATTGAACTTTGTAGCTATACTTTTGGAGAGATTTTTTAAGGCGTGGTTCTTAATCCATTGTGTCCAATTTAATTTAAAAAAACCTGCACATGAAAGTTTAATATGTCAGTTTAACATCTCACACATGACTTGAAGCGTTCTAACAACAGACGGACACCCAGACAGAACTGTCTAGATAGAATTATACTTTGATGTAACGATTTGTATGATTTACCGCAAAAGGAAAATCACATTGGAAGGCTTAAAACCTTTCTTCTTCTTATTTCAAAAGCCTTCTTGTAAATGTTGCCAACTTGGTGTACTCATCCCCCCCCCCACCCACCCCTTCTGATAATGCACGCCATTCTCAATAATAATTATGAACCGTTTTGTTAATTTTCTTTAAAACCACTCAAAATATAAACGTACAGAAATGCAGTTTGCATAATTTTATTGAAAAAAATAAAACTGCGTAACGGTATATAAAGATAAGGTAGTTGGCGAGTAGCACATATCAAGCACGAAGCAAGGAAGGCGGTAAGATCTGGAGAGAGCAAAATTCAAAGCAGTCTGTACAGAGTCATAACAAAAGTACAACAATAATAATAATAACAACAACAACAATCAACTTCTATTTACTTTAAAGCTGTTCTCCTACAATATTTAAAATCGTACGAGTTTTATCATCTTCAGCCAAAATATATTCTTATCCTACACAAACGGTTTTTGTCTATGAAACTTTTATGCTTAGACGTGTGTGTGTGTGTGTGTGTGTGTGTATTAAAGCACCTACACTACTACCTATAGAAAATGCATGTTGTGTGCATGGTGTTGGGATTTCGAATAGTCGAGAATTTTGATTAAAAATGTTTATCACGTTAAACAGATAAAACACGTGTGCTCCCGTGTTTGTCTTAATACCCACTTCTTCCACTCATCACCGTACCACAACCACACACATATCGTGCATAGGTAAGGAGTATATATGGATATGGCAAAGTGACAAGTAGTATATTTATGTACACCATCCATGCATGTAAAAACAGGAATGACAAAATTAATAGCGCACCATCTCCTCTGTGGCGCTATAAGCAACACTGCTGTGTTAGGTAATATTTATATATTGTATGTGTGTGTGTATGTGTATGTATGTAAAATGAAATTGACTTCACTTGTGCTAAACTGTACTATACGTGCTTGGGTGTGTATTGAGTATATATTTGCATTAGATGCCGAGAGTTGATCTGATGAGATCTCAACCATCATTGTATTCTATGGTAAACATCCTGACGCGTACCCTGTACAATACTGTAAACACGTTGGCTGTTATTTTTCAGTTATAACAATTATTTTATTAAGCATGCAACAGTGATTGTGTGATTGTATTCTGGGTATACACACAATGTTTGTTTTTGTTGTTTTTGTATTTTTATAAAATGTTGCCATACAACCGGAAATTTATGTGACAGGTGACGCATGTTATGATAATAACGATTAAAAAAATATTGTGTAGTGTTGCTATTCTTACTATCTCTCCATCTCGCTCTCATTTTCCATTTTCCATTTTCAGTGATAAATAAAAGCTGTAATGAAAAGTATTAACTTTTACGGAAAACATTGAGCAGGTGTTGTTGTTACCTAAATGGTGAGACGTTTCGTTCTAAACTTTACTTTTTTTAAGGACAATTTTTTTTTTTTGCAGAAGAATACACAAGCAACAGGAAACAACCGAGTTAAGTTTAACATTAAAGAAAAAAGAATTTATGAACAGTTACACCACAAAATGTGGCAAAATTTTTATTATCCCCTTAATGCTCAAAGGGTGGCTCTACTAAGTCAACAACATCTGAAACGATCTAGCCATATTCGTGCGGGTGTCCGTCTATTTTGGAACGCTCACGTTTTTAAGAAGATGCTCAAAAATTAACTAAATCGAAACTTTTACAACTGTTCTGCATATTTTGCATTTGAATTGAATTTTTTAAGCAACGTCCGTACGTCCTAATTTATTTAATTAATTTTTTTTAAATTAATCAAGAGCTTGTGGAAAATTTATTATTATTTTATTATGTTTAATAACATGTATCTTATTAAAATAATAGATTTAAATTAAAAAAAAAAATATTTATTCCTGTACACATGATGCTTATATTAGATGAACCTCTCTTAACACTATTTTCAAGATTGAAATAAAGTTTACAAAAATGAATGAATGAAATTTTGCACGTAAGCAAATGCATTATATGTAAAAAAATACTGTGAAAGGATTTTAAAATTTTCGCTTGTTAAGAGGGAAAATTAAGTGATCAATTACTAAATTGAATATGGACGGATGGACAAACTTTTATTCTATAAATCATAAATCATTTAAAACAATTTCAAAAATTCAGCGAAAGAAATGCATTTTCAACATTAATGAACATTAATAAAATATTAGGTATAAAATTCTGAAAAGAAAAAATTAGCTAATTTTTCTTCATCACAGTGATTCGAATGTAAAACTCTTCAAGTATTGAATTTAATCATATGTCTGTATAATGAAAACCTTAGTTAGAGCTCTGGTTATTGATAAACTAACTGTCAGTCAGTTTATTATATAATTTATATAGATTCCAAGGAAAAATAATTTTAAATCATTTCATGATTTATGAAATTTAAAACAAGTAAAATAAATGTATTTGACTTGAATCTTGAATGATCACGAAAGCTTTCCAAGTAGTATACGTTTATAATTTACTTTAAATTTATTTAAAAAAAAAAAATGGCTCTTTTTTCAATTTTTGGGGCGTGTGCTTTGACCGATTTTGCCCAATTTCAATACCAATCTGAAAATTGCCAAATTTGTGGAGACTGATTATCACAGAACACACAGAGAATGACGTGGCTAGATTGACTCAGTATTTGATGCTTATTCAAAAGTTCGAAGCCTCCTTTGGGGCGCTGCAAACATTTTGACAAAGTTATATAATTAATGAGAAAAGTAAAATTTACCCTAAACACCATTCAATGGAAATCATAATGTTTATGATGTCTGTACCAATGTTTTTTTTTTTTTTGTTGCTTGCTATTATTGTAATATTCACTCATAGAAGTAATTTTTACTATCCTCTCATAAACTTTAAATGTGTATAAGAGTACCAACACAACAGAGAATATAGCAACAGCAGCCGTAACCGTCAGGTTTTTAGTTACCATCCTTACTAAGCACAAGCACTTAGGCGTACATATCGTCAGTATAGCACAGCAGCCTGAAGTTCTATTATGTTTAAATATTTTTATAGTTTTTTTTGTGTGCAAATGAATGTATTTTGGGGAACAAAACGCTACGATATCACTGCTAGGTGAGAAAGAGAGACAGAGAGGGAGAAAGAAACATAAAAAAGATATACACATGACTCGCGTACCCAACCAACCAATCTTTGCTGCATTGCGCCAAAATATGTCGAAAACATAAAATATGAAACATATGACGACAACATAACATATCGTGAAATGGTTCTAGTTTTTCTTTTTTTCTTTTCTTTTCTTCTTTTTACTTTCCTTACTCAACACAACACAGATGCTGTTAGGAAAATAAAAAACAAAAAAAAAATTTTTTTTATAAGTATTCTCAGTGCTGTGGTTAAAACCATTTTAGCACCTTTTGTTTTATGCCAAATGATGAGTTATTCATGGTGTGTCTGCTGTGTAGGCGGCATATAAACAGAAGGAGAAAAATGCCAAACCAACAAGAAATGTACAACGCGGAAATCCTTTTTCTGTGGTTCCAGCTTGAAAATTTGTCTCTAAACATCATTTTGTACATTTAGCACGTTTCACTAGCATTGCTGCAGAGCCAGAGATTTAGCTTTTTTCTCATTTCATTTCATTTCATTTAAATAAATGTTATGCCGCCGTATTGAGGTATTACATGTACGATAAGTGCAATAAACTTATAAATTATAATCAAGGCATTGAAGGAAGAAATTTTTACATATAGAAAATTATTTTTATTAATTTCAAGTATTTTTAAAATGTTTACAATAATTTGCATACTTTTTCAAAGTGAATAAAAAGACTTTCTAGATATGTCAGTCTGTCCGTTTGTAAGTGTTTAGTAAGTTTTAGGTGGCAAGTTATGAAAAATCCATTTCAAGCCTGTTTAAAACGTTGTGAATTTTTACTTATAAACACAATTGGAAAACTGAAGCTAGTGTTGCTTGAAAATTAGTTTTGTTTTTTAAAGAATTTTACAATATTTTACTAAATTTAAACGATTAAGCGCACACACCACAAAGGACGATTTAACTTTCTTGTTATTTTGTACATTCTAACGGTAATGATATAGCATAGCAACTTAAATTTGAAAACAATTTGACTTGAGTTAAGGCACCTTATACGCACTAACTTATGATTTATAAAGAATTCATTTTCTATGTTTTTTTTTCGCTTTATTTAGCTTACATGGTAATAATATTTTAAGCAACAGAAAAAAAAATTATAGATTACCACGTAATATTTGTAGATTTTGAATGGGATTTTTTTTTTTTTTTGTTCCTTTAAAGCTTTGTACTCCTCCTTCGGGCTTGCTTTTTTTGTAATTTACATACACATAAATATTTTTTTTTTATTTTCGGTTAGATAAACAGGTAAACAGGTAAACATTTACTGTTCTACTAGCACATAAAATGATGAAATCTGCGGTAAAGCATGAAAGACTTTTTCTTTAATTTTTTCACTTTTTTTTATTTTTTTTCTGGGTAAGAAAGGGAAACAAGAAAAATATTAAAAGTAAATCTTCAACGCACTACCGTTTTTCTTAGTTGTTGTTGTTGTTGTTGTTGTTAATGTTGTTGTTGTTGTTACTGTTATTGTGCTATATGGTCTTTTAATAGGGAGTTGGGGGGTTGGGGTTGCTTCGTTGGTATATTACTTGACTGCACTTAACGATTTATGAGATAAGCGTTTAGTTTGTGTGGTTCTTGCTGTTCGGGGTGTTATTAATGCTAATGTGTTTATACGCTCCTCTACACTCCTTAACTTACTATCACGTTCTCTGTTACTTTTTTTTTGTTTTTCTTATTTTTTTCTTATAATAATAAAAAATAAAACAAAAAATTTAAGATAAACCGCCATTTGAAAATGTTTATATGCAGTATTTGTGTATGGAAATTGTTCGTGTGAATGTGCTTCATGCATAACTAAATTGTAGACACACGACTAGCTGTAGTGCTAAAAAAAAAAACAAAAACCAAAAACAAAAACAAAAACAAAAAATGCTAAAAAAGAGAATTTTATATAATTTATGAGACTCGTTTAAAAAATAACAAAAAAAAAAAAAACTAAATCAGAAATCTGTGTAAGCTTTATACAGGGAGGGCGTAATGATTTACAAACATTCAAATATTTGTATAATGGCCGGCAATCTATTTCAGAGCTTTGACTTTATGTAAACTTACTCTTCTTCTTCCCTAAGAAAATGAATTATTATTATTGTTGTTTAGATTTTTATCCTAACAACAACAATAACAACAATCAAATATCGTTTGAATATTTGAAAATATATCATAATTATAAAATCATTTGGTTGGCCACCCCCCTTCCCCGCAAGGTATGCTACCAAAATATATGCAATACATAATAATTTACAAGCGAGAAATGCACATTATACACATTATACACAATATTATCGTGCCTGTATCCTGTCAAAAAAAAAAAAAAAAGGAAAAACAAAATGTTACATAATAACAAAGTTTTGTAAATGACCGCACAAAACGTTTAGTATACCACACCATAGCCGAAATAAAGTCTATTAGTGGTATAATGTCGACCATTAAATATGGTTTTTAACTCATTTTCCCCCATTTACCATACTTGCTTCATCTCTCTACATTATGACGGCATTCATGTAAATGCCTTGTTTTTGTGATAATATAATAACTTGCATAAAAAAAATCAAGTAAAAGTATTATATAGTGGATTGTAACCAACCATTTAATACCCTATACTACTTAGTTGAGTTAGATCAGTGTCAAGCTAGTCATTGTCATATGAAAAAAGTCACATTTCGATTAAAACATTTTATAGCAAAAATGTTCAAATCAAGTTTCAAATTCTTAAATCTACAGTTATATTATTAAACAAATTTATTATTTTGCATCATGCCAAACATGTAAAGAAATTAAATCTTAAATACCTGACGTGACAGGCCTTTGTCTACGACATGTATTTGGTGCCAACTTGTGACTTGTAAGTCAGGTATTACACTAAATTGTGGGCGTGTCTGTTATTCCACCATGCCCATTTTCAGCAAATCAATGGATAGGAAAATTCTATGTATGTGTATCAATTTTCCACTCTATAGTTAAATTTTTGTATTATATAAATAGAATCGTGGGCATGGCCCTTGATCGATTTTAGTCAATTTAAATAGCGTTTCGGCATGTGTAAAAAATGTCCCCTTAATGTAATAAAATTTACAACCGTAAGAATACCAACAACACACTCATAGACGGACATGTCTAGATCAAGTCAGATTTTAATGCTTAGAAAATCTCAAAATACGATTTCTAACGTTTTCTTCTGGATGTTGCAAATGCAATAGCAAACTTAGTATACCGTCCATCTTCTGTGGCGAGTATAAAAAGAAAAATCAATTTTTCATTTTATATGGCTGCCAGCCAAGAAATATGTTTCATAAAAGAGTTTTCATTAAGCCTAAAAGTGGGCATTAAATTTAATGTTTTACAATGGGAAAAAGTACAGGAAAGTTATCATAAGACCAATATTGTTAACTTCCTAAATGCGGGCGGTATTTTTTTTTATTTTCATAATCTACACGACAGATTTGTGAATGGAATTGGTTCGATATAAATCTGATTTATATATAATAGATAATGTTATTGTAATACTTATATTCCCGAGGGGAATACTCCGCAGTCTTGTAGGGTAGGTGAGATAAAGTACCACTTGCGGACCTAAAAACTGGAAAATATTTAATACAATGGAACACATAGGAAACGGCTTTAAATAACCGGCAAAAGAGAACGTTAGAATCTCCGGGGACCGCAACGCTGGGATGATGGCTCCAAGTTCGAGTTATTGTTGCCCTAACTATGCAGACGCTTTCTCCAGATGTGCATAGTGGGCAAGTCACTAGGGGACTGTACATATACTATCATGGAAGAGGAAAAACGCTGTCGGCGTATCGACTGTGGGGACGATTTAGCTGGCCTCTCTAATTTATTTTTATATCATTTTATAATATTTATATATTTTTTTACTCAATTATTTTACATTTTTAAACATTGACCAAATTTTTAAGACAATTTCATATTAATTTCAAATTTCTGCAACTTTAATTTAATGGCTTTTATATCAATTCAATTGTATTTATATAAAGTAGATTTCTTTACTGAATATTTGATTGCCTTAGTTTTTCTCCAAAAATACAAGAAAGAAGTGAAAAAGTTTGCCAACTCACTGGATGGCAAGCTATGCTTATATACAAGTTATAAAATTTATTTAAATTATACAAAACTAAATGTAAAGTTTTCTACTGCCACCCTACTAACATATGTACATTCACGGCCTCGCATAATTTCCCAAAAAAATTCTATCCCAAGTATGATTAATGATGACTGTAGCCGTTGAAAATAATCCTTGTATGGTGGGTATGGGTGTGTACCAGTGTAAGGATCTCTAAGTTTTAACTAAAATTTATTATTGTAGTTTAAAAAAGTTTTTGTTTGTTTGTATGTATAATGAATATATTTCTACATAAAACTACTTGAACCAAATGCCGTAAAATATCCTTTGTTTAAAATTTTCTAACCAAACTGAAAAGTATGCTATGGATTTCTTTATATATACACATATATTTATATATAGATTTTCTTTCTTAACAAAACTAATTGCTTAGAAGTTTTACATGAAGAAATATTGTAATAGAATCGTTCTTCAAATGTATGTTTGTGTTGTGTTGCATTGTTAAGTAAAAGGCGTATAAGGTGTACAAGGCGTTTACCTACTTGAAATAATATTTTATACTTTTCACTTTAAGCAGTATTTTCTTAAAATTTATTTGTTTATAAAGTTTTTTGTATCTCAGTACCATTGGGTGTTGCTTTTAAATTCTTTGGACATAACAGAATATGTTATATTCGAGTTAAACCGACCATTTAATATCCTACACGTATTTAAACAATACGTTTAGTTTAGTTGATGCAGTCAACGCGAGGCATTATCACTTTGAAGTCATTTCGTGAAATATTTTTATATAAAAAGAAATTTTAAAAATGGTACGATCGGATGCAAATTTTGCATAGTCAAATATTAAGCCAACTATTCTCTACTAGCTTTTGTCAAAAACTATTATAAATTGTGAATCTCTTTCTTACAAAGGACTACTTAACTATCATTGCCTACTAACTTTGTCATTTCGTTTGCAACATCAGAGTTCTTACATCTTCAAAATGTGAACACCCTGAACACTCTGTCATGAATGTTAGTTTTGTGAAGCTCCCGCCGTATCCTATATTGCATAGTATTCATATTATTTTGTTCATCCCCTGTATTTATGATAGTTGTGCCGTCCGTCAGTCTGTCTATTGTTATAATGCTAACGAATGTCAAATTTTACATATTTAGCTGAAATTGTTTGCAAACATTTCTAGTTTCCAGTTTCTACACGTAGCCACCACCGTCACGATGTGTCAAAAAATGGGCGTGACTGTATAATAAATACGCTCACGATTTGTAAAAACGCTAAACCATAAAAGCACAGGATTGGACTGGAAAGTTGATATACCACGCCCACAATTTGATATTTTTACTTGTTCTCTTCTATTTCATTTTATTTTCACAACAACAACAAAAAGTATGCTATGATTTTTTTTTAAAATAAATCTATTTGCTTTCATTTGAAAACGTTTAAAAATTTTACATAAGTTGTTGTTGTGTCGGTTCATAAACTGCAAAATCATGATTAAAAAAAAAAAAACAAAAAAAACTTTCTTTCTCATACACTATGATGGATGTGTGAATAATATTTATTGCTTTATATTAAAACCTATAAAAAAAATTACATAAAACAAACAAAAAATTTACACTTTAATAAAACTCTATAAATGTTATCTGTCAAAAATAAACTGTAGAAAAAAAAACCTAAAAAGCTAAACACTCGACTATAGGCTGACTGACTGGCTGGCTCACTTGGTTAAATAAAATAAAATCAACTCAACTCAACTCAACTCAACTCAACTAAAAACCTGTTGTGTGAATTTCACACAACTATGTGTAAAATACTAAAACAAACAAAAAAGGAAAACGGAAAGAAAAATGAGAAAACTAAAGTGCATAGTCATGCATGCCGAGAATGTGCGGTTCATACCCCATATACACAAAAATTGGTATTTAGAGTGCATAGCTCAACATCATATGCGTTTCACTTTTTCTTTATTATTAAAAAAAAAAACCGTACAAACAACTCCAACTACAACTACAACTAGGCACTAACTATAAAAGCATTGAAAATTTCGAATATTTTTGTAGACCTTTTCTCACCAGCGGGCTGCCTTGATACCCGTATCATATAAAGACTAAAGCTGCCTTTTAATTTACTTTATAATACTCTGAAAAAAAAATTTCATTTATTAATGCAATCGCACTTTCGATTGCTCGATAGAAATGTTTTCAATGAAATTATCACAAAAAAGAAAAAAAAAAAGGAAGAAAAAAAAAAACCAACCAACAAAAAAAAAGGCGTTAGTTTTCTCTTTCTCACTTAAACACAAAACATTATGCATGTTGTACTCTTTTTTCGCCTTAGCATCTGTCTATTAGTTAGCCTGTCTATTGGTTGAATAGAGGAAAAATGGTAATTGAGAATGTATAGCAAGCAGGAAGCTTGAGATATGCAACAGCTGTTGATCTTAATAAAAAAATCACTACAACACAGAATACATTTTTTTTTTTTTTTAACAAGATTCTTGTTGTTGCATTCGACAATTCATAGCATATGTGTGGGCATAGAATGAAAAACAAACGAAACGTTGCCTACATTTGAACATAAATCTGCTGAAAGTTGTTCTTTTGATAAACAAGATTTGAAAACTGTACAAATCAAAATTTGAAATGTTTCGAGCTGCTGATACGTGGACATAGAACATAGGATGAGAGGCTTTTACTATTTTAAATTAACAAAATATTTATGCAAGAAGTTTTGCTACATTAAGCAATTCTTTTGAGAATTATTTTATGTCCTTGCATCGGCAGGATATAACCCTACAGCACAAAGTTGAACAGGAATGTAAGGTAAAATATTTGTAGCTTCTAAATGTGGTATATGCCACACCCACTTGTAATTAGACTAATCGGTTCAGTATTTATTTAAAATTAAAACGATTTAATCATATCCGTCCATACATCCAAGTATTTTTTTATAAACAACCTACAGCTTTTAATTTATGATATTCTTGTATGAAGTTTAAGACAAGAATGTCTTCTTTTAAGACAAGCCTGAACATATAAACAGGCTGATAATGCTGTTTAAGAATATATACATTGTGAGATTTCTGACGCCTACTTCTAGCCCCTTATCTTATGTGGAGGGTATAAAAATAAGTTTCTATATGATCCCTTCTGAGTTTTGCAAACGGAATGACAAATGACCTAATGGGTTCACATTTAGAATCTTTCTCCTTTAAATGATTTGTAAATGACAGTAACTGTCGTTTACTGATACAACTCAACCAACTTATAGGTAACATTGTGAAAGGTGGAGGGTATTAAAATAGTTGAATAAAACCGACTATAATACTTTCGTTTAGTTTTTGATTAATTTTCTTTACTCTAATATTAAAAAGCGCAATATTTTCATTATTATGGTATTAAATTGTGTTGTTTTCTTTTTAATAAATATGAAATGTTTCTGCTTAAGTTTTTTTTTTCAGAAAAAATTATTATTAATTATCGTCTTTAAGATTTAAATATAATCACAAAACATTTACCTTCGTATACCGTTAGAGTAGCATCTGCTGATACAGCATCACCAACACCATTCTCGGCTACACATTCATAAGGCGCATCATCACGTCCGGCACGTACCGGTTCAATGCGTAATATAGAAACACCACCAGGTTGCTCCAAAACCGTATAACGTGATTGTGTGCCTAAAGAAACCAATAAAGATTTTATATATATTGCATAATATATATACATATATATATATATATAAATAAAATAAAGAAATAGTTTTAAAATTCAAATCAGCCATATAAAGAAACCTGTGGTTTATTAATGAAAATTCCATTCTGTTAATAATGAAATGAAGCAAACTTTCAGGGAGCTGCTTATTTAACATTTCATTGCCTTTGTTAAGGCTTTTTATAATAATTTCTTTTTTCTATTTTAGAATATTTAATTTTACCTGAAACTTTTTTGCTATTTTTACGCCAAACTATTGATGGCGGTGGATCACCACGAGCTGCACAATAAAAACTGGCCACACCTCCTACACGCACGCCCTGATTTTGTGGTTTCTTAATGATTTCCGGTGGATCTATAAATATTCCAACAAATTGACGAAATTTTTAATATGAACTGGAAAAATATTTTTGGTAAAGGACACGTTATCGAAATTTACATAACAAGAAAGTCACGCAAGTTATTAAGAGAACAGGGAACAGGGAAGAGGGAGTAGGGAAAGTATAATTTGGGTTGTAACATATATTGTATTGTATTATAATTTAATAGGCAACATATAAGCAAATCCGTTATCGCGTATAAAGGGCATTAAAGCTAAGAACTCATGACTTGTTCTTTAATGTAAATTTTTCTTGGCTTCGTTTGTTTGTTTGTTTGTTTGTTTCTCTACAGTGAATATGAAAGTGAATATGAAAGGAAGAAATGGCTTTTTTAACATGTTTTGGTGCCAGGTTTTTAACCTTCTTTTGCCTTTCCAATTTCAGTTCAGATATTTCCTTTTTCTTCTTCTTTTCTTTTCAATAATATTTTTGATGTTCATGACAAAGCCTGAAAATTACATTTTTGTACATTTTACTCCACATTTATTTACATTTCATTTTGCGTGTATGTTGTTTCTTTTCATATAACTTTTGAGTTTCTCTCTTTTATAACGTTTGCAGTCTGTCGGTCTCTTTGGTTCGGATGACACATACTCCATATGCTTTGTTTGTATTGTTTTGCCAGGCATTTATCAAACAGACGTTGAAAGTATTTTAATTTTGTTTTTTTTTTGTTTTTTTTTTTTGGTGTCGTATTTTCCATACCCTCCATAAGGTATACTACAATAAATTTGTTATTCCGTTTACAGAAATAGAAATTGGAGATCTGACACAAAGTAGATATATACTCGATCAGCATCAAAATTTGAAGCGGTCGGTCGGGTCATGTCTGTCTGTCCATTGCGCACATTTTTGTAGTTTCTGTAAATTGGCTGCTATTAGGCAAAGTCTCGTCATGATGTTGAAATTTGGTATAGATACAATTTTCCAATTAGTGCATCCTCAGATAGAAAAAGGGGCGTATACCAGACACGCCCATGATTTTTAAAAAACCTTAAAAGGCTCAAAACGCGACTTGTTAGTTGACACACAATTTATGGAGAGCATAATCGAGTATATGCCACGCCCCTTAATAAATATATAGATGTGGAGGGTATTTAAGATTTGACCTAAGCCAATTATTTCTTAATATTATCATTTTCCTTTTCAACTTTTCACCTCTATTGACTTGGCAGCTGAAGTGTACGCGATATGAGCGAATATTAAAGAGCGACAACATATGCTTAATGTTTGTGATAATATGTAAATTATCACAGTAAAAACTGTTTATAACAGTGCTACTAAGGACTGTTTATAACAGTGCTAAAAAGGATTTTATTGAAAAAACAAAAGATGCCGAGAAGTGATACTGGCTTGCATCTACAATATTAATGTTTACTGTACGTAAGAAATACAAGCACATGTCTTTTCCCCCGGGTAGATATCGTTAAAGAGCAACTCCAAGAAGTTTTTTCCGTTGCATATTTTTTACTTCAATATTGACAGATATCAATAACACACAACATCCTTTCAGATCTCCACCATGTTTATTTGCATTAAATAAAGTCAGAGAGAGTGTAAGAGTAGTGTAAATATAATGCAACAGAGTTGAAAGAATGCAAAAATCATCTCAAAACAAAGCAAAATATGGTGAAAAATGTGTGTTCATACTGAGACACAATGCAACACTTTTCTTCGTCGTTGTTGTCTTGGTAAAAAAAAAAACAACAACAACAACTGTTGTGCAGAAATGTCACCGAAGAAGATGAGAGAAGCGGTCATTGATGTGTATACTCCAGGAAATTGGTTTTTAATTAAAAAATTGTCTTCAAGCATATGAAAACAACTAATGTTAATTAAGATGAAAAATGTAATATACTTTCAGGATTAAATGTTTTTTATTTTAGCAGAGCGCACATATAGGATGTTCAACTAAATATGTTTTAATGGTTTTTAGACAGAGGGAGAGAGAGAGAGAGAGACTCAAGAGACACATTTTATATTTAAAAATAATTTAAAAATAAATAATTAACTGTATATTATATATGTGTTGGTTATCTATACAAAAAAAAAAATTTTTTTTAAATATTTAAGTTTTTATATGAAAAAAATACATAAAATATATAAAAATTATATAATTTTTTGTATTAAAAATTTGTATTTTAATTAAAATATTTTTTTTTCAAAAACTAATTTATTCATTACTTTTAAAATGTTACCCTTTTTTTCAACTTTGAGTTTAATTTTTTTTTTTTTTCATTTTATAACCTTGTACCCAAACTTACGTGTTAGATATTGTATATAAGGAAAATCCGAAAAATTAGCATCTGGAACAGGAACGTTATTTTGTTTTATATTATTTAAAATTATTTTAATATTTATTAGATATTTATTTATAAAAAAAAAATAAAATATTTTTATTTATGATTTTTTATAACACTTAATATTTTTTTTAATACTCTAAAAGCACTTTATATTTTTTTTCGTGATTTATATAATTTTTTTTTAATTATACAACGCCATTAATAAAAAATATATATTTTTTTAAAAATTTAATTTTATATATACATTAAAATTGTGTTTCCAAACTATATTTTATAAAAAATTTGAATCGAAAATATTTTTAAAAGTCTGTACAAATGTAGATGAGAGTAAAAGTCTCCTTTTTTCTATTCTCTACGTCCTATTTTCTATCCTCGCTAAAGTATTTGTTGTCGTTTTTTTTTCTTTTTTAACAAAAATTTATTGCATATTTTATGGTTGAATATAAAAAGGATATTTTCATGTTATATGTTAAAGGTTGGCTCCCCTCCGTTTACATCACACAACGTTGATAAAATGCAAATATAGTTTTCTTTTCGTTTTTCAATTTGTTTTTATTGTAATATAATAAAAAAAAATAAAAAAAAAAAGTAATGTGAGAGAGAACATGGAATATGTAAGAATGAAAAATAGAAATTAACAAAAAAAAAAAAATATAAAAAAATAAATAAAAATAAAATCTAAAAGGCCACGCATCACAGAGAATGAAAACAAAGGGAAAGGAAATTAAATTTATTTGCATTTCCGCATATTAAATAACGCTGACAAAGTAAAAGCTGCGCTATATAAAGAGGAAGAGTAAGATGAAATGTTCAACCATAAATTGTAAATGTTCACTCAAAGTCCAAATGATATATGTGATGGTATGCGAGTACTTATCGGGTACACATCTACCAAACCGGTAGGAAATCTGAACGGATTCAAGGTCATGGTTAAATTCTCAAATTGATTAAAATTTTATTTTGACTTCATAGTAAATGTTGTGTATTGCACAGAAGGCCACTACTCTAGGGAGAATTCATCTCAAGCAGATGCTTTTAACTAATGGGAGTGAGTAGGAAATGAAACTTAATCTGAGAAATATACCAAGTGGTACTAGCTACCAGCTTTAATTATACAAACTTTGAATAATTGACTTCGACTAATACGAATTAAGATAGAAACGTACACTTAAAAAAAACTGAGAAAAGAAGAACTGCTCAAAAAAGACGAGAAGAGAGAAGATTAGGATTGAAGTGTAGTAAAAGAACTGTTTAGTATTTCATACAGCTCTTCGCTAATTTAAATATAAAATGATTTAAGAAAAGGAATAAAACAATTAAAGGAAAGGAAGAGGAACTATGGAAAAAGCAAAAAGATAAATTAAGGAAAAGCGCGAAGAAGAACTAAGGAAAAAGAAGGAACAAACTTTGTGCCGATCTTACTCAACCTCAACTGACTCAAAATTTTCAGAATTTCAAAATTTTTTTGGAAACTCGGGAGTACTTCAGAAGAGCTACAAACTGCTACAAACTGACTGAGATGGCAGCAATGATTACAACATCACGACTGAATAGGAACAAGAATCGTTTAAACGAGACGGTGGCAGATACAAAGCAAAAAAGATCTGCCAACGTAAGCTACTTCAAAAATTACTCCAAGTATACGCAGATTTAAGGTTAGAAATATTTTTGTTAAATTTAATGACAAAGACGAAAAACAGTTTTGTTTTATCTCCAGCCAACACACCAGTTAATTGCCGTACAAGATTCTGTAATTTTTTCATCTTGGACACCATGTATGAATAGCAAGCGAATGATTTTATTGGATCCTCTTAGATTAATATTATCTTTAATCTTTAATATAATTTCTTTTTTTCAACTTTAATCTTTTCATCTTCTCAGTTATCTTGTTGTTGGTTACAACACGTTTTTCTTAAAAAGAAAAAAAAAAAAAAGAACTAAAAAGTGAAAAAAAAATTATACACAATACAAGAAACTAAAACAAAACAAAAACGAAACAAACAAAAAAAAAAAAAATGAAAAGAAAAGAAAAAGAAGAAGAAAACGCATAATAAAATCTGCTAGCAAATCCATCATCTAATTTGCATAAATATCCATTGTGTATAATATTCGCTACTCATGCTCCATTCATCTATACTTCATTCGTAGCCATTATGATTATTTTTCTTCTGAAGCGAAATTCGTACAAGAGAAGAAGCTGTCAAGCTGATCATATTTTAAACATAAATGCATTTCTATGATTATTATTACTTCTCCTTCCCCTTCTTCTTCTCCTTCTTCTTTTTGTTTCAATCAAATCTTTCATATATATCTCATCGATAATAATAATAATAATAAGGAGAAGAAAAACGTCAGTTCTCATAAATTTATCTATTTTTCCCCATTTTTCATCTCTTCATATCCTTGTTAGTTTATAATCTTGTGATGTTTACAAGATATTGTTGGCATATTGCACCATTGGAAATCTGATAGCATTGTTGTACAAAAACATATTGCATTTGTGAAGAAAAATGGAAATTAATTTTAATATGATTTGATTTTACTTTACTGCTGCTTTTTTTTTTTTTTTTTCTATTTCACAATGTTTTTTATTCGTCTTACCTTCACATAAGATATCTTAAAATGCAGACGGAAACGCGAATGGACACAGTTTTTGATGCTGATCATATATATACTTAATTGGGTTTCGTCTTCGAAGCCTTTCTTCTGGCCGTGTGATGGCAAACTTAGTAAATCCTTATTATTTAGGGGGATAATATAAAACCATTAACTTTATAAGTAGACAAGGTTTTCATTAGTATTAAAATATATCCTTAAAAGTAGGCAATCGATTTTATAAAAGATTCTCTAATAATTCGTATTGTCTACTTTGAATTGTTAAGATATATTTTAATCTACATTAAGGCATTTTATTTTTATACCAGAAATAATAAACGGGTTAAAAGGTGATTTCTATAATTTATGTTTTAACTTAATTAATTTTTAATCAACAAAGTAACCCCAACTGAAATGTATAGTAAGACTCAACTTTAATTTACTAAACACTCGACAGCAGTGTTACACTTGGCAATAGAAAACTGTTTAAACAAATATACTTTTATTGACTTTTAACTTAAAATTGCTCTAGCCTTACACACAATCTGTCGTTGGCCCCTTTTTCACATCACTATCTTAAGCCCAAACATTATACTTTAAGCGGTACGAGGGGATAAGGTAATCATTGTAAATCTTAAAATAACCTCAAAAAAAAAAAGGAGAAAAATAAAGGATACTCACAGAATAACAGCCGCAAAGGACAACACAAAGTATTACAACAACTTTTCAGATATCTCTTGTATTTTAACTTTAGCAATGATGGGACGGAGGGTGAGAAGAGAAAGTCAGAGGGGTTGAAACGAAGACTATAAAACTATACATACTTTATAAAATGTAGCCACAAAATAGATAACTTTTTAACCGCAAAGTTTTTCTTTGTCCTCAACATTGGTACAGTGTAGGTTTCGTTCTACTTCTTTGTTATTTGCACAGTTATACGAATAAAACTTTAACTAAAAAGTACACAATAGTTTTGTTTAACCAATAAAGAAATATTTTGGGTTGTAAGCTATGGAATGCTTGATAATAATTCTATGCTATGCTATGTTTTATTTACACATTCTACAACATTTATAAAAAATATTGTATGTAGCAGACTTTGTATAAACACTATGGTTAATTTCTGGTTCCAACACATTAACAATTATGACATATTTTCAAGAAAAAGTCAACAATTAAAATTGTGATATTGACACAATGGCTGGCTACAGCAGGGATAACTACAACTATAAATATAATATTTACTGTTTTCATGATTTGACATAAAAGAATGTATCCTTCGAGCATAATTATTAATGTTCGATTAGAATCATGGCTGAGTTCTTAATAAATACATCTCCGACTATAACTAATCAGCCAGTTAAAATGATGAAAATTTGGATTGTGACCTTCTTTGTGAAATGATTCAAATATTATTTTGATGTAATTTTTAATACTTTAACACTTAATATGCTAATATAAATACATATCTAAAATTGCTTGCACTTATGACCTATAGTTGCGTTTAAGATAAAAATCATTAAAAATTTTTTTTTAATTTTAAGCTTTTTGTGACACTTTCATTCCCCAAATATATTAAGTGTACAAATATGACTCCGTCCTTTTTTTTTTTTTTTTTTTATAGATAAATACAAGACGTTTGTTTGTTGATATAATGAAATACAAATTTATACAAAATATGCTGTATCTGAAGTTACAACCTTTTCCCTTCTTCCAGGTAATTTACAGATTCGCTCACTAAAAAAGTTTGGTTCTTTAAAGGCAATCCAATTATTAAGTCAAATTTGGATATCTTCGTTGAAAGTGAACTTTGTTTCAGACATGGCTAATTGCATCGATCGAAATAGATGGTAGTCTGAAGATGCAAATTCTGGTAAATATAGCGGGTGGGTTATTATTTCCCAGTTCTGCCCTTTTAAGTAATTTATCACTGGTCGAGCAACAAGCAACTTTATTGTGCCTATTCTTCTATTCTGGTGGTTCATGCTTTATACCTAATTTCAAACGCATTAGTTGTTGTCGGTAGATATCGCCATTAATGGTTTCAGTCGGTTTTAGCAACTCATAATGGATCACACCTTTCAGATCCCACCAAATACAGATGGACCAGATTCATGCAGCTTCACCCAAGACTTTTTGCGTTTAGGATTCTTGTAATATTTCCATTTTTCATCACCAGTAATGATTCGTTGCAAAAAACCCTTTCTTTTTTTTCTGTCTTTCAAGTAGAACTTCACATTATCTCTATTGGCATTAAATCTGAATCAATGAGAATAATTATTGATGGCCTTTGTGTAGTTGTGACTAAGCTATGCTATGTTATGTTATGTTATTTTATTTCACTCCTCCTCCTCCTTAATTATATACCATAATATTTTATTTTTATTACCTACACCAACATCAGTATACGCTCTATAAACATTATAAGCGTAAATTCTTCTTTAATGATTGTCTTGAAAGTTGAAAGAAACTTTAATCCCAAAAAATGACTAACAATCACTTTTAATCTATTATATAATAACGATTATTAAGGAAAAGTTCCCGTTCGAGAACTAGAAGAAAAAAAAGAAAAAAAAAAATCATTTAAAATGGCATTATCAGAGACTCCGTTTCAGTCACATAACAAAATCGCCTAGTTATTGCATGTTTTATGGCGATGATAATAAGCATAATAATAATATTAAATGAAAGGAAAAGAACAAAGCAAGTATGAATGGGTATAAAAAAGTATGAGACGAAATATTAATTAAATGTATTTTCACTAATGGTAAGGAGTCGGTTGGAGTTATTTAGCGAATAAAAAATATTGAGTTGAATAACTAAACTAATAAACTAACTGACACTTTTTCTTGTATACAATCATATAAATACAAAATTTTTAAATGTTTGATTGAATGGAAATTTAAGTAGAAATAGTTCCGCCTTCAATTATATTTAAAGTGGTAGTGGTGGTGATGGTGGTATTACGTAATCATCACGATTGCATTTTACATTAAAATGTGATAATATCGTCTGCAATTTTTGACACATCTATTAAGATGATAGAAATCTACCATTTATCATTTTATATATAAATAAATCAATAATCAATAAGTCTTTGCAATGTCATAATGTGGTAAACGTTTCTTTTCCCATAATTTCTCTCAACTAGAAATACGATTATTTGGCAATTTTCTTTTTTAATGCATATATACGTCTATATGTATGTATACATGTAATTATTATTGGCTGTGATGTACATGATAAATGTACTTCAATTATGATTTCTTTTTGGACAGTCATCGTGATATCCGTTCGTTAGCTGCCAGTCAGAGTATTAAAGATTCATTAAGTTTCAGTTGAGAAGAAAAAAAAAATAAAAATAAATTAATAAATAAATAATTGAGAGAATTGTTTAAAACACAACAACAACAACAACAATAACAACAATAAAAAAACACTCAATCTTTATATTTATACATAAAAAATAAATTTTTTAAAAATTTAAAAAAAATTTTAAAAAATACTTCAAAATACTTGAGTATTGCAGAGCATTTAAAATTTTTCAAACTACATGTTAGTAAATAGAAAATAACCGGCAAAAAGTGACAGCAGAACTTTTCAAACACTGTACGAATCTATTCTGTAAAGAAATGCTGCTGTTCATATTATTCTGTCCATTCTCTAAACATAAAAGTTTTAGTCAAGTCAATACGTTAATACTTTCGCAAAACATGTGATCCTTAGCATTTGCCGTAAATGTTAAATTTTTATTAAACATAATGCAGTTTTAATAATTGAATGGAAGAAATGTGTTAGAAATCCATTCTAAGCATTTCTTCAAAAATCTGCATTACTTCAATTTATTAACACCAGCTGCGTTTGAAATCACTTCACCTTACTTTTTTTTTTTTTATATATTTATGACCTTTTCGATAGGTGATGCTTGTATGTATGTAGCATTGCTACTCTTGATATCCTCAGTGATGCATTTATGTACCACAACCCCACTCCAACATCACCTGTGGTGTCAATTGCATGATAATTTCAAATCTGATGCTATTAACACTTTGATGATATGTTGGCTGGCTGTCGTTTTCCTTTTCAGTATTTTTTCTTTCTTTTTTTTTTGCTTTTTATTTTTTTGGTTAATCTATGACACATACATACATACATTAAAACATTTATAGATTTTTATACCATCTCTTAAGTGATGTGAAATGTAAAGGTGAAATGAAAGAGACATAGATTAATGCGAAGAGCAATACCCAGTTACCCGGGTAAGTAAAAATCAATCTACTTATCAGTCTAAGTATTGCTGCAATTATTACACATTTTCAGAAAAATGGATTCAATGTTATTTATACCTACTCTCACATATATATATATATATATATTGTATGTTGGTGTTAGTGTATGTTGTATATAATGCACGTATACACACAAGAATGTATCATCTGGGAATTATTTCAACTTATTCTTGCATATGTTTTGTGGCCTCAAATGATTGATGAATTATTGTGGTTATGCTGCTTCCTTTCTATACACACATACACACATCCATACATACATATATACATATATAATAAAGATGGGAAAAGTCTACAAGAGAACATTATAGAAATTGTTCTGATTTACGAAAAGGAAATGAAAAAAAAAAAACAAATCCAGACAAATTACTTACTGATTATCGTTTGCCATTCTTTGCTTTTCTGTACGCTTTCATTTTTTTTTTAGTATATTTTGTGAATTATTCAAGAACTATACAGAACACTTTTAGAAGAAAAAAAAAAAAAACCATTTAGTAGAAAAATATCAAATGATACGAAATTATTGAATAACTGCAGACATGAAATTTTACAATATATTTAAAAAAAAGTACTTTTCTGTGATATATGGGTGTGGCATTTCAACAGTTTCGCTCAATTATAAAAGAAGGCGGTGAAAAAAACAAAGCAGGTCCAAAAAAAATGTCATTTTAATAATAGAGTGAACGTTTTAACTGCAGACGGGACACACGGACATATCTAAAGCGATTATGATTTTGAAGTTTGTTAGTTTATAGGTTATATATATATATATAGAGTTCATAAGCTGAACTGAACTATGGAATTATTTGGAATTACAAACCATTTTTATGACTCTCGTTATAGCGATCACTTTAACGAATTATTTCATACTTAAAGCATTCGTTTCTTATCAAGCTAATAAAGTGAAATATTGAATATTAAAAAAAATCAATAATTTCATTAAAAATAAAGAAATTTTACTTACAGGCTGAAACTAATAACTCTTGAAAACGTTGTATGAGACGCATTTACTCGCTTAATCGTTATGATCTCAAAGAAATGTTTAACATGACCACAGCCAATCACATTTATACAAAGAGAGAGAGAGAGTGAGAACCATTTTGAGAAATTACGTATATCTCTTGCTAAGCTGTGCAATTGTATGCGGAAGCAGTTAAGCTCGACACGATTGCTTGTGCGTAACCCACATAATTGTGTGGAAGAAAGAGAGACAACCATGTAACTCTCCAACTATGAGCTAAATACATAATTTGAGGGCTTCTTAATGGTTTTCCAATATGGCTGCAAGCAGTACTTAGGTAAGTACGTACATCATGGCAACTAGAGAAACAGTTTTTCACCATCATTTATAAGGAAGAGAGTGAGAGAAAAACTTATAATTTTTGGAGCAAGAGTACATATGCGTATACATTTAACGAATGTGATCGAGCCATCGTCAACTTTTTATTGTCATATGTGTTTACGCACACTTTGAATTGTGGACGAGCCATTGAAGTCTTTATGAAGGGAAATCTCTGGTGTTTCTATAATTGTACGTTTTCTTTAAATTCACATTAAACAGCAACTAGTTAGACTGTATGTTAGACGTCATTGTTTAATAAGCCACCTCGTGTGGCTTATATATGTATGAACGTAATTTTCTAATCATACAGCAGAAAAGTGCTTTAGTTTAAAAAGTTCTGTTCCTCTCTCTCTCTCTATCCCTCTTTCTTTCTTAACCGCTCAACCACTCAACATAATTAATAAAACATAAAATGTTTAGGAGCAAGATAAATAACAAGAAACGGGAATATGACAGAGAAAGAGAGAGAGAGAGAGAAAACGAACGATACGTGTACAGTGTGTATATGCAAGCATGTACATATAATGAAATTGAACAATAACACAAACAACATACTGACACAGCTATATAGAATTGTATTTACCCACAAACACAAAGAAAACTATTTAAATTTTAATTGCAACAATTTTGCTGTACATACATGATGCACTGTACACACAACACTGCGTACACTGTTGACTTAGATTTATGGTACATACCCCAACCCCAACCATGCATGCATGCATGAGTCTGTACGTCTTTCTTTCTATACTACATAAAATATGTGTGCGGTAGAGATCGTTCTCATTCTCTCATTCTATCTCTCTCTTTCACATGCCATCATAATACTTGAAAGAATAATGCTTTTATTTGAACATTTTTCTACATACGTGCTGTATGTGCTGGTGGGTGTGATTGGAGAGAATGATTTTATTTAATTTTTTTTGTCTTTTTCTATAAAGAAAATATAAACATTTTCGTTTTGCTTCTAAACACAAAGCTTTGGTATGCGGTAAAAGTAAAGGACAGACAGACAGACAGACGGACAGACAGACCCAGAACGGGAAAGAAATGACAATTTTATTTGTAGTTGTATGTCAGCATTCATAGAAAGAAAAAATATTTGGTTTTTACATGTTTTCCCAGAGAGATGTTGTTATTATTGAATTTTCAACGCCTCGACGTTTTGAACACTACCACCACTGCCAGCGCGCTTTTTATCCCATTATATATTCTCCGTTGCCTGTTGTTTGCTCTCACATATGCACAAGCTAACAAATTATTATTTACTTTACTGCACAAGAATGATGGGGAATAGTCTTCTAACGTTTGCTTTCGCTATAGCTTTGGTTTTATGCGTGCGTCTGTGTGTGCTGTGCTGTGCTGTGTTGTGTTATTTTACAATATTTTCTTGGTGTTGTTAATGTGTGTGTGTGTGTGTGTGTTTGGTGTGGTTTTAATTAAAGATTTATACAAATGTAACATTTTAGTATTTTTGTTTGTTTACTTTTAATTCCTTAACGTGGTATATAACTGTCTGTTTGTTATCTGTCTTAAGTGTCACTGGATTGTAATAAATTTTATTTCATTTAATTTTTTTTTCTTTTATACCGCCACATTACTTGTTGTTTATGTGATATGTTTGTTTGTTTGTATTTCTTAAATGTAAGGTGAACTTGGTTTCGTTTGTTTGTGAACTATTAGGCGTACACTATATCGAGGGGACAGACATGACATGACCGCTCAAAATGATAATGATAAAATTTATGTTATGTTAGATCGCTCCAAAGTTATGTATGTCGATGAGTTGGCCATTTTGCTAAATTTATACAATTGTGGAGAAGACAAGGCTTGTATTGTCTGCATATGTGCAAAACATGTCTTGTTTCCTTTGTTGTCCTTCTTCACTTGAAACTTTTCGCGATATTTTTATCATTAATTAATTTTTATAGAAGGCACACTCAAGGAATTCATTGAATAAGAGGATTTGATTTACAACAACAATCGGGCAAACATAAAATAATGATAACAATTAATAAAAGTTTATAATGTCATGATGACAACATCACAGCAACATAATTTAAACTAAATTAGCCAACATTTGCATCAACTTTACATTTAAACGTTTCTTCAACTTTTACACGTAATTGCATACAATTTAAGGTAAAATGAATGCAATGAATGCAAAGAATAAATTAACATTTTTTCAGCATTGCAAATATTTCTTTAGCAAGGAAATGTAAGAAGTGAAGAAAAAGAAATGTCATGCAATCGAAAATAGTTTGTATGCTTAAAAGGCTTGAAAGCCTGATATTTAAATAATTACCTGTAACATAAGCACATATGTTTAACAAAACATTTCATATGGTAATATTTTTTTTTTCTTTTATAGCCTATCATGGGACCGGGGTAGAGATTTTGTAATCAACCATTGGCAGTAAACATTGCATGCTTGTGGGATATTCGACGAAACGTACCCAATCCATAGACACGTCATATGTGTATGTGTGTATTTATGTGTACAACGTTTGTGTAATGATATCATCATGAATGTATTTGGCATGTATTGTAGGTAAATGCAAAACCGCTGCACTATACAACCAACCAGGGAAACTTGACTAAGAAATCATAAAAATCCTTTGCCTTTAACTTAATTAAAAGCTTTTAATTACTCCGCCTGGCATCTGGTGGGAGTGTAAAAGAGTCATTGTCGCCCTACCTCTGACTAAGGTGGCAATAAAATTTTCCATAAAAAAAAAAATGTATCATATCCTTGAGCGGAAAAGTTAATGAAAAAATTCTTGAGCAAGATTCCGCAAACCTATGCCCGCTAGCGTCATAATGCTAGCGGCCAAGACATGACTTTTGCTTTAATAAATTTTAAACATTTATATAGAAAAAGTAAAGTAAGCCCAATCACTTGACACCCTATACAGACCATTTAGTTTTCAATTTGTGTACCAAGTAGTTGCAGCAAACGCATTTCAGTTATGGAGATTTAAGACACTTTTGAAATTTTTTCTTAAGAATTGTGCATTTTTCAAAATAATACAACAATTTGAGCAAAAGTTCTAAATGAGGAAGGGTTCTAACAATTGAGAAAAGATCATATATTCACACAATTTTCAATGCGGCTCTTGTTTCCATCAATTACCAAATTCCATACATATAGCTTAAAAATCTGTCGGTGCCTTTCAAAAAATACCAAAAATTCATTAGAGACTCTACAAAATTTATATTATTCTTGATCAGCATCAACAATTGAGTCGATTTAGACATGTATGTCCGTCTGTCCGTGTGTCCATCTGTTGTTGGCATTCTTACGAGCGTAAGTTTAAAGATATTGAAATGAAATTACAGCCACTTTTACTTTATGGACGCAGATCATTATTAAAATTAAAAAAAAATCGGTCAAAAGCCACGCCCACAATCAACAAATATCTATTCATCTGCCACAAAAATTGAGCTATTAAGTTGAAATTTCGTATTCTTATCTATAATTATCATATAGATGGATGTTTTAAAAATGGGCATGGTCGCTTAACATATACGCCCACAATTTATAAAAAACCATACTTTGCGTAAAATTTGACTTGAAAACTGTTATATATTAAATGTACTATTAGAGGGCGTAATCATATATCTGACACGACCAAATTTTTGCATTTAGATGTGAAGGGTATTTAAGATTTGATCTAAGCCAAATTTACTCTTAGCTTACTTGTTTCATTATTAAAATTTAACATTGAAAATTTTACTTAAATTTTTTCATGATCAGAGTGACAAAGAAAATGTTTTTATATTAAAGGCGTGGCGTCGATCTTAACTAATTTCGCTTACTTTATAACTTTTCAGCGTTAATAGAGAATATCTGTAAAAGCATAAAATCCACTATTGTATATATGTACAAATATTTATACTTAAATGTAGACGGACGTACCGACATGTTTGTAATGTTTTGATATTTTTCAAATTTAAGGATATTTTATAACAATTTTTAAACAAAATTATAAGCTATTGATACGTAAAAGGTTACGAAGCATGCCTTCTGCTTCTTCTTCTTCTTTTTCTACTTATTCAAGGGAATACTGAAGCCGTAGGAATTTGCATAATATTCTTAATAATAATTTATGCGATTGGAGTTATTTTCTCTTATATTACATAAGCCACAATTTACTTAAGTACTTATGCTGAATGTGAAATGTTTCTTATGGTTATTTTATGAACACATTTCCATTCTTTGGTTGTAACCACAATTTATGAAATGTTTCATCTCTAATGCAAATAATATGTAAATTATTTTTAACACATTTAAACTTCATTAATTCCAAATCATATGCGGGTAAGGGTGCAAGTTATATGTTTGTGTTTGTGATTGTGATTGGTCAGAAATACTATCACTTGTCTGTGAACAAAATATCAGTCATGACATGGATCAATTATCATTAGGTAACCACAATACTGACCAAAGCATAATTTCATGTTAATTCATGGATTTTATAAAGAAATGTTAAATACACCATCATTAGCATAACGTACCAATCATGATTAAGATGATCATTACGATCATCATCATCATCATCATCATCATTATCAGCAGCAGCAGTAATATTACGAAACTGTAGTAATGGCAGCACAAGCATAATCAGCCCAGCACAAACAGCATAAGCAACACAAGCAGGCATTAGCAATTGCAATTGCTTTAACATTATTATTATATATTAAAGTATGTGCGTTTGTATTGGAAAGTTATTGTAGCGTTAAATTGAAAACTTGGAATTTACAGCCAGACTTATGCAACGTTCTCGTTATGGCCCGTATTCTCTCATATCCATCTGTTTATAAACATACGTTTACATCAGCTACCCGCCACCCATTATCATGCAATCGATTTACTTATATAAACAGCTTATATGAATATATACATATATATATATGTGTGTGTGTGTGTGTGTATAACACGAGTGTTATTCACAAAGTAGGATTTGTATCACTAAACGTGAAATGTATTAAACTGTTATTTATTTGTATTGGACGTTTTGAATAGAAATGTTGTTTGTAGATAACTTTATGGTGGGAAACCTCAAGTCCTCTGCTATATTATAATGAGAATAAATGCGCTACTCTCCACCATACACTCCATCACCCTTTCACGAACGTTGATAATGATAAATATTTGCTGTGTAAATGCTGAGAAACATATTTTACAACACCACACCGCACCACACATATAGATAATAATCCATGTACAAAAAAGCGCTAACGAATAACATCAGATAACCAGACATCAAAAAGTCAATTGTTAGTGGTTTATGACAAACCTATGGTGTACTGTTCATATGCTAATGAGTGGCATTCTAAATACAACGTAATACACAACACATCATAAATTTATGGATGGAAGGAAGACAAACGTAAATGGTTACGTGCCTGATGTTTCTGATGATTTAACTGAACGCATTAAAAGGGAAGCGATAGAGTAGATATATATGTAACAACAACAATAACAACAACTATACCTTATATAATATATGTGTACGAACGACATTTATATTCTTAAATACTTAAACACTTAAATACATTTTAAATACTAAAGTACTTCTTAAACACATTCAGATACTTAAATACTTCTTAAATACAAGTATATACTTCTTTAGTACTTAAATACATAAACACATTTAGATACTTAAATACTTCTTAAGTACTTTCTATATACTGAAGTACTTCTAAATACAAGTACACGTTTAAAATATTTTCTTAAGTACTTAAATACTTAAATACATAAACACTCAGATACTTAAATACTTCTAAAAAACTTTTTATATAATTAAGTACTTCTAAATACAAGTAAATATTAAAAATACCTTCTTAAGTATTCAAATAATTCAACACATAATTACTTTTTAAATACTTAAGTACTTTTTAACTTTTTAAATACTTCTTTAACACATTTATACTTAAATACTTAAGTAATTAATATTTAATGTAATTGTTATATTTAGCTTTTAATAATAAAAATAAGTGTGGTTACCTAACAGGCCCGCTGATAATTGTTTAACGAACGGATTGTAAATTGATATGAAATAAAAAATATAAATAAATATCTGCCACGCCCACAATTTGTATATAGATTAAAACTTTTCAAAGCTTTGTTCAAACCTTAAATCATTTTATTTTTTTATTTTTAGAAGGCTTATATATAAGTGAATAACTTTTTCAACATTTAAGTGGAATACGGTTTAAGTTTAAACAGAAAAACACTTCTAATGAGTATTGAAGCGAAAGTAATTTTCATTTTATTTCATCATTTCAAACAACGTTTAAATTGAAACAAGTGAAAATATCTTAGTCGATCAAGCCCGACCATTAAGTACCCTACAACCCTAGTTCTGTATCAATAAACGGAAGACGCTACCATATAAGTCACTACATGGAATATCATTATATTTGGGAAAGGGTTTTACAAATGTTTCAATCAGGTACAAATTTAATACAGTCAGTTATTAAGCTAATTAACTATTCTTTAATTAATTAAAAAAAAATATCAAGAATTGCGATTTAGTGCCATAATAAGACCTTATATGGAGAGAGAGCCTTTGAAAATGATCCGATTCGGTATATGTTCAATAGAGGTTTTCGAAATATCACAGACAGACACACGGACAGGTGGATATGTTTAAATCGTTTTACATTTTTAATCTAAATTCATATAATTTATGGTGGGTGTGACATTTGCCGTTTAAAAGTTAAAAACCTCTGCACAAACTCTGTGTTTAAAGTAGTGCAGGATTGTAATACACATCAAGTCATTATTACTCCACACATCTACTGTGTACACAAAATGTTAAAAATTGCGACCACAGTCCAACAATCCCACCCATTTCTGGCACATCGATTATAAATATTTTAAGTGAGTGGATAAATTTTCGATGCTTCGATGGGTATTCCTGCGTTTTATTAACATAATGACAACTTAGTATACTTCCATCTTATGGAGGGTATTGGTGTATATATGTATATACCTATAAAGGGAAACTCTGCACAACAGCTAAAGAAAAAGTAGGGAAAACAGAAGTGAAAAGAAAAAGAAGAAAAAGAAAAAAAGAACTTAAGTAGAGATTTGTGTTTTGTGTGACTGACCAACCAACTGCTAACAGGATTTATTTAGATTAAGTGGAAGTCATTTTCAAAGGTAAAGGTAAAGTTGGAAATACGACTTCATTTTATTTTAGAAAAAAAAAAAAAAAAAAAACAAATCAGAAAACTATATTTGGCTTAGACCAAATCTTAAATACCCTGCACATCTATAAAGGTAAGTGTGGCTGGTATATTATGACGCCCTTTAATAGTGTATATATTACGTATCAGTTTGCAAATCGAGTTTGACGTCAAGTACGGTTTTTTGTTAATTGTGGGCGTATCTGTTATTTGATCACGCCCATTTTTGTTACATTGATGGATGAAATATTTAATAATATTTGTAACAAATTTTAACTTTTTTGCTAAATTTTTGTTACAGATAGAAAGATTTTTATCGATTGTGGGCGTGGCTTTTGACCAATTTTTCCCATTTTTAAATGCGTATAGAAACTAAATGTGTCTGTAAAAAATTTTAGCTCAATATTACAAAATTTTCGCCTCTGTGAATACCAACAATGCCAAGACGGACATACGGACATATATCATTATATGCAGAACGATTCAATTTTTTACATAAGCTCAAGAATATATGTACTTCGTAGGGTCTCTGATGTTTCTGGTAATGCTAATGGAATAATAAACTTGGTAATCTTATGTGGAGGGTATAAAATCTAAATAAATAAACACCGTTTAGTATATAAACCGGAAACCTCTGTAAAGCTTTTAAATAAATTTTAAAAAAATATTTAAAAAAAATATTAAATTTTTTCTAAACGTATTGATTTTTATAATTAGTTATAACTGAGATAACACAGAAAAAATATACAAATAAATGCCGCAAAATATTCGATTAAATTGTTTAATTATTATAATGTGCCCGTCGCAGATTGGATAAACGAAGTGAAACTGAACCAAAAAAAAAAAAAAAAAAAAAAAAAAACATTTTATTATAATAAATAAATGAAAGTAAATGTATTGTATAAATATTTCAATTAAAATTATCATAAAAAAGCAACAACATTTCAGATGGCAACAATATTATCGTTAGCAAAACATTTTCTGTTATACAATATTTGTTATATTTCATTACTGTATACATGATTGTTAGTTGTGTTTGTTTGCTTTTAGTGTTTTAGAATCGTTTTACATGTGATATAAATATTATTATCATTGAAATTTAAATAATTAAATTTTATCAACAATTGTATGCGAGACGCATACTACATGTTTGTAAAAATTGGCGATTTGTTAAGCCAGCAATTATTAGTAAAGTATCGTATAAGGACCGACTGATACATTTGTGTATAATGACATACTTTTGTACTCTCTACATATAAATGCATATCTACCCATAAACCCTGGATATGAAATGTATATTTATGATTTTTAAATAATCAGTTCTCATCCTCATTTTAAAGGTAATAAAATAAAATTTATAAAAACGTTTATAACACAACTTGTAATGCAAGTTATATGTATTGGTTTAAAAGAACTGTGAATTTTAGATTTTCGACAATTGTGGGCACGGCTCTTGACCTATTTTGCCCAAAATTTTAACAACCTGTGAGCACAATCTAAAAATATCAGCTCAATAAATGAAAATGTTTGGCCGTGAGTGTGACAAGAATAGATAGTCACCCGGACAGACAAGGCTACTTCGATTCACACTTTTGCATACATATATATATAGTGTCTCATGTCTATGATAGCAAACTTAACCGTACCGTCCATCTTATGTGAAAGGTATTAAAACGAATATTTCCTAAACTCGGCAAGCAAAAAGAATTTCTTTAGTAATAGATTTGTATAAAAAAAAAAAAAAAAAAAAGACAATTGAAAAATATTGTCATTCTTGATGATATACATACATCACATATATAATCTACAATTGGACATAATCTACAAAAAGTTTTCATGCTGTTCAACTACCATTCGCCACCAATTTTCTCGCGTGTTAATTAATGTTTTACAAATAGTTGAATGGCACTAAAAATATAGATAATTGTATGTGTTTAGAAGTCGTTAAGTATCATATTGTTGAAACATGAAAAACATTTGTAATTGTCTATGGTTGTGGTAATTTTTCTTTATTTTTAATTCTTTATTATTCACTTGCCACACAGCCTACTGATACAAGTATTGCTGTTATTTAGTTCATTGGTATTTGTTGTAAACTATTCCCGTTGTTGTTATTATTATTATTATTATTGCCGACTATTGTTATTGTTATTGTTGTTGTTGTTATTGCTATGTTGAAAGAGAGTGCATGTTGGCACATCCGTTACAAATTATATGGTGTTGTGTGTATGTGTTTGCTTTCCACATCGAAACGTACTGCTTGCATGCTTGTTTTCAATTCATGTTTGTACAAAGTATTGTATGTGCGAGTGGGAGTGTGAGTGCGAGTTTTATTTTATTTTGTTTTTTTTTTTTTTAGTTTGAGTTTTAGTTTTCCCTTTCAAAACATTGTTTGAATGTGTTGTGTGTGTGTGTGTGTGTGTGTGTGTGTTATTGTTATGTTTTGATGAAAAATAAAAACTCAACAATTTTTCTTCTCTCAATTTGCATATTAGTTGAAACCTGAAATTTAAAAAAAAAACAGAAAACAAAAAACAAAAAACACTATAGCGATGAGTTGCAATAGTTTTTAACCTCAAAACATCAAAATAAAAGCAAGTGAAAAAAGCGAAATTTTGGTTTAGGTCAAATCTGAATTGTCCTCCAAGTCTATATACAAACTGTGGGCGTGGCAAGTTTACGTTCATTGCACTCTTTAACACTGTATATAAAAGGCAACAGCTTACATTAAGGATTTCTGCACTAAAACGGTTTTTGTATATAGTGGGCGTGTCTTCTATTCAAATTTTATCAAATTTCTACTTCATAGCTCAATATTTGTGATTAATAGATAGATTTTTGTGAATTGTGGGCGTGGCTATCAAACAATTTTACTCAATTTTAATAAACTGTGTTCATAAACTAGAAATATTTTTGTATAAAAATTTAGCTCAATATTACAAACTTTGTATTTTTTTTTTGTGAAGGATATTAAAAATTTAAAAAAAAAAAAAAAACATAAAATTAAGGACAATTTATTTTATATGTATATGTAAACACTCGGTATAAAACTTTTAATGGCCGTTGTTGTATAAAATTTCATCCAACAAAAAACTTCTCTAGCATAAGCATCATGCTAAAGCTTACGCAACATTATAGGATTTTTTTTTTGGTTTTAAGTTGTCATAACCCAGTACAAATATTGTTTTATTGGGGTATAAAAAATAATTACTCTTGAAGCATACTTTTTTGGCTACATAAAAAAAAATAAAAAAAAAAAAAAGGAATTCTTAGTATAGCTTTAGATGCTTCGTGTTTTATTTTTTTATTGTTGTTGTTGTTGTTGTTGTCTTATTTGTATTTATATTTTAACAAATTCATAAGAAGTCTATCAAGAGAATTTTTGTCCATCAAATATATGCTTTCAAATAATATGCTGTGGTACGGGCTAACAGTTTAATTGAAAGCTTGGATTTAAGATAGTTGTTCTTGTTCTTGTTGTTATGATATAGTTTATTGATGGAACAGTGTTTAGCATGGGTTGAATTACAACAAAAACTTTAAAAATTTAAGAAAATTCCAATTTTTCAGTTCTACACTCCCACAGTTTTAACGCGCCCTTCACATTGTTACTGATAATATAAAGTTTCTTATTCTGTTTTTAGTATTTAAAACATGTGAAAATGTTATAGGCCGACCATTACTAAAAGCTCCTTAAATTATGCTACAATTATTTTAGTTGGCATCGACCGTAACGGTTTGAGGGTAAATTTTTTCAAATGTTGTATTTTGCTTGAAGCTAAAGATGTTTGATTGTCACATGTGTTACACTTTCGTTACAAATATTACAATAATTGAAAAATTTGATTTTTTTTTTTTTTTTGTTTTTGTTGAACATTTCAAAACATTTTTATTTCCACTTAGCATGCTTACAACCTTAACAATACGTAGCAGTATTGGTAAGCCTAAATGTAGGCAATGGAAAAAATCATATTATTTTTATTTTTTTTTCATTCTTTCTTTCAAATTGCAACAACGCTGCTGACAATTTAAGTAGGCTGAAATGCAATAACATTTATAACAATAACAAAAAATGAAAAATGAAAAAAAAAAAAATAAAAAAAAAAAATCTGACAACTACTAACAATGCAATAAAAAGTGTTATAATAACAAACAACAACCATATAGAACAAATAAAGGTGGTACCCTGGTGGGTATGCAAGTAAAACGTTAGCAAATGAAATGAAATGCATAACAAATGTACGTGTGTGTGTGTGTAAACTTTAGTTGTTAAAATAGATTTGGAAAAGGTGTGGCGTGTGCTTATGATACAAAAAACAAAAAAACAAAAAAAAAAAAAAAAAACAGCAACGCTCTGACTTAAGTGGTAAACGGGAAAAGTTAAAAACGGGAAACAAGTGGTAATTACATGAAGGCCTACAACGGAAATAACTGTCTGCCAAGCGTATTAAAAACACTCTTGTACAACATATACACCCACACACAAACATCAACTACAACACATATCAGCCACTAAATATATTCCATACAATATTTTACACATATAAACACAATCTGTAAACGCATGAAAATGCAAAAATCATTCACATACTTAGATCCACCCTCTCACGTCCTGAATTTTATACAATAACAACAACAACAACAACAACAACAGACTACGAATAACTACATTAACGTTAATATATATGTAAAATGGCAAAAAAAAAAAAAAAAACAAAATTATAAAAAAATGAAAAAAAAAATAAAAATAAATGCATTATATATGTATGTATGTATGTATGTTTAAAAAGATATATGCAAAAAGCACATGGCCTGCTCGTATTTTTTTTGTTTGTTTTTTTATTCCTTTTTGTTGCTCTTCTAGAGAAGAGCTCTAACACTAAAGCGTTTTGAATAATTTACGAACTTTTTGCATGCACAATAAGTATGCTGCAGTTTTTTATGCGCTATTGTCTCTTATTGCTCACCACCTCCTGCCCCTATACACTCTATGCACCCGCACAATTTAATGCGGCCGCACGTATTTTACAGCACATTCAAAATGTTAACACTTCTGTTACACGTACATTATTGTTATATGCGCTGATATATGGGCCAACCAGGGGCCAAAGCCTACACTTGCTGCCGGAATACAATATGTATGCGTGTGTGTGTGTGTGTTCGCGTATTTAAATTGTAATGCAGAAAACTATTGTATATTGTGTTGTAGGTGCACCCTATGGGCCAGTGTAGTTGGAGTACTTTTCCTCAACTCAACCAACTCACACCTACAGCTGTAAACACACAAATCACAAGCTCATGCATTTGTAAGTTTTACTGTAGTATCAGTAAAACCATAATTCTAGATGTGTAAGCTAAGTATTTGTTATAGTAAATCTCTCTTTCTCTCTCTTTGGGTCTCTCTTCCTTGCCTATACCACACAAATAAAATACTAGTGAACCATAAATCTTGTTTAGGAAAAATTGTAAAGTTGCTGACATGGTTTAAAATGCAAGAAAGGGGAAAAAAAAAATGGTGCCCAACTCTAACTCAGACTCTTTAACGAAAATCTTTACATATTTACTGCCACACACACACACACTTGTTAGCCTGTTTATGCATGTGAAAATGTTGTAAATTTTCTTTTAATACATCCCCTACATCCCACATCTTTAAAGGTGAAAAAGACAGCCGTGTGCAACTGAAGGTATAAAAAATAAAACGGCATACAGAGTAGAGAAGGCCGATTTTTGAAGGAGTGTAGACAGTTAAATGACAAGTACTGACGTTTCTTTCTCTCCCTCTCGATATGAGTGTTGATAATGAAAACGAAATACAAAAAAAAAAAAAAAAAAACTGTGAAAGTGTTTTAGTCCAATCATTTAATACTCTACACAACTTACCCACCAAAAGGTTGCGATTAATTTTGTTTTGTTTTTTGTACCATATAAAGACGTTCCATGGGGGAAGGGTTCTAAACATAGTCCAATTGCAATCATTTTCAATAGCATTCATGTTTGGGTCAAGCATCGAATTTTATTGAAATAACTTTAACACTGTGGCTAAAAATTTACATGAACAGATAGCATTCAGACTGACAGACGGACATGATTCAACTAAGTACAGATTTTGATAATGCATCGATCGGCCTAACTTTATTCATTTAAGAGTTACAAACATGCACACAAACTTAATATACCTTTGGCCACAAGCGCGACCGGATATAAAGGAGAAATATTGTGTGAATGTAGACCTTAAACCTTAACGTTGATTTCATGTGCAATTTAAAAAACGAAAACAAAAAGAATTGAAAAAAGACAAAGTAGTAGTTGTTGTTGTTGTTGTTGCTGTTGCTGCTTAACTTAATATTTCGTTAAGATAACAAGTGGAAAAGTTACCCTTGACTGGGATCGATCCCCCGCCGGCCCGAAATTTTACTTTGACTTTTTTTAAGGGCGTGGCTTGTATTCAACATTGCTTTATTCTAAATATTTTTGTTATTTATTTATTTGATCTTAATGACGGAATTTTGAAAAACTGTGGAAAAGCTCGCATAAGCAGCCTTTCAACTTAACGCACAAATTTCCTATAAATCGTCTTTTGCAAATTGTGGGCGTGTCTATTAAGCCATAATGTTCAGTTTCATTAAAACGTTTTATAAGGCAAACATGTTCAGCCAGATAACAATGAAACACATTAAAGTTAATGTAATTTGTACCAAGACTTCAGTAAGCAGCATAATATATATAAATGAGACATACAACGAAGTTAAAGAGACAGCGAAATACATGATATATGTAGTGTAGTTTTATTAATTTTTAGTCCTTGAATTTAACATATTTAATATGTTATAATTTTGAGTAATTGGAGTAACTGCTACTTCCCCATTGATTTGTGAAATTTTATTTAAAAGAAAATGTGTCGAAAAAAAATTAGGTAAAATGGTTTTTTTTTTTTGTTCTTAATATAAAATCTATTAAACATGTTAAACATTCATGTTGAACTCTATAAAGATTGTGTGTGTGTGTGTGTGTGTGTGTGTGTGTATCAGTTAATGTGCATGTATCGCGCTAGTAAAGCGTGTATATGATGGTGACTGTGATGATGATGATAATGATGATGGTGGCTATTACACGCATGCAGGTGTGGCATGCGCATAAAAAACATGTAATTAACTTAATTAAACATTACACTCAATGCTCCATTATTTGTAAATGTAAGCAAACATTCACACACACATGCACGCACGCACACTTCCCCACACATCTGTATTTTGCAATTCGTATATATTTTAACCATTGCCCAGAGCAGCAAGAAACGAGTTAAAAATGTACAATAATAATAACAACAACCATGACGGCGACTGCACACATATATGAAAAGTAAGATTCATTATGTTTGGGTTAAATTGTTGTTTTTGTTGTTGTTGTTATCTGTTTTTTATATTATCTATAATACCGATCCATTATTATTTGCATGTATTGTGTATGGAGGTTTTTATTTCTGTTCTTTTTATATGTGTGTATATGTCAACTTGCGGACATTACAGCATTCAAAGTTTACCCGGTTGCGTATATGTGTCTGTTGTGGTTTTTATAATTCCAATATCCGATTGAGCATGGTGTCATAATTGCAAACAACTCGTGCATAATGTATGTGTACAGGCAATCTGCTTTCTCTCTATCTCTCTCTCTCTCTCTCTCACACACACACACTACCTTTTTCATTCTCTCTATCTGAGTGGTTTTTTAATAGCTGTTTGCTTTTATTGAACAAATCATAGCCTACACGCTGATTGTATTGTAATGAAAATAATTGTGGCCTACTTTTTGGCATGCTGATTAAATTAATGAAGTATTTCATTTAATATATAAATTAAATGAATTACAAAATATAAACAATTTTGAGGCAGGAAATGGTAAATGTAATATTTGAGAACGCTATCACCGCCACTATCACCACCGGTGAAAATGTTGTTCAATTGTCCTAGGCTAACCAATATTAAGTGGTATACTTGTATAAGCAAACTACATATACATAACTGTATACAAAATATTTACAATAAGCAATAAAAAAAAAAAAAAAATCCTTCAAAAACTGTCACCTGTAGTAAGTGAAACATTAAAGTTTATGGACAGACAGACAGACATGTTAAAAATAGTTGGGAATCGTATGGTATGAGGAAAAAAATGAAGCGTCCGCTCAAATTTTATGTGCGGAAAATAATGTCGCGTTGAATTATTTCTATTATTTGCAATGCTGTGAAAGAAGTTTCTGCGGCTGGACAAAACATATGCACACGTACATAAATATTTTCTATTTTTCAAAATGTGAAACGTAGCATAATCGAAGTGATTGGAAAATAGACTTGCATCATTTTCAAAATCGATTGAAAGCCACACCCATCAAAGCTTATTACATGTGTTATGCCATTGGGCAGGTTGGGATAACGAAGAAGCTCATAATTTATGAAACACCTCCGACGTAAAAGTTGACACATATTACATTGGCAGTGTGGACAAAGGGAAGATGAACCTATCGACTTATTCCAGATACACAAGCCTGAGAAAATAGAAAGTTCGGGGACGTAGTTTTTTACCTCAACCAATTTCTAACAGTGTATTTTCTGTACACACCGTTCCAATATGATGACTCCCCACTATTGCCATATTCTTATGAAGGAGAAGTGAAAGGCGCGAAACATGTTTTCTTTTACTGCCCGCGATTCACAATTGATGACTACAGAAATTAAAAAATTCATTAAACAAAACTGCGGACGGTGCTAAGAAGATGCAAAGAGTCTAGAAGGAGTTTGCAAACCATCACCTAACGGCAGTCCCAGGGGGACGCTGAGGGGTGTGTGTTTAGGCATGTATCAGAGTGAAGTCAGGTCCAGTCTTGTCATGCATACCAAAAGCGCGGCTGAGAGATTTTCCACTACCCGTTCACATACCGAAAAACAAAACAAAAATACTGCATATGATCAGGTATCTGCCACGCCCCTATTTTATATATTTGTGTCAAGTCAAGTTTAGTTGTTTTTTTACTTGTTTAATTTTTTTTTTTTTTTTTCGTAGACCAAAAAAAAACACTTTCAGGTTTAGTGCCTTTTATTAAGGTTTCCTCAGTTCATTTGAAACTTTTCAAACATCTCACCACTATAAATACGAAATGTATGTTGTAGGTATCAGTATATGCGTGTTCATGTATTCAGTTGTAAAAACACTTCTTTACGTTTTCAGTTTTAGAAACGAGACGTTATGCAAGCGAAAAACTAAATAAAACAAAACATCACCAGTAACAACCACAACCATCACTTGGTGTGTATCATATACTGTAAGGTGTCGGAGAGCGGGCGAGTGCCTTTACACTATATCATCGTCATCAATTTAACTTAACATGATATATGTTGTTGTTGTTGTTATTATTGTTGGTTTTTGTTTCTACCATTTGTGGCAGTACCTACTTTAGTCGTAGTAGTAGGTAGAGTGATATTGTTGGTGGCTGCTTTATATGCCTTGTAGCTATTTTTCATATTCGTGCTTCACATTTGATGGTTTGGGTTCTTTTTTTTTTTTTTTTTTCTCCTAGATTTGTTGTTAGTTAGTTTTTGGCGGACACATTTTCATGTCAAGTTGATGCATTTGTCGCTTCTATATTTTTATATACGTACACACATATGTTCGGGTGTGTACATTTATTAAAATTGTTCTTATTTTTTATTTATTTATTATTTCTTACTTTCCTAACATGTTTTAAGGGTTTTTATACAATAAATATAGTTCTATTTTGAGACATAATATATTACTACAAACCACACCGTACATAAATGGTTGTAGGCAGTCTTGCTTTTGAAATTGTTCACAAATCCGACAGAAATATTGTTTATGACAAAATGCAAAAAGAAATTAATAAACGGACAAAAACTTTATTGCATTACTTTTTGTGTTGCTGTAGTGGTTGCTGTCTAAAAGTATGCTACACATTGTTTATTTAACAACAGTTATTTTCCCCGTCCCGACCATTATAATCATTTTGAAATATTTCACATTAAACTGATTGCTGCGATTACAGCAACCTTCAGGTATTTTTATTTTTTATTGCCTATCCTTTGGCAGTTATACAAAATGCCTGATAATTGCCCATGTTGGGGGAGATATAATCTATTTTCTATAATGTTTTGTGTTTTTTTCTTTTTTTTTTTGGTTTCTCTTGGAAATAATTTTAATTGATTTACACAGAAAAAGTTGTTTGCATGTTTGGTAAACGAACTGAGCGACAACACACCATCATCATACAGTCACCACCTTCCAATTGCCAATTTTTTGTTTGTGTTTTTTTTCTATTTCATTTTTTTGTTTTAAAGTTATTCCGCTCTATTTTTTTTTCTTTTTTTTGAATTCGTTTTTTGTCTATTCTGCTCTTTCTGTCAATTACTCCAACTACCTTATAATAACACAGTGACAGAGAGTGACAAAGTAAAAAGAAGAAGATAAAAGGATAAGGAGAACACACACACTCACACACACATACATACCCATACACACACAAAGATATTTTAAATAGTAATAATGCCCTGACTTACACATGTAGTAATATAAACATGACTAAAACTAATATTTGCATGCTAGCATGCATGCCTGCATGCACATCAAACAATGCTAAACTGAAAGTAGGAAAAGAAATTCGAGTACATCTAGGAGGTGGAGGAGTAGGAGAAACAGAAAAGAAGAAAACGAAAGCAAAAACAAAAACCCATCTACAAAGGAATATTATCCCTTTTCCTATTTAGGTTTAACACACACACACACATATACACTTACATACACGTACACACTTGTATTCACTACTCAATCATTATGGTGTGTTATCGCAAAGTTATGCTAATTGTTTTTACATGACTACTGTACACAGTCACGAAAGATGTAAGAACTGTACTGAAGAAGAAGAAGAAGAAGAAAAAAAGCATTATGTAGAAAAAGAAGAAGACATAACAAACTTACAAGAAATTTAATTTTATTTAATTAATAAGAAAATAATGTTAAAAATATTCTCCACATGTAACTACAACTACAACAACATAAAGAAAAAGATTCAGGACCCGCTTAAATTGTATAAATTTTTGATCGATCTAGCCATGTCTGCTGTATAATAATTGCAGAGATGAAATCAGTTAAAAGCCACGCCTCTAATACAAAATAAATCGTTTAGAACAAAATTGTTCAGAGGAGTGGACATGAAAAGGGCTAAAAATTGGCAAGTTGTGTTAAAAAACACGCCCTTAATTTGAAAAAAAAGTCTCTTTTTTTAAATTTTAGTGTTAAACCAAATACAGTTTTTTTTTAAGAAAACCCCCAACAAAAGTTATTCTTTTAATAACAGTTCAGTGTTAATAGAACCCTACAGCTTAGAGGGTCGCTCCACTTAATCTCAAAATGACATGAATTTTACAACTGCCTTATTCATATCTAACTTTCTTAATGATATGGGGGTATATTGCTTTTGTTTAGACATTTGTAAGAATCAACAGACACGCCTACAATTTACAAAAAATCATATTCAGCTTCAAATTCGATTTGCAAGCTGATGCGTAATAAATCGCAGTATTAGAGGGCGTAATCAAATATCTGCCATGCCCACCATTATAGATGTGAAAGGTACTTAAGATTTGGCTTTGGTTTTCTTGCTTGTTTTATTACATTTATTATCTTTACATATACGAAAGTGAAACAGTGAATCGATGACATTTAATTATTAAAATATTATTAAAATATTAAATGCTACTAAAACAACTTTATCCTAAAAATAATATAAAACTAATTGATTTTAGGATACAATGTCTGTTTATAACATAATTTTAGGCATTAACCATACACAAACAAAGAAACTTTTCCTCTCCGTTTACACGTTATATCGCGTTCGGGAGGGGGGGCAGGAGTACAAATTATTATTATTATAGCATTTAGTTGAAGCTTTTAGTAAACCATTTTCTATCAACGTGTTAACCTTCGGTTCTTTACAAATATGTTAAATATCACAGACTATAACAGTAATTACCGGCATTATTAAATTAAATTTTTAATATTTCCACTTAAATATAGGTTTGCATAAAATTGTTGTACTGTGCCCGATGCTAGGTAGAGTAGTAGAAGTGTGCAACATTGGCATACCATGTCTCTTATTTTAACACATTGGATAATGCCGTTACACAGATTTTATATACATACAATACACACACACACACACACACACACGCCATCATTTGTGAATATTGTCAAAATGTCATAAAAGCAATTGTTTTCGGAATTGTTGTGACTTATTTAGAGTGTGACTGCCTATCCTCCTATCCATTTATTACTGTTTTGACGGCAAATGCAATTAGTAAAATGTCAAATATTGCTCATTATTGCATAAAAAGAAAGTAAATTTTAAACCCATTGTAAACCGAAAATTAACTTAAAACTCAATTTCGAAAATAAATTTTGAAAATTTTTCAAATTAAACGCAAGCCTGCCAAAGTAGGCAAACGGTTTTTCAATTTTCCGTTAATGGCATAAAGTATGCTATACTTATTGTATTTATTAGTGGATACACTACAAATAAAACAAGGCGAGTATGCTTGCCTATCCTTGGTTAAGAGTTTATGCTCTGTAGTGAAACAATAAAATTTATTCCTATTGCCAATATTTAAATAAATCCCACCATAAATTATTATACAAGTTTATGTATTAAATGTTATCCTAAACAAAGTTATATAATTTTAATTTTGATTTTGATTTAAAAACAGCGGGATTTATATCTAAAAATAGAAACAAAAAGCACTTTTCTTTTGTGCCACTTTTACCCATTTTTTATAAGCTTTAATTAAAAACTGTCAGTGAAAGAGAAGTAGAAGAAGCGGAAGAAATATAATAGAACCGAACAGAAGTTTTCTAGAAATTCTCCTTAAGTTTTTTTTTTATATTATTTTTTTTTTTTTTTGTAAAACATGCTTTTATTTTCCCATAACTTTGGTTTAAGTATGAGAAGAAAAAAAAAAAAAACAAATAGTCCCTCATTCATTTGAAATGTAACTCGTACGTAATGTTGGCGAAAGAAAGCAAAAAAAAAAAAAAATAAAATAAAGCAAATCCTGTAAGAAGCCAAGAAGTTTTTAAAGCAGAAAGCAAAAAAAAAGAACAAAAGGAGAAATGCACAAAAAAAAGCAAATATTAATAATTCATTGAAATGACGAAAAGACTTGAAGTTACAATACCGAAAAGAAACCCTTTGGCTTATAATTACTTGCTATACAATAACAAAAACAAAAAACTATTAGTCTAGAAAGAAATTGTTAAATAAAAGCTACAATTACAGAGACAGCCCAGCACGCTTATTATTATAAAACTCTTATCGGAGTGTCACTAGCAAAACAATCAATTATTTGTATCTAACATTTGTTAATTACCGGACTGCCAATTAAACTTCATGTTGTGTAATGAAACAAGGCACGAGATGGGGAAAGATAAAAGGAAAGAAAGAAAGAAAGACAGAGATGGAAGGAAAAATATGCTTTAAATTGTACTTAGAGTTGAAGATAAGAACGTAGTAAACAAGTCTGATTAAGCCAAAGGAATTATTTAATAATAATAAGTTAATCATTGAAGACAATGTAATAAAAACAAATAGGAAATAAAACAACATTAAAAGTTGATATGCTGGCAATTTGTAAGAAGTGTGGAGGAATTAAAGATGTGCCCTCTGTTACAAAAACAGTAAAAAGAAAGGCTTACAATATTTACTTAAAAGAGAATTATCCGCTTTTACAGAAATTACACTCTTTTCTAAAAGAAGGGACAAGCCTCTTACAAAAAGATCCATAAGACCAGGCTATAGAAATACCTATAGAGAAGGTAATCTATTTAGTATAAGAGATACAGAAAGAAAGGGTTTATTAGTTGGAAGAGGACGTCTTTTAAAGGGAGTGAAAATGACTTGGTTTGGTTTCTTATAGAAGGTTTTAATGTATGGCTTTTTACAAGCTTAAAGACTCAGTCGCCTGACGCACCAAACTCGACTTTCATGGTAACATTCTTAAGTGTCGTTGGGTTACCAATTCAAGGCGACACCTGAGTTTAAATTCTAGCTGAAGAAAGTCCTTCACTCTAGCCTTAGCTACTTAAAGGATAATCAATTACAGAAGAAGGGTTCAGCTTTCTCTTGAGAAGACATACCTACCAATTATTGAAGAAATCTATTTGTAAGAAGTACTTTCTTATAGAAGAACTGCAACTATTTATAGAAAGTGTCTTCTACTTGGGCTAATCTATCTTAAGAAAGCGGTTTCAACCTCTAATAAAAGTTATGTTGTTCTTTAAGAGATGCTCGCTTTTAAAAGTTACATCTGAGTAACACGCTTACTTATGGGAAAAGTATTGACGAATAGAAGTTCTTCTATAACTATAGGTTATAGAAGCGGTACCTGTTAATAGATAGGGTACTGGCTTTTAAAAGATATACTTGCTTAAGCATCCTCTGTTAAATGACACATTTTCTCTAATATATATTTATTATCTACATTTCTATTTTTATTTTCATCTTTTAGTTTCTCAACAATTAATGGATATATCAATTCCACTGTCCCTCTCACCAAGCATTATCCTTCTCTTTACATAAGTTTTCAATTAAAAATCGTTTTGTTATCATTAGAAATGTTTGAACATTGTAATTAAACTGGGTATGCTCTTTTAATTTTAACAATTTTTGGGGTTTTCTCAAGTGTTCTGTAAATATTTTACCACTTAAATATTATCTACTGCTGCTGGTGTCTAATGCTGGGCAAAAAAAAAAAAAAAAAAATGCCCTCTCTCCACTCTTCCTTACTAGCTCACTTACATTATATAAAACTTAAATGATTAAATCAATAAATCAAGAGTAAAAAAAAAAAATGCATGTTATTGACTAGAAAGTTTTTTGACTTTGAAATGAGATATTGTTGCCAGCCAAGATTAGTTTTCTTACTTCATCTAATTATTATTTATTTATGAAAATTACTTTTGGTTAAAACGTAGTCGGTTACCGACTACGCGCTTTCTTTTCTGGTTGGTTGGATAGTTGGAGAATCCCCTCAAGCCATTATAGATTGTATTATTGTTTATTCTGCCTTTATGTTGTTTACAACTGGTTTTTAATTTTTTTTTTTTTTTTTTTTTGGTTTTGTTCCTGCTTCATTTCCTTTCTGTTTGGTTAAAGCTTCGTACTGACTGGTGTTGTTTATTTTAATTTGGTGGCTATATATTTCTTTGGTTCGGCGTAATCTGTGTGTAAAGCTATTTAAACAGGGATTTAACTCTTTGGCCAAAGCATTAATGGTATTAGCAAAGAGATTTATACGAGAGAAGTGTATCTCTTGTCACAGAATAAAAAAAAAAAAAAAAGTGAAAATTCCAACAAAATCTACTTAATTGAGCAGAACGTACAAGGATTTTCAATTCTCTCTACTTTATTTTTGTGCAGCAACAAGCAAACGTATGCTGTATGTTTTTCATTTATAAAGCATCCCACAACTATACCACAATTAAGTGTAATTAATGAAGTACAATGTGGGAAAAAAATATACGCAGATATTCGTGAAGAGATGTTGTGTTTATGGAGTGAATTGGAGTTTGTAATAATAAAGAATTATTTTCCATAGCATAGCATATATAATTATAATCTTCTATAATGTTCAATTCTTTTCTATTTCTAAATTACCGCCGCCCATAATCTTGGTCACTGAATTGGAAAATTTAATGAATCTCTCTGACTCATATTGTTGTCCCTAGTGGCTGACTGGTTGGTTTTGTGCCCATCGTTCTCAACTCGTGATTTACCTAAGAGATGGAATTCTACTTGGTTTGGCGTCCCTATAATCGAAGAAAAGTTTGACATATCGCATTGTAGTCTGTAGTTTGCTTTACATTATGAAAATTTTACATTTTTAAATCATCTATCAAGTGCTTTTAACAATAGCAATTGAGACTGTCTCTTATAAACTATTTTATATTGTACGAAGAATCCACATCTTTATGGAAATAGAGTATTAAACGAATTATTTAAGACGTGTCGAATATACAGAACATTAATAAATTTAATATGTCTGTTGTAAGTTATTATTGACATGTACTACGATGACTCTCATTCCATACAAACTTCAAGAACTTAACATTTTCATAAATAAATTGTTGTTTTTAAACCCTCCACATAATATGGAAGGTATACCAAGTTTGACATTCCATTTGTAACATTTAAAAGGAGACGCTAGAAGGTATATACACATACATTCTTGATCAGGAACAAAAATTGAGTTGATGAAGACATGCTTCGCGTAAAACTCGACTTTCAAGCTGATACGTAATACATACATTATTATAAGGCGTAATCAAATACCTGCCACGCCCACCATTGTAGATATACAGGGTATTTAAGATTTGGCTTTAACCAAATTTAGTTTTCTTATTTGTTATTTCTGCGGAAGGCATGTTTACATTTTATATGTTTGTACAACAGTAAGAAAATAATTGCTTATCATAAAATAAAGACAGTTTCTGCTTTTCTGCTCTTTTTGCCGCACACGAGATGAGCAAAATTGTGGCATTTTCCTCTTAACCTTTCCCTTACTTTTCTTTACAATAATAATTATAACATACTTTGGGTGACAATATCAAAAAGGACAGTTTGTAGCATATTGTAAGGCAGCAACATAATGTCATAAACACATGACCCATTTCGTTTTATAATAAAGGAAGCCAGTAACTTTGGATAAATACTTATATTTTATAAAATATTTATATTTATATTTAAGGCACCACGTTAAGAAAAAAAAAAAAAAAAACCATCTCCATTATGATTACCCAATATATTATATTGTGTCACACAATTTTCATTATTTTCTGAGAATATTATATAAGGTATCATGAACTATTGAATGGACTAGCAAGATCATTAGAGCGGGTACTTAAAGTGTACAATAAAGTATAATGTTTATGCAAGAGTGCTTTTGGTTTCCGTTCGTTTCGTTCTGCCTTAGGCAATAGAACGACGCCACATTTTCCTTTTATTACAAAGTGAAAACTTTCTTAAAAATCTTAAATATAAAATAAAATAAATGTAACACACTTAACCTATGAAATATTGTAGTGTATACTTTAAGGATTCTTACTAAAATATGTATAAAATTATATTTATTGAAAATGTCTTTTCTCACCTCCTCCTCCCCCCCCCTTAGATGAAGCTATTACAGAAAAAAACATTCTAATTTAATTTCAATCGCCAGGAATTTTATAAATATAAAGGCAAAGGAAAAAAAAACAACATAAATAGTATCATAGAAATTTGTCCTACAAATGAAATGTAAATTCTGGTAACCAAAGCCGAATAAAATCACGTCACAGAATAGCAGACTATAACGATATAGTGGAAAAAAAAAAATAAACGCAATGTAAAAAATCTCAACTGAGTTGTAAGGAATTTGAAAAATTCATTTTCATTCTGTTGTGTTTGTACTTTACATACTTTAAATACTTAAGCTAAACAGTGACTCTGCATGTAGTAGCGGCATGCAGTAGCGGAGAGGGTAGCAAGTGGAAATAAAAATGTTTAGAAATGTATTGTAAGTACATACAACAAGTAAAAAAAACTTAATTTGACTTGTGCCGAATCTTAAATATCCTCCATATCTACCTACAAACGGTGGGTGTAACAAGTATATGATTATGCCCTCTAATAGTGTATGTCTTATGTATCAGCTTGCAAGTCGAGTTATATGCTGAGTATGATTTTTTGTGGGCGAATTCGATCACGTCCATTTTCAGATAAATAGATTTATCGATTGGGGGCGGGGTTCTTTACCGATTTTGACCATTTTAAATACACAGCTTAATATTTTAAAATTTACACCCGTGAGAATGTCCAAAACAGACAGACGCACAGACTCATGGCCGTACTAATCAAGAATATATGGAATGACAAAGTTAGTGTACCCCCCATCTTATGTGGAGGGTATAAAAACATTACAGTCTCTCTACCCGAACGTAATTATCATAATTGAATGCATATCGATTAAGTTACTTTAAGAAAAAGCATTTCATGAAGAGAAATTCTAAAAATGGCTTAATCGGGTTAATTTTCAATAATAATCGTCCTTGACTCAAAAGACATTTGTATCAATCTGTCAAATGTTATCAATCAATATCAAAAATTGCAGCCTGTACGGTATTAAATTGTCTAAGATTGGTTCTTTTGACTATAAACAACAACGGACCGAGTACTTCTGGGAGCAGCTTCTTATCTATATTACGATCTTCATTATTATCTCGGACCATAGAGCAGTTGGATATACTGTTCACTTGATAATTAAATATTATTACAATTGCTTCCACCCAATAAAAAGAAGACTTCTTTAAATGAAACATAAAAAATGAATGTTAATGAAAATATGTTTTCCCCACGCTTGCATTGCTGAAGGACCGAATCACTTCTACTTAAATTAGACATTTTTTCCGCTTCTTTTTTTAAATATTTTTTTTCTTTTCTTCATCCATATATGTATGCAAACTTTTTCTAAAACATTTTCCATTTTATGTTAAAAAAAAATGTTTATTTTGTTTGCTTAGAAGAAGAAGAAGAAAAAAAAACTTGGAGAATATCAAAATGTGTCACATACTCTTCAGCTACTCTTTCACTGTCTCTCTCTCTGTCTTTCTCTAACGTTAAAACTTTTTGCTACTTCACGGAAAATGTGTTGAAACTTTAAGCATTTCTATAGACCCCTCCCCTCCCCCCCCCCCCTTCCCACCTCGTGTTATCTGTAAAGTTTGCGTTTACTCATAAATGTGGTATAAATAGAAAATAAAACGAAGGAGATGATGAAAAAAATATGAAAAGAAACTTTTATTACTGTGGGTGTCATATTTTTGATGCTTCACGAATCAAGTACTTTTAGCATGTAATAGTTTTAAGGCCAAGATTATTTCTGTGCTATATATTACCCTAAAATATTCTTTTATGCAATAAGAAAAAGAAACGAAAAAACACTTTTTATCGATTAGTTTTACAAGCGTAACTCAACAACAGATTTTTATACCCTGCACCACTTGCCACATACGGTGCTAAACTGCTAAACTACAAATGCCGCATTTATCTACAATTGATCCATCATTGATTCATGTTCAATTTTGATGAAATTTAGCACAAAAACATGTTTTGTTCTGCAGAGAAATCCATTCAAAGTTGAATCGAATTGAACAATTTTTAGAACTACATGTAAGGTCACAATATAAAAGAAATTTTTTTTATATTCATATCGAAAATTTGACAAAAAATAAACATAAATTGGACCGATCGGTATTCCACGAAATGAGTTAAATGACAATATCTTGCGTTTCCTCTTACAACTAAAGTAATTGTAGCATAATTTGTCGGACTAATAGGTATAGGGTATGAAAAATTCGGGTATAATTGACTAAAACATTTTCACTTGTCTTTTTGTAATAAGAAAATGTTCAATAGCAACAAAAATGGAGAAGGAAAGCTAAGGAAAATATATGTTATCATTTTTAGGTTTAAATTTAAGCCAAGATTATAATGGAGTGTATTTGAAGATACTTCAGTTAAAAACTCAAACACTATATTGCAGGTAGGAACATAAAGGCGTAAGAGAACTTATTAAATTTTTATGGTTATGATTTCATCATAAACTTTTATGATTTTTTCTACTTACAAAACACTCCCTTAACACTCTCTACAGTGTGGCCCTCTTAACTTTGTGTCTTTTACTATCTCCCGTACATTTTATAACTATATTTTCACTTCCTTTTCACTAACAACAATTTCGTAATATTTTTATACCTAAAATTAACTATTATACATATATACTGAAAGTAATGCAAGAGAGAGATCGAAAACTTCTTAAACAAAATATTTTATAAACTATTGCTTATAAGTTGTATTCAAATAAAATATTATTGCCTACCAGTTGGCATTAAACTTAATATTAGCCAACCATTGCCTACCTTTAAACAAATTGATTAGAATAATTTTTCTATACATTTATTATTATTGTACAGTAAAATATTTATAAACATAATTTAAAGGCACAACATTTAGTTGGAATTAATGTACAAACAAAAGTGACAAGTTCAACTGATAAATAATTGATTGTTTAAGTATTTTATATTGTATAAGCAATTAAGATAAAACATGGTCCAGGTAATTGTTCCATTTCAATTCAATTCAATTCAATTCAATTGATTTGTTGTGTTGTGTTGTGTTGTGTTGTTCGGTCAATATGTTTTTTATTTATTTAATAATAAATCTTTCTATTATTCACACACAAATACTTGAATATACCAATGGTTGGGTATACAATTTGTTTCTTATACGAGGGCTGTGTGAGAATTAGCAGATGTACTAAAAATAAAACTTAAAAATCATTGGAAAACATAATTTTTATGCTTTTAAGGCGAGGTCGGAATTCAAAAGAGAAAAAATCATTTGTTTTTTTAAGGCAATATTTTGACTCGTTATGCTTTTTATGCTTTTTTTCAGCCAAGTTGATGAATCACTTTGTATAGCTCTGCTCACCTCTTTGCCAACAACAAAAATTAAATTTCTTTTATTTTTCGGAAACAATAGTAAGCGGATAATTTTAAAACTGCCTTCGTTTTTAAAAAAAAAACACATTAATAATTTAATATAATTCTTTTTTAATGCAAAATTTATGTTAAATGTTTTTATTTTGCTTTTATCCATTTGCTCAAAGTCTCTATGGTGTCTGAAGTGATCGTATCAGACAAATTAACTTGTCATTTTATGATGACAGAGTGACTGTCTATCTACATTAAATATATGACTGTGTATGCTATTTATGCTTAGGATGTCTATCGCAGTTTCTTAACTAGTGTCTTAGACGTGCAATATATAGGAAACTGTCACATTGTATGTTTATTTATACTGGCTGTGGGGGTACGGCTGCGTTTATAATTCATCTTAATGTTTATAGGATATAAAGATTTCAAACATATAGCGAAAAGGGTGTGACGGAAAGTTTAATTTATAGTTTTAACAAGTGAGGCCCCACCATATATTACTTAGCTTCACAAATTATGTTATAATTAGTTGAGTTGCTTCAGTAAACGCGAGTCAGTGATATACTATTATATGAGAAAAGGTTCTAAAAATGATCTGATTGGGTTAAAATTTTCTTTAGTTAAGCGAATGAATAATTCCTCACTAAATTTTATTAAAATATTTTAAGGATTGTGAATTTTTCGTTATATAAAGAATTCTTTTTTTAAAGGTCGTTATATAGAGAAGAGTTTTAAATATAGTTAATTTCTAATATAGTTTTAGGCTAAAACATGCAAAAACATATGCTTGTACTAAATTATATTATAATATATATATCCTGATAATGCGACCTATAGTTGGCGGACACATGTAAATGGATACAGAAATGGACGTACGGACATGTTTAATCTTTATCAATCAGCTACAAAATAATGATGTTTATATTCAGTACATATATTTGTAATTAGCTTATTTGTCTATGGTGCAAAATAGGCGTGGTTTAATCACAGATACGCCCACAATTTACGAAAAAAAAAAACTGATTAGCCTTAGAATCCAGTTCGTTTATATATGAATCACACAGAGGATAATCAAAAATCACTGCCACAACCACTGTTTTTAAAAGATTTAATTCACTTGAATACAATATTTCAATAAAAAATTTAATTTTTTTTTTTCATTTTTCCCATAAAATTTCTTAATAATTATGAACCGCTTACAATGCTTAAGAAATCAATTGTTTCAGCTGAAAAACCTAACACGTGTTAACTTTTCCTTTATTATGATTCTCCTTAAAAAAAAAAAAAAAAAAACCCTAAGCTCTTCTTCTGCTTTAATAACAGGATGTTTTTCTATTTTGTTTTTTTTCTGGTTTTGTTTTGTTTTTTGATAAAATCTATTTTAAAGTTTTATATTGTAAGCTCCTAAAAGTATATATGAATGCATATGGTGCCACTGGAGAGAGAATATGCACAGAAAGTTATTACATACTAAAAACATTCAAAGTCTATAACAACAACAACAACAACAACAGCAACAAACACAGAACGAAGAGTTTTTGCAAAACTTATTTAGCAACCCGAGAAGGATTGTGTGTGCATTTTAACTATGAACACGCGGTTTTTATGAAAATGAAAAGTTTATTACCGCTGGGAAGTTGTGTATATGTGTGCGTACATGGGTGTGTTGTGAAGCGTTATGTAAGTAGGGTAAGTAGAATAGTAGGCTGTATAGGCAGCAACAGCTTTAACTTTCTCCATCTCGATCTCTTTCAGTTCCTTTGCCAGGCATTTTACACACATGTGGCCTACTTTTACGACAGAGTTTATTGTAATTGAAACAGAAACAGAAACAGTCTTACTTACACACTCTCTTTATTGCATTGAGGCTTGTTTATGGTGAACAAAGTAATCTAAACGTACTTGGAAGAATAAAGAACCGAACACTACTTATTGTTGCTATAGGTTTTTTTTGTCTTAATTTATACCCTACACCCCAAAGATCTGTTAAATATTGACGCTTTATCTTCCGATTTAATAAAAAGTACATTTTGCACAGTCAGGCAACCTTACAGCTTAAGACAAACCAAATATCGATAATTGAGCATGTCCCTAAACAACAATAACAATAACACAATAATCCAGAATAATAATCGAGAAAGTTGCTCATTATCAGCTTTTAAGTACATTGTGTTATACGAGTATATTATATAATATTTGTAAAAAAAAAAAAAAAAAATTGAAGAAAACTTCTCAAGTGATTCCACTTTATTACAAAGTGTATTGTGCTTGAACTCATTACCATTGTAAAGCTCAAAAATTGAAACAATAAAAATTAAAAATACCACATGGATTACCAAGTGGCAAGAAGAGAAGAAAGGAAACCGAGAAAGAAAGAAACCACAAAACTAACACTTGTGCGTCAGTGACTGTAACTGTGAAATTATTGAAGAGTTGTTTATAAGTATAATTTAAAATCACAGAGTTAAATAGAAGAAGAAGACGAAGACGAAGACGAAGAAGAAGAAGAAACATGTAAAGAAAGCAAGTAAAAGAAATTACATTTGTTTTGGGACATGATTAAGATAGCCGGTAGCTCCTTTCATTTAAGAACTTTTAAGGACATATCATGCAATTTAACTCAAAAGTCTAAATTTGTAATTTGTGTGTGTGTGGGCGTGGCAAGTACTTCTGTCTCAATGGACAAATTTTACATTAGAAATGATTTTTTCCTAAATTGTAGGCGTGACTTTTATGTGTCTTCCACACACATCCACACATTTTTTGCAGATTTTGATCAAATTTTAACTTTTGAAAACGTTTTCATTAATTTTAACAATTGTGGGTGTGGCTCTTGAGGTTATTCACTTTTCTTATAGAAATCTTCAATGAATACATTAAGAGTGCCTCAATTTACTGTTAGGCCACATAACGATGTGCCTAAAATGGGCGGGACATGCCCTTATATTTGTAAAGAATTTTATTTGGAACAGAATTATTAGTTAGCGTTAGGCGCAATAAAATACCTGCCACGCCCACAAATCGTTTGTAGATGCGTAAGGTATTTTCAGAGGTTGACCAAAGCTTAATTAATTTTTTAATTGTTTCTTCTTATATTCTTTAATGGGACATCTACTCTCCAATTACTCTTCGGTTACCGTTCTATTTAAGAGAAGAGTGAGTGAAGAGACAAGGTTTACAAAGGCTTTTGTTGTTGTTGTTGTTGTTGTTGCTGTTGGTGTTTTATTCTCATGCATATTTACTGATGTACGAAAATGAACATTAAGTGTCACTCGTGTATGCTTAACGCCTTAACAGTGATTATATACGATAGACAAGCACTCACCGCTATGCATGATGCATGCAAGAAATGTATACAACAACAAATAAAATATCAACTATAGTACAACAACAACAACAACAACCGTCAAAAAAAAAAACACAAGGAAAAACAATACAAAAAAGACGAAAATGTAAAGCAAATGATTTTTATAGTAGCTACGATGATAATAATACTGTGCATGCATAAACTATTATGTGCATACAAAATATGTATATGTATGTGTGTGTGTGTGTGTGTACGCATGCATATGTATATATATATAATTTTGTTTGTATATAAAACAAAGCTTCATGACGTGTTAAGAACGATATCATGATACTCCAGAGTGTAAAGTGTACAACAGTCTTAAATATAAAATTACACATAAACACACACACACACACACACACGTTGTAGTACATACTCGTATAGCAATACAAAACTTGTAGAGAGCAAGAGAAAAGCAGCATGTTAAGCACGTGGGATAAGCTTGAAGAGTCATAAAAATGAAAAAAATTAAAAAAAGAAAAAGAAATAAAATCGACAACTGAACGCTCATTCTCTAGAAATTTTTATATCCTTCACATAAGTTGGGGGGTATACTACGTTTGTTATTCCGTTTGCAACAATCAGAAGGAAGCGTCAGAGATCCTACAAGGTTGATCAGCATCAAAAACTGAGTCGATCTAGACATGTATGTCCGTATGTCTGTCTGTCTGTTTATGACATTCTTACGGGCGTTAGTTAGACATTGATCTATAAAGTTGAATTTTGGTATGTATAACTATACCTATCTCATCCAACGATATGCTGAAAATGGGCGCGCCCACAATTTATAAAAAAACCATATTTCACGTAAAAATTGATTTAAGAGCTGTTAGGTATTACATGTATTATTAGACAGCGTAATCATAAACTTGCCACGCCTACTATTTTCAGATAAGAAGGGTGTTTACGAATTGGCCAAGGCCACCTCTTTCTTACTTGTTTAATATTATTTTATACACACAAGCTTACACTACTTGTACAACAATATACTTCAAGTTATTTTAATTCCTTACTTTTCTTACTTTTCTATTTGCTCGGATACTAACGCCGATTTCACCGGAGTTTCGTATTTAATCACTTGCCTTTGAGTTGAACTTTTTTTTTCTTATTTTTCACTCATGAATGGGTCAAGGGAGGAGGGAAATGGTGGTGGGGTAGACATATCTTAAATGTTTCTTTCTTAATAGATTTTGCGATTTTGTGTAATCTCCGCTGAGAGAAAACAATTTCAATTCTGCTGAAGTTGTGTTTTGATTATTCTACACGATACAAGTTTACGCTTATCTTACTTTTATTTCATTTTTTTCAACAGTCACGCAATCATTAGTTGGGTTTGTTTTTCACAGTCATTTATTATTTGAAGAAAATGAATCACATGCCGTTCACTATTATTTTTCTTTACAATAATTATACCCACCACAAGAAGTGGGGGGGAGGGGGGGAGGTATACGAAATATATTCTTGTTCAGTATCAAAATCTCAATCGATCGAGCCGTGTCCTGCGCCACATTTCAAGATATTGTTCTGAACTTTTGTACAAACCTTCTGGTTATCATTGAAATTGAGCAAAATCAGTTGGGAGTCACGCCCAAAATCAACAAAAATTTATCTATCTGGCAAAACAGAAAGCTCGTCATGAATTTTAGTACTACGCTCATGAAATGGGCGTGGTCGGATAACTGACACGCCCACAATTTGCAAAAAAACCATAATCATCATAAAACTAAACTTGCAAGCTGATACGTAAGACATACACTATTCGAAGGCGTAATATATATATGTGTGCCACGCCCACCGTTATGAAAATGGAGAGTATTTAAGATTTCATTTAAGCCAAATTACGTTTTCCTATTTGTTTTTTATACTTTTTTGAAAAATTACAACTAAACCAACGTATGCCACTAGTTACAGAAGTTTGGCAGCTTAATAAAAATATTTTGTAAAATAACTGAAAAACATTTTATGTAACCCTTGAAATAACTCTTTCAAGCTCGCTCTCCTCGACTGTATGTTCGGTTATCTGTTATTGTGTACCCTAGTGAAAGGGCTCCAGGTATACAAAAAATTGAATTGAAATTTATTTGAGCCGTAACGCTTAGAAAATATGTTAGATCAGTAAGCGATGTTGTTGTTATTTTTTGTGTATGTATAACTTTATGTATTGGTGCAACAGGGAGCTTACGAGAGTCAATGAACAAATGAAAAAATGTTCATAAAACAAAAGACATTTCTAGCAACTTTTCCTAAAGCCATTGCCTTTTTTTTTTCAATATTCTCCACTATTCTGTTGTCCTCTGGTGTAATTCATAGAAATGGTCATTTCGGAACAGAATAGAATGGCACAACAAACAAACAAGTGTACAAACATTTCTGATCATAAACATAAGCTTTGTAAAACGCAAACTTTCTCTGTCACGTTTCCAGTTTTAACAACCACAACAACAAAATAGTTGAATGGTGGAGTAAAAGGACAAGCATCTCTAAATGAAAAAATCCAATTCTCTGGTTTTTTCTCCAACTCTTCTGTTACGTGTAGCCGCGAGTGTCACAATGTTACAAATTTTCCATTTCCATAGCGTAAACTATTTAAGCGAGTTGTTGCCATGTCCGAGAAAAATTTATTATATTTAGCAAATATAGATGCTCTTGTGTTACCATCAACTATTTTTGCTTCAAAAAAAAAAAAAAAAAGAAAAAAAAAAATTTTAAAAAAAGTTATAAAAAAATTGTGTTTATTAAGCTGTTATGAGTATTTGTGGCAATGTTTTAATTATGATTATAACGGTACAGCAGTACGTACCTTTACTTTAACATTTAACAATATATGAACTTAAAACGACCAATCTGACGCTTGAAAACACACATAAACGTGTAGGCACTCTTGTATGGAACACGGACGGTTCCTTTTTTTAGCCTCCATATAAGATCAGGGTATACTAAATTTGTTTCTCCATTTGCAACACACAGAAAAAGGCGTCAGAGATTGTGCAAAGTATATACATTCTTGATTAGCAATAAAAACTAAGTCAATCTAGACATGTACGTCCTTACGTCCGTATGCCTGTCCGCGGGCGTATATATCATTTCATTTCATTTCAATTGAAAGAAAAACACTTTATATGTCACACAATGCTATCTGTTAGTTAATATGTACAATATTACGTCAAGGACAGAGAGCATGCCACGCCCCCTAATGCTATATTGAAGTGTCGAAATTGTGTAAACATTTTACATTTTACATTTTTACCTTTTAAGCCTTTTACTCATCATTTCCATTAAAATTAAAAGTGTATACATACATATGTACATATATTTAAAATGACAAAAAAAAGAAAAAAGAAAAAAAAAAAAAAACTTATTTAACTAAATCGTATAAACAGTACTTGGAAGTGAACTTGAGCATAACTAAGTGCATGTGATAACTGTTTCCTACAAAATAAAATGAAAAACATCTACAACAACATTTGTAAATACTTATATATATATATACAGTTACAGTTAACTATTACTTTACAACAACAACAACAACAACAACAACAACAAGAAGATATAGTTTATTAAGTACTAGCTAGTAAATGTTATAACGAGTAGAGTAGAAGAGTGAGAGAGGCAGGACATCATGCTTACAAATGCTATTGCTTTTAAGCACATTTCCTCAAGGATTCAAATGAAATAAATATTATTTTACCAGCGATTCATTGTAGATGCATACAAAAAACAAATACAATTACGACACACACAACAACAACTAAATTTCATTTAAGTCAAATCTTAAATACCCCCGAACATTTAGGTACAAATAGTGGGCGTGGCAGGTACAAAATTGTACCCGCTCTAAAAATGAATTCTGCACCATATAGGATTTTTAAAATTTTTATGGGCGTTCCTGACCCCGCCCATAATTATTAACATTTCATTGCATGGCTTTATTATAAATATGTGTATAAAAAATTTCAACTTAATAGTTCAATAAACGATTTTGTGAATTGTGGGCGTGGCATTTGATCCATTTTGCTTTTTTCCCTTATTAAAAATAATACCGGACATGCAGAATTCTACAGAATTCAGTTCAATATATCAAAATTTACATTCGTAACAGTGCCAACAACGGACAGACAGACAGGCATGACTAAATCGATTTAGATTTCTTTGCCGCCTCTTTTAGATTATTGAAACTCGCATAACAAACTTAATATACCGCTCACCTTATGTGTACTGTATAAAAATGCACACCCATCCATACCAATTACTGTCATATATATACACATACATGTATTGAGAGGGACTCATAGGAAGGTAGTGAATGGAATTCATATATATTCACGTTTCACATATCCTGCCATCATGGATGATGGTTATAATGTAAACTATAAGTATATAGCTGCACATACTCTATATATACATACATACACTGCATTTATACATACAAATATATTGTGTACATATTGTTTTTGCACACGACATGAGATTAAGTAGAAAATAACAACATAGCTACGTTGGCAATACATCATATTTAAGTCAAGATTGATGGTGGGTGAATAGGGAAGGTAATAGTAGAGGGTTTATATATATATATAAAGTATATATTATATGCACTTGCAAATACAACATTTTTTTTTGTTGTTGTTGCTTTCTGCATTTATTGCGATTGTAAATGCATAAAATGTTGAAGGTAATGTGAAGTTTATATGCAGTACGAGTGTAGAGAACGATAACAATTGAGTAGTGGGCGAGTTGTGTTTTTATTTATATTTTTTATATATTTGTTCGGCAGTAGTAGTTGTTCGCTCTGTTTATAGTTGCGGTTGACTATATAAAATGCTGCATCATAGAAAATAATATGAAAAATAGGTTGACTCGTGTCTTGATTACCCACCCACATCACTTTAATCTTAGTCATGATCTATTTTTCTTACAACAGAAACGAGAAGAATGTGTACAAGTGTGTAACGTACATATTTATACATTTATATAAAAAGAATTTTTTTTTTAAAACCAACAACAAAAACATTTTTTTATATGAAAAATTTAACACATTCTTAGGAAAAGTGTTTATGCTGCTTAATCATAAGAAGAAAAAAAAAACAAAAAAAAACAACCTCCTTACATCCTTAAATCATGCTACAATTAATTTGGTTGTGTCAGTAAACGTGAGGTTTTGCCATGACAGTCTCCTCGTGATATATAATTATATGGGAAGGGGTTACAAACATGATCCGATCGGATCCAAATTGGTTACATTTACATATAATTCTTATTAACTAATTTTCAGCAAATTTTTTTCGGAAAATATTAGATATTGCAATTTTTTGCCATACAAAGACTTTCTTTATAATGGGACCTTATATAGGGAAGGGGTTCTAAACATAATCTGATTCGGTCCATTTTTAATAATATTCTTCTTAGAGCCAATACATGACCTTCTACTAAATTTCATTAAAGTATTTTGAAAAATGCGATCTTTATTAGCTTAGACACAAATTTACATGGACGTACAGACAGACATGATTAAATTTATTTAGATTTTGTTTCTGAATAGACAAATGAAGGTGACCATTTAGGTGTTACACACATTCGCACAAACTTAATATGCCCACGTGGTATAGGGTTTGAAAAAAACTTTAATTTTTAGAAATTTTGTTTTTTTAACTTTTGTATAAAAAGTGTTGATTTTAATAATGAAAAAATATTTTTGATACTTTAATAATAAAAGTTAAATTTCTTGTATTTATATCCACCATCACAATGATTATGGGGGTATATTGATTATATTCAAACGTTTGCAAATACCAGAAGAGAGCAAGCCACGCCCCCAAAACTATACATATTCTTAATCAGGATCAAAAGCTGAATCGAACTTAGCAAAATGAAAGTCATATTGTACAACAAAAACCTTTATTATTAAAAATTTGATTTTTAAGATGAAAATTTAATTTTATTTTTATAAACTAAATAATACGAACTGTCCATTCAAGCATAAGAATGGCTTTGAAAAGCCAAAACTTCTTTTAAGAAGTTAAGTTTCAAACTATTTTAGTATTGCTCGTGAAGGAAAGGGGTGGGCTTACGCCATAGTCAGTGATGATTGTCTAAAGAATCAAGTTTTCTTTTTCTAATACAACATAGTTTTACAATGTAAGTACCTTCGAGATATAGAAAATTCAATCCTTTAGCTTAACCAACAATTGTACACTTTGAATTTTACATAATCACAACATAATGTTACACAAAATTGTATGCTAGTCTCAGTGCTCAGTGCTGAGTTTCTAAAGCAAAAGTTTTTGTTTAACAAAACTTTTTTTAATTAGAGTTGTGTTTCCTTTTTTTTTTAAAAACCAATGAGTTGGAGAACAACAAGAAAAAAAAAAAAAAAAAAAAAAAAAACCTTGAAGCCAAATATAATACCATATAAAAGTATTATAACCATACACAGAAGAATCAATGACTTTTTACTTTAAAGCTTCACCCAAATAGAACATTTTTCGAGTTCTCCAAATACAACCAGCAAAACTTTGTATGTAACGTATCATATAAAAAAAAAAAAAACAGGTTGTAGAAAAGTTTTGGTAAAACCTTATAAAATAGGCTTAAGGAGACGCCATCCTTTTAAAATGTGTTAGAGGACAATGTGAGAACAGATTCAAAATAAATTTTATTATTAAGGGTTAATCTTGAAGCATTTTTTTTTTTGGTATTTTGGTATTTTGCGATGAAAGTTGTGAATTTTAGTATACTTGACCTAAAAGTAGGCAATGATTTTGTTATTTTTATACTTCTCCTATATGTAGGCCACAACTTTTTTTGGGTTATATATATTATATGTATTTATCTTTTGAAAATACTCATTTATAAATGGTGCGGTTTTAGTGTGATGGCACTTGAAATTGTATTTTTTATACCCGCTAACGATAATGATGTGGGGGTATATTGGTTTTGTTCAAATGATTGCAAGTTCTCTTAAAAGTAGAGATATTCTTGATCAGCATTCATTTAGTTCATTTAGCCCTTCTGTTGCTGTTTTCGGCTGAGTTTTCTACATTATTTTGTTGGAATTTTCACGGCCGCAACATTTGAAATATCCAGCCTAAATTTGGTGTGACGCAATGACGTTCTAAACCCTAACGTTCTGAAATATGAAGGCATTGAGCTGAAGTTTAGTGCATATATTCATTATGAACGTTAAAATTGATCCAAATCGGTCAACAACTTTATATTTCTTTTAAGCAAAAATCGACATAAAAAAATATCAAAATTAGTTCCTTACTTGTACATTCTAATGGAATATGAGTGGAAACAAATGAAGTAAACATTCGGGAGATGTATTAAAAAGAAGTTGTGCATAATGTTGGTGCGTCTCTTAGATTTGGCGTTCGCCTAACAGCTTTTTACTTGCTCTTCTTTTTTCATTTATTTCTTTATTTTTCTAGCAAATGCCATAAAATCCTTGTATAATCACCACCATTTATTATGATTTTCAATTTACACATTTCCAAGCATATTAATTTTAACTCTGTGCTAATACCCATTAAAAGGTCATAGAATCAAAAAAAAAAAAAATAAAAATTAAATAAAACCAAATCCCCAAAAATATCTCTTTTTAAAGTGTTGAACTGTAAGCATGAACGAATGAATGACTGAGTAAATGAATGAATGAACGGAAAAAGGAAATGGCCCACAGCTTAGCCAAAGAGAGAGAGAGAGAGCGAGAGAGACAGAGAGCAGAAGTTCAAAGCGACACATCGAGTGAGTACATGATTAAAATGCCAATTTGTAAAAACCCGTTTTGAATTTTTGGTGTTTTGTGAAAGCAATCGATTTACAATTACAATGCACCAACACCCAGCCCTCAAATCCTAAGCATATGCATGTATCGTGAGGCCATTAAAATCCTTTCCAAATAACACATAATACAATGCATTAGGCGTTGATTGTACGATAGTTGGTGAGACGGTGATGAGTAGCATGGTACATATGGAAATTTTGTAGAAAGATTGTGCTCGTTAATGTTTAAGTGACAATATTGTTGATATTGTGTAGATGCTGATGTAATGGTAACGGAGAGAGTGAATGTACTGAATTTGAAGCTCTTATATTTACGTATATAGTAAATGCATGCGATTGGTCGAGTTGCCAATGAATGATTGAATAGCTGGCTGGTTAACTGGCTGTCACAACCGTTCGCTTCAATTGCCTCACTCAAGTTATGTGTTGATTGACACTTAGCAACAAAAAAAAAAAACAAAACAAAACCATTTGCTTTTCATAAATATTTCATTTTGCATACAATTTATATAAATTTTGTACAATTTCACTTCTGCCACTCTTGCTAGTGACATGTTTTCATACATTCATACATTAGAGGGAAGAAAGTGTCTGATCTGAATATATATTCTATTCAAACGTATTATAAAATCATTATTACAAAAAAAAAAACAAAAAAAAAAAAACATAAAGCATAAAACAGCATACAGCCTGCTTTCCATGAAATTATATTCTCCAGTGAATGATATCAGTCTTGTCATATATACACAGATACAGATACAAGTACAAATATGTTTCCATTACAATATAATATATTTTCCTATTCCTGTGTAACTACACTATAATTATTATATGTTGTGACAACAATAGAATGTGTGTGGGTGTGGGTGTGTGTGTGTATATATATAGTGAAATGCTTGTGTCCTTATTCTGACAAGCAGACACTTATGCAGGCTGGCAGGCAGGCAGGCAGCCAGTCAAATAGACGGAATAACGGACATGCCCTAATAGTTGTTGTGATCTGTTATACACTTTAATTACATTTTAGCCTTATGTGATAATTGAAGAACAAATAGGAAACTTAAGAGAAAGTCATACTGTTTATAAATAATTCATAACATGCATTAACTTCCCCCTAATTATTAGGACAATCATTGCTTCCAATAATAAACGAATGCTTACAGTTCCCCTAAAAATATGTTAAGAATTCTCTAACAACTAAATTTTTCAAATTGATCTATTATATGGAAAGATTTAGAATTTAATCTAAAAAAATTCAATCAATTTAGTGCTGAAAATAAAACGAATGGCCATCTAAAGTAATGCAAGTCAATTGGTTGCAAGAATGACGAAAAAAGATTGGTTTTACAGTAGAAAACACGATGGAAGAATGAATTGTTTCGATAGTATGTTGAATGAATTACAGGCAGCTTCAGAATAAATGGGTGAGAACGTTAAGCTAAAGCATGATAGTGCTGTTAAACTAATAAGACACGCTCTCGTCATCTATGCATATGAACTTCAAGGCTACATATGGAAGCTCCCGCTCACACATTCTAATTTTGTTAGGATATAAGCGGCGGTTCGGTTGAAGTGAAGTATTTCTTACACCGCTTTAGAAAACCAAAACTCTACGCCACCTTTTTCGATACTTCGATTACATAATCTGTCCAACGGACATTGTTTTTTTAAATGTCAATTGGTTGTACTTGAACAGATTTACAAGTTGATTGAAAATAATTGTTATCAAGCAGGAATCTCGCATAATTTCATAATAGACTCGACAAAAATCCGGAGTAGAGTAGAAATGCGCAGATAGTCTTGGAACTTTCAAAATATGTTCAAAAAATTGTTCTCAAAGTAGCGTCTCAGTCAAATTTAAAGTAGAAATATATTCTATTTTAAGAATCCACTTACTTGACTTAATTTGGAGTAGATTTAGTATAATTGTTGTCAGGATTTTAAGTGAAATGAAGTAGAAATGAATTGAGCCAATTTCAGAATAGATTCGAATAAAATCTTAAAGAGAAGAGTCTAAGAGTACATAAACTCATTTCGAAGTATTTCCTAAGTAAGCAGAATCTGCCAATCTCTAAAGAGATTCTAAGAAAATTTTTTAAGGTTACTGAACTAACTGCTAACTAGTGTACCTACGGCACTAAAGTTAAATAGTTTTTTTTTTAAACAAAATTTTGATCAAAACATGATCTCAACTAAAAATGGAATCTATTTACTACATTTTCCTCATAAAACATTCATTTGAAATTCTTGTAAATAACAAGACAAAAATTCATATTTGTTTTATTTTATACTCTGAAGCATTTACGATCGCCAGGTATTGCCTTGAAGACATTCCGTTCTGAAATTGTTTTGAAATCACACGAACAGCGAAAGTTATAAAATATTATAGAGAGCACAGCCTAAATGTAGGCAAAAGTAAAGTAATAAAATAAACTTAGGAAGAGTGACAATATTACGAACAATTTGTAAGTTTAAGGATATTTGTAAATAAATATTTTTTCTGGTTTTTTCACTGTAACTTATTAATGGCATTGTATAACTTTTTTCTTTTTTCTCTTTTTTTTCGGTAATTAGGTAAAAAATATTTTTCATTTCAATTTTTCTTTTTCGTTGTATTTTTGTTATATTGTATAATGGTATAATTGTTGCACAATAATAATAATAATAAATAAATAAAAGAAGAAAGAAATGAGATATAGTTTCGTTTTGTACTCACGGACTGCATCAATAATAACGGGCGTCCAGATCAGTATGATTGTAAGGGAGACTGCAACTAAATTGGCTGCTTGTAGCAATGCTGCCATTTGCAGCCCCATTATTTACAAAACAATACACACGACACAACGACACAACAACTAAGTAACGACGATGACGACAACAACCGTTTGATTTGTTATTAATAAAGTGAGAGTGAGAGAATGTAGTTGTGAGTATTTACTGCTTTAGCGTTGAACTAAATTGAATAAATGGCAAAGTTTTTTTCTTTTTAATCTTCAATAAAGATGTTGTTGTTGTTGTTGTTTTTAACTATAGTTGCTATTGGTTTCTGTTTATCTTTTTGGTGGCTTCTATACAAGCTAAGACGTAAAGCAAGTAAGTTTCCAAAAGTCAACAATAATAAAAGTTGGTTGCTTGGAGACCGACTTGAAGACGATGACAATATACAAGACAGACAATTCAAGTCATTAAAAAACAACAACAATATATCATAAAAGCCGTTTCGTTGTCAAGCTTAACAAATGTTTCTTTTACTCCTTGCGGGTATTTTCTTCTTCTTCTTCTTCTTCTTCTTTTTATTGTTGGTGCTGTTGTTGTTGTTGTTGTTAAACTAGACTTACTCTTTTGCTAGTAATTTCTAATACTTTTGCATTATTTTCAAGATAGCATACGTTAAGGCTATTTTTATAAGTTTTTCTTTTTTTTTTTAAGAAAGCATACATTGAGAGCGCTTAAGTGTTTGTAGATGTTTCATTTTAGCAGAGAAAACAAATATATACCAAAAGGTATAAGAAGAAGAATAATATGCAACAATATTTTATTGGCATGTTGTTGTTGTTGTTGTTGTTGGTGGTGTTTTTTTTTTTTTTTTTTATAAAATGTTTTATTTTCGATTTTTTTGTTTGTTTTTGTTTTACATAATTTTTGTTTTTTTATTATTATTTATTTATTTATTAAAGTGTCGTTGATATGGACGATAAAGCCACCATCGAAAATCATCGGTAATTACAAAATGGGTCAGCAGATACAGTGTCATCATCATCATTAGCCATATTTTTGTTTGGCGTTGTTTGGATTTTTTTATGTTTTATGTTTTATTTTTATGTTATTAATGAAATATTTGATTATGTTTTTCATGGGGATAAACATTTATCAGAAAATTCGTTTTTATTGTGCCATAGATTATAGGCGTCAATGTGGCGACATTGTGTTGTATGATGTAAGCAGTGTAGGCGGCAATGAATGGCATGTCATGTGTCACGCAATACGCCACCATAAGTAAGCCATTATTAGTTTTCCCACAACGGCCATTTTGCGTAAATACATTCATATGTAATTGTTATTTTGTTATGTAAGTTATTTTATATTTTGGTGTGAAATGTGTTTAGATTTTGTTTTTTCCCCCGTTTCGTTTTGTTGGTGTTTCAGTTTGACACCATCATCATTAAGAGCATTTCATTATAAAAATCAAAGAGAACGTGGGTGCGTATGATTAATAAATATCCATACGCATTAAATGTGTGACAAAACCCATGTGTGGTGGTGGTGGTGGTGACGGCGGCGGCGATGATTATTATTATTATTATTATTGTTGTTGTTATACAAGCGATTATTATTTATTTTATTTTTATGGTTGTTGTTGTTATATAAGGGAACATAATTTTTATTATTATTATTATTATTGTTGTTGTTGTTATTGTAGTTGTCGTTGTCGTGTTGAAATGGGGCGTTGCCGTTATTCGCATAGATTTTTTTCGCATTATGGAAGAAAGTGAAAAGAAAATTTATATTTCGCTGTTAGTTACCTGCCTGCCCTTTGTTAAACATTTCTTCACTAAATGCTCAAGTGAAAGGTTTTCTGTGCCGTGAGATTTGTTTGTTTTTTTTTTTCCTTTTTTCTTTTCATTTACCCTAAAAATACTTTACAAATCAAAGAGAAAGAAATTTCTTTTATATTCAATTAAAATGTAATTTTTATAAAATTTAATTAAAAAAAAAAACAAAAAAAAAACATTTTATAAAATTACATTTGTTATTTTACACCAAATGATTGCTTTTCGTTAAAAAATATTTTTATAATGATTTTTGTTTTGTTTTATTTTGTTAAAATTTTTTAATTTCATTTATTATGAATTAGCTGAAAAGACAAGTAAGAAAATGAAATATGAATTTATTGAAAATTTAATTATATTTTTAAAATTATTGTACACCCTACACAATCAGCCAGCAACTAGAGGAACTTGTGAAACGATAATATTTAAATTTTTTTTTATTATTATTAGAGATTATGGTAAATAGAGACTTTGTCTCAGTGTATAATGTTTTTCATTAGTGCGAAATTCTGAAACGATTTAGGCATAACACGTATGTCTGTCCATCTTCGGTCCCGCAAAATTTCATTTGATTTTCACACTTGGAAACATTGGTTGCCTCGTAAACGCATTGGTCTTAAAATTGGGCAAAATCCGCCCAATAAAAATACAAAAAATATAAGAAAAAGTTTAATTTTTAAAAATTTTTAAACACTATTTCAGTCAAATTTTACATAATACTCCGCCCACATTATATAAAAATCATCATTATAAATTCTCTTCTGTTTGTTGCAAATGAAATGACAAACTTAGTATACTTATAATCTTAAATGGAGAGTACAAAAAATCGATTAACCTAAAAATATCAAAATCATTTTTATAAATCACAAACATCACGAAGGCCGCTCTTAGTGGAATACAAACCATGAACGACAATCTCTACTCAAGAAGAAAAAACTTTTAAACAAATTATAGAAAAATTAAAAATTTTAAAGAAAACAACAACAACAACTCTCTCTTTTCTACAAGTCAAGGATAATTGTACAAGTAGGTGTAACAAGTAGAAAATAATCAACAATAAATTAAAACGTTCGCCTACATGTCTTTCTTTTTTCTTCTATAATATATTATATAACAACAACAATAACAACAAATTATGAAAGAATCAATGAACCGAAAAAAAAACAACCATTTTTGTAATTTAATGCATAAGAGAGAGTAGAAAACATTATGACATGTGCGACCATGAATGGGCATTTTTTCACGTTATCACTTTCCTTAATAGTGACACACAAAAAAAAAAAAAAACAAAAAAAAAAACAAGTTTAATCTAAATCACAGATCACAGAGAAATGCGATTACTGCCATTGTGCCACAGTCAGCATTATAAGATTTTCACAATACAATCAACAACGCCCTGTTACACAACGACAACTAAATACTTTACTACTAAATACAGCGCGGGTTTCTATCGAGTTGATCATTCAGTTTGCAATTTTTACAAGGACGCTTAAGATGAAAATTTGACTCAATGTTATTCAAACTTGAAATATTTAGCTGCTCTTTTGTATAGGTATACATACACACACAATCTCTCATGTGTACAACAATTTACCTTCAATTGATATTTAGTGTGTCTTAACAATGCGCAGCATTTATTATAAGACACGCCCACGCGCATAATTCGCCTTTGGGATAATATGTAGCAAATATGCATGTTAAAAAAAGATGCCACGCCTACTTTTTCACATAGCATTTTCGGAATTTTATCCAGGTTGTATATAACTGATATTTGATAGGGATCTGCATTAATTAGTGCCGGAAATATTTCATTTAAATTGACAAAATTTAAACAACACCACCGCAAAAATAGAAATTTTGTACTCTTACAAATATATATCATTTATCGTAGAAATATTTTGAAAATTTAATAACGGCCACACCCACTTGATACAAATACTAAATGAAGAATTCGACTTTTAAAATGAAACGTAATTAGAGTGGATGCAACGCTTACATTTTAAGTGTATTAGATATCAAGTTTATATATATATATATGTACCACGCCCACATTTTACTTGTATAACTTGAAACCGAAATAATATTCTTTACTTTTTTCTCTTATTTCATTAAATTTTCAACAAGAAAAATAAATTTGGCTTAAATTAAATATTAAATACCCTATACACCCATCCCTCGTTTTACACGGTACTCATATTGCACGTTTTCGATTTTACGCGGTTTTTAAAATGAAAATATAAAAAAAAAAATTATAAAGAAAATAAATAATTTTGACTGCACCCGTATTTATTTCTACATAATTATAAATCTGGTAACACTTTTTTTTTTTTTTTTCATATAAAAATTATTTTTTCGAAATACATGGTTTTGTCAGGAACGTATCTCCCATGTAAAACGAGGAATGGGTGTACATCAAAGAAAGAAACGGGAGGCGCGGGGCGGGTGTATATGTTAACGATCTTTAATTGTGTATATATTACGCATCAACTTTCAAGTCGAGTGTTACGCTGAATACTATTTTTTTGTGGGCAAGACTGTTATTCCATCACCCTTATTTTTGGCACATTAATGGTTGAGATAATTATTTAAAAATTTCAACTTAATTGCTTAATTTTTGTGGCAGATATATAGATTTTAAATCGATTGTAGGTGTGGCTCTTGACTGAATTTATACGTTTTAAAAGCTTCCAAGAAACTGTATCATCAAATCATTAATTAATATCTCAAAATTTACGCTACTAAAAATGCCAACAGACGGGCGCATAAGTCTAGATCGACTCTGTTTTTGATGGTAATCACGAATACTTTGTATGATCTTTGAAGCCTCCTTCTGATTCTGTTGCAAATGAAATGACAAACGTAATATATCCTTTTGGTTATTTATGTAGAGAGTATAAAAATTATTTATTGTTTTCACATTTTCTTCCATTATTTAGGGGAAAACTCTTTCATTCACAAAATAATTTTATTGTAAATCTTGTTTATAAAGAAGAAATGCTTTATATTTGTGCTGAACTAAGCAAAGCTTATATATATATATTATATATACCTAAGTACTCTTTTCAGTTATTATTTGATTTCAGGATTTTGGTTTTTTTGTTTTTTTTTTTTGTGGGATTGCACACACGCATCCAGGTGAAGGTTCTTTTGTGTTGTGTACAATTTCGTTTATATTCTAGATTAAGCATTTCAATTACCCACAAAAGAAACCATATATGTATGAGTGTATGTATGTTGTTGTGTAAAGAAAATTGTTTTGTAGAGTTCACACAAAAAAGAAAAAAAAATGCTAGTTTTTGGGGAAAGCTTATATCAGGTTTATAAAAATACAGAAAACCTGTCCCAAGCATTTCACTTCACTTACTATATAAACGCATAAGAACTTTATAACAATGGCTTTACAATAAACACGTTCATTATATTATATTTTTATATAAAGCACTCTTAACTTTATTATGAATGAAAATGTTGACGTTTACTCTATTTATTTGGTAGCATAGTTTCGGGATGCCAAGTCTTTTATTGTTCAAGCATAAAGCAGCTTTATAAACACATAATCTATATGTACATGTGACATTTTAAAATTGATTATATTTAATAGATTATAGGGGCAATGTCTGTACGGGCGCGTCTGTCTGTTGTTGGCTTTCTTACAACCACCGAAATACCACATTAGTAGAATGTTTCTAATTAAAATCGTATGGAAAGAGAATTGAAAGCCATGCAACGATAATTTAATTTCACTTAATTTAATTTATTAATTTTATTTTATTTTATTTTATATTATTTTCATTTTTTAAAAGTTTCTCCTAATTTCCAGCATCTACTCTTGTGCAAACAATGATAATAAAGCTTACAAGCGTATAAAATTTTGTGGAAAATTTCCAGTTAAGTGGAAACATATGTAAATCCGTTATTTATCTCAGAATATTCTCAAAGTTTATTTTAACATTTATTTATGTTTTTTTTTTTTTTTTTTCTATCCATGATAAAGTGTAGACAACTAAGTCGATCTGTTCGTGCTACCCTTTGCAGGGTGCTTGCTGCTTGCTGCTTGATTTCAAATAAGTTCACAACTTAAACTTTGTTTGATATTATTTTGTTGTTGTTGTTGTTGTTGTTGTTGTTGTTGATGTTACTGCTATTCCTATATATTGGTAATTACCCTTGGCAAAGTTTATTTTGTAACTTTTTCTGCATTGTTGATGTTTCGTTTCGTTTCGTTTGTTGTTGTACAGATTTTATTTTATTTTTTTTTCAAATTTTCTATTTAGTGTTCTTATGTTTTTCTTTGCTTTATAATTGTGTAAGTGTGTGAATTAATAAATTATATTTTGATTATAGTTTTCTGTTTTCTTTCTGGGTTTTTTTTCTTTCTTTTTTTTTTCAGAAAAAGTTATATTTTTATTGCAAATGGTTGGAGTTTTATAACTAAAACAAATACATAATGTTTTTGTTGTAATGTTTAAAAGGGAAATATATAAATAATGGGATTTATAACAAAACAAAAAAAAAAAAATTCAAATTCAGGTCCGGCTCATAAAAAACTGCTTAAGGTAGTATTACCTTAAACAGATAAATAATAAGGGGCTTCAAATGTTTAACATGAAATTCAGTGATGAATTATTAGTGTGTATTGTAACGGGGAAGGCGACCCAAACATTTTACGCATGTCAAGGTTTTTTAGATAAATCATGATCGTCAATGGATATAGAAAAGTGTGCGGTGAACTTAAACTAGATATTCAGCCCCAAAGCCCGATAGATCGAATTGATTTTGATGATCTTTAAGAGATTTTATTCATTGTCTATATAAACAAAAGTAAAACTATGAAGTCTGATTATTATTGTAACCCTTTCGATTTATTGGACTCAAAACGTTGACAGATAATAGGCCTTGTTTGTCTACTTTTCGTTTCGCGAACTTTTCAACCAAAAAGCATAACATGGACTAGTTTTTTTCACACTTAATCTTTAATCCTCTTATTTATGTTCTGGTCTGTAACAAAATAAATTACATTTTCAACACTGGTATTTACGGACATAATCTTGTATGTCAAGAGTTTTTTCTTTTCTCTTTTTTTTTTTTTTGTTTGTTTGAAATTTAATTGTTGTTGTTGTTATTGTTGCTGTTGTTACCCATATTTAAACCATCTTGACATTTACTGTAACCGATTATTTACTTAACATATTATCTTGTACAGTATTTAGACTCATTCCTAATTTATGAAAACATGATTTAATAATAAACTTAAGAGACAAGTAACTGAGATTTATATTATCATGTAGATGGTGTAGAATTTAATAAAATTGTACACAGTACGTGAGAGAGTACAGTAAAAAAAAACTGAAAAATGAAATAAAACAAGTGAGAAATAAACTGATTTTGGTTAAAGTCAAATTAAAATATCCTTTAACCCTGTCTACGAACTTTGGGCGTGGCAGGTATGTGATTAGGCCCCTTAAGCAGTGTATGTAACACGTATCAACTAACTCGCAAGATTCTACGCCAAATAAAGTAACATGTAAATCGATGGATGGTTTTTTTTTTTTAAATTGTGGAACCATGCCCATTTTTGGTCCAGCGATTGATGGAATATCAAAATTTTACATTCATTGCTCAATTTTTGTGGCAGATAGAACGACAAGCTTAGTATATCATTCTACCCCATCCCATGAGGAGGATATAATTATTGAAAATATCTGCTTAAATGCTTGAAAAGTTAACAGCATTCGCAAAAAGTTATTGTAAGAGTTAAAAAAAAAAAAAATTAATTGCATACTTTTCGGAAGTAAACATTTTCACATAATCTTGCCTAACTATCTATCTGACTAACTCTGTGTAAGATAAAGTAAATTTTCGACTTTTTTCTGATTTTCTGTTAAAAAAAAAAAAAAAAAAGAAAAAGGAAAATATGAAACAACAACAACAACAACAACAACAACAAAACCAGAAACTATGTAACAAATTGACAAGAAAGTTATTTTTACATTTAAATGCTTACTTAACCGCAAGCAAATTGTATTTTTATTTTTTACACTCTTATGCACTTCTCTGCACCTCCCCCCTCTTACAGTCGGCCTCTTTTTCTTTTCAACTCAACTACCATTGAATTTTAACCTCCCTCTTCGTTATCGTAGTAACAAAATAATGCTTTACAACAATAACAATGACAACAAATAGACGAATAGAGTACAGAAAACAGTAAATTTGTCAACTGTAATTGTAAAGAGGGTAAAAAAAAAAAAAGAGAGAGAGAGAATGGAAGGTAGATATTTCATAAGAGCCAAATAGTTAGAAGGAGGCCAACAGCGTACACATGAACGATAAAATATAGTTACGAATGCAAAAACAACAAAAAAAAAAAAACATTTCTATAGCTTTGAAGAAATGAATACAATTTCTCTGTGATGCATTTCTATTTTGTATCCTGTAGCATTAAGTCTAAAAGATATAGAAAGCAGTGTTATCGTACTAATGTTTTGTAAATTTGTATAAAAGAACATTGACATAGACCTCTTTGGAGTTAATGTAATGATAAAGTCACTGCTATGTTTCCAATTGATTCGAACATTTGTCCATCCGTCTGTCCAAACGATCTCTTTTTACAATATCTTACTAAAATGGATTGATTTTGGAAATGTTTCATTTCTTTTGCCCCGTTATTAATCTAAGAAGGATTATTAGTTTAGGTATATTAGGTATATCCTTTCGTTTGGAAAATCCAGAAAGGAAATATCACAGAGACTTTACCCTTGCATGTGTTTGTTTATCATCGAATATTGTGAAATACTTCGGACATGTGTGTCCATCTGTCCGCGTACTTATCTGTGTTTGAAATGTGTTGGACAGATCACAAAAATTCTTGAAATTCTATACTTTCTATTAACTATAACTTCATCAAATTTGGCAAAAAAAAAAAAATTGTAATCGGATTTATTTTAGAATAAAACGTTATATGAGGAGGGGTTCTAAAAATGATCGGATTGGGTCTAAATTGTGAGCACCAGCCAATTATTTAACTAATTAACCATTTATTAACACATATTGTAAAAAAATATTAAGAATTGTGACTTTTAGCCGTTTAAAGACCTCCATTATAACAGGACCCTCTATGGGGAGGGGTTTTAAAAATGGTCCGATCCGGTGCATTTTCAAAAGGGTTTTTCTTTGGGTCAATACAGGTCCTTGTACCAAATTTCATCAAAATATCTCCATAAATGTAACCAGCAGCTTATGCACAAATTTACATGGACAGACAGACGGACATTGCTAAATCCATACAGATTTTGATTCAATCCTCCCTTGAGTCATCGAAGATGGGATATACTCATTGCCACAAGTAGTGCAGGATATAAATGCTCAAGACTTTGTCATGAAAAAGAAAAATGTTTTTCTTTTTATTGTATTTTTATATTCACTAAAATAGGATTCTGAGAGAGTGTGACAAAATTTAATACTGAACGTACAATCAAACATGCATGCAAACATATTCAAGTGAACTGAGATTTTGTTTCTTTTGTAATTTTATAATACATACACACTCGATTAATAGTATTTGTGAAAAAGGAAAAAGGAGAGAAAAAAAAACAAAACAGAAAAACAGGAACATATCAGCACAATAACAACAATTTGTTAAAAAAGAAAAGAAAAAATTATGTGGATGTGTAGAATGTGTGCATCTATGTAGGAATTGGGAAAAAACTTGCTTATGTTTGAGTTGTTTTCCATACACATGACAATACATGCCACATATAGGGCATACAAACAGACACACATATTACAAACAGGTTACTAACAAACAAGCAAACAAACAAACAAAACAAAAAAAAAACGAAATGTGAAACTTCGAGCAATTTTCTTATATTGCACTGCTTCTTATCAATAACAAGGAGAAGGATGGGGAGCAAGGAAACAACAACAACAACAACAACAACATAGAAAGAAAACTTTGAAAAACTAGTTTGCAACCAAAAATATAAAAAAAAAATTGTTACAGAAAAGATTCTTTTTTTGTTTGTTTGTTGCAAACACAATGCCGCACATACGCAACAACATTTTACGATATACAGATGGGTAGTCAAACTAAACAACGACAATAGCAAAAGTATTGTATGAATACGAAAACAACAACAACAACAATAATAAAAACATTTCTCAAAAACTCAAAATCCTTCTCAATAGAAATTGCACAAATTCTAACCATTTGTCGTATACAGGATCCAGTAACAACAATGCAGCAGTAATGCTTGTTTTCTTTTTATACCCTCCACATAAAATGCAAAGGTTTACAAAGTTTGCCATTACCATTGCAACACTCAGCAGCACAAAATCTATATACATTATTAATAACAATCAAAATCTGGAACAATTTAGACATGTCCGTCTGGGTGTCCATCTCATGTTGGCACTCTCATCTCTGTCGTATATTTTATGATAATAAAGTGAAATTTTTGAAACTCGATTTGCAAGATGATTTGAAATGTATACAATAGTAAAAAGGCGTTATCTGTTATTTGACACGCCCACAATTTGTTTATATGAATGTGAAGGGCATTTAAGATTTGTATGAAGCCAAAATGGTTTTCATTTATACATATTTTTCTTTCAATCCATTACTTGATATTTAAAGAAGAAAACGGGAGCAAAAGGTGAAGGTGAAGCTTTTGAAAAATATTTGTCAATCAATTGTGTTGAAGAAGAGCGAGCTAGCACACTTTCTGGCAATTGTAAGTAAACGAGAAATGATATTTAAGTTGATGTTATAAGTATTATAGTCGCTGTTGTCGCTGTTGTTGTTGTTGTTGTTGTTGTTAGTATTGTTGTTAATATTATCGTTTGGCTCTTAAGCAATACAACACCATCAGCTAAACCATTATCTACACCAATCCTCCCTTGAGTCATCATCTACATGTACGGCTGCAGGGGAGGAAAGATATAGAGACAGAGACAGGGAGACAGAGAGATAAACCACACAAACAAACAAACAAACATCTCTCTAAAGAATTTTAAAGTAATGTTTTATGGGTAAATGGATACACGAAAAAAAAAAAAAAAAACGAAAAAAAAACCAAATAAAATGTTTTGTCAGAGAAAAAATGTAGAAATTTTAAACCCAAAGGGCGTATCAGGTGTGCACACATATCTAAACTTTATTTTTGTTTATCCTGTCGCTTTTTTTTCCTTTTACATGCCGTCTTTGTCAGCTCTCTTCTTCCACGTTTTTTACTTATTTATACCCTACAACACTTGCGGCAATGGGTATATTAAATTTATACAATTGTTTGTATTTAATAAACGATTCAGAATTACTTTTGAAATCGATGTAATCACAGACGTACTGAAAGTTCGCTTTCTTTTGTCTGTCGGTCCATATAAATTTTTGTAGAAAAATTGAAATGTTAAGCTAAAATTCTAAACTGAAGCGATATTAGTTGTAAGTTTTTAATTGAGAGTAGTTAGCCACGCCCACAATTGACAAAAAAATTTCAATCCAGTCACACAAGTTCACCTATAAAGAAATTTCGCATTATTTGTTTATGTGACAAAAATGGGCAGAACCGAAAAACAGACACGCCTACAATTTATACAAAGTACATTCCAATTATGAATGGTAGCTCAACGGAGTAATTGGAATAGTTTGTGCTTAACGGGGTTTTCTGTTGAAAATGTTTGAAATGAAATCATTTTTAAAATCTGTCCGCGTGTAAGATTTTCTTTTTTCCATAAAATGATGCATTATATGGCAATACATGAACAAAATCGAACAATTTATATAATTTTACTACATATTATAATTAGAAAAGGGGCGAGGTTACGCCCAAATTTACAAAACAAAACTTTTTGGTACAGAATCTGGCTTTTCAGTTGACATCTAATACATAAACTATAGAGAGCGTCATCAGGTACATGCCACGCCTACAATTTGTCTCTACAATCTCTTTTACTCTACTAACTAAACGCTTTTTTCTCTATTAATAAAATTTTATTATAAAAATATTTTTATAATTGGTGTAGGATACAAATGTGATTCGCATTGGATCGACTACAATATTTTCGTTCACACATGCACATATATTTCATCAAATATTGTCTATACTTGATATACTTGCTACACACACATATCTGTTTTAACTGGATATAATTTTTTTTCTTTTTGCACTTCTTTTAAACGTTCATCTCTCTCTCTCTCTATCTCTCTCTCTCCCTCTCTCCTTTCGTTTACAATTTTGTATATTTAAGCGATGCATTACAAAATAGAAAAAACTGATTTTTTCGTTAAGCTTAAAATTTGTTCAAATGTCCTTTGTCGTTATTATTATTGTTGTTATTGTTGTTGTTGTTATTGTTGTTATATTACTACTTTCCAATTTATTTAGCATTTCATTGGGGAAGAATTGTGTGTAGAAATAAAGCATTTTGAAATGCAATTTTTTGTCGTCGTTGTCGCTGTCGTTGTCGTTGTCGTTCTCATCCTCTTCTATTACATTAATGTAAGCATCTCTTTGGTAAACAATAGTCATCATTTTGTTGCTAATGCTCTTACTCTTATTATTGTTGTTTTATAAACATCAGTTTAGGTAAGTGACATCACACATACAAACAAATGGATATTATGTGCGTTTGTGTGTGCATATATGTATGAATACATTTCTTTGGGGGCATTACTGTTTGTTGTTTTTTGCTTACTTTTATTACAAATTGCATACATTCACACACACACACACACACACACACACACATACTTCAATGACAAGTTTTTACATTATTTGGGATAGTGCAGAGAAGGGCGTAGATCCCTTGAGCTTCTCTAATAGGAATATCAGTTAAGGTTACAGCTTTTGTTCAGGCCAGCTAATGACTATAGAAAACACGTAGAGAGAGAGAGAGAGAGAGAGAGATGTGATATACTTAACAGAACAAATGTAGATAATCACGTTTTATCTTTATTTGATGTGATTTTTTTTTTTTCAAATGCAATAAAACAATATTTAATAAAATATAGTAAAATAAGAAAACGCAACAACAATAATAACACAATTGAGTAAAAATGAAGAATATAGAAAATAAAAGAGAAGAAGAATACAAAAGACTGACAACAAAAAAAAAAAAAACTAAGAAGAATAAGAAAAGACGAAAATGAAAGTGATGAAGACAAGAAAGAATTTCAAGAAGAATAGAGAATATAAGTGTAAGAAGAAGAAAAACATTAAATAAATAAGTAATTAAGATTAAAGTAAAAAAATTATAACGCGTTCAATAGGGACATAACAATTTTTATATTTTAATACAAATGCACCATTGAACGTTTTTCATAAGAGGTCAACGTTAAAATGTCACATCACATTTAACATTTTTATCATTATGAAGTTTGTAAATAAGCGATGTTTGGATGATGTTGTTGTTGATGTCGAAGTACCGAAAATATTGCAGCCGTAAGTGTTTCAGTTCAAAAGTTGAACCAAAGCAGCCGATGCCAGGCGGTTTACAAGTAATGGAAATCTTTTAAAACAAATTGTGGCGAATATTTCATAAAAATCTTAGTTTCTAAGAGCAAATAAACTCAAAAACGTTTGATCATTTTTGATCATTTGAAGACCTGAAACTTCTATTATGTTATGTTATGTCCTTATTGAAAAATATTTCCATCTCCACCTTGATGGTAGCCAATTATACTGAACAATTCAATTATATTAATACAATTCAACGTATTAATTGGCAAACAATACACACAGACATACATATAATAAACCTTTTCTATAACAATATTTAAGCTTGATTTAAACAACAAAAATTACAAAAATATTAACTTGGAAATAGCAACAAATGGAAAAACAAAAATTAAATACAATTACAACAATAGAAACAAAATTCAATTGAATTTATATGGCTGTACAAAAAAGCATGCACTCTATCTAAAACAACAAAAATAACAACAACAATAACAACAATTTAAAAACCAAATCAAACGAAAACCGAAAAACCATGTTGACGAAATAAATTGAAAAGTAATCAATTTACCAACAACAACAACAACAACAACAACAACAAAGAAAACAAATCAAAAGTACGTATAACACAATTTTTAATGTAATTGCTTAAAATCAACGTATGCACACACACACACACCCATATAAACATAATACATATATGGCAAACGTGTGTGCGAGTACATAGGTTACGAACGTATTTTTATCTACATTTTAAACAAGTTTTTTCTATTTCCAACTTGAGCTAATATGTTTTTTTAGTGTTTCATGTGATTTTTTTGTTTGTTTTTTTTTTTTTTTTTGATTTCGAAAAGTTTTAGTACAACTTTTTGACCTATGACGCTACATACATACACACAAACATTAAGCTATAAAGCAAAAACATATCAGAGTTTCTAGGTTTCACAACAAAAATTGGAATGAAAGCAAAAATATTGATTTGATTTTTACTACAAAATCTGAGAGATACGAGCATGAAGCAGAGAGCAACGCGTGTATTTTAGGGTATTAGTAGGAAACGCTACAAAAAAATTCAACAAGAAGAAAAGTTTTGCTTTATAACGAAAGTTTTGTTTGAAATTGGTAGGAGATCGTTTTGATATAAGTTTTAATTTTTTTTTAATTTTTTCTCATTTTTAATTAAATTCCTATAATAAATTGACTGCAAACATGTTGAAATAAATTGGAGAAAAAAACAAAGAGTTTTAACATCTTTACACCAGATACAAACTACAGCTAATATAATTGCCTACTTTAAGGAGTGCGGATTAAATGGTCTTTGTAATGATCATTTATAACCCACACCACTCGAGCTAAGCAATATGTTTAATTGATGCAAATAATTGAAATTAATACCGTTTAGGAAAACGCGCTTTTAATATTAACGATCGTTTCTGCACCATGTAGTGACCGCCTATATTGCCATTTTGTAGCCTTTGTGTGATGATTTATTCTAAAAGGTAGTGGAGTCTGCTTAAAAATGAATTCACTTATAAAAACATTCTGCTGCATGCCAATATAAAAACAAGTGAGAAAACTAAATTTGGTTTCTTAAATACCTTTCATATCTTCAATAGTGGGCGTGGCCCTCTAATAGTGTATATATAATGTTTCAGCTTGCAAGTCGAATTTTACGTAGAGTATGGTTTTGTGTAATTTGTAAAAGTGTTTATTATCCGACCATGCCCATTTTTGGTATATCCATGGATGGTATAATTATAGATATATGTACCAAATTTCAACTTAATAGCTCAATATTTGTGGCAGATATATAGATATTTGTCAATTGTGGGCGTGGCTTTTGACCGATTGTGCACATTTTAAATAGCGATCTGTGTGCAGAAACTAAAAGTGTCTGTAATTTCATCTCAATATCTCAAAATTTACGCCCCTGAGAATGGCAAAAACAGACAGACACCCGGACATACGGACATTCATGTCTTAATCAATAACTTTGTAGGGTGTTGACGTCTCCTTCTGTTGCAAACGGAATGATAATTGTTATAATTTTATCTCCACTAGCTTCTAATTCAAATGTTCACTTTCGAAACAATCCTTAACTCCTCTTACATCACTTTGCTTTCCACTACCTTCTCAAAGTTATTTTATGTAAAGTTTAAATATTTCATAAAGTATACTATTTGGCTAAGGCATTTTACTGAAAATATAACATAGTTTTGGAGTTTTTTTTTCACTTTTTTTATAATCGGGCTTATATTGCATAGAAAAGAATTCCATTAATTTTTTCTTCAAAAAAAAAAAAAAAAAACATAAAATAAATTCACATCTAAAATGTTAGCATTAACTGGGAGAAGAGGAAAACGAAAGCAAAAAACAAAATTAGAGAAAAAAAGACAAATTGAAAAAATGCAGAGAATGATTTTGTAGCGTTGTAACATTATTACATTTCATTTCACAAATTACAATGTATTCTGTCTGTCTGTCTTTCTCTCTCTGGTTTTTCCCTTCCTTTCGAAGTAATATGAAATGAAAAAATGAAGAAGATGAAATAACGGGCCAACAGCATTAGTAATAAATAGAAGAAAAAAATTGGCAGAAACTTATCTGCTTCTAAACTTAGCACACTTTTGCTTAATACGTATATTTAAAAAAAAAAAAAAGAGAATGTGTAAGAAAAACCTTTGACTTGCAAACTAAGCATATAAAAATATATATATACACACCCGACATATTGAGATAAAGATATATTTTGTAACATGAAACTTTTAAGCTATAAAAATAACAAGCAAAATATTACGAAATCCATCTGCAAAGAGGCCGGGAGAGACAACCGAGTAATGGTCATAAAAAAAAAAAAGAAGAAAAATTGAGTATTATGGCATATGTTACAGTAACATATATACACTATATATGTATATATAATATATATACATAGACCTACTTTTATAAAATACAACAATAACAAGTTGTTCATAACATATGTTATATAACGAACGATGCTTCATTCAAATATTATTCATCTTATATGAAAGTATGGAAAGAAAGAAGCTGCCAGCAATAACAATTCCAAATAATCCTTAAGAAAAGTGTATGAAAAACATGAAAGAAAACTAAATTTGGTTTAGGCCAAATTTTAAATACCCTCCACATCCACAACGGTGGGCGTGGCCAATATATATTTATATATATATGTCGCCCTCTAATAATGCATGTATTACGTAGCAGCTTGCAAGTTTATGTTTCTGGTGAATATGGTTTTTTGTAAATTGTGAGCGTGTCTGTTATCCGACCATGCCCATTTTGCTCACATCGATTATTGGGATAATCAAAAATATGTACACTAAATTTCAAGTTCATAGGCCATTTTTTGTGGTAGATAAATAGATTTTTTATTGATTGTGGGCGTGGCTCTAGACCATTTTCAATAGCGATACAAAATTTCAACTCAATATATCCAAATCTTACGCCCGTAAGAAAACCAACAACAGAAGTTGTGGTGGGTCCCTTCCTCCGAGTGTTGCAAATAAACTGACAAACTGAGTATACCCACAACTTATGTGGAGGGTATAAGTACTTAAATCACTGTTAAGAATAAATAATGAATAAAATTTCATTTTATTGTCACAATTAGAAAATTTTTACAATTAAACTCCGAATGCATAAAATAGTCGACTTTCACTTTTTTTTATTACTATCCCTACTTATATTTTATACAAATTTGTTTACTTAACCTAAATCTCTAGCTCAAAATATATAAAGAAGAAGAATGGTTTATAGTTCTCAATTTCTTATAAGCAGCATGGAATAAAAAAAAAAAAAAGAAAACTTTCGAAATATTCTCAATAAATTAAAAAGAATGATTGAAGTTTTTCTTCTCTATAAAGTACAACAAAAACTATACTATAATGTTCAAATATATGCAGAGCAACAAAAAGTATGCAATAAAAAAGTTTGCTAAGCAGCAAATATATAAAAAGTATAGATATCAAGTCCTTTTTTAATCACAAATCTGATCTCTCAATATTCTACTTTACATGCTTTGTTTTGTTATACTTTCCATTGAAATTATAAGTGACAAACGATGCATAGATAAGGGGCTCGGATTGGGAGATTTGCTCTAAGTTTTAAAGTCAAATGTTAGATTAGTGTCTCAATTTGGAGAAATTTTAATGCACTCACTTGAAAAGTTGACAAATGTCGAAATGCTCACAATCTTCACATAAATTCTACTGTCTAACTACGAAAACTTATCCAATAACCAAAAAGAAACGCTTTTAGTTAAAAAGTTAACTTATTCACTTTAATTAAGCATTTATCATATTTCTTTTTCATTTTTTTTTTTAATTACTTCTAAAAAAAAAAACTTAAAAACAATTGAAAGTGCTAACATCGATCAAGCCGGACCATTTAGTTTAGTTGTGTCAGTAAACGGGAGACATTGTCATATATGTTACATTGTGAAATATCATATGGAAAGAGGTTCTAAAAATGGTCCGATCGGAACAAAATTTTTTCAAATTTTGAGAAAAAACACATCAACAATGAACCCGGGGAAAAAACAAAAACTTAAAAATTAAAAAAAAATATATATAAAGTATAATAGAAAACAAAAAAAATTATAAAACAAAATAAGAAATTTAAAACGCGATGAAGTCATTATTACCACCGTGGTGATGGGCGATTATCATGAAAAATTACCTCATGGGGCCGGGAATTTTATTGCTTTTATTTGTCGTAAAAATAACACATATACACTATAAATGCGTAAAAAAATTATTTAAAGGCATATTTTTCTACCCAGAAAATTATTAGGAAATTAGTTTACAAGAAATTTATATGTATGTACTTGTTGTAAAAGGGTCACGAATATGCGGACAGATGAACATTCCTAAATATTAGTCAATAATATTTTACAGTAAATTGTAAGCCTTGTTTTTGTAATTATTCCAATGAATCTTTTACTTGTGATGGTGGCTTGAATGAATTCCAAGAATGAAATGGATTTACATATGGACAGTAGACTTTGTTTTTGGTGCGATTCGTTTGACAGTTGACTAAGGTTTTGCCATGAGTTACAATAATTTTGATTAAATTTTTTTAAATCTTTTTTTAACATTTTGTAAATTTTTGCCTGAAAATACACATTAGTGAGACATAGACATTTTTCGAAGAATATCATTTCTGATCGTTTGAACAAAGTTACATAATAGATCTTCTGAATAATAAAACTTTTACATTAACTTAAATATTTAAACTTTGCTTCACAACTCGAATTAATAAATAAGTTTAGTTTAGTTCCAAGTGCATAATAATCTTATATTAACAAAAATTTTCCGATTTTAATTAAAGTCTTTTTTTGTTCAATTTTTTATATTCTAATGATTATGGAGGTATATTGTTTGATGTTCAAATGTTTGTAAGTGCCAAAACCGGCCTGACAAACTTATATATATTCTTAAATAGAAACGTCAATGTCCGTGCGAATTTGTACACATTTTTGTTGAAATTCTCACGGTTAAAATTAAGAAATAACACTGAATTTTTGATAAACGCAATCTTCGAGGTTTTCTACGGATCCGTATTGCAATTGGGCAAAAACGGTCGCGAAGAACACACTCAAAATGACGTCCTATACCTTGCATCCAAAGCTTTCACTACTCTTACAGTCGCAAATTTTGAGATAATGAACTGAAATTTGGTACAAATATTTATGGTTCTAAAAATGGGCAAAATCGGTCAACGGATTGGTCCATAACTTTAAAAAGTTCAACTGAGCTGAGCTCTCCTACTTATTTCGATTCCAGAATAGGAAATTACGATTTCAAAGAAAAGCGAAATTAGCACTTTATTTACACATTCTAACGGTACATGTATAATATAAATTGTACCAGCCGTTTGGAAGAGAAATTAACCACAGCGAGTCATATGTTCCATTTTAAACTTTTTGTCCAAATTCTTGGTAAATAACATTATCACGTCACCATTTGGCTTTACTACTTTTAATAAAACTTGGATCGTATGTATTTTTCTTGTTAATTTTTTCATCAAGAAATATATGTAATTTGCCCTAACTACCGCAACGCGTCAAGGAAGTATAAGTCTCGTTATACATGAAGTATCGGTAGGTTTAGTGTCACATGGCCTGATTTATATAAACAATGAACACGTTTATGTGCATATTTGCTTTTGTCCAAATTTGCGGACTTTCTTTAAAAATTTCACATTAATCTTGAACTAGTAAACTGAAAGTTCACATTAGTACTCTCATATTGATATTGACCACGCCAATTCTGAGGGCTTTAAATTCCACTTGAAAGTCATTTTCGTATTACTGCTGCAGATTTGACATTTGCTGTAAATCGTTCCTTTATATTCCGGTGCCTTGGTATTGAAAATGGGCTAAATCGGTTTTAGGACCTGCCTACAATTTTACAAAACATATAGTTTTTAAAACTTTCCAAAGCAATTAAAGTCATTTATCTAAAAAATTTAGCTTAGAAATGAAATTTTTAATAAATAACATTTATCTCCTGAATTATTTTTCAGTTAATTTTTTTCAGTTATATATTAAAGCCTTAGCAAAGGCAGCAACAATAATCTCTAAAATATAATTTTAAACTTAAATAGCTTTTGCTGGTTGATTGCAGGTGAAATTTTTGTACAAAAAGAAAAAATAAATCACATTACCATTAACAAGAGGATTTGAATGCAATCACAATATATCCGTTTTTAGATAATAATAAACTCCAGCTCTAGCTGCTCGCTGCTGCTTGTTGCGATGTTATCAATTTCAATATTAATTGATTTCATTTCATGTTTGTACAATAAATGCACGAAACTTTTCATTATTAATTATTAATTTCAATTATTTTTATATACACTGAGAGAAATTAAAACTAAATAAAATATTTCCTTTTTACAGCTCGTTACAGCACTTATTATATTTATTATTATATGCTGTTGTAAACTTATACGATATTACATTGTAGCACGCGTACATTGGCAATACGTGCCGACTGGGTTTTGGTAAAGAAAATTAAAGCCCGGTTGGTGCTGCAGGAATTCCTACACACTTTTCATTTCTTGTGATTTTTTTTCTTTTCATATTTATAAATTTATTTATTTTTATACGTATAAAAAAGCAAATCCTTAGATTATCCTTAGATTTTTTTTTTATTTTTTTAATTTTAATATTTATATATTTTTTTCCTTCTTTCTTTCTTATCTGTACACTGAAAATTTTGTGTAACACTTTGCGCGCGTTTTCTATGGGCGTTATTATCCTTTACAACCTGGCGAATCCCGAAATTGTACTAACTTGTCCCAAAACTAAGCTATAGGACGAAGGCTGCTGATACATTGTAGGTAACTATTCATCATCATTATTATCATCATGCAGTCATCGTAAATGGTCTCGTTCTACATCTACTCAACTATGTAAAACTACGAGAAAGAGAGTGTGTGGTGAGTATTTATTTCTTAATAAAGATGAGAAAGAGCATGAAGAGAGTAAATATAGAGAGAGCAGATTTAACGAAGAGACGTAAGAATTGTAAGAGAGAATTTTATGTTATTTAAATTAAAAGAGCAAAGTACCGTTATCATAGTTAACATTTTGGTACTAATTGGGACATTTTGGGACTAACTGTACAATTACATAACTATAACGAATAACACTTTAACATAACATAACCTTTGTTTAAAGCCTTTAAAACAGTTACCTTTTTAAATATCAGGTGAACTGTAGCTCTACTCTCTATTTTTAATACTAGCTTAAGGTTGGATTGAGGTGAGGAGAAACCTAAGCAGTGGACGAAAACCAACACACCTGTGGTTCTGTTAGTGAAGCCGGACCAACCAATTAACCTGGTGCCGTTTCCTCATCTAACTAAATCTAACTTAACCGAACCAAACAATCTTAGACAATAAAACATATTTTTTTTTTTTTTTTTACATTGACCACAAATTGTTTTTTAAAGAGAACCCATTTAAAATTAATTAAATTAAACAACAATTCTAACATATTTTTATAAGAGAATTATCACAGTAATCACATAGAGAAAGAGTAATAGAGAGAGGGTGTATTTTTAATTTTTAAGAAGAGACTTTCCTTATCATTTTCACCACTTTATCACTCTCTTTTTCTGTTACATACAATATAGAATATACTGTTAATGAAACTGTACAAAAACAATAACAAATGCAAATTACATGATAATGATGTTCAATCTAAATAGAGACATACAATATGTTTGTAGATATAACTGGACTATACAAACTAAGCTGCCTATGGCACCGCAGCGGTGGCAATAGACAGCAAATAACATTCACGTGTCGTATGGTTAACTGTAGACAAAATATTTATTAACTTTTACCAACAACAGTTATATCTCGTGCAGCAACGGGTAATGATTAGCGCGAGAAAAATCTTTCTTTTTTTTTTTTTTTATTAAAAAAACAACAATTTTTACGTAAATTTTTAGCGGTAAAAAAGGTAAAAAAAAAGTTTAATATAAAAAAAATTAAGAACAATAAAAAATTTTCTATGAAAAAGAAAAGAAAAAATTATAAAATACAAAAAAAAATATTATCGAAAATAGAAAAAATAATATCTATAAAAAACAATATTTCAAAAAAAAAAAAAAAACAAATATACTTAAAACATATATATAAAAAAATTTAAAAATATCATTGACTAAAAAAAATAAAAAAATTTAAAAAACTTCAATAAATATAAATTTTTTTTCTCAAAAAAAATTTACGGTTTTACAAAAACAAAAAATATATTTAAAAAAAATCATATAATAGTAAATATACATGAAGCATATGCGTGAATGAAGAAATATTATGTAAAACAAGTGAAAATGATATAGTTGGTCAATACCATAGCTCCTTAGGTTATGCTACAATTAGTAAACGCGTAATAGTAAACCCGTTGCCATATAAGTTACTTTGTGAAATATCATTATGTGGAAAGTGGTTTTAGAAATGGTCTAATCGGATCCAAATTTGGTCCAGTCAATTATGAAGCTCATTAACTACTCTTTTCCGAATTGCGATTTTTTTTTTATATAAAAACTTCCCGAACCTTATATGGGGAGGGGTTTTAAAAATGGTTCGATTTGATTCATTTTCAATAAGATTCCTCTTTGGATCAATATATGTTCTTGTACCAAATTTCATTGAAATATCTTTAAAAAAGGCGACTTGTAGTTTAAACACAAATTTACATGGACAGACGGACATATATTAAATCGGATATTGATTCTGAATCGCTCGGTATAATTAAAGGTGGGCGTGGCATTTGCCGATTAAGAGTTATAAATTGTAGAAAATCGTTTACAAATTTACGTGGACATACAGACGGACATGGTAAAACCGATTTAGAAAGTGATTCTGTCCCAGGTCTTCAATTAAGTATCATGAGGGATTAAAAAAAAACTCAACAATTTTTTAAAAAGATTACCTAGAGTAGAAAATGTATTATCCGCTGGGCGATGTAAAAACAAATTTTTTGTTTCATAACAATTTTGATATTCTAACCTTTCCACCTAACATCTAATAAATCGTCTATCGTCTATAAATTAAATTTAAACATTATATACATAATTGATTATAAATTTTAAATTAAATCGTTTGAATTAAAGTCAATTATAATTACAATAAATGTAAAAACTGTAGTCACCTCAAGCAACCAATTAAAAAATGTCAAAAAAAATTTAATTCATTAGAAAAATGAATAATTTTACAACGTTAAGAAACCCTATGCAACACATTAGTCAATAAATGAACGCCCAAAGGTATGTTGTAATATTTTTTTTATTATTTTTTTTTTAATAATTTCTTACAATAACAATAATTGATGTTTTTCATGAGAGTTTTGGTATTAAAAGTTTTTTTTTTATGTTTTTGAAAAGAAAAAATAAAAAAAAAAACTTTATTACCATAAAGAAATCTGTCACAATTATAAAATGCATAATAATGTAAAATTTTGTTGTTTTTTTTGTTCTCTCATTGCAGCTGTAAAAAACGGCAGAATTTCACACCAAAACTTTTTATAAACTATAATGGTTTGTTAACTAGTTGTGTGTGTGGGTGTGTCGCTGAGTGGTTGACTCATTGGTTACGTCAAGTCTTCCCTCCCTCCCCCTTGTCAACATCATCAGTTGCGTGGTAGATGACACAACAAAATAGCGGAATAAGCAGAAAAACTTTATTAAAAATCAACAACAACAATAACAATAATAATAATAAAGAGAATTATATAACGATCCCAAAAACAAACCACTAAAAACAAATTTCTTTAACTGGCAGCAGCAAGCAGCATATAACGTAAGATCCGCACCAGCAACGAATGAACAAACCGCACTTCAACCAGCGTGAGAATAAATGCATCAACGAATAACTAGCTGCTGTCTAGCTACTCATGAGTAGTATAGAGTAGAGTAGAGTAGAGCGCCATGCAAATGGAGCGATTTTACAAGTAACAAAATGAAAAATAGAAGAAAAAAAAAAGGGAAAATTTAATGTTTTGTGGCCAATAAGGGGACCATTGTAAAGACCCAAATACCAAAAGTACAAGAGAAATTCAACCACAACTACAACATCACACAAACAAGAACAAACCAAAAAAAAAAAGGACACTTGCTCAAAATTATAACAATTTTATGCAAAGTTAAAGTCAAAGCGGATTCCAGTATAAACGGTATAGTCTCGGGAGAGCACTATTTGCATTATGCAGCAGTCAGTGAGATTTTTTTTTTTTTTTTTTATGAAAAATGAGTAAACAAATGAAGTTTTGATATTGAGAAGCAACTGGAACAACTGTTCGCAACACACTACACACTACATAGTAGTATGCGCTAAAGGAAAGGATGCGGAAGCCAAAATGAAGAGGAGAAGAAACAAAAAACTTAAGTAAGTAAATTTTTTTTCTATATGTAAAATTCCTATAATTTATAAAAAAAAAAAAAAAGAAGTTTTTGAAAAGCTCAAAAGTTTATGGGGAATAATTTATTTATGCAAAATCAAAGAAATTATAATCAAAGTGAATAAAATAAGAAAACACTTAAAAAATTGTTGGGGAAAAAATGTTGCGCAGCTGTTTTCCACAACAACGAGAAAGAAAGCCTCAATATATTGAAATAGGGACGCATCTGCACGTAACAGGTTAACAGTGGGCGTGTCATCTAGGAAAAAGACCTATTTTCTAAAAGACTATTCAAGTATGCGTAGGGCTGTCGAACTAACGCAGAATTTTTTCTTTGTGATTTGCGGGCGTGTATGTTATACTTCATACCGCCTCCTTTTTTTTTTTTGGTGATTTTTGTTATAACTTAATATGTACGCTTTACAAAAACTTCAATTTGGTTTTGATTTTGTCTAAACTTATGATAAATACCCTTCAGATCCATAAACAAACATGAAGCGTGGCTAGTACCTGAGTACGTCCTCTAATACTATATGTATCATGGTGCCGTCTTTCAAGACAAAGTCTGTTCGAAATAAAGTTTTTAGTAAATTTTGGGCATGCCCATTATCTAACCCCGCCCATTTTTAACGCCTCCATTATAAACAATTTTACTAAACTTTAATTTTATAGCTAGACTTTTGTGTTATGGTTTTTTGTCAATTGTAGGCGTGCCATCTGACCTTTTTCGCCCCTTTACTAACCAAGTACTTAAGTACTGAAAATTCTATGCAAACTTTTAGTACCGCGTTGTTGTCTCCACCACTTTAAGGCTTTCGTGATTTGTTCTCTTCATTACTTGTTAATACAATTATTCTACCACCTTTAAGGTGTCTGTTCTGCTTTTGTTCGGTGCTTCAATTTTCTGCATGCACTTTACTTTGCAAGGCATTGAGGAAAAAGAAGGGGAGGGTATAATGAAAATAAGAAGAAGAAGAAGAAGCATAAAAATTAATTAATAACATAAACGTTACCGTTCGTCATCTAGAAAAAACAAAACAAAAACAAACAAAAAAAACTAACACGTTGGTTAGCGGTGGCGTGCACGTTTAAAGCATAGACGTTAGGTTAGACGATGGTAATCTATTCCCCTGGTGGCGTCTTTTCAACTATAAAATGCCAAAAAAAAATAGGCAGCAGCAGCAACAATAACAACAATAATAACAACCATCAAAAACAAAAACAATAATAACAACAACAACAAATAATAATAACGCTCACAGAATTTTCATTTCCTTAAAACCGCTTAAACGCAAATATGCACCAATACTCAAGCGTCTGTCAGTCTAACTATGTATGTGTGTGCGTTAGAAAACCAAGCAAACGTTTTTAATAATATTTCCCACAGGCTTTTTTTTATATGCTGATAAATTTATTATTATGATGTCAGTTAACAGCATAAACAACTAGGCAGCAACAGCAATAATAACAATAACAATAACAATAACAACAATAACAAAATAGACTACCAATACATGTTCATGTTAATGGATAGACTGTTGTTTGTTTATTTAGCTTTCTATGCACAAACTTAACGCAATTTACACACAGCTACATGTACAAGTACACCTAAACCTACAGTCACACACACACACATACATACATACACTCACTGGTTTAATTTGGGCAAATTTGTTCTTGTATTTGTCTAAACTATGTACGACAGTGAACAATTAAGGTGTCCTGGCATCCGCTAAATACTACCTTTTACATGACGCCTGTCTACTGCTACTACTCGCATTCGCTTTTATTGGTATTTTAGTTATATGTGTTGGGAGAACATATTTTTAGGCATGAAGATGGCTTCAAACACCCTACAGAGTATTTTTATTTTAATCAACTCTAAAATCTGAGTCGATCTAGACGTGTTCTCGTCCGTACATCTGTCTGGGTGTGGAACGTTAGTCATAAATTTTGAGATATTGATCTGAAATTTTGTACAAACATTTTCTAGGTTGCTACATAGGCTAACTGACGCGCCCACAATCCAACAAAATCTCCGTATTAGTAACAAAAATCAACCGATGAAGTTGAAATTCAATTCGATTAGTTTTCTAATGTGAGAGATGTTGGTTAACAGACACGCCCATAATTTACAAAAAGCCCCATTTGGTGCCATATCCGAGTTGATACGTAATACGTCCATAGTTTCTGTGTCAATGTGAAGGGTATTTCAGTTTTGGTCAAAGTGAAATTTAGTTTTTAGTCTCTCTGGTGAATGTTGCTCTTGATGTCATTGCCAACAACAGTGTTTCCAACTAAACCACAGTGTAGGCAATATTTTACATAAATAGGCAGACATTTATGTTGTTGTTGTTGTTTTTGTTGTTGCTGCTGCCACTTTTTAATATTTTTATGTGGTTTCATGGATCATGTATAAAAATGTTCTCCTTGGAGCAGTTTTTAAACTCTAGAGATTGAAAATGACATGTAGAGTGACTTGGACAGCAACAGTCTACAATTCTGAATCGATCTATTTGTCATTCGCACTTTCGCTACATCTTGCCGTTTATGTTATCTTTTGAAAAAGTTTAATAAGTAGCTGCAGCTGTAGCTTATATCGACGGGCTCGTTAATAGTTTAACGTTTGAGAGAGAATTTCACTTGACACCTGTTTGGTCTTAAACATCAATTTTGCTTTTTTTTTTTTCTAAATTTTTTTATTTTTTTTTTTTTTTGATGATATTTGGGGTGACCCTCTTACCCTTTCCGCTTTGTGTCTGTTATTAAACGAAATAAAAGGTTTAAATACTGTCGAGTAAAAAGTTAATCGTTTAATAGTATTTGTAACTACTAAAGACGCTTGCAACAACCAAATGGCATTTTATCAATTGCTATCTAAATGTACTGCACAGCAGCGTATGAACGAACATACACCCGTATAAAAAAATCAAACTTTTACACTCAATTGCATTAACTATTATACGGGTAAATGGGAAACTTTGTTCCCACCCTCTCTCTTTTCCTCTTTCCCTCTCTCTTTCTTTCATACAGACCCTGATTTAGTTTAAGAGACAATTTCTATCCCTTTTTCTTTAAGTTTTTGATGCAGAACAGCAGCAGCAGCAGCAGCACAAAACTTTACAATTCCGTTTAAAAACATTCCGACTATTGATATAAATGGTTCTTCAGATGGTATATGATGCTGGCTGGCTGGCTGGCTGGCTGGTTGGTTGGTTAGTTAGCTGTATATTGACAGTTAATTTTTTTGTTATTTGTAACGGAATTCGTTTTCTTTTCTTAACTCTCTTGAATCAAGTATTCATACCAAAAATAAGTAAAAATGTTATAGACGGTCAAGACTGATCACTGACCACTTAATACCCTACACCACTTAGTTACACAAATTCATTTAATTATAGCAATAAACGCGAGACATTGCTGCAGAAATCATTTCATGAAAAATCGAGTTGTATGAAAAGAAGTTCTAAAAATGGTTCAATTCAATCCATTTTCAATAAAATTCTTCTTTAAGCGATTTCATGTCTTTGCACCAAATTTCATTGAAATATCTTAAAAAAAAAGGCGACTTGTAGCTTAAACGCAAAATTATACGGACCGACGGACATTGTTAAAACGATTCAGTTTTTAATTCTGATCGATGGAAAAAGATGGTTGTGGCGTTAGCCGTTCAAAGCCGTTCAAAACTTAATATGTTCAATGGTTCAGGATATAAATACAAGAAAAAAAAAGAAAAAGAAAAGAAAAAACGGTTCAAACGTTTGTAATAAACTTTTCAAAGCTATTAACTGTGAAAGAAATACGTTTTCTTTATCTTTACATCAATGTTGGTTGTTATGATTTTATGTAGACAGTACCTACGACTAGACCACTCTATGACAGCTAATTTTCAAGAACGACAAAACTGTTGAAAACAATTGTAAAGATTGATAAAACGGGAAGGACTGACTAACTGACATTAGACGGTCAGTATAGCTGCCCTACCAACATCACCCAAAGAATGAGATGCGGATGTTTTGGGCACATATTTGTAACTAGGAAACAGCAAATGTCACATTCATGGTTAGGAGCAGCATCGAAATATGAATCTGTACATCTGTCTGTCCATTTATATTTTTTACATCGAAATTTTGAACACACTATCAGACAGTCTGAGTCTGAAACTACGACCACGTCTAGGTATGTTAGTGTTAGCGCCAGATAGCTTGCTTAGCTGTGCGTCACCACTCTCAAAGTCTTTCAAAAAGTCATAGATGCACGGTGCCGCTTAACAAGAGCAAAGAATCGCAACTCCACCACTAGTCCATTCTACAGAACTTCATCCCCTTGGTAAGGCCCTCTCTGCTTTGGGTGGACTTATTAATAATAGCTTCAGTTTACTTGATAGAAGGATAATGTTGAAAATTTATGGTAAAAGCAAGCAACAGCACTCAATTGAGATATTTGATGAAATAAAAGAATATTTCTGTCCAAGAGGATAAAGTTACAATTTTGTTTGTAATTTAAGATTACAATTTCTTTATACACGCTCTCGCATAGATTCAATTACATGTACAAGTATATTTATATAATAAATTTTGAGGGTACGTGTGTGTTGAAATGAAACCAAAAAATTAAAAAAAAAAAAAAAAAAAAAAAAAAGAAAGAAGAAGAAAACTTTTGTGGGGGTTTACTTATTTGTTGCTATAAATGATGCGTTTGGTACAGCTTCTCCCCCCCTCTCTCTCTCTCTCTTTCACTCTTTCACTCGTGCTTCCAATCATTTTTAAATTTGTTAGTGTTGTTGTTGTTGTTGTTATTGTTGTTGTTTGAATATGTTGCAGTTTGGTTTGTTTTTGTTCAATTTCTTGTGGTGTTCACATGTAACAAAACGTTGTGGTGGTGATGGACTACAACACTCACACACATCGTATCTTAGGGCAACATAGTTGCATACTAACCAACTCATTCAATCCGTCCATCCATCCATCCATCCCAACCATCCATACACGTACGCACCCAAAGAGATAGTAAATCAACAAACCCACAGATTTACGTGAGTAAGTTTTCTTTTGGTGTTTGCCTGCATACAAGTATATATGTATGTGTGTGTGTGTGTGTGTGTGTGTGTGTGTGTTTGTTTGTATGTGGAAAAGTGTACCCGTATATATTTTAAGACATAGCAGCATTATTCGTATATGGGTTTGTGCATATGTGTGCGTGTGGTCAATTGTCAATTGAATAAAATTTGTGGTAAAGTTGGTAGCAAGTTTTACTGTTCTGTTCAATGCTGTTCGTTTCTGTTTCTTGCTTGATTATATTGCTGCAATTGTTGTTGTTTTTTGTCCTTTTTTTTCGTTTAAGTTACACACACACACACACACACACACACCCGTATCTATAGCCATGAATTATATGAATTGAAAAAATGTCGGAGTCGAAGTGAAAGAAAACTGAACTGCCAACAAATATGTGTGGACACGCATAAGTAATGAATATTAAAGGCAGCCATCTCTCTATACATTATATGTTCTTACATATGTGTAAATTTTCCCACTTTCTACAGCTTTCGTGGTACAGAATATATTAAGTTTGGGCGTTTGTTTGCAACATGTTCAGGGAGAGCTTTCCAACGATTTAGAAACATTTTTTAAATTATTTTAAGCATGTCCCTCCATCCGTCCATCAACTGTAGTTCAGTCTCTCAATTCAGTCATCAAATGCTTTTTATGTCTGTGTCTTGATAAATAAATAAAATTTACTAAAAATCGATCGAATGGGATAATTTTTCATGTTCGTTATATGAATTTCTTAATAACTAGGAAGAGAAACACTTTTTTGTATTGATCCTAAATAAGTTTTAAATTGATCTTAAGCGATCCCAAATGGTTAAAGAGATTCAGAAGAATCCTTTTAAATCGATTCTGGTAAAATTTAAATTGATCCTAAACGATCTTGATTCGCATCTTTTTTTAAACGACATTAAATCCATCCCAATCCACCTAAAATAGCTGAAGAGAACCTAATTTTTATTATACTAAACAATTCAAGAACATTTTTTATATCGATCCTAAACGATCATAAAACGATCCTAAATGGTTAAAGAAAAACCCACCTCTAATTATACTGATCGATTTAGAAATACTTTTTCAATCGATTCCAAATTATACTTAAATCGATCCCAAACGATCTTAAGTGGAAATAAATCCTAATCGTTCCTAAATAATTAAAGAGAGACATAACTTTTCTTATACTCTAATCGATTTAGAATCCATTTCCAAATCGTTTTAGCAATACTTTACCATTCGTCTGTACGTCTGTCTGTTGTTGAATTTTATTTTAAATTAAAATTCAATTATAACTGAACAGCGGTATGGCAGAGTATGAAAAGATCGTTTTTGATCTAATAAAACAATCCTTATTTTCATTCTGGTGCTCTGCTATTCAACTCCGTCATACATCTTTTTAACACTAAGATGAGACCAACATTTTATGCTGGCCGCCATTACAGAGTAAAAGTTTCAAACGAAGCAAGAAAAAGAATAGACAGACAGACGGGAAGGGGTGGAAGAGAACATTGAGATAAAGAAATTAGCAAAATTTAACCAACTCCAAATTTGTCTTTTGTGTGCCAAAAAAAAACCAAAAAAAAAAACAAAAAAAAAATGAAAATAAATAAAAACTAAAAACGAAACGAAAACTATAATTGGATGTTATTCCAATAAGATGGAGAACTGAGAACTGAGCTGAGATGAATTGGGTTGAATTGGATTGAGTTGAAGCTTGTAATTGTAATTGAAGTGTATTTGTATGGGTGAGAAGATTCGAGGACATAATAAAATGAAAACAATAAAAAAAAAAAAACTTACTTACGTTCCTAGTTCATGAATACAACTTAAATTACACGAATACATAAAAAAAAAAAAAAGGAATAATGCAATCTCCCCCTCCCTTCCTCTCTACCATCTCCTTGGGAAACCAATCTTTCCTATATAATTACATTATAAACTCGCACAAAGTTAATTTTGCCTTAAGAAACCCAGACGTTATACGTTGTTAAGCAAATGATACGCGTTTCATGTACGAATTCTCTCCCTCTGACAAACAAAACCAATAAGTGACTACACTACGAGCATGCATTATAATCATGTAAACACCATTAACACTCATTACTCCAAAAAAAAAAGAAAAGAAAAGAAAAGAAAAAAAACAAAAAATACAAAAGAGTAACATGAACAAAGAATGAAAGAAAATGGAGATGACACAGTCATCAATGTTTCACAAATGCTTACAAAGAAATAAAATCTCTAACAAAAACCAGCACAAAAGCTATAATTGGCTTCACAACGAACTCCATAATACCGTCTACCCAGACTGAGGAAGTAGTGACATGTAAACAATTACGTTCACTTTTAGCCACTTTTCATTTTTATATAAAAATTATATTTCTCTTTAAAAAAAAACAAAGACAAAAACAAAAAAACAAATGTGATTTTTATAAATGAAAAAAGGTGAGCGTGAGAATTTTTTTTGTAAATTGTGTAGGCGTGGCTTTTATTATACCCATTTCAAACAAAGAACTACATAAACAACAAAATATGCCGATTAGATGGCGAAATCGATTTTCGTCCTTATTTCGTTCGGATTTTTGTGTCTGCAAAATATTCTTCGGATAATTGCAAATGAAATGACAAACTTATTATACCATCTACAACATGGTAAAGTGTACAAAATATAGTCAAATTATGTATGAAAGTGCCAAGTGTGACGGTACACTGTGTACAATACAATATAGAGCCATCCTCTACATTTGTATGGAAAAGAAATCAATGCACACATGTACAACACAAATGCAACAACGGTAGTAAAATTACGTATCATTTAACATCTTTTTTTTTTTTTTTTTTTTTTTTAGAAAATTGCATTTCACTACTCGTCACATAATGAATGAATGAATGAATGAGAGAAAGGAGTGAATAATACACTCCTAACTAACAGATAATGATGAAAAAGTCTGGCTGCCTAATTGCATGGATTGCTATTAAATATAAATATATACATATGTATACAATCTTTGAGCCCACAGTTGCAATGAATATGAATGTAAAAGGAGTGTCTGTCGGTCTGTTAACATGAATGTCGACTGAATGTAATAAATTGAAAAAAAAATAAAAAAAAATGCTTTTATGCATATGCGAGTATGTGTGAAATGAAAATAAAATAACAACCACAACAACCACAACAATCACAACAACATATAGAGGGGGAGAAATTTGAATTTATGCATTTTTCTTACAACTTAACAAAATTGTATAAATGTTTGTATAAATTATAAACAGAAGATGAAGAAGTTTATAACATTAGAATGACTCTGCTATAATCTGCTTAAAAGAATTTCTGATAAAGAGAGAGAGAGAGAGAGAGAGAGGGAGTAAACATGACAAAGAGGCCCAATTATTATCATTTATGGTCATTCTGGTTTTTTTTTTTTACCTTCCACATCAGATGGCGGGTATACCAAGTTTGTCATTTTGTTCATTTGCAAACTGGCAGCAGGAGGATTTTGAGAGCGTTTGATTATTATTAAAAAATTATATCTCTATTACATATTATATGAAGAATGGACATAATAATATGAACATCTAACATTTACACAATATTTATTTATTCATAAGGTGTTGATTGGGCCATTATTTGCTTTTAAAAACGGCTGCAATTCTTCGCACAATAGATTCGTAGAGTGTCTCAATAGTTCGGCTGACACTTTAGCCGTTAGTTCAACTTTATTTTTAAAAAATTTCTACTCTTTTGGTGTCATTTTCGTAGATTATTAGTTTGGTTTGGTTTTTGGTAATTATTAAAAAAACCAAAAAAAAAAAAAATCCTTTTTTCTTACATGTTCTCGCATACATTGCACAAGTCGTAATACTTGTACGATTGCCAAGCTTTTCCTATCGACTCCTTTTTGTTTATCTTCAAAACTATTTCGTTTACGACACTTTAATGAAGTTTTCAGTTTTCCACAACAACAACAACAGAAACAACAACAACACATTTACAATTCAATTTGTTGTGTAAACAAAATTTCATTTAGAAACGGTAAATAACAATTATTCTGTACATAAATTAATTCATATAAATGATTGAAGGGTAACTGCAAGCAGATGCAGATGCTGATACTGATGCGTATGCCTGTGCAAGTGTATACCATATAATTTCTTACTAAACTTATGCTTAAATGAGTGCAAACAAAAATCAGAAAATCAATTAATTTATGATTAAAATATTTGCTAAACGGTGTGATTGCAAACGAATGGAGAGGGGGCGACAGACAGACCAACAGAACAGAAAATCTGATTTTTTTTTTCTTTTTTTTTTTTTTCAATTTATATAGAAATTTATTAATCAGAAATGTAAAACTTATAATATTAAATATTAAAGTTTATCATTTTATTAGTATGAAGAAATTTAAAGAATTTAAGGAAAGTTGCCTCAAATTTTCATAAGTTAATGAATTTGATTGAATTTCTTACACTATGAAAAAGATGTGCTTCTTAATATATATTTGAATAATAATATATATTATTATATAAAAAGAAATTGTAGTAGGTGCAAAGGTTAGAGTAATTTGGGCGATGCTTAGCTTAGTTGAGACGGTACAATACAATCTATAATAAAAATTTCGGTATCAAACGAGATGACTTAACAAAACATTCTCTGAATGATTGGTTGTATATAAAAATATAAATTTGGCTTAGGTCAAATCTTAAATACTTTTCACATGCACAACGGTGGGCGTGGCACATATATATATATGAGAGTCCATGTATCTCGTATCAGCTTTCAAGTCTTGTTTTATGATGATTATGGTTTTTTTTGTAAATTGTGGGCGTGTCTGTTATCCAACCATGCCCATTTTTTGGCACATCGTTGGCAGGGATAACCATTAACATGTGCAACGAATTTCAAGTTCATAGGTCAATTTTTGTGGCAGATGTATAGATTTTTATAGATTGTGGGCGTGTCTGTCAACCGACCATGCCCATTTTTGGCACATCGATGGATAGAATAATTATAAATATGTGTACCAAATTTCGTATTTATAGCTCAATTTTTGTGTCAGATATATAGATTTTTGTTGATTGTGGGCGTGGCTCTTGATCGATTTTGTTCATTCTAAATAGCGTTCTGCGTGCAAAAACTAAAAGTATCTGTTCAAAATTTCATTTTATTATCTCAATATTGAATCCCGATACAATTTCAACAACAGACAGACGCCCGGACACGGACAAACATGTCTAGATCGATTCAATTTTTGATGCTGATCAAGAATATATATAAACTTTGTAGGGTCTCTGACGTCTCCTTCTAATTGTTGCAAACGGAATGACAAACTTAATATACCCATCATCTTATGTGAAGAGTATAAAATTCTCATAAAATCTTGCAATTCTTTTTTTTTTTTCATTCTTTTATTTTTAAATTAAGTGCAACCAGGCAACTAAAAGTCTGCAATAAACCAACAAAGAGAAATAAAAGTCAGGTACAAAGGGAAGCTTACAAGCTTCAGAAGTTATGTTTGGCCAACTGTTTGAGTTATTGTCGAATAGTTAGTGTTATTGTTGTATGTATTTTTAAATTCTTTGACTTTATTCACAATATTCTGTAAGATAAACATTTAAACAGAAAAAAAAAACAACAACTTTTCTACTAGCATTTACATTTGCAATAACAAACACACACACATACACACACACATCTTTGTTTGTAGGTAAATATTTGTTGTGTATAAATCTAAGTAGTTTTATTATTATTATTATGTTTTTCTACTTTGTTATGTTTTCCATGTTAGTTTATGTCTATATCTGTATAGCATCCACATACAGGTGGTGGTGCGGTATGATGTGGTAGTGATAGTGTTGGTGTTGGTGTTGGTGGTCTTTTTCTAAGTGTTTTATTTGTTTTCCAGCAAATTTATAAAACGTTAAACTCCGTACAACAACGCAAAAACATCATTTATTGTATATTTTGGACAACATGTTTACCATGTTGCTTGTGTGTGCATGTGTGTACAAATATATATGAGTACCATAGTAAAACAAAACACTAAATACACATACACATACACACTTATTTACATAATATATGATTTGTGTTTGGATGCTTGTTCTTGTTATGTAAATATATGCTTTTATGCAATTGTTTCGTAAAGTCTGTCTGTCTGTCTATCTGAGTGTGTGTGTGTGTGTGTCTGTGTTGTATACAAGTGTAAATATCATAAAAGCTTTTGGCTGCATGTTAAACATATTATTAGAAAAGTTGTTTTCTTCTTCAAAATATTGTAATTGCTTGTATTTGTGCCTCCTGCTGGTGTTTTTTTGTTATTTCGTACGCTACTCAAAGATATAAATTCTCCTCTTTTTACTACAGACCCTACTTTTTTTACATATTACACAATATAACTTTATTTTATACACATATGCTAAGTAGAGCATGTAATGGTCATAAATTGTAAGAAAAAGCATAAATTTCCCCCCAAAAAAAAAAAAAACAGAAGATATACACAAACACGTATAACGATTATATACGAATTTATAGAGAAAATCGATAATTCTTAACAACAACAAAAATTGTGTAGTATATCCTTTAATACAATGAAAGTGTTAATTTGTATACAAAAGTTCAATTTCATGGCAAGATTTCACAAAAATTTCCGATTATGAGCGTAACACTTAAATAACTGCTGCGTACAGATAAAAGTGAAAGTGTTTGTAGATAATATATGAAAATTAACCATCGTACATATAAGCATACGGACGGTCATATCTAGATCTACTCAGTTTTTAATACTGATTAAGAATATATGTCCTTTTTAGACTTTCTCGCTTGCACGGAGATTATGAAAAAGTCAAAGATGCACGTGTGCTGATTCAAAGTTTAGACACAACTGTAATTTAATAACAAAAATAATTCATAAAACTAAAGATAAAAAAACTCATTTTTTTTAATAAAAACTTTTCAAATTTTTTTAATTTTTTTATTTAAATTATATAAAAAAATTCGACGAGTTTTAAAACTTTTATAGCACCAAGTAATTCCTTTATTTATTAAACCGACCACGCCCATTTTTGGCATATTGATGAATGGGATAACTATAGATATGCATACATAAAGTACAAGTTTATTGGTCAACTTTTTGTGGCAGATATATTGATTTTTGTGGATTGTGTGGGCGTGACCATGCCCATTTTTACCTCATCGATTAAAGTGATATTTAAAAAAATGTATATTAAATATCAACTTAATAGCTTAAAATTTACGATTATGAGAATGCCAATAACAGATGGACACCCGGACATATATGTCTAGAATGACTCAGTTTTTGATGGTCCCTGGCACCTCCTTCTGGGATGTTTTAAATGGAAAAACAAACTCTTATTATACCCTTATCTTATGTGGAGGCATGCATTAATGTGCCAAAAATTGACGTGGTCGCGAATAACAGATACGCCCACAAATTTACAAAAATCCGCACTCTACGTAAAACTGGACTTGCAAGCTGAGATGTAATACTTGCACTACAGGGCGCAATCACATACCCTATCACGCCCACTATTGTAGATGTAGAAAGTATTTAAGATTTGGCCTAAACTGAATTTACTTTTCTTCCTTGTTTTTTTCTTTTTTTCAGTTGATTTTTTTAATTATTTCTAACTAAAGCACAATAGCTTCTTCCTCTTACTTACTTATCTTTGCGCAGAATATCACTTTTCAATATTTGTATAATAAACCCAAAACACCAACTAGAACAGCAACAAAGCGAAGCGAAGCATACTACACCCGAACACAATGCAATTTTCATATATGCTTAATTAAAAAACTTTTCCTTGTGTGTAAAGTTTTCATTTTATTCATATTTTGTTTTTGTGTTTTTTTTTATTTTATTTTTTTATTTTAATGGTGTCCTTGTTAACTAGTGTTTTACTTGTTTTGTTATGTATATTGTGAGTTTTTTTGGTTTAATTTCTTTTGTTCTGAAAACTAAAACTGAAATATTTGATTTTGATCTCTCCACTCACACACACACACACACACACACACACATACATTACATATGTTAGTATATCACACATGCCAACCTAAGCACTAAAAACATTTTTGTGTTAAGTTGTATTTTTTTTTTTTTTTCAAGTTTTTTCTATATAAGGCGCTTGGAAACATTTTGTCTGTACGTCTGTCAATTGAAAATGTTTGACCCAAAACCAAATACAGTTCCTATCGGCCCATATCTATTTATCTGAAACATATTTGTAAGATGAGAAAAACATAATTTAATGTAGATTGGCTTGTTTATTGCAATCAAAGAATTTTCAAAATTCGACGAGTTTTCTTATAATATATTCTTAGTGTGCTTTGGTGTTAATGAACATTTTTTAAGCTGAAATTAATATTAAATGTTTTTAAAAATATTTAGACGAGTTTGTTTTAAGAGTTAAATTTTAAAAATGAAAAATAATTTTGAAATATCGATGACTTTGTTGTACTTTTTTTAATTTAAAAAAAAAATTAAAAATTTTGGCCATAATGAATAATTTTAAAACTAAAATAAAAATAATAATAAATTCAAGTAAATAAGTTGTTCCGAAAAATATTATTATATATATACAATCTAATAGTAAAAGAATGGTAGAATGTTTATTTAATGTTTATCAAAATTTCGACGAGTTTTTTCTTTTATTTTAAAAATGTTTAAAGCAATCATTTGGTTTGGGTTATAAAATTTCGACGAGTTTTTTTTTTCTTTTATTTTAAAAATATTTAAAGCAATCATTTGGTTTGGGTTATAAAATTTCGACGAGTTTTTTTTTCTTTTGTTTTAAAAATATTTAAAGCAATCATTTGGTTTGGGTTACAAAATTTCGACGAGTTTTTTTTTTTAATTTTTTTTTTATTATTATAAAAATAATTACAACAAATTTATTTTGCACAGAAAACCTTTCTTCAATTTTTGCGTTATTTACTTACGTTTTTCTATTCGTTCAAATTTTTTTCTCAACCAACTGCGATTATGTTAAGTCATCGGAAAATTCTGCAAAACAAGAAAAATATTTTCATTACTAATATAAAATGTTCAATATTTTTGTGCTTTAATTACAGGAACGTAACTGAAAAGGTTGGCTATACACCCCCCCCCCCCCCCCCCCCCTCTTATTATTTTACAAATATTTAGACATACTAGCGGTACTTAAGCTCTAATCTCTTTCAACGCAAACTTTTATTAAAATACAATTTGGCATTTGGTATTGCTGGCTGGTTGACTGGTTGGTTGCTTGTTTTGGTTGGCATTGGCTGATGGCACAGATTAAACTGCAAGAGATTGTGTAAAACACATTTAAAATGTTCGCAGAAAAACAACAAAAAAAAAAAACAAAAACAAAAACCGAAAAAGTTGTAAAAGTGTGGAGTGGAAATGCAATCAACAACAACCAAATGTGGGGCTGCCAACTTAGTGTAAATAGTTTTGTTCCAAATAAAAAGTTTTTTTGTTTTTGTTTAATTTTTGTTCGAGTGTAATTGCTAAAAATTTTCATCATCAATAAAAATAAAATGTTTAAATAGTTTTCAAAACTAGAAAACATATTCGAATTTCTTTTTTTTCTTTTCTTTCTGGGTTAAAGGTAAGATTTTCATTTAATGATAATTTAAAAAAAAAAAACTAATTAGAACTAATTTTAATCAAAGAAAGAGTGAAAATAATTATATGCCTGCTTGGTAAGTAAGAAGAACGAAGTTTGTAAAAATGAGTTCTTTTGAAATTCTCCACAAATTCAAGACAAGCGGCAAAAATTCAAGTTTGCTGCTGAACAATGTTGTTTATGAGTCTAGGAAGACTACGTGCTGCAATAAAGCCAACACGTGACACAATACCTAAAACGTTGTGCAAAGTACCTAAAAACAAGTAAAAAAGAAACAAATTTAGCTAAATAGACCAAATCTTTAATACCCATTAGCAAAGAGTGGGCGTGGCACCTTCTGTAGGTTTTGTCTTACGTAGCAACTAAGAAATCGAATTGGGCGCAAATACATATGATTTTTTTTTGTAAATTGTGGGCGCGCCATTTATACGACCACGCCCATTTTGATACCTACTTATAAATATGTACATTTATCAAATGCAATTTATGGACATTTGTGGGAGTGAACGATTTTTGTCGATTTTTGAGGGGCGTCGGTCGATTTTGTCCAATTTAAATAGAATCCTACGTACAAATACTAGAAGTAGTATTTCAGCTTAATAACTCACAATTTACGACTGTGAAAACACACGGACATACGGACAGACAGGACTAGATCGATTTTGATTGTGATGCTGAGCAAAAATATGAATATTTTGTAGAGTCTCCAACGCTTCCTTCGGGGTGTTGCTAACACAATATAGCAAACTTAGTACATCCCCATCACTATGGTGAAGGGTGTAAAAAAACGCACACCTGCACGCCTACAAACAAGTCTTGACTTGGATCAAGCAAGCATGTCAAGCTTTTTAACTACAACAATAAAAGAACAACAAAAACAGCAGCAATGACTGTCGCTGAGTTAAACAACGACCACAATAAAAATCGAACAAAAACAGCAAAAACAACAACAACAACAACAACTTACAACTTACAACAAAATGACACAAATTTACGACGACGATTATGAGTTGACGGAAAATTAAGCCAAACAATACAAATACCAGCATCTTAAGCAGATAAAATAAAAGGACACCCAACACAAACACAGCTCATCTGAACTGTCATCACCAACACCGCAACCACTACCACCATCTCTACTACTACGGCAACGCAACACACTTGTACACACATCCCTTGATGTCACTTGACTTGCTTGCCTGTGCACAGTTTAACCTGCCGCCGTTGCTCTTGCTCTCACTCCTGCTGTTGATTTTTAACCGTTTAGCCAAAGGCAAGAAAAAAAACATAACAACAACGCCAACAATAATATAACCTAATGGTAGCGAGGTTATTCCTTTAGCTTACATAGCGTTTCGTTTCTTTTCGTTTCGTTTCTTTTCTTATACGCTATCGCTCGCCTCGTCACTAAAGGGCTAAAGTGAGTTTGGCGGTTTGCTTGTTAACGGTGTGGCTGCCGTATGCGTGACATATTAAATTACGCAACATTGTGTGTGTTTTAATACATGGGTGTGTGCCTCAAAGTCAAATACAACGCACGCTTACACAACAACAACAATGATAACTACAAAAAGCTAACTAACCATAGTGGAGGCGTGATCAGCATTAGCAATATTTTTTATAGCAGCAGCAGTATAAGACGCGACTTTGAATCTCTACACAACACAACACAACATACAATGTCATCGGTAACGTTGTCTTATTTAACACCTATCACACAAAACCATTATAATTATTTCGATGGCTTTAGTTTTTAATTTTATTTCAATTTTTTCATATCTAAGTATTCTTAAAATTGTTGTTAAAATTACAGATTTTGGAAAAGTTTTATGAAAAAAAAAAAAATTAAATATTTTCTAAAAAAAAAAATAAAAAAATAAAAAAAATTAAAAATAAAAAATAAAAAAATTAAACAAATTATAAAATTTCTTTTAAGTGAATTATTTTTAAGTTTTTGTTTTAAACACTAAAAAAAATTTGTCTTTTTAATATTTAGTGGAGTAAGCGATCACTAGGGGCCCCACTACATCTAGGGACCTCAATCACAATATAGCAAAAAATAATAATAAAGTGTCTCTCAGCTAATTACCTGCGTCTGCCGCTTCTAATGGCAAACAACTGAAGAGACGCATACCTTTGAATTGTCTGTACATTCGTCTATCATTGTGTGTCCAGAAAAATATATGTTCAAGCTGCGGGTCTCATTTTTAGAGAAATTTCTGGATATTTGAACGATCGATAGAAAATCGTCTGACTCGATCCTTAGAAAATGAATTCAATTATTGGCTCATTTTCAAGTCGTGCCCCCCATTGATAATCAACCAAATGCGACCATTTTTAAAACTTCTGTCCAACAAAAAAGTTGACAAGTAACTGTTGTTGTTGTGGCCGTAGTATTAACTTTGCGAAATTTTTACCTAATAGATCTGTTCATAGATTTTTGGAATGTTCTTTTCATACAGCGTTTTTCTTCAAATTGAATCTTTGAATAAATGAATAAAACAAGTAAAAGAAACTAAGGTTTAGAACGAATCTTAAATACTTTTCATATCTATATAGAAAATGTGGGCGTGGAGATAACTGATTACGCTTTATAATAATATATATATAAATTATGTAAAAACTTTCATGTGAGATTCTTTAGAAAAACGGTTTACAGACGGACATGTTTAAATAGACTCAGATTTTGATGCTGATCAAGAGTATATTGTGTTTGAAGCCTCCTTTAAGAAACCTTATGTGAAGATTGTTATAAAGACTCTAGTTGTTCTCTTTCTGTGAATGTAAAGCAAGTTCTGAAAATGTCTTGAAAACTGGTTTAAAGAAAAGGAAAATTTAGTATATGACACAAAACAAAAAAAAAAAAAGCACCTCTTCACCTGTATGTTTCACTTTAAACCAACTGCTGTTTGTTTTTTTTATATTTTCTACAGTATTTTTTTAATTTCAGTAAGCAAACATAATTGTTTTTTGTTCTTTTTTCTTCTTTTTGTTTTTCATAAATATCACACAATGTCAGACTGAAGCAACTTTTTCAATATTCTGTTGTTTGGAGTTGCCTTTGCACTCTTTCCAACTGTCAAATCTTGTCTCATAACAACGTTTCATTGTTAAAAAGCGTGACATTTGACAACTTTCGTCTGCTAACTAATTTTCAAAGTCACAGGTACACAAACAAGTATAACAACTAACAACTAACAACTAACAACCACAACGACAGCAAACAAAAGAAATAAAAACAAAAATCAAATAATAAAAATAATATAAAATGTGAGCTGAGTAGGTAAACTGGTATCCATCCACACCATCCACGCAACATATTGTTTTTTATTATTGTAGTTAATAATTTATTAACATCAGTTAGATGGAGAAGAGACCAGAAGCAAACGTAAAAGTCACGATTTAGATATGGTCGTATAGATTAGTCAACATAACATAAAAAAAAAAAAAAAATCATAGAAGAAGAACTTTTCCATGTAATCTGACAGTTAGTGAATGACAGTTTGAAACTTTAGCTCAACATTAAAGGAAACAATCATTTACAGGAGTGGTAAGTAGATGTAAACAAGAGTGATGTACATTAAGGTGGTTGAAAATATTATAGTAGTGATGGTAACACATGGTTTTTGATTAAACTTTTTTAAATTCATCTCTATAATGATCGCATAATAAAATTAAGATAAAGATGGACATACAGACATTTTTAAGATTCCTTTAATGTGAAAGTTTTTAAAAGTGTTGAAATGATGCACAATACACGCAGGAAGAATTTTTCTTCAATTTCTTTATAGTTTCTAAGGCTATACGGCCAACAGATTGTACCCTTCTATCATACAGATAGGTAAGCGATTCCGCATATTTTATAGAGTGACACCATCGCTAGAGTTTTTTGTAATATACCTATAGTCTTAAATATCCAAAAATGGTGGGTGTGGCATATTTATATATTGCGCCCTCTTATAGTGTATGTACTGCGTCTCAGCTTGCAAGTCGAGTTTTAGGTGGAGTATGATTTTTTGTAAATTGTGGCACATCGTTGATAAATAGATCGCAGATAAATAGACTTTTATAGATTGTGGGCGTGGCTTTTAACCGATTTTGCCCATTTTAAATAGCGATGTGTGTCCAAAATATAATCTCAATATTTCAAATTTTATGATTGACAACAGACACACGGACATACGGACGAATCTGTCAACATCAACTCAATTTTTCAACAATTCTCTACCAATCATCCTCACATCCTATATAAACCATTCATTTGTATGGCGAAGTTTTTTATGGCGTCTTGGAATACTTTCTACATTTCTATCTTAACCAAGTCTTTGAAATTGTGATGCTTTGATGTAAACAGCATTGAAATGCTGGAAGCTATGGTTACTCGCTTTAGTGCGAGGCAACTATTAATGGACAACAAAAATTGTTGAAAGAAAATAAGAGTATAACTGAAATTTAGTGCGCCTAAAGAACTGTGTTTTCGGGAAGAAAGTGAAAGGAATGGAAATAATCTTATTGTTAATTAAAAAAAGTATATACAATAATTTACATGAAGAGCAGCAAGCAGCAGTGAAGTTCTTTAGCTTATTATTAATTAAATAAAAAGAAAACTTTTACCATTCAGTCCGTCATTCAGTCATTCAGTCATTCATTCATTCATTTATTCATGCCACCTTGCCTGACAAAGAACGCTTTTGTAGAACTGCGTTAATAAATAAAAAGAAGAATTCTTAAAAATAAATACAAAAATAAAAAAAAATAAAAATGAAAAAAAATTCTTATTTAATAAACGTTTCTGTATATTGTTAAAACGATAACAGTAATAATAACAACAAACAATACCTATACGAAGGCACACAACCGTCACAAATGCTGCAGCATTATAGAAAGATTCCAAACACGAATGAATGAGAGTGGGACACAGCATAAGAAATGAGATAAAAAATATAATGCAATGCTTAACATTAATCCGCTTCATATGAATATTAAATAAAACCCTTCCAAAAAAAAACGAAAAATATGAAAAAATTCTCGGAAAATATTCCTTTTTAAAAACTGGCGCAATTTTGTAAAAAGTCATTTAACTGGATTGCCAGCACATAAAATACCCGCATATTTGTGTGTAAGAGTGTGCGTGTGTGTAAAATCTCTTTTGTTTATATGTAAATTTACTTTTATATTTATTAAATCTCTCTCTCTCTCTCCTTCTTTCTCTTATTATCTTTTCTTTAATAAACAAAAAAGAAAAGAACAGCAATAAAAGTGAAAAGAAGCAGAAGAAAAAGAATGAAACAAAAAAATAAAAATAAAAAAACACACAAGAATACTCTCTATACCAACAACTCAACAACAATGCAAATATAAGCAAATATAAGCGTGTGTGTGTGTGTGTTGGTATTTGTGGTATCACTGATATCCACAGGATATTAATACTTTTGTGCATATGACAATGTCAACCCATAATATGCTGTTGCATGCGTTTATTACATAAATAACAGAACTATGTGCACCCACACACACACACACACACACATAATATATGCAGAGTTTACCAGTTTACGCGGCATACGACGAGCAAGATCACAACCAGAACCTACCCATAGCTACCTACCTACCTACCTACCTACCTACCTAACCAACAGCCTGCCGATTAAGCGTGGCAGTTAACAGCATGAAGTGCATGAATGAGAGAAAGAAAGAAAAAGAGAGAAAGAGATAGCTAGACATAGAGGAGAGTGAGTGGCTTTATGTTTCGCGCTTAAGATATATAAATCAATTTTAATCAAGTAAAAACCAGATGGGTTAACGTTATATTTTAAGTGTATAATGCATGCATGATATATACATATGTGTGTGTGTGTGTGCGGGCCGAATATTTATGCATATAAATGAATATCATTTATGTGGTGTAAGTTAAGACCAAAAAGAATAATATGTTATTTATGCAAGTCGTTTCGTTGGCATTAAAGTGGATATGAATGGAAGCGAATCTGTTGGAATTCTGAATTCTGGCTCACTTCACCTAAATACCTAAAAAACCCTAATAAGAGGGCTTCAAAATTGTTCAGATCCGTCAATGCTGTATGAAATACTATTGTACAATATTTCAGCTAAATACAGTCTATAACATAATTGTGTTAACAACACAGGCAGGCTTTTGCTTTATAAAACTTTTAAGGGGAAGAAAAAAAATATTTTTTTTTGTTTTTTTGTTTTTTTTTCAATTTATTAAGAAAAGTGCAGCTGCATTACTAAATACTTAGTTGCAATACAACAACAACAACAACAACAACTTTTTTTGCATTATTTAAGTACTAACACGTCAAATCTTAATAATGTTTCATTTCTTTATATAAAACCGATGGCCGCAGCAAATATTTCATTATGCTCTGTAGAGTTTTTGGAATGCGTATCAACCAACAAGATAATATTTTTCATAAAATCAAGTTTTTGTTTTTTTTGGAAATTGAGGGCTTGTTTATCTAGATCGACTTAAATTTTAATATATTTTTTGTAGGGTGTCTGATGTCTTCGTCTAGATGTTGCAAAGAAAACGACAAACTTAATAGGCGTAACCATCTTATGCATAAGGGTATCAAAATACATTTTTAGTTTATTTCCTTAAAATTTCATATAATGCGTCACAAGCAATACCTTAAAAACTTTCTTAATTCATAGACTTGAACTTCATTCCCACGTAATTACAATTTTATTAGAGTAAATCGCTTAAAGTTTTCCCTTTTTCGTAGAGTAATTCATTGCATCACATGTACAATATATGAGACACTCAAGTAAATAATGACTACTCAAATACACATGTGCTCCCGCTCATACTTTTGCTGGCACTTATTTTGTAATTTTATTATTATTTGCCTTTACTTTACTGTTTATTCAATTTACTTGGCTTGGCTTGGCATGGCTTGGTTTTCTATGTTAAACGTGCTGTCTCTCTAAATCATTGCAATACGTCGAAAAAAAAAAAACAAAAACAAACATACACACACCTTTCAACGCCTAAAAGCCTCCAATGCATTTTTACAGCACACATGCGTTTCTTCTGTTTACAAGCACAAATATTGTTGTTGTTGTTATTGTTGTTGTTGTTATTTAGTTGACTTAATTGTTGGAGTATTATGGGTAAGAAATGAAAAAAAAAAAACGCATATAAAGTATTTCCTTACAATTCTTTTATTTGTATTAAGTATACAATGTGTTGAGAGGAAGCATTGAGAAAAAGTTGGTGTGGACGTGACTGTATATCATTTGTGGCAAATGGAGTTTTCTGTGATCCTGCCTGTCATCCAATCTCGCCCATTTTTGACTCTTAAAACAATACATTGCGCTAGTGTTCCAACATGCAGACATACGGACGAATAGTTTTAATAATATTCAGAATTGTCTAATTCTGAGCCTACCCTCGTAAACTATCATTTGTTTAGGCAGTCTATCCGTTTTAATGCGATTGAATAATAAAGGAGCGTTTGGTATGTGTACGCAAATGTCTGACAGTACACGCACCCTAATGACTACTTTACAGGATAAATAAATCTCCTCTTACAACAAACCGTGGAAAGCTTTCGTTTCATATCTATGTACAATGTATGTAAATATTTATATATGGTTTATATTAAAACAAGATTTATGACGCTACATTAAATAAATATAAACACAATAAAATATTAAAGGCAGTCAAACTCTTTAAGAAGTTTGTCAATGCCAAGGGATGTAAAGAAAATAAATTTTGAATGAAATTGTGGAAAAATAAATTAAATTTCTCTTAAACTAAATCATAAAGTAGGTGTGACATGCATCTGATTACAATGTCTATACTATATGCATCATGTAACAACGAACAGGTTAGATTCTGCACCAAGCTTAACATACGGACAGATGGACATTATTTAATCATATTTAAAAGCTGAATTGGAAAATATTTATATGTAGAACAAACTTAATATACCCGGCACTATAACATGGAAAATAAGTTAAGTACCGACAGCCGCTACCGTCTATCGCCGACTCTACCACAATTGACAATTAAGAGCTTATTATTTAGTGTATGAATGAATCAACTGTACCACACTTGACTGAACATAGTATTTGGCTGGTATGTAGCTTACAACACATATTATATAAAGAACACACTATCCCCCTCCCCCCCCCCCTTCCTCTCACCCTCCCCTAACCGTCTCTGTTAATTATTAAATTAGAAACCACTCAACCATGAATTCCATGCATACCACACATGAGTTAAAGAGACACAAATAAGAAAAGTAAATTCGGCTCAGGCCACATTTTAAATACCCTGCACATGCTCATGCAAACGGTAGGCGTGGATGGCACTTAATTACGCCCCCCTAATAGTATATACATTACCTATCAACTTGCAAGCCAAAGTTTACCTTTAATTTTGTTACTTTCAATCCCAACAACATTCGACTAAATGTTACAAAACCTTTTAACAAATTGTATATAAGTATCAGCACTAGTTCACTAAAGCCTCTTCTAAAAATTAATATTATTATAATTGCTTTTTATTGAGGGTATTCTTAAGTCATCTCGTTTTAGAAGCATGTAAGTGGAAGCCTTTAAATGTATGAACGTAACGTTTAATTTTTCATGTTAATAATAATTGTTGGAAGAAGTTTTTTTCTTCATATATATGCATTCATGTAATTTGTCATCTCCCTCTACTTTATTTTCTTTCCTGCCTAAAACCAGGTATGTGTACATTTTGAACTAATTAAAGTTAAGTTTCGTTGCCATCATCCCCTCATACTCACGCCATGTGTATGTGTATAAAGCATGTATGTGCATGTAAGTAAATATAAACGCATTACCAGCATTTTATAATTTGTCAGATAGCAGAGAAAATTTTGCACAATGATGGAAAAGTCATGTAAGTAACTAAACATTAAGTATCAGAGCAAGGAGGTGAGGAATCGTATTTAGGATTTTAAAGGAAAAAATATTTTAAATGATATAAAATTTTATTAAACAATTATTTTAAGAAAAATTTAAATAAAAAAAATCCAAATTAAATTTAATAAATATTTAAAAAAATTAATAAAAAAAATAAAATTAAAAAAAAAAAAAACAAATAAAAATAAAATTAAAAAAAAATCAAATTTTACATTAATTTAAATTATTTAATAAAATAAAATAAAACAAGTAAGAAAAATAACCAAATCTTAAATATCCTTCACATGTATGACGCTGCATGGCAGATATTCGCCCTCAGCTTGCAAGTCGAGTTTTTTTTTGGGGTTTTTTCTAAATTGTAAGCGTGTCCGTTACCTGACCATGCCCATTCTTCATAAAAAGTCAATGAATTAGATAATTATAGATACGCAAACTAAATTTCAAACTTATAACTATATTTTAGTGGTAGATCAATAGATTATGGGCGTGGTTCTTGTCTTATTTTGCCCCCTTGTAAATACCGATCTGCGTACAGAAACTAATAAAACAAAATTTCAGCTCAATGTCTTAATATTTACTGCCAGGACAATTCCAATAACAGACAGACGGCCGGACACACGGACATACGTACACGGACTCTGACATCTACTTCTGCCAATGATTTTGAATCGATCAATATAATAAAAGGTTAATGTTTCTTTATCCATTTAGATTTTAATAGAACTGAACTTAACATGGAGGGTAGAGTATAACTACAAGAATTCAATTATTCGTTTGTTCATTTGCCGCAAAGGCGACACTCATAAACTCCACCAAATAACTATCATAACAATAAAAGCTTCCTTGGAATGTTTATGTACTCTCTATGGTAAAAAGGAAGGACAGACTCACCATCTAAACATACATTCGGTTGGTTGGTTGGTTGGTTGCGCAAAGGTGTTTACAACTCACCGTAAATGTAATTGCTTATAAAATATGCAAAACCACCCATTTTGAGACATTACATCATTTCAGGTTAACAGCACAAGATAGCATAGAGAGTTACCTAAGAGATGGTTAGTATTTCCCTTCTACCTCCTAAACAAAAAAAAAACAAAAAAAAAACAAACAAAAAATGCAATAACTCTTATGTTATAACAGACAGTGTGTGAAGTGTGAAGGCGTCATACTATGTGAGTGTATAAGGCCAACCAGCAGCTATTCCGTCAACCTTTTAAATATCCATTTTTTAACTCTTTTACTCCCACTGGAGGTTTATGCACAAATGACTTATTGGCATTTGTCAACATTTTATATATTTCACACATTTACAACGTATAAGTATTTGTTTGCGGAAGAGAGAAGGAAACCCCCTACCTTCCTGCACACAATATATACGAGTATATATATTCTATACCGTAATTACAACAAAAATATGTTTTTGTTTTCGGTAAAGAAATAAAACGTAAGAAGTTGTACGTTAAAGACATCAAAGAAGACTCTGGTAGTAGTGGAGTGGAGTAGAAGGAGAAGGACTGAGGGGGGGTTTTATGTACAATATTAAAAAAGCAAGAAAACTAAATTTGTCTTAAACCAATTCTTAAATACCCACCAACATGTACATACAAACGATGGGCGTGGCACCGTAATACTTATGCTCTTTATTGATGCATGCATAACGTACCAACTTTCAAATCAAATTTTACACTTTGTAAAACTTTTTATAAATCGTGGACGTTTGTTAACCATCTACGCCCAATTTCTGACATATCGATGGATAGGGTAATATGTACATTTCACATTCATAGATCAATTTTTGTAGCAGATTTATAGATTTTTGTCGATTGTCGAACCCATTCTGCTTAATTTCTGCATATAGATAAATGTAGAACAAATTTTAGCGTAATAAATAAAAATTTCCAGACTCACATACTAACATTTTTTGGTCAATTCATATTTTAACGCTTATCAAGATTATAGATCCCGGAAGCCTACTTTTCTTTGAGTGTGATAAATGGAATATCAAACGCAATATACCCCCCATCACTTAAGTAGCAGCTCTAAAGACTTACTGTAAACATTATCCTTTTTGCATCACACTTGTAATCTTTTATTTATAGCTTTTGTAAATATTTTGAAATCTTCATCTATGTTTAATTATGGCGGCGCTTTGAGCTAAAAACCGTTAAGGAAACAAACATTTCGTTTGTTTGTAAAGCTGTGTCAATAATTCATTATTAACCATACCGGCTAATAATTCTTAAGTGTTTCTGACAAGTGACACGACAGTGATGTCTGGGCTGTCTTTGATAATTATGTTGCTCTGTTCAGATACCACTCTACTCACCATATTTGATTCCAATTTGATGTTTCATATACGAGTATGTAAGCATCAATAAATGTCAAAATCTGAAAATGAAATAAAAAAAAAAGAAAAAAAGAATAATTTTTCACATAAAATATCAAGAAAGATGGACATAAACAATAATTCATTTAAATGCTTAATTTTCTTCAATAACATTTTTATACCCTACCTCACGTTGGACCATTTTTACCATCCCTTTCCTTATAATCTTACTTCACCAAGTGTCTTGTGTATACAGATACAATCAAACTAATTGTAGCATAAATTAAGGAGCTAAGAAGCCAACTACAAATATATCCTAAAATCATCTTATTTTCATTCTTCTCACTTTTCTTTGCCAGCCTTTTCAACAATTTCTTGAATTAATTAATAACTCGGGGTCAGTGTATAGTGACGTTTATGTGTATTTTTATTTATATTTTATATGTAATATATTTAATTGCCATTTTATCTAACTCAATTAACACATGTCCTTATTTAACCTTTCCTTTACAAATTGTACTGAAGAATTAATAATAAATTTGTTCTCGTTAAACATTTAAAGATTCATTGAAAGTGTATTCAAATGAAATAAATGTCAATGAATATTATTTAAGTAAGTAATTATTAAAGACTGCATATATTGTAAATAAAGTACAAGGAAAAATTTTAATACCCTACATCACTTAGCCCCTTAAATTATGCTACAATTAGTTTAGTTAAGTCAGTAAACGCGAGACGTTGCCGTAAAAATCAATTTATAAAATATCATTATATGAGATATAGTTCTAAAAATAGTCCAATCAAGTCTAAATTTGGATCAGCTAAATATATAGCTAATTAACTATTCTTTAACAATTTTTGTTAAAAAATATTAAGAATTGCGGTTTTTTTCCATGTAAAGACTTTTATTATAATTGAACCTGATATGGGGAGGGATTCTAAAAATAGTCCGATTTGGTCCATTTTCAAGAGGATTACTTTCTAAGCCAACACATATCTTTATACAAAATTTCATTGAAATATCGCTGAAAATGCGACCTGTAGCTTGCATACAAATTTACATGGACATACAGACGGCCTTGGTTAAAATGATTCAGATTTTGATTCTTAATTGATCGATAGAATTGAAGGGAAGTGTGGCATTTACAAATATTCGCACAAACTTAATATAATTTTTGCTACATGTGTTGTAATGTATAATGGCTGAAGGTAAGATTTCAGTGGATTTTGTGATTTAAACTTTGAATCGGTTTTCTTTTAAACTTTATCTAAATTTAATTATAATTCATTGTTTTTAATTTTAATGAAAGTACCCTACAGCTTTAATTATATGGTTTAAAATCTTTAACTTATAGTTTGTTACAAAATATATACACTTTATACACGTGCCACGCCCACTTTTTATATAAAGATAGTTAACATTTGACTTAAGAGAAATTTAATTTTTCTATTATTTATGTCCGTCTGTCCATGTAATTTTATATTTAGCTTAAAAGCTGAGATATTCTTAAGAAGGTTTCGAATGAAAGTGTAGCTGATCGGCCACGCATATTAGACAAGAAATGGGCGTAGCCTATTTTTGAAAATCCATTTTAATTTATATTCAAAGAGCAACAAAAACTATTTCAAGTTAAAATTTAACATAAAGTACGACACGTAATTATTTTAAAGCCTTGAAAAGATGAGTATACAAAATTTGCCTTAAACCAAATATTTTTTTTTTTTTTGACCTGTTACAACCGCTTTTACTATCTCTCTCTCTCTCTCTTACACACACACTTTAACTATTTTATCTACAATTTGTAAAAATAATTGAATATTAAAATTCAATTAAAATATCGGAAGTATTAAATACGATGTGTTTTGTATAAATAAATCGAATGAAACAATTATTCAATTAATTGAAGCCAAGATGAATGAAACAGAATACAAAGCACAAAAATACAATAAAATAATGTTTTCATAAAGTAATTAAAATGTGAAAATGAAACGAACAAAAAATCAACTCCAAAAACATAACATAACAATACATATATACATATGTATGTATGTGGTTAGGTTCATTTATAGTGTGTGCAATAAAAAGTGCACCTAGTGCCGTGACGTTGGCACAAATAGACATAAGAGTCAATAAATAAATAAACAATCGGTTTCTCATACGGGAATGTTACAGAATAAAGGCACACATTAACAAAACTTGTACTTGTATGCATGTGTGAGTAATAATGTACATATTAAATACAAAAACATATGATGAATGAGTCATAATGGCAGAAGCTAGTCATTGATGGTAGTGTTCACCCCAAGGAAGCACCAATCGAGACAGCAGCAATATTCCCTCATATATGAAAATGTTCAAGTGAGAATAATAGGATATCAATTATCATAAAAGACAATTACACACACACACACACACACACACACACATGTGCATCTACATAAACATATGTAGGTAGAAAGAAGTCTTTAAGCATTTTAACCAATATTATCATAAATTCATAACATTTACAAGCCACATATTGTATGTACTCGTATGTGTGGGAATATAAATAGACCAACACAATGCATAATTGTACGTAATTCATTTCGATAATATTTCTTGAAGACCATTTTAGAGTTCATTGCATATAATTATAAGTTATTTGTACAAGTAGGCATATACTACAATATTTAATTGGACAATTGCTACTTGAGCTCTTAGACAAGGTTACATAGCCATTACAGTCGTTTAGTATTTGTGAAAACGGAATTGTAGCTAATTTTCCAGGCCATCCTCATAAACAAACAGTGGGCCTGTCATGTACTTGATGACGTCTTCTAATGTTGTATAAATTAAACGACGCCAACATACAAGTAAAATTATCCATCAAATGTAGTTTTTTGGAAATTGTGGGCGTGACATGACCCCTATTTTAATCGATCACATTTTGCCTCAACACTTGATTAAATTTTTTTTGATAAAAAAAAATTTTTTTTTTTGTAAATTGTGGGCGTAATTTTTTTTTTACAACCATGCCCACTTTTTAAAAAAATGTTTTAATATGTAAACAAAATTGAAATTTTCAATTTTAATTAAATTTTATAAATGATAGGTATAATGTGGGCGTGGCATGTAACTACTTTTGACATATTTAACAAAGATAAGAAGAAGAAGAAAATATTTATATTTAAAGTAGAAAGAAGGACTAAGACTTTGATGCTAAACAAGAATATGTCTAAGAATCTCTGTAAGAATCCCTGAAGCCTTTCTTCATTCCTGCATGTTGCCAACGGAATAGCAATCTTTTATAATCATTATGTAATAACAACACACTCCAGTGAAACAACAATGTCGAATATTTATTAACATGAACACATAAAGTTATTGATTTAACTTCCTACACACACACACATATATATATATTCAATTTAAAAGCTTTGACTTTAAAGGGTTATTTAGCACATGCTGTCATGCTGGGGGTGGTTGGTAAATGTAAGCTAGAGGGTGCGTTTCTTTCTTTTATTCTTTACAAAATGTGTAAACCCACGCACAAATAAACACATTTTGGAAACATCATTTCATCTTTATTAAAAATCGTTTAAAAATATGAAAAAAAATATTGCATTCTATACTAAAGAAATAAGAAAAAGAAGAAGAAGAAGAAGAAGAAGAACATACAATAAAGTAAATAAGACAAAAGAAAAAGAGCCGAAGCTGCGGGGAAAGAATGTAAAAGTAACGACAAGGGTGATAAATAGAAACAGAGAGAGAGAGAGAGTGGGAGAGAGGGAAAGTACATACTAAACAACTGAAGTAAAATGTTTGAAATATTTTTGTTAGCAACAGCTGTGACCAAAATGTGACAGCGTTGGATGGAAAGAAAAAAACGACCATTTTTATCGCCTCAAGTGAAGAAAACGGCAACAGCAGCCAAACAATACTCGGGGACGAGAATAGCGCATTTGAACACAAAGTATAACATAAACCAACAACAACAATAACAAAAAAACAAAAAAAATTTTAAAAAAATGAATGAAATGTGTGTATGTGTGTGTGTGTGTGTGTTTATAAAGTGAGTGCCCACTAGTGAACGCTAGTGTGAGTGCTTATAAATATGTTGCGTTCTCATTACCCCCATGGTTTTGATATGACAAAAGGGGGGGAGTGTCAGTAATTTGACTAAAACTCTTCATGTCTGTATTTACACTCAAGCGGAAAGTGAACTCTCAATGGCAGCACCTACACCTCCCACCATCCACATGACTAACCATTTAAATCAATTACTTTAAATATCTTTTTTTTTTTTTGTTTTTTTGTTTTTTTTAAATAATTTTTTTCATTAAACTTGTAAAATTGAAAATTTGTTAACATTTCTGTTTGCTATGACAATGAAAAATAAAAGGATAGAAAAAAAAAAAAAACAAAACAAAAACAACTCAACCGGATGTTACAGACTGAAGCTTAGATAACAACAACAAAAATTACGTACATGCATCACAAGGATATGCTAACCATCCCTATGAGTTTAGTTAAATGTTTAATAAAATTATTCTTTTTTTTTTTTTTTTCTATTGTACACGTATCGAATATCATCAATATGTAGGAAAAAAAAAATGAATGATGAATAAAAATAAATTATTGTCAACTCAGAGAAATCAGTTCAGTGTTGTGAAAATATAAATTTCAAATGACAGGTTGCAAAAAAAAAATATAAAAAAAATAAAAAAAAAATAAAAAAAATAAAAAAAAATTTAAAAAAATTTGGAACAAACAACAGGAAATTAACACGATGACTAGGCATTAAGTTTTTTTTTTTTTTTTTGGAAAAATATTTCTCAAAGCAAATCTTCCAAAAAAAAAAAAAAAAAAAAATAACTCAATTATTGAAGCGATACAACCGAACAGAACAGGAAGTAACATAATGCCACAACGTGACCGGGAATATTTTAAAAAAACAGAAATCTTATCATTTTGCTTACAAATCTTATTAAGGGGTTCACATAGAAAACATATTTCAGGATAAGTTTTTCACTCTACTCACTCTAATGTATGAAGAAAAACTAAAATTTATCTTAAAAACTGTTTCAATTTTTTAAGTTACATGTAGGCGTAGCATTTAGACATCTTTTAAAAAAATATATAAAATATAATCTGCGTTTTGCAGCTATAAAGTGGGCGTGACTTGTACATTATCATTCATATAAATAGAGCTTTTAACGTATATCAGTTACAAGCTTAAAATCTAAGTAAAAAAAAAAAAGATTTTACTAAGCTTTAGTTAAAGTCCGTCAAAGAACCCCGCCCATTTTCTTGGAAAATATAAAAACAATTATTATTTTAGCTTTAATTTTTGTAGTAGGCATGGCAGTACTAAAGCGTCACCGCTTCAAATGCCACATATTTTAAGAAGTAACAGAAAGGTAGAAGCTTTGAAAAGTTTTTCTAAAAGTTGCAAACGAAACAAACAATTTAGTATATCTCTACAACTATTTTACACTTCTCAGCATTATAAACACATCATTACACATCTCATGCCACAAGTCACGTATTTTAGACTTAAAATGGATAAAGAGTTAAGATTGAATTCAAATCAATTGTTTATGACATAATTTATTGTCATCACCAATTGATAACGATTAAAATTATATTTGCAAGTTTATTGTAAAATGTAAAGAAGAGAGGGGGAGAGAGAGAGAGAGTGGGTCATGTCATTGCATATTCTTCTTATTTCTTCTTACTTCTCTATTAAACTGAATAATTGATTAACAAGATGATTGTCTGATAATTGTTTTGTAGTAAAAGAAGATTTATGATTTTTTTCTTTCTTTTTTTTTTTTTTTTTTTTCATAAATAAATAATTTTTTAATTACTTTGGAATTAAGAAAGGAAATTATTTAAATTTTAATAAAAATATTTTTGTACCCTTTACATATGATGGGAGGTATACTAAGTTTGTCATTCGGTTTGCAACGCTTAGAAGGAGGTGTCAGAGACCCTACAGAGTATATATTCTTGATCAGTATGTCTACCACCCATATACAAATTGCACTAAATGCACAAGTTGCCCGAGTTTTATATTTAGCAACAAAACTGTTGAATATAATGAAAATGTTTTAAATCATTTTTTTTTTTTTTTTATGTTTATTCACTTTTGTTATTAACTGTATGTGTAGTATAAGTTGTGTCAACTTTAGGATTAATTTTAATTGAAAAATGGTTTTATAGTTTACGTACAAACACACTCATACAATATCTTTCACACATCTGTCATAAACGTTTTCCAACCACGCACAGGTTACAAAAACATTCTATCATCATATATTTCTTGTTCTATATATATGATATATTGCTATTGTTATTGTTGTTGTTGTTATATATAATATAATATACATAGAAAAGTGTGATGCTGTCAAAATATGAAAAATCCTATTTCGTTTTAGATTATTCCCCGAGACAAAAAAAAAAAAAGGGAACAAAGCAGTGTTTGGTATAGTTTTTCAAACATTTCAACGATAATTTGTAGCCAGGAGGGTTAGTAGCAAAACCTGGACATTACAAAAGTCAAATTTATGATTGACGCAAAGGAAGGAACAGCACAGCATTCGTGTTGTTGTTGTTGTTAAGGTATAAAATCATTTTTATTTTCAATCATTCTTAATACATGACGGATCTCGGAGCAAAAAAAATGCTTCAAAATCATTTTTTTCCCATACATCCACTTGACTTTTATTCGTTTGGAAATAAATGAGAAAATATCGTTTACACAAATAATGTTACAAATTAAATTAATTTAAGGAGAATTTTTCTTTTTTCAAATCAATTTTGAGCCTTTGTATTGTATCGACCCCCCCTCCATGGTACTGACTTTATTATTTCTTTTTCATTAATATCAAAATTGCTATCTTTATGGAATTCAAAGCAATTGCTATCAGATTAGTAGTTGAAGTAATTTCGGAATAGAATTGTAGTCCAATGAAAATGTCTGAAGTATTTTCGGAATAGATTCGCAATCTCTGCAATCAGGCAGGTACCTACCATATGTTCAGAATAGATTCGGAATAAACATGGTGTGAAATTTTAATCAAATATAAAAAATTTTCCCAACATATTCACGATAATTGTCATCAGGCAGACATTAGCATAAAATTCGAAGTACATTCGAAATTAAAATCGAAACAAAAATATATTTTTACTTTTTATTTTTTGTTATTAGTATTAAACATCGTAAACTTGCATTATTATGGCGACGCTTTAGTTTTAATTTTTTTTTTTTTTTTTTTTATATAACATTTTTTGTAACCTTCACCTTAGAGTGATGAGGGTATACTAAGTTGATTGTTGCGTTTGCAATATCTACAAGGAGACGTTAGGAATCTTACAAAGTATAATATTTTTAATCAGCATCAAAATATGACTCGATTTAAACATGTCTGTCCGCAAAACTGTTGTTGGAACTCTCACAGTTGTAAGTTTTCATCTATATAGAGATGAAATTTTGTACAAATACAAGATAATAATAGAATATATGAATAAAATCCATAAAGTGCCACGCCCACAATCAATAAAAACCTTTTAGAGACACGCCCACAATTTGCAGAAAACTTTTTTTATGCAAAATCTGACATGTAAGTTGACGTCTAATATATAAATTATAGAGGGAGTAATCAGATACATGCCACGCCCACTTTTTGTTAACAAATTTGAAGAACGTTTATTTAAAAATTCAGTGTTTTTAATTGTTTTGAAATAAATCATTTGAACAGAAATCCATAATTAATATTTTACAACAATAAAACCGTTATACTGTTATAAGCAAAAAAAAATAATAAACAAATTTCTATTAAACAATAATGTAAAAATCTGACATAACATTTAATGAACACTAAAAGCTGTGTGTGTGTATGTGTGTGTGTGTTTTGGGATACTAGGAAACTAATGAAGTGAAGGAAGCCGTTGTTAGAAGTTCTAACTAACTAAGTAACCCTTGCTGCATATAATTTATCTTTTATTGCAACGATTTCACATTGTTTCGCATAATTGTCTAATAAATTATCGCAATTCATTTACTTTCCAATGAAATTTTCCAAAGCAATAGCTAGCTAGCTGCCGCTGCTGCTAATGCTGCTACTTTTGGTGGTAGCTGTAGTAAGAGCAGCAGAGACAGCAATCGTATTAAGTGGTGCCTGGTAGAGAGGCATTGGTATGTTCGTTCATACACCATCATGGTAACGCTCCTCTTTATGTGTGTTTGTGTGTTTTGATAAGTGCATGGCATAGTGGCCAAAACCAGAGTTAAAAGAAAATATTAGCAACGGATGCTCTACTGAGTAGATGGCTGAATAACAACTCGTACACATTCTGTGGGGGGCGGAATGCTATGCAGTGGGACAGAGATAGAGTGCCCATAAACACACAAAGAGAAATGAAAAGATTTTATGCGAGTATTTTATAATATGGACGGAAAAACAAAAAAAAAAAAAACGAAAAAGATTTTTCAATTTGATTCAATTCATAAGCAAATTGGGATTTGCCAACACATCCATATGCACCAGCATCACCCATGTATCCCGCATATACCACTTGTGTACACTTGCACCTAACACATCCCCTACAACATGTATGCGTGTTAGTCATTGTTAAAGTTTATTTAATTTTTAGCACACAAACAATTTATGAAAATTTTCTTTCTTTTTGTTGAAAGGAGGAGGGAAGTGGAGGGTCAAATTCTTTCATTCCACTGTACAGAGAGTAAGATTTTTTAAGAGTTCAAATGATTTGGAAAAATTGTTGTCTTAATAAATAATTTTTTTTTTTTTTTTGAAATATTTTTATATTATTGGATTGTATGGAACAAATTAAATTTTAAAGTTGCTGTGCATGTTCAAACTCATCCTTACTCACTTTACATTTCCCCTACGTACACTCACTCTTCTTCAACTACACGTACAGCCGCCACTCTTTACATATATTGTACAAACAACAAACATTTAATGTCAATTTCCGCCTGAGCTGATAAACAGGAGCCTTTGATGTTATAATTGCTCTTGAAATATAATATCATGCCAGTATACGCATAACGTGGCCCCCCCGCCAAACTATCTCTGGATCCGCTCTACTGTACTTCTCATACAGTTTCCCAAAGTGTTTTACGAATATTTGCTTATTTTCGAACCGTTTTGTATACATTTCATGCATTCGTTTTATTTTACATTTTATGCACTGGTTTGGCCCCTGCTTCTCATAATATTCGACTTTTCTGCTTAATGGTAATATTTTAGGTTCATGTAAAACTTTTCTACATTTCTGTTGTTGTAAATATTTATCGATCATTGCTTAATTCAGCCCTGCTATGTTAAGTACTTCATGGTCTTTGAGTATCCATTAGCCAGCTGTAGTACACCATCTACACTTTATTATTTTATTAACAGTATCCGTAAACTATGCAGTATGTAGTGTAACATCGACCATAATAATTACTTGCAATATTTAATTATCGCTTGGTATGATTTTCTTTTACAATTTTCATAATACAGTTCGTTTCATAATTATAGCGACGTAAAATATAATTAGGCGGAGTAGGTGTTTAAGAGGAAAAGAGTAAAAAAAAAAACTAATTTTGATTTGAGTTAAATCTGAAACATTCACCGCATGTACATACATACAGTGGGCGTGGCATTACACCCTCTAATAGTATAAAGTTTTTCAACAAGGACATAACATAAGACTCAACGCTTGAAATGATCAAGAGGCTTCAGTTCAGAGAGTTAGAGTAAGGATGTAAGTAAAGATCTTTAAACAAATTCGCTCAATTCCTGTAAACGCCCTAGAATCGATTGATTCAGCTCATTTTGAACTGAACCACTTACGACTGCTATATTTTCGGTATTTCTAGAAGTGCATTGTCTTACTGGCATAGGAACGTTTCAATAGTGAATGTTGTCACTTGAATTTGGCCGCCATAGCACGCACAGTCTAAATGTTGGAATGATTATTACTACCGATAAGTGGAAGAAATGCTCTTAAAGTTTTAATCACCAACTCAGAATTTCGATAGTAATTTTTTCTTCACCATAATATAAATGTTAATCTTGACTGACGTTATGATGTTGAAAGATCATGAAAAACATTTAAGAATGCGTTGTTAATAAAATGCAAAATTGTTATGTCCCTATTGGAAAAATCCCTTATATCCGTTTTATGAACTTGCAAGTCCAAGTTTTTTGTTATTGTGTTATTGTATTGTGAGCTTAATGTGTTATCCGAGCATGTCCATTTTCGGAATATCGATATATAAGGTAATTTTAGATAAAATTTATCACCGTGAAAAGGTCAACAGCAGAGAGTAACAAGGACACACGGACATACGTTAAGTGTAAAGTATAAAAATTCCATAAAGCAATGACGAAAGTATTCGTATTTCATTTAAAATATTAATATGAAGTCTTGTCTGTAAAATGTATTAAGTTTTTTTTCTAATCTTCTTCTTTCTTTCATACTTAATTCACGTTTTTTATTAATTCGGAATATTTTTTTCACAGGTTTTATAAAGTTGGTGAATGTTGTTGTATTTTTTCACATTCTAAAGAACTATTTAGGGATTAATAAATTTTTCCAATTAGTTTTTTTTTTTTTTATCATTATTTAATATTTTTATATTCTGCACTATTTGTGGCATATTAAGTTTGTTAAGAATGTTTGTAACATTTAAACGGAAAATATCACACTCAGCTAAAAATTATACCGATCGATACAGAATCAATATGTGAAACGATATGGTTTCTATCTTGGCTCAGAAAGGAACCCTATTGAAAATGCACCAAATCGGATCATTTTTACAACCTCTCCTTATATACGGACCTATTTTAATGGAAGTCTTTATACAGCAAAAAATCGCAATTCTTAATATTTTTCAATAAAATTTGGTAAAGAATAGTTAATTGGCTTAATATTTGGCTGTAGCAAATTTGAAACCGATCGGACTGGTTTTAGAACCCCTTACCATATATAACAATATTTCACAAAGACACTTAACTCGCGTTTACTGACACAACTAAACTTAATTTAAGGAGTTAAATGGTCAGACTTTACCAACTATAACAATTTTACTTGTTTGTTAATAGTTTCTATGAATTAGTTTTACATGCTTTTTATTATTAAAGCGCAGCAGCTTGGGGGACTGACTGACTGAATGACTGAATGACTCTGCTTTTTCTTCATTTAAATTTTTTTGTTTTTTTTTTTAGCATTATCCATATGCAACGTTCATGCACTTCATTCACTACTCACTCAATTTTTTAGCTCAAGTAACTGTTTTAAGTACTTAAGTGTTCTTATTGTTAGAAAGCTAAGTGGACGAATTAACTTAATTGAATTCATTTTGCACCCTTTTAAACGTTTTCAGCAACAAAAGTTTGTATTGCTTCCGCATCCTTGTTATCAAGTATTATTAACAATTATGTATATTTTATATTTTATATATATGTATATAATCCAAGTATATAGGAAGGATATGCAGAAAAGAATGTTATTTTTTGAATCTGAATTAAGCTTCAGAATTAGTTTGTCTAGAAGATGGAAAAAGCAGAGAGAAGAGAGAATAGTATAGAATAGAATGGCAACACAGACAAGTCGGACAGACAGAAAGACAAAATAAGCAGAACAGGGCAGTCAAACAACTAACTTAGTGGGAGTCTCTGATGTCTCCGTCATATGTTCCGCATTTTGCAAATCATGTTAAGCTGCCTCAACATAGAAGTGTTTTCAATTTTTTCACAATTATCTTCATTTTTGTTGTTTTACGGATAATCCCATTAGTCCTTAAAAATGGAGGGAAAAAAAAAACAGAACAACACCACTGTCCCTGTTGTATACACATATCTTTCGTATATTTGTTAAGCTTGTTACAAAAACTGTTTGTTCAAGTAATTAAATCTTGTTGAAAATGTTTTTTGTCTTGTTCTTCTTCTTCTTCTTGTTATTTTTTCTTCTTCTTACACCTCTCTACATAGTAGCTTCATTAGCTCATTTCATTTCAACTTTGAACATTTCACTTGGTAGCTGAGGCGAAAAATCACTAAATTTTGTATTCACAAAGTTGAAAAGTAATTTTCTACTGAAGGAGAGCAGAGAAAAAAAAAAAGAAAAGAAAAGAAAAGAAAAGATATGAAGAAAAACTAAAACTCACCGTGTTCTTTTATATAATTAGTAAATTGTTTAGGATAACACATAAACACACATACATACAATATTGCAACGCTAAGAAAGATGTTGATTAGCAGAAAAGTTTAGGTGATAAATTTTTTAATCTTGCATTAACAGGCAAGTTTTTGAAATGCAAACGTTTTAAAAATTATGATTTTTTTTTTACTTTTTTTATAATAATATTAAGCCTTAATTTAGTTAACAGCTTAGAGTAGCGGTACTTTAATAATGCCGCTAATAGATTATAGGCTTAATAAGTACAGTTTACTTCTTAAGCTTATATGATGAAGACAAACACTGCATTCAGAAGGAGGTGGATAAAGTCAACAGTAAAATCTGAAGCGATCTAAGCATAAGTGTTTCTGGTGCCTGAACAAAGATTCCTGTTTAAATTGGGCGTGGCTTCTCGATAACAGTACACAAAAACCTTCTTCATCCTACGAAAGGATGTCATTAGATAACTGCCACTCCCACATTTTATACACAGATATGAAAAGTATTTAAAATTCGTTTTAAGTCAAATTTATTTTCTGTGTCCATAATTTTTTTCACATTAAGTTATAGACGAAGTTTAAGCTCTTTTTTCTGTGCCAGTACAAAACCACCTCGTTTTCGTTTTCGATGATGTTTAATTATCGTTATTGTTCGATAAAGACTAATTAATAAACTTTTCCAAAAAAAAAAAAAGTCAAAAAAAAAGTCAAAAAAAAAGTCAATTTTTTTTTTTTTATAAAACCATCAAAGCTACTCAATTAAACTAAGAGCCGCTCTCTGGTACTGTTTTAGCCATTTCCTTATAATCCGTTGTGCGTTCATATCCTATATACGAACATACACATCATCGTGTATATGTTTTCTTAAGTCAATGTATGCGAACATCATCTATTGCATACAATCACAGCAACAACAATAATAACAACACAAATTGTCTGTCCATCATTGATGGTGATAGTAGTGGTGACGGTTATTGCGATTCTGATGCTGATGCTGATGATGATGATGGTGATGATAATAACTACAGAGAGATGAAAAGCAATTCATTGCCCAGCATTAACCAGCTTGAACAAGATGTATAAACTTATAGACATGTGAATGATATATGAAAAGTACACTCAAACACACACACACACATACGCATATGCACGCAACTGCTCGGTTGCACCTAATGTGTGTGTTTCCGCAATGTTGTTATCAATGCTGTTGCGTACGGCTACTGCTACTGCTACTGTTCCTGGTAGGGATGATGACAACGATGCGAAATGTATTTAGCATATGTTGACGCATGTTTGTTTGTTTGTTTGTTTGTTTGTTTATATTGCTTGTCCAACCAGCCATGTTAGTACCTTAACTTTGCTTTGCTTTTTGCCATTGTTTACGGTGATATGGCTCAATGAGGAAAATGAATGTATTAGCAATTAAAATTAGAAGCCATCCATCTCATGTCATACAAGTCAACTTTTGAATGGAAACGACGAACACTGTGGCATAATATGAAATTCGGTACCTAATCAAGCTTGTAAAAGGACAACATTACACATTAGACACATTATTATTATTGATGAGCATCAGCATCTGTTATGAGACAAATCTTGGTATAATTGTGAGAGAGTTGAGGGAGAGGAAGAGGAAAATAAGAAAAGAAAAAACTTAACTTTACATTCGATTTGGATGATTATTGAAGAACTCTATTAATTGTGTATAAAAGCCAGAAAACATATTTTAAGACCGCGTTTGTCTTTTTTTCTTCCACCCCATAGCAGGGAAGATGCTTTACAACCAAAACCATTCAATGATATACGCTTGCTGGTGCATATGTGCATATGTGTGTGTGTGTGTGTGTGTGTGTGTGTGTGTGTGTGTGTGTATTTTATGGTAGCACTCAAAAGATATTCCAGCATGATTATACAGCCAGATTTATGTGTTTTTTATAAATGCAGCAGCAGTACGAGTAGCAGCATATGTTGTATGTATCAGCGCAAAACTCTCATTTGTTGTGACTTATGGTTATGTGTGTATGAGTGTGTATGCTTAAACCAACATATAATAATAAATATTTTACACATCTGGCAATATGACTTTAGCGTTTGTATACTTTTTGTCATACTTTGTGGATGTTCTTTTTTTTTTTTTAGGTTTTAAGACTTTTCGTTTGGATTTCAGCGAACTTATCCTTTTTTTTCTCATACCCACCAATTGGCAAGAACGGTATACTAAGTTTTTTGTGCCGTTAAAGAAACACCCAGAAGAAGGCAGATGGAGAGCATTAACATGTTAATCAATTTGATCATATTTCAAGTCCTTACAACCTCATATTATTGCTCGCCCTTGCGTCGTAAAGTTTAAGATATTGAGCTGAAATTTTTTGTACAAATCCTTCTAGTTCGGTTTGGTCCACGTACAATACACAAAAGTTAGATGGACTGCCCCAAAGGTTAAGCTATGAAGTTGATGGGCAGTAATTGTTGTTGTTTTAAAAATGGTCATAGGACGCCTATTCGTCTTGCAAATTGATACGTAATATATACATAATCGGCCACGCCCACTTTTTTTATAGATAGTGGAGAGTATTTAAGGTTTGAACGAAACCAAATTTAATATTTTTTTTTTGGTTTTTTTTTTTTTTTTCTTTTCATACAAGTTTCCTGTGGTTTTGCTTTTTTTGTTGTTTTTGCCATTATGGTTATAAAAATATTTTTGTACAATATTTCCGTTAATAAAGTCTTAACAATATTGATTTATATTCAACATACATATGTCGTGTGTGTGTGTGTGTGTGTGTGTTTGTAAGTGACTAAAAGGGTTTCATAATGTTTACTTAACAATAAAAATATATCATGCTGAGATTTATGATTATTAAAAAAAGGTCACTAGAGATCAAATGGCTTTAAATTGTAAAGGTCTGGTTATAAGCAGAGCAAACGTGCCAATAATTAACGTTTATAAAAATATGAAAAATATGAAAATTAAAAAAAAAAAACTGGAATATTTGTTTTTGCTTATTATTGCATATATTTTTTTTCATATATTTTACACATGTTAAGCATATGTTGTGTATTTGCTTTAATTGGAAATTTTTTATAAGAAATGCTTCTTTTTTTATATAAAATTTATTTATATGGGTTTTATGCATATTTTTAGCATATTTTGCTTAAAGTGCTTGATTATTTTTGGAATACTTTCTATAAATATTCAACAAATTAATTGATTTTTCATGTTTCAGCATATTTTGCTTATACGAGTCTTTTTCGAAATATGTTGAAATGCTTTTAATGCTTATATAATGCATATTATGCATTTTTTATACCAATCTTTTATAATTCAAGTGTGCTTGTTAAATATGTCATTCATATTTTGCATATTTTTTATATACTTATTTTGCATATTTTTAACAAAATGAGCATTTTTTTTTACATATATTAAGCATATTTCACTTGATTCATGTGTAGAATAAACAAGTAAAAATTACTTGCTATAAATAAAGTTTGCAACAGCAAAATATGCCTAATAAATATGCAAAATATGTTTTGCATATTTTTAACATATTTTACTTTTTAACTTATTTTTTTCGAATTTGCATATTTCACGCCTATTTTTCATATTTTTTGATTTTTCTTTTTTCAATTTTGTTACCATTGTTTGCATATTTTGAGTTATATTTTATTTTTGTACATTTTTCTTTTATTTTCCTATATAAACGCAAATAAAGCATATTTTTTCAGAATATGACATATTCTGCATATTTTATATTTCCTAGCAGCAGAGACAAGTTTTGCTAATGTTTGGATCAACTGATGTACGTTGCTTCACTCAATACTCATACTACTCAACCACTATAATAAAAATCACTTGTGTTCAAATTTTAAATTTATTACAAGATTTTAAACGTATATTATGTTCGTGCATGTGTTATCCATTTATGTATGTTTTAAGCATACGTACAACTAATTATAATTACACGCCAATTTCTTATGATAATTTCACATTAGTATGTAATATTTCTCTCTCTCTCTCTCTGTCTCTGGAAAATTTGCAATTCAAAAAAACATCATCTGGTTGAGAAAATTCTCTTAATTTGTTACTAGAGCTGTAACACACACACACACACACACACACACACACACATGCATATATATACATATGTAAGGCAAAGACGAAGGTACAGAAGGAAAATTTATTTATATGAAAATCTACTGAATTAAGCTCTACTTTCTAACAGCTCTTCACTCCGCTTTATTCAGCCCCGCCTACACACACACGCTACATATTACACACACTCCACGCTTGCATGGCTAGGTGCAAAATTGTTGCTATGAAAAATGTATATTAAAGTAAATCTTGTGCTTGTGCATATGAATTATTTGTTGTCTCTTGAGAGCTTTACCAAGCAATAACTACAACAACAACAAACAAATTAAAAAAAAAAAAACAAAAATACAAAAACGACCGTTGTGCATATGGTGCTTATGCTTGCACTTGTGTGCATCTATGTAAATGTGTGAGTGTTTTTTTTTTCTCATTTCATTTTACCAAGATTTGCGTTATTTTATCACGTGTTAGAGAGGATAGAAGGAGGAAGAGGAAAACAGCCAAATGAACACATTAGCATAAAGAGAATGTTGGATTATTTCATTCGTTTCATTTTTTGATATTTTTGGCTTTTTTTTCTCCTTTTTTTTTTTTGGCGCTTTTTATTTATACAGAACATATGCATATGTGTGTGCATAAGTTTTTCCTTTTCTTTTTTTTTTTTTCCATTTGAGTTGGCTAGCTGGTGTTGTTTTAGTAGATGTTGCGGCGTTCGTTTCATTTCTCAAAGGTCTTTCCAATGGCTGCTCAGTTCAAAATAAATGTACTTTGTAACGTTTTAAGCGCAACTTTGATTGTATACCTATGCACGCACATATCTGTATATATGCTAACTGATGCACAAGTACTGTACAAGTATCAGGAGGCTTTTAGGGAAAAAAAATAATTTTTTTTTTTTTTTGGTTTTTTCCGCCTGTAAACAGATTTATGTGGATTTTAGTAGCCTGCAACATATCAAGTCCCCAGATAGGAACATGTAAGAAACACATGTACTCAGATTATAATAATTAATTACATGCCAAACATCGTTTTTCATATCTCATACATTTACTTACTAAACTGGGAAGAAGTTGAGGACAATTGATGGAAAATGACTTTGAGTTGAAAATGTGATTTTTGCTTTTGTTCTTGTACAAGATTTCTTTGGGCACCTTTGTATACATAAGGTAAAGGAGGTATACTAAGCTTGCTCAAGTACCTGTCACGCTCACTCTTTGAATGTAGATCAGGAGGGTTTAAGATTTGAGTTTAAATCTAATTTAGTTTCTTTACTTGTTCATACTTTCCTCACAAGAGGGAGGAGCTACACTAATTTTATTATTAACAATTGGAACGAGGCTTCAAATGTTGTATAAAGTGTTTATATATGTACTTGACTAAAATCACAATTAGAATCACTTTAGTTAGTTAGTCCGTGTGTCCGTCTGCTGCTGCTGTCACACTGACTTTTGTAAATTTTGACATATGTTGAGGTGGAAATTTTTTTATACAAAACATTTCTAGTTTTTGTACATTAGGCGAAGAGCTCAATTGCCACGCCCACAATAAATAAAAATATATTTGTTACACACACACAAAATCAGCTATAACAAGTAAGAAAACTAAACTGTTTTTTCCCTTATTGTTAATACAGCCACCACACCAAGGGGCTGTATATCACTTTGTCAATAAGTCTTAAGAGAAGGCGTGATGTATTGCACAAAATATTATGTGTGTCAGTCTGTCCATACAAAACCAACTGTTAAACTGTTGAAGATTATGTAAAACGTAAATTACGTTCAAACACGTTCGTAACATTTTACAAATGTTAGATAAATTTCATTCAATACAATAATAAAAGAGGAGGCAAAATGTTTACATAAACCCCTAATACATAATCAACGATATTACACCAATATATCGCATTAAAGCCTGGACGTACGAGAATAATCAAGACCAGAGTTTAACAGAAAAATTTCTCTTCATTTTCCAGGCCAGGCATGTGTGTAATAACAAAAATATATAAAAATTACTTTGAAACTTTCCAGTAAGCCTAAAAGCTTTCACGTTCAATAGCTTTTAATTAAAAACACATTTTTACGATATATCCACATTTACGATATATACCTTTTTTACTTATTTATACATTAAGACTTTTTTACACCAACTTGCAAGTAACAACTATTCAAACACAGCTTTTTGAAGCACTTTAGAGCCTTAAGCTTTTACGATATGTTTGGTACAAAAACGAGATTAGTAATAATGCTTATGCTACCAAATAACTTTCATTCCATTCACTATATCAACCAACTACAACTTCAACTAGAACAGATTCATTAAGCTTTTAACACAATTTCCCCAGTTTACAATATTAGGGCAACACATACGATCCAAAATGAATAAGTTCCATAATAATAATAAGAAAACTTTTTTCTCTATAATAATATTCTAGAAAAATTCAACCATTTTTATAGAATAATTTCTAGAAAAATTCAACCATTTTTATAGAATAATTTCTATAAAAATTATAAAGAATCAATAAAGCTTTCAATGCCTACACGTTCTAATATCGTACCTGATTTCCAAAGTGATAATAAAGTTTATCAGGAATCATAAAACTTTATCTTTCTTATACAATATTTAAGAAGAAAATCATTTCAGATAATTTTCAAAGTGTTATAAAAGCTTTCTTTGGTACTAAAGAGATATGAATTCAGCCAAGACGCTTTCTTTATATTCACCATTAAGGTGAAGTATAAACCATTACTGCGAAAACGTACACAATTGAAGTATTTTTTCCCCACTACCCCACAAAGTTACTGGTTTAATCCGCTTTGCATTACAAGCATGAGTGTGAGACATATTAAGTTTTGTAACTTCTAAATGGTAAATGCCACACCCACCTTCAATGATAACCAATCGATTCAGAATCAAAGCAATATCCGTCTGTCCGTCTCACCATGTAATTTTTGTGCTAAGCTACTGGTCACATTTTTTGAAGTATTTCAATGAAATTTGATACAAGACCATGTTTTGGCTTAGAAAGGAAACATCTTAAATATGGACCCGATGGGACCATTTTTAGAAACCCTTTCCCCACATAATTAGATTTCAGCAAATGACTTATACAGCAATACTTTACGTTTACTGGCACAACTAAACTAATTGTAGCATAATTTAAAAAGTTAAGTGGTGTAGGGTATTAAATAGTCGGACTTAACCGACTATAACATAATTAATTTAATATGGGTATCAAATAAAAGGGCTTGATGAGTAGAATACAATAATCTAAATATAATGATACCAAAATGAAAATGGCGACCGCTCTAATATGGCGTATTTATAATTTCTTCAAAACCTTTCTAATATGGGTGTCTAACGAAAGGGCTTGATGAGTAGAATGTCATAAGCTAAGTGAAATTTCAGTAAATTTAATGTGACAGCCGACCGATTATGTCAATTTTTTTATTCTTCAGAGTTTAATCGCTATGGGGGTCAAATGAGAAGCCTTTACCAATGACGATACCATGTGCTAGATGGCATATACGTATGTATGTAATATGCAACATAACAACAAAGGCATACTTCTGTGTCTATTATTTTTAAAATATTAATAAAAAAAAAAATTATTTCGTTTTTTTTACACAAGCATTCATTTAATACATGAATGGATGGAATTTATCCTTCTTTTGAAACTGTTTCTATATACGTTTTATCCTTCCACTTACGTATGAAGTTATCTAAACAAAATCCAGCTAATTGAACCTTTTATAACAGCGATAAAACCGAAAGCCTCTTGTGCCTACACAAACGAATATTCTTTTTATGCGTTTTTCTTTTTCGCATCTTTTACAGTCAACTTAATCCCTGGTTTTGCCAACGGTGTGTCCCTTATGAATGGCGTTTTCAAGGTTTCCATGAAACAAAGCAAAACAAAACAAACAAAACCAAACATTTAACCGTTTTTTAAATCGTTAAATCTGTTTACATAAGTGTATAAACCGCTTTTCTAAATATAGAGGAGACGTTACATGAATGCGTGTTAGGGAACAATAACAACAATAGGGGGAAATTTATTGTTAGGCGATATAAATATTAAGAAAGTGAAGGGTGGATGATTGGCATTTTCTCAAAAGTTTTTAAAGCCATCACTTTAATTAAATCAAATAATTAAATTTTAATTCATATTAATTGCTGAACAAAAGTGATTAAAGAGGCATATAAAAATGAGCTAGTTCGGATAATAGACACGCCCACATTTTACATAAAAACCGCACAATTCAACTCAATCAATTGATACGGTATGCAAAAACCATAGAGAGCGTAAACAGGTGCACGCCAACACAGCCAACACTGTTTATATACCGAGAAGGAGGGTATTTAAGATTTGGCCCAAGCAAAATTTACTTTCTTTACTTGTTTTAAACTTTTATCTATAATTGCTCTTTCAATCAACAACAACAACTAATAACAACAACACCAAAACTACCATTAAATGCTTTTCAAACTAAAATGATTTCTTAATCATATTAATACTTCATCAAATTGATCAAGTTAACATAAACGTAATTTCTCTAATTAATAGAGAAATGATATGTATAACACGTACAGTGGTGGTCACCTGAATAAGTCATACCTGCTTCAGTACAATTTTTTTTTTTCACATTTGAGTTTAGAAACAATTTAATGATGATGCAGTTTGATGATGGGACACTCATTGTGTATAATAGCAATAGTTTAGCAAATTGCATCATTAAGTAATTTCTACATAAACATAACGGATGAGAAATTTTAGGCAAAAAATCCTACTCAAAAAATTATTCCCTATTTAAGTGACCACCACTGTAGAAATTGTAAACATGCCCATACATACACAAATTAACAAATACATGCCAAACGCAATAATTCTTGTATATTATCTATTGCCTCGTGGGCATCTTATCAGCATTTCCACTACAATTATTCTCATTATATTAATGCTTTATAATCCTCCTTCCTGAAACTGTTAAGAGACAGGGGAAATATATGCGAAATCCATTTCTAATACTTAGTTGACAAGTCAAACACAAGCATTTATTATGAATATATTGTACAAAACTATACGTAAAGGACAGACAGACAAACAGACACAGGCACAAGTTTATGAAACCTTTGAGTATTTATATACTTAAGAGTTCTTAAGGTAAAAAAGAAAGTTAAACCAAGGTTTTGGTATCTAAGCAAATACCTATTATATGACATTTCTTAAAATATGATTTTGGAAGTAATTAATCGCTTTTCATTTATATAAAAAGGACTAAGAATTAGGATTTTTCATCATTGAAGGAATTCTTTTACTATAGAACACTATATGGAACAGAGTACACAGACAAGAAACACAAGGACGGGTAGACGAATATGTTTAAATTGATTCAAATTTTCGATCTAATCCGTATAATGGATGGTGGGTGTTGCATTCGCATTTGTGACATATCATTTTACAACTTGGTAAAATGCTGTGTAGATGTGAAGGATATTTAAGATTTGCCCTAAACCAAATTTAAGTTTTTTTTGGTGATGTTTTGTCTTATATTTTAATTTTTTTTATATTTTGTTATGTTTCGTATGGCAAATACATTTTGTATAACAGTTAAAAATTATAACAGTTATGTTTTATATGCGAAATGTATTTTGTATAACAGTTAACTTTTTTTAGAACAGTTAGGTTTTATAATAGTTATATATTTTGTATGACAGTTATGTTTTGTATAACAGTTTCATTGTTCACTTCAAAAAAACTCCTATATTTTTTATAACAGTTAAATAGAAAAATGTATATATATAAGAGCTAAAAGATTACTTTATTTGTTCAAACCATAACCATTTATTTAACGAGGTATTCTTCTCCATATAAAATAAACAATAATATGCGTAACAGTTTATTGTAAGAAGACGAAGAACATTAAGAGAAGATTAATAAAACAAAGGACAGCATAGTTATAGAAAGAGTTAAACTAGAATATCAAGAAATATGTGGTTTTATTGGGTTATTGAGATTGCCCTGAACCGAGAACTTAGATCACATATATACAACTTGGTGATGCAGCTTAGGCTTGTCACTCCAAGCACTTCATCTGATGATTCCCAATAATTAAAAAACTTGTACCAGCGCTCAGCGTGGAGCTAATATAAACGTGTAAGCATATAATTTAAACATCAATTAAATGGATCGTAAAGCGATTAATTATTAAATTTTGCCCCCTTAGCTTAAAACCAACTAGCGCGCCCAGTCCCCTCTCACACATCCATTCAAGCAAACATACACTGTTTAGAGCTTTCTAAAATCAACAGCCAATGGCGTGCGTTATTGTCTAAATGCATAAAAACAGAGTGTGGCAACAACAATATGAAAGATCAAACAAAGAGCGAGAAAGCCGTAATAGCTGTAATAAAGCGTGTTGTTGCACAAGTAGCGTGAGTATGCAAAACCAAGTACAGCTAATAACAAAATGGTGGGATTTGAACGGGAACAATTCATTCACACTATTATACATTATATAAAATTAAACGAAAGAGAGAGAGAGAGAGAGTAGTATGCTTTTTAAACCTTTGAACATATCTGAGTATGCAGATGAATTTACAATATTTCGATCAAAGCACTAAAGAATTAAATTAAAAATGAAATCTACAACAACAAAAGATTTCAACACAAAAATTATACTTGTACACACACCTGTACGATATATTGGCTGCATTGAATATTTTGTATTTTGGTCAGATTGAAAGATATTTGCACTTAAACAACACTCAAACATACTTGCACAAGCACAAACACAAATTGTTAGTAAAATAATTGTTCTTAGATATTGACCAACAACAGTAGAGAGAGAGAGAGAGAGAGAAACAGAAACGTAAACTGGAAAACAAATATGTATGAATAAATTTCTTATGAAAAAAAGCAAACAAACAAAAACAAAAATTATACAAAACTTAAACGTATGTGCAGCCGTATACAAAGCATTCATTTGTGTATCACACATGCACAAAACTCCAACACAAAATGGACAAATAGAGATCATTTAAGATTATAGCCGATGATTGCTACAAATCCTACTTGTACTTACTCGGGCTAAGATTTAAGCAATGATAACAAGCCCAGCAAATATAAATAATATGCATACACACACACACACACACACAGGCCAACTGCAGGCATTTAGTTGTGTACAATCAGTTTTGCTAATCCTTATATATAAATTTCTGCTTTTTTGGCCCGAGCATCATAAGTTAAATAATATTTTGTGAAAAGTTGATTGTCCTCGTGTGACACTCATCATTAATATCCTCTAATGTGAGAGAGATACTGCTCTTGAAATGTTCACTTTATATTCAAAATCACAATCAAATCAGAGACTTTGTATAAATGATTGAAAAGCAAGAATAACGATTAAAATAATTAGCAAAAATTTTCAAATTTGTCACGCCCATTTCCGGTACAGCCATCTACTAGAGAGACCAGGTTAACCATGTCCATTTTTTAATGGACAGACTTTATCATTATACTATATTTTGTAATCATTTCCGTGTGTCTTTATATGTATAAAAAACATGTTTTGTCCGTACGTCTGTCAATGGAAAAATGAGGTTAGCAGCAAAATACATGGTACACATAGTATTAAGGTCAAAGGTCATTTATTGATTTGATCAAAAACACGCCCATATTTATATATATTTCAATTACAACAACAAATTACGCTCCCATATATATATGGGCATAATCAATATTATAAATGTGTGTACCAGAAATGGGAGTGGCAAATTGAAAGAGACACCACATCTAGAGAAAGTCCATTAAATTTACCCATTTTTTCTTTTAATCCTTATTCTTGATGAATAAATCATTTATTCTAAAAAAAAACTGGCTTTTCTGTTTAATAAACATTAACAAACAAAGATGCTCTTTATGCATGATTTTTATTTTTAAACGGTTTGGGTATCCAGTCTCTGCATAAAATATGTCATAAATTTCTATTTCTATCTCTTTCTCTTTTTGTTTATAAGCATTGTAATCATATGTCTTTTTGGATAAAATCTACAAGATATTAATATATAAAGGATATCACTCACACTTGCTCTCCTTCTCTATCCCTATCTCTGTCTCGGTGGTATAAAGAACTAACGTGTTTATATGCGTTTGCTGTGAGTGTTCCTCTTATACTGATTATGGCTGCTTTGAAAATGATTATAGGATTTTCCGCAAAAGAGAAAATCTAGGACAGCCACACCAACACAATGACACATACCATCCTCATCGTCATCGTCATCATCATTACAACCAGTACATACACGTAAATATTTATAATAATAATAAATAAATAATAAAGGACAACACATACGCTTAGGTTAGGAATCCAGCTATAGCATGAAATTTCTGCTCACTATAACAACACATTCAACCTGGTGAACCTGATGGTAGTATATGATGTATGTATAGAGTATGACCCTGTATGTGTTTGTGTTCTTTTCATAAGGATGACAAAATCATGGTCATACAACTTACAAAAATATGCACAAAACTTATAAAGTATAAATGAAAATATGATTTCGTACCAAAATTTTTTTTAGAAAATATGCAAATAAGCAAATAAACAAATAAATCAAATATATAAAATATTTGAAAAAAAACAAATCAAAAAAGGTATGAAAATAAATCTAAAATATGCAAAATTATGTACAAATATGAAAATATGCCAAAAATATGCAAATATTTAAAATGTTTATTTATAAAAATTAAAAAAAAACCTATAATTTGTCTTCGGGCAAATCTGCAACACTTTATATATTTATACAAAGTGGGCGTGGCATGTATTCAATTACGACCTTTTAACAGCTTCTGAAAACAGGATTGAAGAGCGATTAGCATGCAAAATCCGAATTTGTTTTAATTGTAGCAATGCCACGCCCATTTTTTTTACCCATTAGTATATAGAATTTAGTTTTGAAACGATTTCACCCGGATTTTGCATAAGAAAGCAACAATAGCTGAACTAAAAAAATTACTAAAACGCTGAAAATTTTGCAATTATTTTTATATAAGAAAATAATCACAAAAATTATATTAATATAATATATAGTAATAAGCAAAAAAAAAAAAAAAACCTAAGGAAAAGAAATAAAACATAAAGCAAAACATAAAATGTAAAAATATGCAATAATATGCAAATAAAAATACTCGAAAATATATGCAAATGTTCAAAATAGAAATCGAACAGATTATTATTATTGGTCCTATTAACCTCAAGCTATTAAATTGATTCCATGTGTGTATTATGTGGAGAAAAAAATAACAAAACGAATCAATTAATTAATTTGTTCACGTAAATATTTATATTTTTCGTCTTTTTTTTTTTTTTTTGTACAAATGAATTTTAAAGTAACCTCGACGAAAAACCAAATTTTAAATACCCTCCACGTTTATAATAGTGGGTGTGGCAGGTACAAGATTACGCTCCGCAAAGCTTTCAAATCAAATTTTATGCTGAAAGAGTTTTTTTTTGGGTAAATTGTTGTCCGGCCACGCCCATTTTTGGCATATTGTTAAATTGGTTGATTAGAAATAAACAAATTTCATCTTAATATTTCAATTGTTGTGATAAATGAATAGAGTTTTGATGATTGTGGGTGTGGCTGTTGATAGTTTTTTCTCAACTGAAATAGCGATTAACGTGCAAAAGTGTCTTTAAGCTGAATATCTTCAAATTTACAATCGTCAAAGTGTCAACAACAGACAGACATACGGACGAACATAACCAGATTGATTCAATTTTTGATGCTGATCAACGTCTCCTTCTGAGTGTTGCATATGATTTAGCAAAATTTTGTATACTTTTTCATTTTATGTGAATGGTATAAAAACATAACAAAATAAACAAGAAAAATATTAGATAATAAATTATTAGTAAATACATTAATTATCACGCTAATTATCGTGCAAATAAACGCTTAAACAATTTTGTGGTTTATTTTAATCGCATTATTTAACAGTTATAACATAAACACACAAACATATTATCTTATTAGAAAAGTAAACCAAAACACAATCAGAACGAGTAAAAGAGATAGATAAAGAGAAGGAGAAAGAGAAAGGTTAAACAAAAAGAAATTGTTTTCAAACAATTACGTTTTGTTGATATTTTTTTTTGTTAATATTGTGATAGAATCTATAATAAATTATATGCTTAACAAGTTTTATTGCATGCAACTAAATTGCATTCATACACATATGTTAGCATATGTTGGATTGATTATGTGTATGTATGTAATATATATCTATAGTGCTTATAAACATACTATAACGATCGATTTCTGTTTACATAAAAATTTTATTATCATAATTTTTTTCTTTCCTTTTTTTTAATTTTATGATATTTCAGTTTATGTTACAAAAAGAAAAAATAAATAAATAACAATAACTCTTTTTTTTTTTTTCAATTGACAAGTTATTGTTGTTGTTGTTGTTGTTTTAAGCAAATGAGCAATATATTGATTTGTTGTATGTAGATGTGTGCGGTTAACCATTTAAATAAAAATTAAATTAATATTTAATTTATAGGTGATTGTTGTTGTTGTTGTTGTTATTATTATTATTGTATGAATATGATGTTGATGCAATCATGCGGTTTATTGTTATTTTTACACATACACACACAAACACGCAGAGAGAGAACTGAAGAAGACAGATTTTGAAATGATACGCAGCGATTTATTTGTTTGCCTGTGTGATGGCAAATATTTCATAACTTGCCCTTAAAAGTAGGAACAAACAACAACAACAACAACAACAACAACAACAACATAATACCATAATTAAGTACTATAGAGTTCATAAATATTATAATAAATGTTTTTTTTTTTTTTAAGTTAAAAAACAAAAACAAACTCGCATTAAAAAAAAAGACACAGCGAGTATTGCTGCGTTTGAACTACAAATGTATAGAACGGGGATGTGCACCTGGTAGACATAGTTTTTTTTCTTTCAATAAAACACATAACACTTCTAAATGCAACTAAACTAAAATAAGGGAAAACTTAAAGTAAACAAGAAGAAAAAAGTCAACTCGGCTTAAGCCAAATCTTAAATACCCTCTATATCTATACATGCAAAGAGTGGGCGTGGCAAGTATATGATTACGTCCTCTCTCTAATAGTGCATGTATTACCAGCTTCCAAGTTGAATTTTTTTTTATTATTTTTTTGTAAATTGTGGGCGTAAATGCTATCCAACCATGCCCACTTTTTTCATATCAATAGATGGAATGATACGTATACTAAATTTCAAGTTCATAGGTCAATTTTTAAGGCAAGTCATGCGATCGCGCCCATTTTTCTTACATCGATGGACACATTTTTTTTTTATAAATTTCAAATGTGTACGAAATTTTTTAATTTTAAAACTTAATTTTTATAATCGATAAATAGATTTTTGTCAATTATGGGCGTGGCTTTTTACCAATTTTGCCCACTTTAAATAGCAAACAAAAAATGAACAAAATGTTAACTTAATAATATAAAAATTTACGAACAATTCCAAGCATTCCAACAATAGATAGATTCCCGGACGGACCTGTCTAGATTGCCTTTAATTATAATGCTGAACAAGTATGCTTTTTAAGGTCTCTTACATCTTCTAAGTATTGCAAACGGAATAGCAAAGTTAGTATACCGTTGTCATTACTAAGGTGAAGGGTACATAGTATACAGGTGAGAGCCATAGAAAAAGAGAGCTGCAAAGAGAAGCTTAGTAGTTTCGTTTGTTTTGAAATGTTGTTTACATTGTTGTAATTTGTCTGTCTAACCAAGGGAATGAATGAAAATAGATAGAAAGTTTTCTTTTTTTTTGTTTTTTTTTTGTTCCTGTAACTTTGTATTGGATTTTAAAGAAGATGCACAACATACGCACCCAAAACTATGTATCGTTGTTCTCTAACTGGAAAAAGGTTTGCATTTTAAATTATAAACTTATCTACACGTCCACGTGTGTATGTTTGTATTATTGTTGTTGTTAATTTATACAATTATATTCTCTTTTATAGGTAATCTACAGGTACGCCTATAATCGACAACACACCTGTTCGTTCTATCAGTACAGACTTTGTGTATATTTATGGTTGTAGATTTTTGCTGTTGTTATTAGTTGTTGTTGTTATTATTATTGTTGTGATGGGAAGTAATTAAACATAAAATGGAAACTTAATTGAATGAGATTAATTGTAAAAGCAAACTTATACCAGCACACCCGCACTGGACTTGCAATGACAGTACAAACATAAACGTATCAAGATATAAATGTAACACATACATATGCCTATAAATAATATAAGAGACCTAAACTGAACTGTATCGACACCCTCTCTACATATATTTTATATACAATATATACGTGAGTACACCGGATTACGCGGTATTTATCATGATACAAATTGTCAGCTGAAATTAAATTATTTGAAAATCATTTAAAATACAAGCTGGTGGGTGGTGGAACAGAAGAAGGAGGAGGAGAAGAGAAAAACAAAATAGAATTAATAAATAATTACATTTATAAACAATAATATGAACCGGGTATGGACAAAATAATAAGAACAACATCTTGTTGAATGTTGGCAACATTGCTTCCCTGTAATAATTACACAATTTATGTGTCAAGTCTTGTAGATTATATTTTAGTATATTATACGCTTTGTGCACCGAGCGATCGGTGAAATGTGTGATCTGTGGAGACCGTCTGTGGCGATAACAGCTGAATTGTATGACGTTTCACGAGCTACAGCATCCACGCTAATGACAGCATAAACAAAACAAGGAAAAACATTATCGGCGAAGAAGAAACTCAAAATTTACTGATAAAGACTCGACGAACATTAAAAAGAATGATGGCCAGACAACATAAAACTACCTGACAAACGGTAAAAGTGACAGCAGAACTCCTTTCAAACACTCTGCGAATCTATTCTAAAAGGAAATAAGGACCAACACCTTATGAATAAATAAATAATTGTGTAAATGTCTGCTATTCATATTATTTTGTTCATCCTCTGTATATACAAGTGTAACAAACAAACAATATTACACAGTTGCCAACTACCAACTAACACCCAAAGGAAAGTAGGAGTTAAGTGGAATTTGATGTAATTTCTATTACAAATTAAAAATGATGGAAATTTTTGGCAAAAAAAAAAAAAACACAATTATTGTACACTCTAGAGGGATACACACGACCGTATTGTGTACCACACCAGTCTTTCATTAAACCGATCAGCTCTGCAGATTTTGATTTTGAGTCGATCGGTAGCATTTACTGTTTAAAAGTTACAAACATCTGCACCAACTTAATATAACCTTGTAGGATATAAAAGTTAAAAGTTGCACGATTTCGATTTGATGCAGCTGAGAAACGCAAATCACTGCCTTGTCTGATCTGACCTTTAACACAATCGAAACAAAATGGTTCAACATTATAGACGTGAACGATTTCATTTTACATTTTCGTGTAAATCAAGGATTAGCTGTGTATATACAAACATTTACATAATTTAGATGAATAATTTTTCCCTTGCTTTGTTTTAGGAGTCAATAAAAGCGTTTCTATTTATTCGTTTTTCGTTTACTTTTATGTGAAAGAGACCAGAGACGGAGAATGTGAAAATTTCATTTTAACAAATTCTTAATAAAAGCAAAAATATGTCTTCTTCTTCTTCTTTAAGATATTTATTAAAAACCAGTAGAAATATTATAGTTGATCAAGCCCGATTATCAAGTACCCTACACATCATCATTATTATAATCATCATCATCATCATGAGGGCTGGCCGATTACAACCTATATAAGTCTTTGGCCTGTTGCAAAAGAGAATGCTATGCGCTTCGATCGTTGGCTAAAATTTCAAAATTATAAAAATTTATATAATATCGTCCGATCCTATCCATTTTCATTGCAGTTCTACTTTGGCTCAATACATGAGTTTTGTACCGAATTTCATCGAAATATAGCAAAAAGTGCGACCTCTAGCTTGCACACAAATTTACATAGACAGACGGACAGACAGACATGATTAAATCGATTCAGATTTTGATTTTGAATCGATCGTTACAAACATACGCACAAACTTAATCTACCCTTTACGTTGTAGGGCATAATTATCAAGCATCTCTTTGATGTTGAAACAAATTTTCATTTTTAAATATATATAAAAATACAAATAAAGGACAATTACCTTAAATTTTTAATTTCTGTCTTGCTTCAGCTTATATTTGCGGTAAAGTTTTTCAACGCACAAGAACGACAGCAATAGCGAAACGTACGTTTATGCTTCTATGTAAACCTGCAAATAGATATAAAAAAATAAAAATAAAATGATATTAATGAAAATTGCGGTTACTATTGCAGCGAAAAACAAAATAACAAAAAAAAACAAAAAAAAAAGAAACTCTGTAAATAGAGAACTTTAGGTTAAAAGGTAAAATACATAGAACCCGAGATAAAAAAGATTCAACGTTGACACACTTTTGTTTTTGCAGGTTTCACCACAAAAGTGCTTAAACAGCAACTTCTGACGTACAAGAGCAAAAGGGAAAATGTAATAATTAAAATGTGAAATTAGGTAAAAATGGAGACAATTTTTTATCAATTTAGTTTAATCATGATGATGAAGAAGAAAGCGTGAAATAATATTTAATGCAGTTGATGACTTTTCATTTTCATATTCAGCAATCATTTAGCTCCGTTTTTATTATGTTTTAGACCATTTTTTTTTTTTTTTAATATATATGGCACACTATCACTAAGGTACTCAGTATTAATTTTAGTGAATAAATCGCTCTGTCACCTAATATGAATCTATTCCAAAATTACGTTTAAAATCTTCTTTGAATATATTCTGAAATTGACGGTTACTAGAAGAACCTCTGCGAAATGTAACAAGATACCAAGCGAGGCTTCAGATGACAGGCATTTAGCACAGCCATAATGCTGAAGTTAGCATTAATGGCACAATTTTTAACAAAATTCTCATTTGTGCTGACAATATTAACATTAATGGCTGGAAAGCCGTGAGATGTTGCCTTAGCAACTGCAAGTATCGATAGAGAAACTGCATAAAAATTTATTGGTATTTGAACGGGACCCGCGCAAGAAAGAGATCGGTGTTTAGACCAAGTGACCTACTGTGATCAAGTGACCAAGACCATACATAGCTGGAGAAGATTTACAAAAGACCAAAGCGTGTACAGACCAAAGTCCTAAACAGGCTATAATCGGCCCGTAACTTTAATGACTTATTCCTTAAATGACTACTCGAATGGACCTTTTCCTATATAGTTATAATGAGTCCCTCCTTTACTGTCCCTTTTTAATATTGTATGATTTTCAGATTTTCCTCTATTTCCATTTAAAATTATCCTACAATTGAAAGCGTATTCTAGAGCGTATGGAAAAGTATCGCATTCGTTCGTGTAACAGTCAACAGCTATAAACATTTTTCACTCATTGCATTTTACAATTTCAATATATTTTTCCTTGAAGAAGACGTGTACAGCATATAATTCATAAATTATTAATAGAAGCGGAAAAGAATTTTACTTTATTTCAATTCAGTTTTTTTTATGTTACTTTAGTGTCGAAATAATAAAACAATAGTTTTACGTACATTACGAAACAAACATTTACATATATATGTTTGCATATGTATATATGTATATATATATATATATATATGTATGTATGTGTACAAGATTACTTATGTAGTTGGGGTAGTCTTGGCTTACGTATGGATACGCGTCGTATACTTCAATATTTGCACGTACACATCATTGAGGAGAGATGAGAGAGAAAGAGATAGAGAGAGAGAGAGAGAGAGAGAGAGAGATATTCAAGAAACACAAGAAAACATGCTCATATGAAAATTTATGAATTCTTTTATTTATTTTTTTGCATTTTTATGCAAAAATTATAAATTCATGAGTTTCCTTTTAATAAAAAAGAAACAACAACAATAACAACAATAACAACAACTTCTTTATTTGTCATATTCTCTGAATAAATGTAAAGCATACTAAGGCAAACGCATATCTCTTTACCCAGAAAAGTCTTATTTACCCAGCGTTACTGTAGATTATTTGAAAAATTACAATATTTGTAGATTATTTTCAAATAACTGTTTTTGTAGGTCATTTTCAAAATAACTATTTCTGTAGATTATTTGAATAATTACAATTTTTCAAAGTTATTCTAAAATGACTGCTTGCGTAAGTCATTTTCAAGATAACAGTATATGTAGGTTTCTAAAGGAATGCCTTTTTGTAGCTTATTTAAAAGATGACTGTTATTGTAGATCATTTCACCGTTATTGCTTTCGACAGACCAGAGTACGGATAATTTAATTTTCATTCCTTTGCTGAGCTGGAATGGCACTTCCTAAGAATCGTAAAGATTTGTTATTAAAGGTACCATGTCTGGGCTAGTATTAGGACTTATTGAACGATGTGTTATTAAATTCCCTTTAAAATCTTCTTTTATCTGGATATGGCTTCATTTTTATTCATTAATTATTATACATATTTCCTACGTTCTTTGTTTTCCTTTTAGGTTGTTTAAGAAAACGAAAATCTCTCTGGAAAAAATGAATCAAAAGTGAGCAGAAAGCAGAGAAGATACGGTCAAATAATAACAACAAATAATAAAAACAATTGAAATGTTCAAATTGAGCGAGACAGACAGATGGTGAAGTCGAGAAATTAAGAAAGAAAGAAAAAGAGATCAAGCGGAAAGAACAAAACACACAAAACGAAAACCTTAACAGAAAAATATGTAATAAACGGAACCCATTACAGGCAATAGGTTATACACGTTATTTTGTTTCTGTTCCCTTCATACTAACTGAGAGACAGGCAGCCATTTATATAAATTGCCCAACTTGACATATCAACTACAGTAGAAGGGGAGATGTGTCACTGGGTATATAAACAGAAGGGACAGATGCGTAATACAAATCTGAGAAAAACCCACCAAATGAAGGGAAAATCTTAAGAAATCGCAAAAAATGCCAAAAGATGGAGAGAAACAGTAAAAATATTGTACACATAAGTACATGTACAGGGTATGCCATTAATAAAATATAAAACAACTGCAACAATAACAACAGCAAACAGTGCGATTCTTTTTAGCGCAAAGATGAATTGGTTTGGCTTAGAAAAAGATTTCCATTTGTATACCCTGATGACGTTATACTAAGGTTGGCATTCCATTTGCAACACTCAGAAGAAGATGTAAGCGTCAGACACGCTACAAAGTATATACAAAGAATGGACAAAATAAGTCTGACAGGTCACAGATTTCACCTATCGCTAAACAACATCAAAGTGTATAATACACGGAAGCATTGTTGCCAACATGCCACAACATGTACTCTATTGCATGATGTTCATATTATTTTGTTCACCCCCTGGATATTCTTGATCCCCATATGTCCATCTGTTGATGCCACTCTTACGTTCGCAAATTTTGATGACATTCAAATGAAATTCACCGGCTAGAGTGTCACAGACACAGAGACAGACAAGAGGCTAAAGCGACTAAGAATTCGTTACTGAGTGAGAAAATATACACCTTTTTGGGGTGTGGCTCGCGCTCTCCTTCTGTTATTTACAAACGTTTGAACAAAACCAATATACCCCCATAATCACTATGAGAATGGATATAATTGAGAAAAGAAACAATAAAAGTTTTGTAAAATAATATATTTTTTTTTCTTTTTAAATTTAAAATGCGGAAATATTTTTCACAATTTCGTATAATTTTTGTTGTTGTTTTTTTTTTTATTTTATTTTTTTAAATTCCATCTAATGCGTTTACTTACAAGTATAACAAAAATAGAAGCATAATCTGTGTAAGCTGCACAACTTTGTTTAAGTCTTGCGGCCAGCCAACTTGCGGGCACCGCTTACAACAACAATAATAACAATAAACGAAAAAAATGAGGAAACTTGCACACACACACACACACATACACACGTTATTGTTGTTGTTGTTTTTGTGATTTCCACGTATTTGTATTGCAACTCTCTCCATCCACTGCTGCACAGTTGTGCGGCGTGCGGTGGCATAAAGCAAAACCGCATTTATGCCAAATCAAATACGCCAAGTTAAAGGAAACGCAAACACAACACCCAAATTCGCCCATCCAACACCAACGACGCCCACAATTCACCGCTATTTATTTTCATGAAATTCAATGCAAAAGAAATAATAATAATAATAACAACAACAACAACAACAGCAACAAATAACCAAAATAAAAATAAAAATAAAAAAACAAAAATCGAAAATTTATTACTTAAACATTGCCAAAGAGCAGATTTGTGGGTGGGATTAGGTTGTGTATAAAAAACAAAAACAAAAACAAAAAAAAAACAAAAAACCAAATTATATAAAACATGCATACACTGTAACCTCTTATCTCTTTTCATTTATCGTTACGTTAAAGCCACAGTTACTACACAGTGTATGTTTGGGTTATATGGATTTATGAACCCTTTCTATTCTGGCAGATTGGTTGTTATATAGTTTATGGTGTACAGCCAAAAACAAGAGAAAGCGCACACTTTAATATAATTTCATTAATTTTGTTTATGGTATAGAAACGTATCCATAAATGAATGCCAAATATGACCGAAATATTGTTCCTCATCCTTATCAAAATCACAACTTTTATATTCATCACACTTGACACATCCGAATCGATGAAATGTATACCATAGTTGATGGCTTTCGTTTGCGGTTTTTCTTTATAAATTAAATATTAAACCATCGCGATGGTTGTTAAGTAGTTTAAATTTTGGAGAAACTTTTTTTTTTTTTGCAATAATAATGAAGAGTAAAAAAATCATTATCAGTCATTCATCATTACTGGTCGATGATGATAATATCTGTGGCCTGTAGCCATGCGCATTCGAACTCCTCTTTATTTCCGTTCGAACAGACCTTCTTCTTGTCCTAACTAATGCAAATGTTAAGCTTTTATTGGAGCGGATTACGTCAGCGTATTATTATTAATATTGCACTGCTTGGACGATTTAAACTACGACTAATATAAGATGTATTGTGTTAGCCCAAGTTCGAAAACCTAACGTTTGAGTCTGCTCATAAAGACTTGGGATCAGATTAGATATGTCTGAAGTTGCAATGCAGCCACCAAGCGTCCTATATCAGACTGCACAAGCTGCGTCATTAATGTGTTAGGATGTCTTGCTCGCTTCTCCGTAAAGCTTGCAGATATCCGGACCAGATAAACCTAGAATTTCTAGATGACAATGTGTCAGCTTTCAAGTCTAACCAGAAAATGTCCTATCTCGATAAAACTCTTTGTGTGACTCTTGAGTACACGCCAGAGATATTCAGAAGAAAATAAAAGACTATTATTTTCCTATTATTAAATTTTTTTTTAATCTTTTGGCCCTCAACTTACCATAATGCAGTATGACCTTGGAAAGAAATGCATCAGTTTTATTTCATTATTTCAATAAAACAACGACAAAAACTTTAGGTCTCCTTTAAACAAATTTGAACTAAAATTAAAGATTATACCCTGAACCATTTGTAGCAAAGTATGTATTAAGTGTGTGCAATTGATTTAGAATAAAAATCTGAAGCGATTTCACTATGGACGTGGTATTCTTTTAGAGTATAATGCCTCGCATTGCTAAAATAAACCAATTGTAGCGTAATTTATGCAACTAAGTGATGTAGGGTGTTAAATAGACGGATTTTACCTACTATAACATTTTCAATTATTTCTATAAATCTAATTATATGATATTAAAAATAACCGTTTTCGTATATCGTTTGGCAAATAACAGTTTTTGAAGGTAATTTTGAAAATGACAGTTTTTGTAAGGCGTTTAAAAAAAGGTGTGTTTTTTTAAATTCATTTCATCTATTTATTCAATTAATCATCAGCTACGTAAACTTTACTCTAACTAGGCAATCTTTAGCAGTCGTGCCGAATGATCAAATCAATCCTCATGAGATACCTTAACACATTCGCGTACATTAAAAATCATATTGAATGTACCAAACAAGCACTCAGTGTTATGTAAAATATATGTTCCATGAATGTCCTAATTAGATAGGCCGGATAGTGTTTGGATCAACCAGTTGATGCTGGCCTTCTTCAGCATCTTTATGATTTAAATAAAAAAACGCTAGCAATTGAAGTAATTGGTGCTAAAATATAATCGATTTAACAAGAATAAAAGGACCAACCGCAATAATGCAACCGTAAATATATACTTGTGGAGAAATAAGAGCGATGTGATGTTTAAAAAAAAAAACAAACAAACAAAAAATTCATTGTAAAGGAGTTGCGGTTTATTGTGTACATGAAAAATGTCAACAACATAAAGCGTGGCGAAAAATATGTTAATAAATTAAAACACATACCATACGCACACATCTGCAATGTGTTGTACGTTTCACGTCTCCTCAGTGAAAAGTAGTAAAGTAAATAATAAAAAAATTAAAAAAATAAATAAATAAATAAAAAAAATAAAAAAAACGCACAGGATGGCCGGAAGGGAGATTAAATAATCGTAGCAGAGGTTAAGTTCGATTCGATTATTTAAATAAATTGCTCATTAAGTGTTTTATACTTAACTTATTACATACGCATATTAAAGCTTATAAAAATTGTTTTCAATCGGATTAATTTACAGCGAATCGTGTTTTTTTTTATGGCCTTTAGCTTAAAATAAGGGAAAAAAAAATGCATAAAACACGTAAGATAACTAAATTTGGCTTTGGGCAAATCTCCACAAGTACATACAAACAGTGGGCGTGGCAGGTATATGATGACACCCTTTAATAGTGTATTTGTATTACGTATCAGCTGGCAAATCGTGTTTTACGTGAAGTACGGTCAAACTCAGATTTTAATGCTAATCAAGAATATATATATAATTAGAAGGTCACAGACCCTGTTATAACTGTTATAGCAAATGTAACGCCCCGTCTTATGTGTAGGGTATAACAAACGCCTCTAAAATATTCCCTTTTTATTGCAATATTTTCTCAAAACATTTTTCACAGCGCTTTACCCCGTTCAGCATTTTTTTTTTTTTTTTTTGGCATAAAAATCATCAATCCATTGAAGGCCACTGATTTCCAAGAATAATGGGAAAGAGTAATGAACGAAAAATGTGCATAATAAATTGAAAATCAAACTCAAACAAATGCTAGAAAAATGTTATAAAAAAAAACACAAAATTTATGAATAAATCGACATAACTTTTATTAATAAAAAAAAAAAAAAAAAACCCACGTGCGTGCCACAAGGGCGTTTTTTATGGGTGGCACGCTTACAACTCATAAAGTTCTTCTTCCCCTTCTGTTTGCTTTCAAATAGAAACTATTTCTGACAATTGACAATTATGCGTCCGGCCTCTTTTCTTAATGTCTCTTCGTCTTCGCTACTTGCTTCCTTTTTATTCCTTTAACAACAGTTTAATATATTTTTTTTTACTTTGAGAGTAAACAAAAATGAACAAAAAAATTTGTTAAAAATGGAACAAAAAATAAGGAAAACTTTTATCATTAATGTCATTCCATCAATTACTTACTGGTTAAGAAAAAAATTTTCATTTCATTTCCATGTACTTATTTCAACAATCATATGAAGTGCTACTTTACGGTTCTTCTCGTTTTCTTTTTTTCGTTTTCTATTCAATTGAGTAAAAACGTAAATCTGACAAAGTCCTTTCACAATAATATAAAGTGAATTTATGTACACAAATCTATTGATTTTGTAGGTCAATGTTATTGTTACCGAGTAGTTAATTATATGGATCACAAATGTGTACATGAATTTTACAGTTTATAAAGTAATTTTAACAACATGTGCAGTAAATTTGAATAACAATCATCATCATTACTGCTCGTACATTTATTTCAATTTCCCAACTGAAACATTTTCATCTAAACGCCCATTACAATGTTGAATTTTTATATGACGAACAGTAACAATATTGATGTAAAGCTCATACAGTTTAGGTTTTATTCGAAGTTGGAATTAACTGCGTTCGGGACAAAAGACCGTGTGGTGAACTTTGTTCTCAAACACACCTAGAACAGGCTCATCAATTTCCTTTCATTCCATAGAGAAGCATAACAATGATGAGGGTTTTATAGAGTATAAGCTTTTTTCAATTGCGAAAGGTTTTTGCTATTGAAGTGCTTATTTAGACCCTAGCATGCTGACATTATTGGAGATATTTATGACCGTACTTTAATAGACGAATTTCCACATTACCTTCAAATTATATCGCTCACAACAGGCAACATATTCAAGGCCTCGGGAATACCTTCATGTTAATGCGATTCATATAGGTTTGTCCTCATTCATCTTTCGAGAATAGGCTTCATTTACAACACTTAAAAGAAGACGTCAGCATTAAAAGCTAAATTGATCTGTCCATGTCCCTCTGTTGTTGGAATCTTTATGGTCGCAAAAATTGATCTATTTGGCTGCAATTTTTATATAAAAATTTCTAATTTCTTTGCATAGGTTTAGAAATCGGTCAAACGTTACGTCCACAATGGACCAAAATAGAGCTATGAAGTTAAAATTTATAAAAAAAACAAAAAAAACATTCTTTTGTGCATACTTGACATGTATTACAGTCACTACTAAAAGCCGTGGAAGATTTTTTTTATTGTATCTGAAAAAAAGAAAAATCTCAATAATGTGACAAAAAATTTCTAAATTTTATTTATTTATTATTTTTATGCACCATAACTTTAGTTGAAATTGTTTAGTTTAATAAAAAAAAAAAAAAAAAACATGTGCCAAGGATTTTATAAAGTGATAACGATTATATATAACCTGAGGTCAAACGTAAATTTCAAATTTTACATAAATTTAAGGATATTTATCATTCTCCGCTCCATTCCTTCTTGTTTCTCTTTCTCTCTTTTCTACAGAAAAGTCAAACAATTAGGAAATTAATATGGCCCGTTTAATGTGACCTTTAGGCATTACAAGTGGAGGTGTTTAAAGACAACAGCTGTGGGTGGAAATAACAATTTATCAGGTGGAGAGTGCCAGGTAAATGAAAAACAAGTGAAAGTGTTATGGTCGGTAAAGTGCGACCATTTAAAAACCTACACCAATTGGCTCCTTAAATTATGCTATACTTAGTTTAGTTAAATCTGTACTGCACTTACTTACAAGTCACTACGTGAAATATAATTAGATGGAAAGGGGTTCTAAAAAAAGTTACGGTTAACCGGTTTTTGGCCAACTGAAATAGTGATTTGCGTAATTTCAGTTCAATATCTAAAAATGTATGGTCATCACAGTGCCATTAAGAGACGGGACATGTTTAAATTGGTTCATTTTTTAATGCTGATCAAAAATATACGCACTATGTCCCAACATAGGCACCGAAACTTTCTTCTAAGCGGCAAATGGAAGAGCCAACTTAATAATTTCTTCATCTGATGTCTAAATTATAAAAATCCAACAAAGTTGAATGATAACGGTTCGCGTATTACTGCCTCTTGTTCTATAACTTTCCAGTTTATTTATTTGACATTTTATTTGTGGTTTAGATATATAGCAACTTAGATTATTATATTTTGTCTGTCTCTCTTTCCCACTATCTCTCCTCTTATAGAACTGTCAATTACAATGAAGATGATAGTGTTTCGAAAATTAAAACTTGAACAATTTCTTGTAATAGAGCAGATGCCAAGAGCAGGCAAGTTTTTGTTTTTGAGACACACAAACATATTAAAAAAAAAACACTAACAATTTATAATTGTTTTTAACAGTGACCTTTTTTTTTTTTTTTTTTTTTGGCAAATGACAGCTCAGCACGAAGGAAAAAAGGAACGAAATGGAGGCTTGTGAGTAATAGAAAATTTATACAATTTGGACAATTACGTAAGTTATATAAATTATACGCATTAGTTTTTTTATATAACAGTAATTAAAATTAAAGATTTATTAAAGGCTTTTATATTTTATTTAAAAATGTTGAAAAAGAGCGGATTTTTAATTCCTGCAAAAACCACATAAAATGGTTATCAAATCAAATGAAAAGTCTTGTATAGTACAGTACGCTATAAGCTAAGCGGGCAGTAGGGCGGGCCGCTCAAAAAAAAATATTTCATTCACTATACTTTAGAATCGATTTAATGTGGAATCAAATGAGAAGAACCTGAACATTATAACAAATTAAAGACCGCCAGAAGATGTCTTACTATCGATGTGCCAAAAATGGGCGTAATCGAATAGTAGAATGCTTTACGCCACATAAAACTTAACTACCAGACTGATTTGTAATACATACACTATTGTAGATATGGAGGGTATTTAAGGCTTTTGGTCTAAGACAAATTTAGTTTTCTGACTTGTTTTATTACTTATTTTCAATTTGCAAAAGTTGCCTATATATTCTTGCATCAATTTCAAATGCAGTTACAGTTTGTAGGACAGTGTTCCCATACTGTTATATGGTGTTAATACATTGTTATACCATTTATACTAACAATTTTTAAGTTGTTGTTTAGTTTCTTAAATTGTGTTACAATAGTTTTCAAACTGTTCTATGTTTATATTTGAACAATACAGTTTGACATTTTATGTGATCATCATGAAATCGAGAATATAATGAAACTGTCATAAAAGCTTGATACTGTTATTTTTATAAAATTTCTAAATAAGTAAACTGTTATAATGGAAGCCTTAACATAAAATTACAGACACATGAGTGTAATTTTGTTTCCTTTTTTGAAACATAATTTTTTTTTTTTTTTTTTTGCTTAGATAATTAGTAGTGTAGGGTATATAAGAGTAGTTTTGTATTAACGTATACATATTTAAAAGGTATTTGACTTTTTCACTTACTTACTCTGAATCCATTAAAACGAGTTAATCCTTATATGTAGAACAAGACATTATGCTTAAGCTGTACACTATAAATTGTCTTTAAATACACACACACACACACACACACACAAACACACTCAATTGCATGCATTTGCATATGAACGAACACAAACATTTGTTCCAATTCGAAGAGGAATGCAAATAACAAAAACAAAACAAAAAATTTAACACATATGTATATGTAGCGTTGTACTAATCAAACAAAAGACTGACAACATGCATGGGCGATCAAGTCATTAAAATTTTTTTTATTATTGTTGTCTACTTTACTTAATATAAAACACACAACGCCCACATTAAAATAATACAAAAATATCTTTTTCACCATAAATGTGTTAAATGTTTAAACATAATGATCACTAAAAAAAAAAAAAAAAAATTAATCGTTTTTTTTTTTTTTTTTTAGAAAAAAATGTCCTAATTGTCTGATTTAATAATTTATAATAAATTGATGTCTGAAGCAACGCCTGATAGGCGCCACTGTTTATTGCGAAACCGGCTTCATTTGTCTCAGTTGTTATTGTTATTGTTTTTGTTTATTATGAATTAAAAGAGTAAGCGACACATTGTTAAAACTGTACATTATATTAATTTGTGCTAATTGAAATAAATTAATGAAATTCCTTTTCATTTTTTTTTCATATATATTTTTTTTTAAATCATTAATATTTTATTTGTATTATTATTATAATTATTGTAAGTTCTCCGTTTATTATGTATGTTTGAAGCACATGTAAACAAATCGATTTTTTTGTTATTGTTTCACCGACAGAACGCAGAATGATGGGATTATAGAAGAAAACAAAATAACAAAATATACCGCGAATGGTGTATAATAGGTAATGTTGAAAAAATTAACACACACACACACAGGCACAAGTGAATATTAAAATGTCTATTGTCTGCCAATCAGCCGCTTAAACTATTGGATTTTTCCGGCATTAATTTGTTTAAAATCAATGCGATTTTATTAAGCACTTGTAGAAATGATTATAAATTTCTATTATTTATTTGAATTTCCTTTTATTTTCATTATTTACTTTGAATAAAATTATATTTTATTGCCAAATGTACTCTTTCACTCAGTTTACACCCGCTTATACCAACAAGACTGTTAAATACAGTGAGAATATGTTTTAACTAAGAAGAAGAACTAGTAAGAGAATAATGTTACGATTTTCAAACTGTTCACCAGTGTTGATAAACGTAAACATTTTTGAGGTAATATTTGATTAAGGAAGTGAAGTTAACAAGTAAGAAAACTCCTTTTATAACATTTACAGCCAATAAAAGATATTTAATTATGTAAAGTTAATGAAAACATTATAAAATAAAAAAAATTTTTTATATATATTTGATATAAAAAATGTTAACCTAATCAAATTCTTTAAAGTGTTCAATTCTCATTGAATCCCATTGAAAAAATTGTTCAAATCAAGGTTTTTTTCTGATTTTTTTAACATTTTTAAGAATTTTTTGATCAAAAATTTAATTTTTTCTTAAAATAATTCTTAAAAATATCTTAGGTTACTATATACGGGACAATTTGTATAAATAGTGCCTTTTTTCAGAGTCGATGCCCAAGTTCAGAACACATAACAGGCTCTTTGAATATTGAATCCTTTGAATAACTTCTAGTTTAATACATTTGAACCGATGAAGAGAACAATATAAACTAGTTCACAGTGATTCTTTCACTTAGTTTTATACTTTTTTAACATTTTTTATGAAACGCATTAATTACTCTTTTATCTATAATCTGTTAGTATAAAAACTATGCAGTTCGCTAATTAGATGAACGAACTAATTCACTGTAGCTAATTATAATGTACAATTCTAGTTGGTAACGACAAAAAAAGGACAACTTTACAGTTGTCAGTTTACGATAAAGCAAGCATGGAAATATGTGAAAAGTATGTGTTGCAAACTTCACGCATACTTATAAATGACTGTAGTGAAGACAATTCGTTGGTTTGGATTATAGAGAAGAAGCTGATTTTTGAACAAGATTTTATTTATATTATTTAGGCACAAATTTCATAAATCATTAATTGTGATCGTTTATTAAGAAACAAATGCATCGTAGCTGTCTATGGTGTTTATTTTCATTTAAAGAGAGATCATCGAAATAATTGTACCGTACCGATCAGATAGGTTATACCGATCGATTCAGAATCAAAATTTGAATCAATTTAACCTTGTCTGGCTGTCCGTCTGTCTTTCGATATAAATTTTATGCGCACGCTACTGATCGTAATTTTTGGGATGTTTGGATGAAATTTGATACAAGAATATGTCTTAGCTTAGAAAGGAGCCTTATTGAAAATGGACCGAATTGGATCATTTTTAAAACACCTCTAATTGGAAGTTGGCCGATCTTGTGCGATCGTTTAGTCCGGGTACTAATAAATCCAACCCTGTCCCAGCTTTATTAAAAAGTTGTTATAACCCAGAAAGAAGCGTCAGATACCCTACAATTTTTTAGAGCTTTTCAATTGAATTTTAAGCAATTTTTTCCATTCAAAAATTTAATTAAAATCCCGCCCACTATACATAAATATCCTTAACCGTTAATACATATATTTTGGCTTAAGCTAAAAATTACTTTTTATACTTAATCATCAATTTTAGTCCAAAAAAATTTGTTTAAAAAAAATCATAATTAGTTCTTCTATTGGAGATTCTAACGGTACATAAATAAAGGAAATAGGTCACTCCATATAGTAGTTATATTTAAAAGAAAATATGTATGCTTCGATTTTTCTTATATTAAATTTTCACAACATAAGATCACGCATGATTATGATATTAGGCAGTAACGATGGGTCTTTTAGGTTTAACGTACAACTTATTTAGACCAACAAGTAAAAGTTTTCTCTCTCTTTTATGCAGTTAAAGTTTTATATGAACAAGCAGACAACCATTTACGTCTTAATGAAAAACCAGTTATGGCATAAAAGTTCGTATATGTTAGAGAACGGGGATAGATCCCATGACCCCTTAACGTATACTTTAGAAAATAATTACAAAATGAATCATCTATAGTTTGTTTTTCCAGAAGTGTCCGTGCCTTTAATGTGATAATAAATTCATAAAAAGAAAATCATTTTTTATTGCACTTTTTTATTTAATTAATCTTTTTATTAAATTAAATCGACTGGAAAATCATAGTTTTTTTGTTATTGATTTTTTTTTCGCTTGTCTACGAAAACAATAAATTAATATTTTGACACGTTGTACATTTTTTTTTATATAATATTTATGTTTCTACATGAAAAAAAAAAGAATTAAAGTGTCATTAATTACTTGTCAATAACATAAAAAACTGGAAAAAAAAACAAAAAACAAAAAAAAAAAAAACGCCGCATACCGTTGCTGCAATCTTTTCTCATGTAACTATGTATGTAGGTGAGAATTGTTTTTTTTTTTGTTTTTTTTTTTCCAGTTTTTTGTTTTTGTTATTTACGCAATCATATAATTATGTTTACGTTATGCAAACACATTCACACATACAATGAAATGTTGATGCTAGCACACGCACACCTATTAAAATAGAAAAAAAAAAAAATAGAAAAAAACATAAAACACGCATAATATAGTTTCTACCTGTGCGAAACAACAACAACAAAGTATTAATAACAACTATATAAGTAAAAAAGTAATAAACAATAAAGACGCAGAAAAAGAAAAAGGAGAGAAATTACATGGATGAGAGAGACGCAGAAAAAGAAGAAGGAAAGAAATTACATGGATGAGAGTGTGTGTGTGTGTTTAATAAAATTCATCGCCCCCGTTGCTTAAGCTGCCTGGTTATGAAAGCGTTTTGGGGTACATGCTTACATTATTGTTGTTGTTGTTGTCGTTGTTGTTGTTGTAATGTGTGTGTGTGTGTATGCCTGAGTTATAACTTGTATACTGTACAGCTGAGGGATACTTTTTTTTTCTATACTTTCTTATATTGTTGTTGTTGTTATTATTATTGTTGTTGTTTTTTTCCATTTTTCCTTAAGTCATTACACGTGCAACATTATTATGGAACAACTGACTTTAAATGCTTGTCGCATATATTGTTGGCGGCTTATTTAAATATACATCTCCTCGTACAGCAATTAGTTGATATTTTGTTGTAATTGTTGTTACTGCTAATATTTTTCAATTGTTTGTATGCATGTGTGTGTGTGTGTGTGTGTTTGTGAAACCAGAAATATTACTGTACTTTCTTACTCTCGCGAACTATGTATATAAACCATAATTCCTCTTAATATTTAAATCAAGCAGGAAAACGAAGAAGAAGAGAAAAAAGTATAAAAAGTAGCAGCAGCAGGAAGAGTTTTATGGAGAGATTCATTTTGTGAGCATTCCACAAAGTATCCTAGGATCCCCTGTCCTAGGATCCCTGGATGATGGGTATAAATTGATTAAAAAAAAATCAAATTCTTTCAAACCGATTTTAAGTTCTTAAGTACACCTCAAGTACTTTTCTATTTTTTTTTTTTTATAGTTTGAATACCACTCACAATGCACTCTCTCATTAATTAGCTATAGCTTTGGTATCTGTACAAACCCATCTATATATATATTTGAAATTTGCTTCAACATGGAAATTCTTTACTTTTATCTCGTATTTCATTACACAAGCTCTAGCTAAACTATTTGTTTCCTATTCGCCATCACTGGTGCTGGTTTTGGTTGAGATGTTATTCTATTGCCACATATAATTTATTTATTGTTGTTGTTGTTATTGATGTTTTTATTTTCATTAATTTTAACAATTGATAGCAAGATGTTGAAAAAAGATAACTTGTTGAGAGATAGAGAAGTAATGATGAGAGTGAGTTTATGTTTACAGTTTTAAAAGGATTGTAATGAATACAACATCAGTATAAAGAAACTCTTGGCGAATAAATAAAATCATAATATAACGAAACTTTTAATATGTACTCCACCACTTTCTTAATAGGGGGCGTGGCAACCATTAGTCGTGCATACATTATTCATTAACATACAAGTCGAGTTTTATTCAGAATAAGAATTTTTTTTTAAATTGTGGGCGCATCTATTATCCAACCACGCACGATTTTGCCCAATTTAAATAGCGATCTGTCTGCAAAAACTACAAGTGTCGGTACAAAGACAAAAAGAGACGGACGAACATATTTAGCTAGACTTAGATTCTGATGCTGATCAAAAATATATATTTTTTGTTCGATTCCGATGCCTGCCACTGGGTGTAGGACTTACTCATGGTGTAATAAGTAAACGTTTTATAAGAGGTTCTAGTTGACCACTTCATCCCCTGCACTTATCACTTAATTTTACAATTTATGCTGTTAATTGGTTAAGTTTTATCAGTCAACGTGACACATTTTCCTATAAAACTCACTTTGTGTTGTGTGCATTATATGGCAGAGACTACGAAAAATGATCAGTTTAGATCGAAATTTAGAAATATTAAGCCAATTAACTATTATTCAGCAAATATTGTCAAAAATTATTAAGAATTGTCAAAATTTGTCATGTAAAGACTTTTTGTTAAATAATGGCATTATATGGGGTGGGGTGGTAAAAATGGTTCGATCAAGTCCATTTTGAATAGTAATCATTCTAAATCCAGCCGACATCTCTGTGCCAAATTTCATCTAAAAATAACAAAAATTGTAACTTGTAATAGGATTAGAAGACAGACCGACAGACATGGTTTAATTTATTGAGATTTTAATACTAAACGTATGGCAAAAACAATATACTGTGATACCACCATTCTGTAGGGTAGGTTATATAAGAATCGTCACAATTATCTAACTATGTTTGTTGCACTCAAGAATTTATTAGTTGTAGGAATTATTTGTGAAAATTATTTTTACCTTTTATCTACTGGGTTAATATAAGTGTTTTTTTGGACAATGTGAAAACATTTTACACACAATGGGCTTTTTTTTTTTTTTTTAATATATAAAAAGCCACCTTTTTGTATGAAAAGAATATTTTGTTGTTGTTGTTTTTTTATATATATATATAAATTATCTCCTGCCCTTCTTCTCTGTGTCCCTCCCTTAACATAGTTCTTTATACATAACTCTTTGATGTATACTTTGTATATATGTGCGGTTGGTTTAGTTAAAAGAATTTCGTTGCCTACTAACGTGTGCTCTACATAATAATAAAAACCATTAAAATGTTTACGAAAAGTATACAAAAAAAAAAAAAAAAAAAAAACGTTGTAAGGCAGAGCGTTACAAATGCTCTACCTCACATGTTTTACAAATATATTTGTAAATAGAAGCCTATATAAACAGAAACACAAACATAAACATAAACATGCACACAACCTATTATAAGTGACGGTTTGGTGAAAAAAATTCATGCAGCAACAGCAAAAAAACAGCCAGACTGTGAATATATTTTTTTTTCTTCTGTTGGCTTTTGCTTGTAAAAAAATATGCTCGTTCTTGTAAAAGTATTTATAAATGCGGTTGCATAAATGTTTACCACATACAGTTAGTGAGTGAAAGAGATAGAGAGATAGGAATCCTGTAAAAAAAAAAAAAAAGTGAATATTATGCGTTTGTATAAATTTGTGGGCCCGCGTACATAAATTTACGAAATTTTTCATAAATTTCCTTTTGCCAGTTTCTCAGGCACTGATTAAATATCGTTCTTATAATAGTATAGGTGTGTGGGCATAGGTATTATGATTGGTAGTCAGAGATTTAAAATTAAATAAATTGTTGATGAATAACAGAATGTCCGTCCGTCCAACTGTCACTCTGTTTATGTTCGCAGGCGTGGTCGTGGATAAGTCCGCTTTCATCACTTCCTTGAAAGTAGAATTTGAAAAAGTTTGAAAAATGTATACCAACCACGCCCCCTTACTTTCACTTATATCAATAGAACATATTTCACATGTGATTTAAGACAATTTTTTAATATTTTCCTTATTTTTTCATAAATTGGTTGGAGTACAGCGTAGCTATTTACTCTGCTAGTATTGTTTCGTTTTGTTTTTGTACTCTCTCAGAAGGTTATAATGCTGCTTATGCATAATATGAAATAAAAGACTGATGAGAAAGCTTACTACTACTTCTTCTTCTACTACTCACTCGTTCTCTCTCTCTTATTTAAAGCTTCTACGGTCATTGTTCAGCTTGAGAGAATATAAATATGTAACCAAGACATCTAACATGATGGCATGAAACGAAAAAGGAAAGAGGAAAAATATGGCAGCTGCTACTTGGCTTGTTTGTGTCTATGTTTTATCACTAATACATATTTACGCAGTTCAGGCATCTTTTATGTGTAAGCATAATATGTAAAGGCGTGAAGGGGTGGTGGGTTGATGTTCGAATAATGACAAAATGATGCATTGAGTGTTGATATTGTGTTCTTTAGATTATAAACACTGCTGTTGGGTTTTACGAGGACCGTTTTTGATTTAGTACAAATTTAATTTTATATGTATGTTGATATTGAGGCATCGAAAAAGATTGAGGGTGTAGTATCCTCCCGTTCCTTTATTAGCTAAGGATTTTTACACCTTTCATCTTTGTGATGATTATGTTGTTCTGTTAGCAACACTCACATGAAAGTCTCGGAGATTCTCTTGATCAGCATCAAAAATTGAGTCAATCTAGACAATAATGTCCGTGTGTCCGTGAATCTAGCTATTGTTGGTATTCGCACGGTTGCAAATTTTAAGAGATTGAATTGAAATTTTTTAAATTCTGCATGCAGATCCATATTTAAATTGGATAAAGTCGATCAAGAACCACGCCCACAATCGTTAAAAATTGATTTATTTGCCGTAAATATTAAGTTATTGAATTGAAATTTAATACACATATTTATAGTTATGGTATTGATAAATGTGCTAAAAATAGGCATGGTCGGATAACAAATACGCCCACAATTGATAAAAATCTATATAACTGCCACAAAAATTGACCTATGAACTTGAAATTTGGTTAAATTATTAAGGGTTAGCCCATCCATTGATGTACCAAAAATGGGCGTGGTCGGATAACAAATACGCCCACAATTGATAAAAATCTATATAACTGCCACAAAAATTGACCTATGAACTTGAAATTTGGTTAAATTATTAAAGGTTAGCCCATCCATCGATGTACCAAAAATGGGCATTGTTGGATAAAAGAGACGACCACAATTTACAAAAAACTATACTCAACTTGCAAGCTGATAGGGGGCGTAATCATATAACTGCCATGCCCACTATTTGTTTGTAGATGTGCAGCATATTTATGATTTGGTTTAAGCCAAGTTTAGTTTTTTTTTTGCTTCTTCCCGAGTTGAAGGTTAGCGTTTAGAGGAGGAGCAAAGTAAAAACATTTTTTAATTCAAATTTGAACTCGCCTGTCTGGAGTGTTGTCTAGTAATTAACTGATTACTACATGTTACTACCACATAGTTTATTATAGTTCTAGGGTCTAATTCTTCCTCGAAAATTTTTCTGTAATTTGTGAGCGCGTCTACCCGTCCATTTTTCACACAAGCGACATAATGCTTAGCTTTAGAATAGTAAGTAAATGTAAGAGACTTTTCATCATGAACGTGTTGGCTTAATTTCAATTCCATATTGCGTCTCTTTTAAGGAATAAAGAGGCGCATATGTTGGATTTTTACCTTAATGGTCGAATTCTACAATATTGTTTATTTTTAAATCTAATTATGAAACTTTAGATTTTCTTACGTTGTGGGCATGATTGTTGACAACTTTTGCTTTTGCTTGAAATAAAAACAAAAATTCTTCAATATCTTATCAAAATTATACCAATAAAAGACAGACATACGGACGGACATATCTATATATGAATAGAAATGAATTTGTTGGGTCTCTGGAGTTTCCTTTAAATGTTAAATATAGCGCCCACCATTTCCCTTGTAATCTGGCAAATAAAAGGAAACTCGTTTTCCGTTTATTACAAATTAAAGGCTTCAGGCTTTTATGAAACAGTATACAGTTGTTTGGATGAAAGTTATTAAAAATGTATAGTAGAGATGGTACAGCTTAAAAGTGTTTGATGTTGTTGCCATTTATGTTTCATTATTGTGTAAAAATATTGCATTAAAATATAATTAAAATAATTTTTTTTTAACAATTTCCGTATTTTTGGTTTCATTTTTATTTTTAGTACACTGATACATACATACAATGTATATATCTATTTGCATGAATTTTTATGAAATATTGTTTTATGCATGCATGAAATTCCTTGAACCGCACACATCAATAATATTTTGGTTTGCACACACAACTAGACATTAACAGACCATTTTTGTGGCTTTGAAGAACGTCCTATACATATATGTAATACAATATATATATATATATATATATATATATATGTATGTATGTGTGTGAATATAAAACACTTAATATTGTTATTGTTGTTATTACTACTATTATTATTATTATTGGTCTTATTGTTATTCACCAGCCCCATAAACTCCACCAACCAATATTGTTTGTGGTGCATATGGAATTTATTTTCGAAAAAAAGAAAATATGTGGCTTATATACTATATGGCTGATATATATTTTTCACAAATAATAAGTGGAAAATTATGAAAGCTTGATATGAAAATATGCATATACTTATACTGTGTGTTGTACATGGGGCAGCAATTTTTATAAATATTCATAAAATTTCTATAGAATTTTTTTTACTTTTTTGTATGTTTAATGTATTGTTATCATAAAAACAAGTAAGAAAACTAAATTTCAGCTTAGACCAAATCTTAAATATCCTACACATCTACAATAGTGGGCGTGGCAGTTATATGATTACGCTCTCTATTAGTTTATGTATAACATCTCAGCTTTTAAGTCTAGTTTTACGTTGAGTATAATTTTTCATACATTGTGAGCGTATCCGTTATTCGACTATGCCCATTTTTGTCACATCGATGAATAGAATATTTACAAAAATGTGTATCAAATTTGAAGTTTATAGGTCATGATTTGTAGCAGATATATAGATTTTTATTGATTGTGGGCGTGTCTATTATGCGACCATGCCCATTTTTGTTACATTGACAAATAAGTTAAATGTAAATATTTTTACTAAATTTCAACTTTAAAGCTTAATTTTTGTAAAAGTTATATGGATATTCTTTAATTGTGGGCGTGGCACGTGGCCGATTTGGCCCTTTATAAATAGCGTGCAAAAAGTAAAAGTGTCTATATAAAATATCAGCTCAACATCTCAAAGTTAATGTCCGTTAGAATGCTAGTAACAGACAGACTCACGGACGTACGGACATATATGTCGTAGATCAACTAAGTTTTTGATGGAAGATCTCAAGAATACATATACTTTGAGGGGTATTGATGCTACCTTCTGGATGTTGCAAATGTATAATGACAAACTTTGTATATTTCTTTTGTTATGTGAAGATTGAAAGGGAGGCTAGACGGACAGCCGGACATGGTTAAATCGATTTTGTTTTTGATTCTGAATCGTTCGGTATAATTGAAGGTGCGAGTGGGGCATTTGCCGTTTAGAAGTTGTAAACATCCGCACATAATCATCTAAGTCCGTTTTTCAAACTAGTCTTTGTAACCTTTAAAAATTTGTGAATTTTTGACAAAAGTCGCCTTAAGTCACTTTCAATATAATTTAAATACATAAGTGCACACAAGCTAACAAATAAAAACTTTTTACTATTGTATCAACAATTATCAATACAAGTGAAGCAATAATAATAATAATAATAATAGTAATAATAATAAATAACAACAATAACAATAACAATACCATCCACAACAATCGTATATCAAATAAATTGCCAATTGATTGCTAATTATATTACAACTTATACTTACATAATGATATTACAATTATTAGTTTGACCTATAACCACACATTCGTGCATGTACGTGTGTGTGAACATACCTTAATATCGCACATAATTACATATGCTCATTACATATAAGAATGATGCATAATTGTATATGCATCCACATAACATTTGTGTGAATGTAAAATATTTTCTTCGATAAGTAGACATTGTGATTTACACACACACACACACATACACTTGTCTGATATGTTCGTTTGTTAATCTAGCTTTTCTGCTTCATTTCACATCTTTGATGTTTTGTTAAATGAATTTCATTTATTTATACATAATTACAGTTACAGTTTAATCAAATTTATTGTTTCAGTTGTTTGTCATTTAAACCACATACTTATGATGGATTACAGGGTGGAAGTAATATGTCAAAGAAAAAAAAAAAAAAAATATGCATTAAACGATTGTTGATCATAAATCTTATTTTGCTTCTACTAATGAGGAGGATATACTAAGTTTGTTATTTCGTTTGTGACACCTTCATAGATCCTTCATTGTTCCAACATCTTTAAAATTTGAGTCAATTAAACCACGTTCGTCTGTTATTGAAATCTTGACGGTCATATATTAGGTAAAATTAATCAATTGCCACGCCTATAATCAACAAATTTAGTGTATAAGTCAGAAAAATTTAGCTAAAGCAGTAGCTCTAAATATATCTAGACGTAGACGGCTATATAAAACGATCAAGTGCCACACTTACAATCAACAAAAATCTATGTATAAGTCAAAATTTAACTCTAGTCCTAGATGCCTACTTATGCCACGCCCATAAGCAACAAATCTATATATCAAAGTCCCAAAAAAAATCGCTAAATCTATAGAAATAGCTTCTGGGCTTTGATTTATATATAAATTGTGTTTAATTGATCAAGTGCCACGCCCACAATGAGTTTACTTTTTACCTAATAATGTGAAAAAATTGTGCTATAATTAAAACTATGTACTTAAAATTTTAGTACATCATTTGGAAAAGTGAAAAAGTGGGCGGGGTCGTATAACAAAAATGCAAATTTTAACCCAAAACATCCTTGTTGGATAATCCGACTTTTAAAGTGCATAATTAAATAAATGCCACACCCTCGATTTATATATAGATTTGAAAGGTATTTAAAATTGTTGTCAAAGACAAACTTTTTCTCACCTAATTAGACTCTGTGAAGAATATAATGAGAAAAATAAATTCAAATTGTTTCAAAATTGTAGTTATTTTACAGTTATTATTAAATTGAAGGCGTGTCATTTATACAATTGCTGTACAATAGTATCTCTAGACATATATTTATATCATTTTTAATATTTAAAGAATTTTAATTGTTGCTATCGGGACTAAGATTTTCATACAGAGACGGACAGACAGACATGGTTAGATTAACTCAGTATTGTATATTGTTTGATTATATATATATATTTTGTTGGATTTTACGTCAATCTTTTTTTTTTCAATAAATTTCAATTTCAAGCACAATCCGTGAGCATCTTTCCCTGGATGAATTTCTTTAAAAATAAATGCAATTTGTTTATACCCTCCACATAAAATGAGAGATATACTAAGTGTGTCTTTCTCTTTGCAATGGCAAGAAGAAGGCGTTAGCGATCTTACAAGATAAATTCATTCCTGATCAGCATCAAAAACTGAGTCGATCTAGACAGATATGTCCGTATGTCCGTTTTTTTATTAACATTCTCACTTACTTGTACTTTTTGAGATATTGAGCAAAAATTTTGTACAGACACTTTTAGCAAATAGACTGCTATTTAAAATGGGAAAAATAGGGCAAGAGCCACGCCCACAATCAATGAAAATCCATATATCTTCTACAAATATTCAGCTATATAGTTGAAATTTAGCATGCACTTCAACAATTCACTTATCTATCGATTTACCAAAAATGGGCGTATTCGGATAAGGGATACGCCCACAATCAACAAAAATCTATATACCTGCTACAAATCCTAGCCTATGAACTTGAAATTTTACAAACATTTTTGTAATTATTCTGTTCATCGATATGCCCAAAAATGGGCATGATCGAATAACAAACGCGTCCACAATTTATAAAAAAATCATACTACACATAAAACTAGACTTGAAAGCTGAGATATTATACATACATACACTATTAGAGGGTGTAATCGTATAACTGCCATGCCCACTAGATAGATGTAGATGTGTAGGGTATTTAAGATTTGGTCTAAGCCGAAATTTACTTTTCTTACTTATTTAATATTCATTTTATAAAAAGTGGTGATTACACATACCAGTACGTACATACATAAATGAATATTGACAAAGTTTGAATATTTAAGGATGTTATGCGTTATCAAAAAATAACTGCACGTAACTTTTTGAAAAGTTAAGTGTAGAACATGCATGAAGCATGGAAATGTAAGAAAGAAGCATTGTATATACATACATACATACATACATACATACATTGTTAGATAGGAAATGTTTTCTTTCTCTGTCTCTTCCACTCCAGCAAATACATGAGAATGCATAAAAATACACAGTCGCAAAGAAATGAAAGTATTATTTAGTGCATATTGTGAGCATATCACAACTGCCAAATAAACAGATGTGTATGTGTGTGTATGATGACTGGGACAATTTTAAATTGAGTATTTTGTAAGTAGTAAAAAAAGGTGAAGTACCAAAAAAAGAGAAAGAAAAAAAAGAAAAAAAATGAAATCACATGAAAGAGAAATAGCCAGAGAATAGGAATAGAAACCAGAATGTATATGTTAATATGTGCTATTCATGTTTGTCGGCTACACACACAAACAGGTGCACGAATTATTCTCAATACGCGTGTCACACAATACGCTCAATAAATAACAAGTAAAACGAACTGATTTTGTTTAAAGTTAAATTTTTAAATAATCCTTCACACACATACATTAGGGGCATGGCACTTATCTGATGGTGCACTTTAACACAGCGTATACTTACAATGTCAGATTCTGTATAAAACAAAAATTGTTTGTAACTCAATCCCGCCCATTTCTTTAAGCCATTTATAAATACTTACATATCAAATGTCAAAGTCATGTCTCAATTTTTAAAGCTGCTAATTATATATTTAATAATTATGGGCGTGGCGTGTGAATGTTTTTAAATAGCAACTTAAACTAGAAAAATTTGTACTAAATTTCAGCTAAATATCTCAAAAATGTACGCCTGCTAGCGTTTCAACAACGTTTTCAAATAGACTGAGATTTTTATGCTGCTCTAGAATATATATAAAAGGATATTCGAAGCTTCTTTTTGTTTGTTGCAAACCGAATAGTAAACTTTTTTATAACCTTACTAATAATATGAAGGGGAAAAAAAGTGGAATTTTACAATTTGTATTGGAATCCTTTCAATTTCAATAAGAATTAGGAAAAAAATTTATATAATTTTCTAAGATTTAAAAGCGTCCTACATATACAATATATCGAAATCTGTATCTAGGAAGGTAAAGGTAGGTAAGTAGGCAGTTTAGGAAAGTACTTAGGCCTTATGACACATTGGGACACGTGTAACAATGATTGGTGAACCTATGATCGGCGCATCTGCTATTGACTCACATAACAGATAATTCACAATTTCACAACTTCTTTCTTAAACTTTAACTATTGCCATCTCTACAGCTCCTACAGAAGTCATTGTGTGAGGCACTATACCTGCTGACCATTGATCAGGATTCGGACAAGCATAAAGAACGATTCCAAATGAAGAAAAGTTTATACAAAAGAGCAAAGAGAACACTTATCTTTAAGCATTCTACTTATAAAGTCCTTTTATTTGACACCCATATCATGTAGAACGTGTTCATCTGACGTCCACCGGATTAAACACTTCACTTAAAGCATTGTACTCTTCAAGCCTGTTTATTTGATACTCATATCTTAGGAAATGTGGAGTTAGTGTTCATCCATCATTTTGTAATGACCGCCATTTTGAGTAAATTAAAATATTAATTATATGACGTTTTAAGGCCATGGGTGTGTATAGAATATTTTAGAACAAGATTTAGATATTAGGTAGAAGAAACAACAACAACAACAATATATAATAAACAAAGCTATAATTTAATATAAAGGAGTTAAGGACATACACGATTTAATTTAAATAATACCTTGAAGCCATTAAATTACTTAATATCTTAAATAGCTTCGATAAGCTTAATAAACTTTAAAAAAATATATATATAAATGTGTGTGTATGTGTATTTTGTTACAAAAACAAACAGTATGTACAGCTTTTAATAAAAAAAAAAAACAACAACAACAACAACAACAAAAAACATGACTTTCAACTGATGTTTGTGTGCCGCTCAACTCAAGACATACGTTGACGGTGTTTTTTATGCGTTCCTGTTACTTTGTTCTTTTAGTGTCATAAAATGCATATAAAAGCATATTTATTTCCTTTCCACTCTATAATACATTCAAACGTATTTGTAAACTCATCGGTGATGTGTATACTTGTCGATTTTAATGACACATGGAGTAGAGAATGAACACGGAAGAGAGGCACCTTGTAAGCAAGGTAATGCTTATGTTTCAAATAAATTACTCAATGTGTTCATATAATCACAACAAAATGGTGAAGCGATGAAAGGAAGACAGAGAGAGAGAGAGAGAGAGAAGCAGAGGTTGAAGGAAATTAATTGATATATAAGCAAAATGGAAAAGCTCCAGAGGTGCACAAGAATGTTACACTTTCTTTCAACAGTATGTCAAGGATTCTAAGTTCAAACCTCAATCAATGTAAAAACAGCAACAACAACAAAAACTAAAAACAAAACTGAGTAGGTATTATAATACACGACAGCATGCACGCACAGAAATTTGACTAAATATATAGGTGTGTGTGTGTGTGTGTGTGTGTGTATGTGTGCCATATAGTTAAACAGTCAGCCAGTCAGGCAAACGCTACAACTCTACTGCAGCTTTTCTCCATGTGACAACATTGCTGAGCGATGCAAATTATATACAACCGTGTAGTATAACAAAATAATTTTTATATTTTCATGTAATAAACTATAATATATAAACACCAATAACCCGTAACGAGAAGAAGAAGAAGAATAAGAACGCTTCATATATCAGAGAACACACACAAGAACAGCTTGGTAATATAAACCATCATCTAACGGTATTTTTAAAAGCATGCACGAACATAACCATATGAAATATGTTACGTTACGTATAACATAACGTAAGTACGTATGTATATATAATAAGCAATATGTTTTACAACAACAACAATAATAAATAATAATTTCTATTACTACAGATACTGAACGGCTTATAACAACAAAACGGTATTAACAAGTAGAAGAAAAAGATGAAGAAGAAGAAGAAGATGAAGAAGAACAAGAAGAAAATGTAATATTTAAAGAAAAAGAAACTCAACATTATTTATAAACTTAGGTATCAACAAAAACAAATATTCACAAGAAACATCTACACAGTGTGTGTGTATGTGTGTGTTTAGTCTCAGAGCTGCCCAACTTATAATTAACAAGTAAGAAAACTAAACTTAATTAACCTCTAGGAAGGAACGACAACAGTTTTTATATGTCACGATACATACATATATCTAAAGTTTTGAGACACTTAACAATCTTGGCTAGCTGTTCGGTTAAGGCCACAGAACACCTTTTAACTATTTCGCGTGCAACAATCATTCAATGGCTGCTCTAATCATAATAATAATGCACCAGTTGGCCCTCCCTGTATTTATCATATGCAATATATGCTCAAGTACGTTTAGTTGAATTTCTATCAAATTTATGATAGAAACTGTAAGTGTTGCTTCATAATGCAGTTATTTTTTGCCTGCTTCTACATTGAGTTTTATATACTTAACAATATAAACGTACTCACAAGACAGAGCCTCAAACAGTGTGTAATGTAAACAATGTATAGCAACCGCAACAAGATAAATATTTAATAAAGGTATTTTTTTACGAAAACAACAAAAAAAAAAAAAAATTAAAGCATTTTATGTGTTGCATGCCACTGTATAGGTTGGTTGGGGGGCATAATACAATAAATTTGTCCTCCATTTAAAAGGAAGCGTCAGAGACCCTACAACTTATATATAATTTCTTTATCTGCATCAAAATTTGTATCGATCTATATATGTAGGCCCTTGTGTCCGTATGTCTGTCTGTTGCTGGCATTCTTACCATCGTCAATTTCGAATTGTTTAATTGAGGTGAAATTTTTGTTCAGATACTTTTATTTTTTAAACACAGATCGCTATTCAAAATGGGCAAAATTGGCCAAGAGCCACGCCCATAATAGACAAAAAATCAATTTATCTGTCACATAAATTGAGCTGTAATGTTAAAATTTTGTACACGTTTCGTGGATGTGCCTAAAGTAGGCGTGGTCAGATAACAGACACGTTCACAATCGACAAAAATTTATATATCGGAAACAAAAATTGACCAATCAACTTGAAATTTCATACATGCCGCTCCCCCTTTTTCATATAGATGCGGACGGTATTTAATATTTGGTGTAAGCCACACATTTAGTTTTCTTACATATTTGTTGTTGTTGTTGTTGTTGTTTTTGTACCTGTGTACCGTTGCTGTTGTCGTTGTTTACTGTTCAAGAAAGCAACTGAAAAGATTATCATAACATTCTCATAAAGACATAAAATACTTGCTCGAATAGTTGTTTTCCGGTTAAAGTGCGTTTTTCATGCGTTTTTCTTTTTGTTTTTGTTTTTGTTTTTGTGGTTTCAGTTTCGCTTTTGTGTACAAGTTGTGAAGGTTTTTTATTTAGTTTTTTTTTTTTTTTTGTTTTTTTTTTTTTTTGTATAAAATTTTTTTTTTTTTTTATATATATTTTCTATTGTCAAGAGATTTTCATGGTCTTCTGTGAACAATTTTCACCTTGCTTTTTCTTTTTCTTTTTCTTTTTCGTTTTCTATTTAATGCTTTTGCACTTTCAACGCTTCTTGGATCGTTTTTAAGTATTAGTGTGGAATATATTGTATAATACTTTCCTTAATATCCGTGTGTGTGTGTGTGTGTGTGTGTGTGTGTGCTGTTATATAACTGTATTATATTAAATCTTTCGTCTATTATGATGATAAGCAGCTTTAGCTGAAAGATTACATGTGTTCTAATAAAACTGAAGCCTTTATTAGTTTAGTTAATAATACGAGGGCGGAGTGGTAAAGAGAAGATGAAAACAGTTGAGCACAGGTGTACAATATAATGAAAAATTTAATAACATTTAAAAATAATTGTTTTATACGTAATATGTGTGTGTGTGTGTGTGTGTGTGTGTGTGTGTGTGTGTAGATTATTTACTTTTTCTTTTTTAAGTTACAATAAAATTTGAAATCTGTACATGGTTATACTGACCTTTTAATATCCTACACAACTTTGTTCAATGAATTAGTTGAGTTTTACCAGTAAATGCGAGGCAGTCTTCGTGACACATCATTATATGGAAAAGGGGCCAAAAATATTTAGCTAATTACAGGACATGAACAAAATAATATAAACACCTGACATATACACAATATTTATCGATGATGTGAATGCTTCATCGCCGAGCGTATAATACACTGTCTTGGCAAGTAAACTATGCAATACAGACTTGTCGCATTATTTCGTTGGAAACAATGTTGCCAACATACAACATGCAACTAAATGTAATGAGATTCATATTATTTTGTTCATTCTCTGTAACTGTTTTTTACTAAATTTTATTAAAAATGATTAAAAATTGCGAATAATCGCCATTTAAAGACTTCTTTTATATGGGAAAGGATCCTAAAAGTTTCCCTAAGCGAGACTTAGTAATCAATAGTAATTGTTCTTGGCCCAAACGACATCCCTGTACCATCCCTGTTTCATTAAAAAATATATCTGAAATTTTACCAAGAAATACGATAAACGGACCGTTTACGTATTGAACAATTTGATGGTGTAGGATATAAAAATATTTAACATTATAATAATCGAAATGAATTTGAATTGTATAAAATTGGAATGAATCTTCCATAGTGGGATGCTAAGTTTCTACATACGCCCTCCAAAATTGTATATGTTATGTATACAGCAAACAAGTAGAATTTTGCTTCAAGTATAGTTTATTGTAAATTGTGGGCGTGTCTGTCATTCATTTATCTCAATTTTTGACATATCGGTGTGGCTTTCAAATGATTTTGCTTAATTTAAATAACGATCAAAGTTTTTGCTTCGTGAATGTACAAACAACAAACGGACGTACGGACGATCTTATCTAAATTGAATTAGATTTTGATATTCATCAAGAATTTATATATATTTTGTAGAGTCTTTAACATCTTCTTTCAAGTGCTGGAAACGTTGTAAGCAAACTTCCCATATTAAGGTGAAGGGTATAATAAAAAAAAAAAAAAAACATTTTAAAACAATTGTAAATCAATCAAAATTTGTTATTAAATCAAGCACCTACTGTACTGATTGTTTATATTGATTTTATTTTATATTGTATACAAGTACTATGTGGTAGTGGTCAATTGAAAAATATCCACAAATTGACCAACAACAACAATAACAACAAAAACAACAACAACTACATATGCAATCAACTTTTTTTTTTGTTTTTTTTTTTTTTAATTGAAAACAACTCTTACCTCGTGAATATAATAGAAAGTATAATAATGTATATAGAAAAATACTCGTAAATGTGAAGTAAAGTTCTATTTATGTGTAACTATGTAGTAAAAACATACACAAATACATACTCTACCACTGTATATAGTAGTAGTAGTAGTAGTAGTAGTGGTTATAAAATTCAAAACAATATGTTATAAAAAGTGTTGAAAAGTAAAAAAAAAAAGAAAAAAAGAAAAAAAAACGAAATATTTACAAACTAATATAAGCTTGTACGTAAACTATAACAACAACAACAACAACAACAACAACAACAACAACAATACACTTACATAAATATGTAGGTTACTATTTTATGAAGAATAATAAAAAAACAACAACAACAACAACAACAAAAAACATGTAAAATCTAATTTTATTAAATTGAAAACAATTTTACACAAAAATGTTACAATAGTTATATATACGAGTACACACACACACATCCAGACGTTGTTATGTATCAACGATACCTAATTCTTCATAAGCGAAACAAATTGATTTCAGCTAAAATTAAAATATGACAAACAGTAGGCGTGGCAAGGTAATTAATTACGCCCTCAATAGTTTATGTATTATGTAAATATCAACTAATAACGTCAGACCACGCCCATTCTTAATAAATTGTTGAAATAAGTTTTTTATAAACATGTAAGAAATTGTATTGTAGCATCATTTTTATAACAAGTAGATAGTTATGTATCAGTTGTAGGGTGTGGCATTTGTCTACAGAGACAACATAAAAATATAAAATAAAAGTTCAGTTCACATTATTTCATTTATGACCGTTAGAATGTCAACAATAATGCTACATACAGTCGGTCATGGCTAAATGGATACAAATTCTAATGCGTATCCGTAATATATGTATTCTGTGAGATCTTTAATGCTTTATCGAGTGATAACATGCGATATAATAAACTTAGTATACCTTTCTTATAAGTAGGGTATACAAATTATATAAATAACCAATAGGTTATAATATATCGACATAATAGTAAAGTCAATTAAGTTCTTCTACTACATATAAGTGCTTACTTATATATCGTAAGTACACGGTATAAATTTTATTTTGATGTTAGATTTTCATACCCTACACCACAATACGGTACAAGTCCTATACCCACCTTCAATTATACCGATCGTAACAGAATCAATCAAAATTGAATTAAATTTAATCATGTCCATCTGTCCATCTTATATCGTATGTCTTTGTAATCAACCTACTGTCTCTAATTTTTGAAAATTTTCAATAAAATTTAACACAACAATGTGTTTTGGGTCAAAACCGTTCACTATTGTTAATAAACCTACTCGATCGTATATTCGTGGTTTTTTCAATTAAAAAAAAAAAAATTGGTACAAAAAACACTTAATTAACTTAATAAATGGCTGTTTTAAATGTGGCCTTGATCGGACTTTTTCCAGAATCTCTTTCCCTACAAAGCTCATGACTTTTCTATCACAACATCTGGCGCTTACTGATCCAACTCGTTAAAGCATAAATTGTGATACAAAGTAATGTAGGGTAATTAAATTGTCTACCAACTGTATTTATATGTTTGTAAATTTGTAAAGAAATTTTCTCTTATTAGGAACCGTACTGTCCTACATTTTCTATTTAAATATTCAGCACAGTTTGTGTTTTATTGGGTGTAAGGTTAAAGGCTGTTTATAATAACTGTGACATAATACTCATACGTTGTATAGAAAACTCATAAATTTTTTTAACAGCTTTTAAAAAAATTCACACACAACAACAACAATAGAGAAAACGTATAGATTTTTTCGTATGTTTTTCTATTCTCTTTGCACAATAAAAATTTTATGGTTTCTACGTTGTTTAGAAGACAAAAAAAAAAACAACATGGCTTTCAAAGTAGCAAAAAATGTTAAACAATAATAACAACAACAACAATAATAATAATAATAATAATAAAAATCTGTGTTTTTTAGCACTTTCAGTTAGATTTAATGAAATTTTTTATATATTTTTTTCTTATCAGTTTTGTGCAACTCTGTCTTCATCATCACAAAAATGCACGTTACGGCAGAAAAAAACTTTACAGTCGATCATTGTACGACTTTTTTATGCTCTACGCAGCCACTTATCATAGTTTCTGTTATACGGGTGATACCAGGTATGTAGGGATTGCCAGGTTATTGTTAATAAATGTTTTTGTTGGCATTAAATTTTGGATAAGTTGTTCATGAAACTGTTTATGAGTTCAGCCGCCCTTCCCTCAGAACAAGTTCTGTATTCGTTAAAATTTAAGAAAAAATTATCAAATTTCGTTAATTGTAGGCGTGTAAAATTGTCCCCTTTTTTAGGTTAGGTTAGGTTGATCGGGTGTACGCCTATAAAAAGCGCTTCACTTAGACCAGTAAGTTGGCCCATTGTGATACCCGACGAAACATAATACAGAGTTCAGTGTAGTCACTCGGAGGCGGCTAAAAATCGTTTGAGATCGAAAATGTTAGCATCCGCTAGTGACCCTAGACCCTGTGGGAATCTAACTACGATTGTTTTATGTCGTTTTCCTTGTAGAGCCAAGCATTCACACAGCAGGTGCTCCACAGTTTCCACCTTTTTCTCGTCCCTGCAGCTTTTACAGAAATCATTATACGGACGTACGGACAACGTATCTGCTGGCCATATAGCCAATGAGACAGTGCCCCGTCAGTACTCCTACGACCACAGAGTATGATTTCCTAGTTAGACTTAGTAAGTCTTTCGTTCGTTTATAATTTAGCCGAGGCCAGAGAGTGCGAGAGTGCTACTGTTTGTCCATTTCAGCGCCTCCTTGTCCAGTCGGCCGTTCAGTTCAGAGAGGGGGGGGGGGGGGGTCCGCACCACCACTCTCTCGCAAATGTCTTGTCTACTCGCCCCAATTCTTGCACACTCGTCAGCAATCTCATTTCCGCCCAGGGACCCAACAGATCACAATGTCATGTTGTCGAATCTCGGCAAGTGCCCTCTTTTAATAACTTCTAAATTATTTACTACATTATTCCCAACTGATTGAATAGTGAAGTATAGCGAGTTGTGTGAATTCTGGGCTTGTCTGTTATGCAACCACTTGATAAAAATTGTGAGCGTGCCTATTATCTAGCGAGGAAAGGGGATACTCACCCGTACGCTTTTCTTTTACGATTATATTAATGCGTGTGACAAGCTTAACACTAATCTTACTATGTAGGGCATGCAAATACATTGTTCAGTACACATACTTATATTTATTTACATACATACATAGCATGTTTATATAATATGTAGAAAGAAAAAAAAAACCTTCTTTTTTGCGTTTCGTTGTTCGTAATTCTCTCTGACTTGGCGGTTTTTTTTATTTCAACGTTTTCTTTTTATATGTTTCCTGTTTTGTGTGGAAATATTACAACCAACCAGCCAACCAGCCAACCAAGCAAACGACCGCTGTATACACTTATGCTGCATTTTTTTTTGTTTTTTATAAGAATTGTTGAACTTCTGTGTGTGTGTGTGTGTGTGTTTGTTTGTATATATGCTGGTTACCAAGGAAATCATATAATTTTTTTTATTTTTGATTTTTTATATAAATTCTTTTATTTATTATCATTGTAAAGTTTTAGAGCGTTGTTTGCAGCTGATGACTCCCTTTGTCATGTTCATGTTTAAGTTAATCGAAGAAGCCATCAACAGAAAACAAAAAAAAAACAAAAGAAAAAACAAAAACAAAAAATGAAATAAATTTATATTGAAAATTATTGTTATTTAACTTGTGCTATGAATAATCAACGGAACACAGAACTAAAGAAGCTATGATGGATTTTAATACAAAACGAAATTTGGCTTAAGCTTATGTTAAATAACCAACCCAATCTCCTTCTTTCAAAATGTCCATTAAAACGTTTGTTTACAAACTTTGATTGAATTTCAGTTCGTTATAAAACTTTAGAGTTTTCCTTTAATACTAACCAAGACCGGCCGAATGACCATTTATAGTAAAAATGTGTTAATGATGTTCCATAAAAATTTTGTTTATAATAAAATATGAAATTATAATAAAAATTTAAGACTAGCAAACGTTTTTGGTCTGTACGTTCCATTCACGCTCATTGTTTAATTCTTTTATTAAATCCTTATAAATGTGAACTCGGCTTACTTTACACATTTTTCATTTCATATATCAAAGCTTCTGACAAGCATGAAATGAAAAGGAGAATATACTACTACTACTACTACTACACACACACACATACAAACTTTCATCTACAAATAAATGGTTTTTTGTTGTACGAGTATGTTGTGCTTTTATTTTATCAAAATTTATTTCATAACAAAGAATGAAAAACGAAGAAGAAGAAGAAGAAAAAGAAGAAGAAGAAAGACCCAAAAAAAAAAATGTCACAGCAATATGTCAACTTAATAATAATTATAATAAATTTACAACAACAACCAAAGCAGGAAATTTACTAAGATAATGATAAAGCATAAATTAGAAGCACTTCACGTAGCACCGGACTCATTTCTTGTTAAAAAAAAACATTATTAACAATTATATTCAGACATTTCGTTTCCTTTCAAACTTTACACAAAAAAAAAAGAAAAAAAAAAAAAACAAGTAAAAGCGGTTATATTGGCATATGACAAATTTAGGCAACCGAACATCATAGGTTTGCTATGTTGCATGTTGTATGTTATAATATGTTGTGAAATTTTGTTTAAATTATTATATTATCAAGTTTGTGTACAAAAGCAATCATACGGAGAGTGTGAATATATATACAGACAGACAGACAGACGGACAAACAAACCGAAAAGCTAAATCGACTTGAAATTCTAAGTTTAGCAAAAATATATATAATCTTTGGGTTGTGGCACGCCCCCTTCTGGTACTTGCAAACGTTTTCAACAAAACCAATATATCCCCCATAAGTATTATGATGGTAAATCTAAAATCTAATTCAAATATGTTGCATTTATATACAAAAAGATAAGTCAACCGAATGCAAGAGAAAGCCAATGTTTAATATAATCCAACCTTCCGAATGGCATGAAAGAGGAAACAGTTTGAATGTGTGTGTGTGTGTGTGTGTGTGTATGACAAGCAGAAGTGCAGAAAAGCTGGTTGAATATTATCACAGCTCTCTCATACATACAAAACGTACTTAGTCTGTTTAGTGACAAGTTTAGGGCAAACAGTCACCAGTGCTGCTTGTCTGTCAAAGTGTCTTTCTTTCCATACTTATCTATCCTTTTGCTTATGTGTCTGACTTATTTCTTATTCTTCATCGTCTTCTTCAGTTTGTTTTCATACACAAACACACACACATACACACACACAAATAGTTGATGACATTATAAGAAATATTTTCCAGTATTATCACCATCCGTTACCATTTTGCATGGAATGACTGAAATATGTATATAATGTGGGTTAAATTCATGACAGCTACCATTTATTAAGTGTAGTTAATATGTATGAATGTATAACGCAACACTGTGACATATCTTTTCACTTTATTAATGCATTTTACAGACAAACATACAAACATATTTATATACATATTATTCCAAGTGTTGCCCAGATGATATATTTATATGTAGGCCTAGCTTTATTATAGCTAATATACGAGGATTGATTTAGAATTGAAAAAAAAAGGAAACCTCCTTCTAGGGCTAAAGATTGTTAGTTCTAGTTGTGATTAACTGGATTTTATGCAGCTACGTAGATGGCTTTACAAATTTTCGGGGCAAAAACGTTTTTTTTTTTTTTAAACAGCTATCAATAATATCAAATACTTGCATTTTTGGTGCCGTTCCTTGGAGGAAAAACTTCAAATTTTTAATACCAAAAAATTTCTTTACATCATAATCGATATTTCTACTAAATATTTTGAAAAACAAAAATACAAAATTAGTAAAAAAGGTAATGTGCCCAAAATTTAGGGGAGATACGAGTCCCATTCTTAATTTTACACATAAATTACATCCATTTTTGTGCAGTCTCCAGTCTTATAATTCCCACCCATCACCTTCTTTATGATTAAGGAATAATAGCAAAAGTTCCAAGAGTACTAAATCGAGCAATTTGAACCATAATTCATTGGCCAGCTATATGAGTGGGAATGGAAACGTTTCCATAAATTCTGCCTCAATTACTTTCTCAAATATCTCAAACAACGTTTTACCGCCTTCTCTCCTTTTTAATTATACAATGCATCCAACTTTATGAAGATTTCTCAAGATTTTTAATACTACCCACGTAGATAAAGTAAATTTAGTGAATATAAGATTGCTCATCTTTTCTGCTTAAAACGCTTTAAAGCTTATTAATCGCGACATTCAAATATTATAAAATATTATAGCCAACAGTGGCTGTGTTCATAAGATTTCTTCTCATTTATTTAAATCGATTTTTTCTTTTTCATATAACTTTAATGATGAGACTTCGTTGTGCCAGTTGAACAGTGTGTAAAAATTTAAATTTTATAATCAATTTTTTGTTAGAAAATATTTCTATAGATCAATATATCAAAAATGGGCAGGGTCATATAACATTTACGCCTACTACTTCACAAAAGAATCTTATTCGAGGCAAAGTCCGAGTTCTTAGCTGTAAGACGTGATAATTTGGTACCTGTCACGTTTACGGTTTATATGTAGATGTATGGGGAAATGTCACGCCTACAATTGACAAAAATCTACCTATCTGATATCAAAATTTAACAATGAAATGGGCGTGGTAGAATAACAGACGCTCCCACAATATACAAAATATCATACATCACGTAAAACTGGACTTGTAGTGATACATTCACTAATAGAGGGCGTAATAATATAACTGCCACGCCCACTATTGTAGATATGTAGGATATTTAAGATTTGGCCTAAGTCAAATTTAGTTTTTTCACTTATTTTTACTCGTTATCTGCCGCGTTAAAGTGTTTATGAATTGTCTCATGAAACTTTTTCGGTTGGCAAACATTTTAAGTCAACTTGACATAATTACCAAAAGAATTAAAACTTTTTACAAAAGTAACAACTCACAATAATAAGTTGTTATCCTGTCTCTGGGCCTTTTTTTATGTGTTGTGAATATTTCTAGTTTATTAAAAAAAAAAAAATAAAAAAAAATTGAAAACAAGAACGAAAAATTTCACAGGACACACAAAATCATATTTACGTGCATGTGTGTGTGTGTGTTGGCGGGTGATAAAGTTTTTATAATTGTTGGTAATTTTATGGTTGTTAGAATTCGATGCCGTTCTGGGTACGTACTCATAGTACTGCTATTAGATTATGTAGAAAAAACAAAAAAACATTTGTTGCGAGTTGTTAGCTATACGCTGCAGTGAATGTTGACCGTAATCACGTACGTACGCAAGTTTTTCTACCATATAAAGTTACAGAGTTTACTGAACTATAAGTATGTATGGCTATATGTATTGTACAAATATTGTATATGTCGGTAGTATAGGGGGGGGGGGGGGGGGGTTAGTTTGCTAGTAAAAGAAGATGTTGTTGAAGAGGATATGTAGACAAAAACAGAGCGAGGAGATTTGTAATGCAGGCTCATGTATTTACAACACACATACAACCACATGCACAAAACATTTTTCTACAAATCTAACTGTGATATATATTCTTCGTCTTTATCTTCGTCTTCGTCTTTTGCTTTGTTTAAAGCTAACAATGTATTATACATGCGTCCTAAGCTGGTGTGAAAAAAACGTACTGAGTGAACATAAAAGTTATGTAAAATTGTAAATATGTATGTATGTACGTATAAAAAAAGTTAAAGTTAGAATTATCTATCTCTTTCTCTCTCTCTCTTTCTCTCAACTCATTCTTGATTCATATTAAGGTTAACATTGTTTTTTACTTGTCTTGTTACAAGTGAAGTTGTCTGCTGTTCAGCATTTTCATGACATTTTAGGTGACACATTGTGTTTCCTTTTAAACAACAACAACAACAAATGCAATAATACTTATACTTATACCACGTATATTTGCAGTGTTTGTGGTATGAGGATTTTTTTTTTTCATTTATTTAATTTTTTTTTTTTTTTTTCATACCATCTACTTAAGATGGTAGTAAGTTGACTAAGTTGTTCAATTTATTTGCAACATTTACATAGTATTTATATTTTGGATTAGCATTACAATCTTTTTACGACATATGTCCGTCCATTATTGGTATTCAGGTGACTGTATAAGTTTTAAAGTATTCATTTATTTAAATTGAGCAAAATTGGTTGCATGTTACACTCAGAAATTTGCAATAAAACAAATTTATTTAATGAAGAATTCGACTTGCAAGTTTTTTGCTCAATATATACGTTATTAAATGGTGTAATTAGGTACCTGCCACGCCCACTAATTGTATATAATTACCGAAAACAATAAGCTGCCATTGTGTACACACATTTCTATACATTTCCACAAATAGATAATTAATGATATGGGTTAAAATTTGTAAAAAGCCACGCCCACAATCGACAAAATTCTATCCAGCAGCCACCAAAATTATGCTATGACAAAAAAATTTTGCTGTATACACTTGTAATTAGCTTAATTAATGATGTGTAAAAAAATGGGCGGGGTCAGATAATTGAAACGCTTTTAATTTATGAGAAAACTTTTTTTGGTTCACAACATAATACATACACTGTAGAAGGAATAATCACGTACCTGCCACACCCACTTTTTCTTTATAGATATACAGGGTATTCCATAATTGTCCTAAATCAAAAATGTATTGTAGCTTCCCTTTCTCTTGTCATATTTTCTATGAATCTTTATCATATGTTTCTGTATTGTGTGCACTCGTACACTGGTGTGATATACTATACTTATTATCACACACACATACACAACAAATCCAGTAAAGCTAACATTGCATAAGTGTGTGTATGTGTGTGTGTGTGTGTGTGTGTATATTCCCATAATTCAAATCATGTTTTGTGTACACAAACTTTCAACTCTAATGAGATTTTGTTTATTTGCTTGTTATTATATCAACGCATTGTTTGTTGTTGGCTTGGTTGTCTTTCGTTTGGATAGTTGGTATAAAATTGAAATTGATTTTTCAAACAATATTTGTAGTTCTTTATTATCGAAGCATTCCCCAGGATATTCCCCGTACGTAATATATTCCATAATTACTTAGAAGTGACAAAAAAAAGAGAAAAGGTTTGTAATAAATGTATCCTCCATAAAACTTAATTAGTTATTTCCTTCGGCATCAAAGACCCTACATAATATTCTTGATTAGCATTAAAATTTTGACTCAGTATAGCCATGTCTGTCCGTGTCTGCATACAACTTCAATTATTTCGCGCAAGTAATTATGGAACTTGAGACGTATGACATATGCGTAGTCACGTACCTTCCACACCCAAGTAAGACTTATAGATGGAAAGAGTTATTAAGATATATTTAATTGTTGTTGTTGTTGTTGTTTTCAGTATACGTAATTTTATTTCAAATTATTTTCAATAATTTTTGCTGCCATTTTTCCCCCAAAGATTTCATCTCATGTCATACTAAAGTAACTTTAATTAAGCAGTCTGTATGGTTTCTATCATAAAACAAAGATTTTCAGAGAAAAGAAAAACATGTGAAACATGTAAAAAAGGGTTATATTAAGTGTACACCAAATCTAGGATACCCACCACTATTGCCCACTTGCAAAACAAAGCACAACCACATATTATTTCACATCAAATGTATTTGAAAAACAAGTGAAAATGTTATAATCGGTCAAGTCCGGCCATTTAATACCCCCACACCATTTAGGTCCTAAAAATTATGCTACAATTACTTTAATTGTGTTAGAAAATGCGAGACACTGCCTTTGTGATACATTACTATATGAGAAGGGGTTCTAAAAATTGTCCGATTGGGTCTAAATTTGGTCCAGCTAAATATGAAAATATTCTTTACAAAATTTTATCAAAAAATATTAAAAATTGTGATTTTTTTATATATAAAGACTTCCATTATAATAGGACCTTAGTACTATTTACATGGACTGACGGACATGTTTAAATCGTGTTAGATTTCGATTCTTTTATATCTCTCTCGAACGGTTAAAGCAATTTCCATCATTCATATATATTTAGAATGTACAAATCAAAAACGAATTTCGCTTTTATTTGAAATCTGAACTTATATAATAAACTGGAGTCAAAATAGCCAGTCTGTGGACTGTCTGTGTCTGTACTTTATTTTAAAAATTACTCACGATATCTCAATTATTGCCGCCGTAACAGTTCTAACAGAAATGTGTAAAAATTCACACAGGATGGGTATAAAAACTCAGTTTAGACTAAATCTTAAATACTCTTCACATTTATATACAAATTTTGGGCGTGGCAAGTACACGATTACTGTCTTATGTATAATGTATCAGCTGTGAGAGCGCCAACAATAAACGGACGTACGGACGTATACTCGTATGAATAAATATATTTTGTACGCCCTGTAACGTCTTCTTCTTGGTATTACAAACAGAGTGACATACTTAGCGTATCGCCCATTTTATGTGGAGGGTATAAAAATTCATTGTGTGCAGCAACCCCATAATAATCATAACAAGAGACAAAGCTATAATAAGTACTCTCGGGAAGACTGCTGGAGAAGAGACTATTGTACGATGAAAATTATTGTACAAACAACAAAAACAAATGACACAAAACATTAATACAGAGAATGTCATAAGCAGACAAACGTACAAATAGAAGTGGAGTATATAAATAAACACCCGCAATGGAAGCAATGTCCACTGAGATGGTTATCAAATGACAACCGCTAAGGCTTGCGGATATTTATATATAAATATATATAAAAGGAGACAGAGAGAGAGAGAAAGAGAGAGTTTAATGCTAAAGAGGAATCATGAAAGACTTTACACACACACACACACACACCAACATCGTTATTATTAACCCGATCATCATCATCATCACCAGCAGCAACACAGCATCGTTGTCGTCGTCATATTAATGCACAACAATACCGTTTAAAATATATACAAAGCCATCACATGTACACGTATATACATACATCAACTTTTAATATACACACACATGCATATTTAATATTTATTCAACTTGTACAAACAAACATTATTGTGTTGTGGTTGCACCAAGTCTGACACAGTGCGTGTATTATGCACACACTGTGGGCTTGGGGTGTTTGGAAAAGTTATAGTGTTGTTTTCTGATTGTGTTTTTTTTCCTTCCATTTTTTGTTTTTGTTTTCGTTTCTCTTTTTGGTACCCACACTACAGATTATGTGGAGCTTTCAGCAGCAAAAGTCCTTTAATTTCCATGGAATGTGAACTCACTCTTGGCACCCATTCATTCAATGCTTGATGCATACACCGTGCATGTGCGTAACTCTCTGATAGTAGTGCGAATGGTATTTGTAGGTAGATTTAGAAATCCATTCGAAATGCGAAAACATATCGAGAAGACGGACTGAGACTCGTGTTGTTTTCACACAATTTAATACCACTTCTCTCTTTGTTGCTGGCCGCATAACTATTATCTCTCTCTCTCTTTCTTTCTCTTTTCCATCTTTTCTCTTTCACTCCATCTATCCATCTTTTTCTGTACAAGTGTTCATGGAGTTTTCATGTTGGTAATATTTGTGTGCATGATGACAGTTATGCCTGCATTTATGCATATGTATGCATATGGGTGGAATGTGTGTGCGTATGTGGTTTTGTGTACCTTCCTTGTAGTGGCCAATATTGGCCACCCAGGGGCTTTATGGTATACAGTGTTAAAATTGTGAGTATTAGTGGATTTCTCGCCCACTAGCCGACTAGCCGACTAGAGCACTTCTTGCCTTCATATTTGGTGTAATAAGCTTAAGCTAAAACCGCATGTGGGTTCACCTAGCAGGAGTGGTGGGGTAGCATCTAAAATTCATTCAGACACAACCAAATAGATAAACCTCAACTTTCACTACCACTCACTCTTTACATGTGTTGAACACGCACAAACACACACGCACACCCATTCTACACATACACTTTGTGTTTATATGTTAGGGATAGATGATGCTAATGACAATGTCGACCACATTTTCTTTTTTTTCTTTTTTTATGATTTTTTTTTTCGGTACAAATTGAAACGACGACGACATGTGCCTTAGATTTGAATTCTATTGTGCATCCGGTTGCCAGCCTAATGAGAGCTTAACAACAACAACAACAACAACAACAAAACAAAAACAAAAACATGTGTATTAGTGAGTGGGCACTTTTTGGTGTGTACGTATCTATTCCACATAAGTATGTTTGGATGTTTATGCTCATTTCAGTTGTTATTTAACACTTTTTACAAAAGGACGAAAAAAAAAAATATAAATAAACTCAACATGATTTTATTTTTTGATTACGAAAACTGATAGACAAAGAAGTTTAGGCATGCAGCTGAAAGGGGGACAGAAAGCAAGGACGGGGGAGTGGTCTCAGCTTTTTACTCTAAATAATTAACAGAGACTGGCTTCTAGTGTTTTGTTTTCTCTCACGTAAATATTCAGAATCATTTGCGGAATCATTATAGAAGCTGTGGGCGAATATAGTACAATATCAAGATATCCGTCTGTTTTTCATTTTATTCGTATAACAAGTTTATACATTTTCTACTTTAATTATTGTACTCTCCGTCATTGGGATTTTTTTTGTTTCTAAAGGAAATTGTCAATTATTTTCATGTTATACCCTACTCCACTTGCGACAGATGCTTGTAATTAAATGGAAAATGTCACACAGAACTTCAATTATATCGATTTTGATTCTGAATAGATGAATTTCATGTCTGTCTGTCTGTCCACGTAAATTTGTAAGCAAGCTACAGATCGCATTTTTCGAGATATTTCGATGAAATTTCGTACAAGCACATAAATTGACACAAAAAGAAATCTTATTGAAAATGAATTGGATGGGACCATTTTTAGAATCCCTTCCCATATAACGATCTATTATAATGAAAGTCTTTATATGACAAAATATCACAATTCTTAATATTTTTTAATAAAAAAAATGGTAAAAAAATAGTTAATTAGCTTTATATTTGTCTGGGATAAATTTGGACCCGATTGGACCATTTTTTAGAATCCCTTCTCATATAATTATATATCATGCAGTGACTTCTATAGCAATACCTCACGTTTAAAGTAATTGTAGCATAATTTAAGGAGCTAAGTGTTGTGTGGGTTATTATATAATCGGATTTAAACGATTATAACATTTTTATTTGTTTCCACTTTTTTTTTCTTATAATTTCTTTTTAATCATAACGCAAACAGGCACACCGTACATATCTACATACTATCTACCCTGTCCTGAAATTAACAGCTTTCTATACCTATAACTATCCAATCAAGCTGAAACTTTACATGGCAACCATTTTAAATCTTTCTTCAAATTTCACGTCATTGCCTCAAAGCAAAAGTATCAAGTGAGTGGATGTGTGTATGTGTATGTTTATACATGTATTGTAAAATTATTTTCTGTTAATAATGTTGTTTTACTTTATTATTGTCGTCATCGTTGTTGTTGTTGTTGTTGTTGGATTATGCATTTTATATGCTATTCCCATAGCTGGCTGTTCGATAATAGTTGTTATTATTATTGTTGTTGTTGTTATATTTTTTAGGATAATTGCACAGCAATACGATTTAGTTGTATATGTGTGGTCTTGACTACTTTATGCTCAAACATTTTTGTTTTCTTTCTTTTTTCTTGTCCTGCCAGAGTTTTATGTTTTAACTTTTTCCCTTTCCTTCTATTGTGTTTTGTTCTCATTTTTTTTTTTTTTTTTTTGTTGTTTGTTGTGTACTTTTTTTTCTGTCTCGTTTTAAGTTTGTTTTCGGGGTCACACAGTCAGGCAGTATGAAATATTTGTAGAATAGAAATGAATGAGTGTGTTTTATGGCTTTATGAACTGTGCAGGTGCAGGTGGGTGGGTGTGTATGTGCAGTAAAGGTACATACATACATGCCAGTATCCATACATAAACTTCAACTTACATCAATTGTTAAGTGAATGAAATGAAGTAGAGCCTTAAATGAAACTGAATTGATGATGTGTAGATGAGTGTGTGTGTGTGTGTGTGTATGTAAGTACTTATAAACAATGAAAAACACATTTTAAGGAATGTTTTTTCTTTATCTTCAGTTTAATTATATGTACGTTCGCTTAGCAAACAAAGCCTTAGTGCTTAATGAAGAGCAATAATACGTAAGTAAGAGAAGAGAAGTTCTTTTCTTCAAAGGTTAAGAAGTTCAAATACAAAAAAAAAACTATACGAGTGTGGGTGTGAGTGTGTGTAATTCTCACTACTACAATATCCTGTTTAGTTCATAAGCTGTTTAGGTCCAAATCCATTTATAGATTATTTCTTAAATGGAAAAAAATACAATAATTAAGCATGAAACAAAGCGGACGTACGGACACCAATAGAGAGAGCTTGTAATAAATTGACAATAACTGTAAATTTGCTAAAATAAAAGTATTTTTTTCGTTTATCTCTTCAATTTATTACAAAAAATGTACGCTTGGTTTTTCCATCAAACCTTAAATCTTATGGAGTTTTTTTTTTTTTTTGTGGACGTACAGACAGAATTATATTTAACTAAAAAAAAAGAGTTAAATGTTTGTTTCTTCAACATTTATCAGTGTAACTCTGCTTTACTTATTTAAATTCCTTTTCTTATTTTCTTTTGTAAAAGTTACACCAAAAAAAAAAAAAATTATCTGAAATTTATCTTGTTGTACCCTCTACCTTAACGGGCTAATATATTTAGTTAGCCATTCCATTCATAACCTTTACAGGCGTATAGATTCTTGATCAGCATCAAAAAACTAAATAAATGTCCGTCCATGTGGTGGCAGATCTGCTGTTAAATCGCTCACAATAGCAAAAATTGAGTTATTTAGCGGAAATTAGATGCACGCAATTTTAAGTGGAATCGTTTCATTGCCACGCCCACCATCTTTTGTTAAACCACAAAAATTAAGCTAATATGTTGAAATTATATGATATAAATCTAACAATTTATCCAAAATTGAAAGTATCACGTTTAACAGGCACGCCCATAATTTACAAAAAAGTTCGCTGCGTCGTAGAATTTAATCCATAAGTTTAATATGTAACGTTAATATATGATATATCTTTTTATATGATTTTGTATATTGATAATATACTAAAAAGGGGGAGGGGCCGATTATTAGTTATGCCCACAATTTACAAAAGAAAACAACCTTATTTTGGTGAGTAATTAAAATGCGTAACTTCCGCATGTATTTAATCTATTTTAAAAAGTAATAATAAATCTGCCACGCCCACTTTTTTTATCATAGAACGTTTGGCTTAAGACAAACCACCATTTACATAAGATACTAAAATAAACTAAAGTTTGTCATTTCGTTTGCAATACCTAGAGGGAGACATTAGAGAATCAATCTGGACAAGTCCGTTTATAAGTCTGTGCGTTATTTGTTGATAGGCACGCCCACAATCACACAAAAATTTTATTATCCGTTTAATTAATTGGATCATTTGTCAGTTGTGTGTCAAAAAAGGCGTGGCAGAAATGCCTACAACTTATTTAAGACAAAATTCGACTTGAAAGTTGTCACATAATTTATGTACTCTTACTGGACGCAATAAAGTATTTGCCACGCCTCTATTTTGTATATAAATGTAAAGGGTATTTAAGATTCGGTTTAAACTCAATTCAGATTTCAGATTTTACTTGTTTTTCTTGTTTTTTTTCTGTTTTTTCTTTTATTTAATTTATTTGCTTTTTGTAATCCTGCCTGCAACGCTGAATTATGGAGCGTAACAGCAGTTTTATGTTATCGCACGTTTATAGAGCTTTCTTGCCCGTGCGTGTGTGTGTGTGTTTAAGCATCCAAAATGTTGAATATTAAATAGTACAGGCATGAAATGAAATGGTGGATGGTTGTGTTATCTAAACTACATACATACATACATAGTGTAAAAACGTGCCAATGCACGCTCGACCTGTTTGCTCAACTCAGTTATAAAATATATTTGCCTACATTTTTTATAACTTTTTGACTTTTTCTTCTGTTTGGCCATTTTTGATTTCTATGATAATTTTTTCATAATATTTAAAATAATTTCTCTCTCTCTCTCTCTCTCTCTCTCTCTCTCTCCCTTCCCATATGAGTTTTATCTCTCTTTCTCAAAACCAAGTAAATTACTAAAGTTATCTGTAACAAGCTTACAAGATGATTGAATTTTATATAAAAGTCAGATTGTTGTTAAAAATCAGAGAGTACATGGATTTATGGATTAAAAAGATCGATATTTCAAATGATTTCATTAAGGTAGTCATTAAAAATTATGCTTAAATTAATCGAAAATAAATTTTTTATAAATTTTAAAATGATCGAAAAAAATTAATCGAAAATCGATAAAATTATAACAATCAAATCTAAACTTAAAAGACTTCTCATAGATATATTGTCTTTAAATTTGCCACGCCCATCATTTTTGTCATATCCATCTACAATATAGATCAATTAGTTGACCATGCCCATTTATAGATGGATGGAATTAAGTCATTTGTACTAAATTATACAAGTTTGTGCATTCACGTTCACTCTTGCATTGAATAATTGTGTTCTAGTGCTTACACCCCGCCCCCATATAAGTGGGCGTAATTAGTTATTTTACTATATTAAATGCTTGGTATGCTTGTATATTTTGTCTGTACGTCTGTCAATTGAAAAATGAGGCTAGCAGGCAAAATATTGATCGAATCAATGCCTAATTTTGACACACATGATTTTAAGGTCAAAGGTCAAGTTTTATTTTGTAATTTCATATGAAAATTTCGCTCACTTTGTATATAAGCGTGGTCAACAAAAACGGTTTATATAGTAGATACATATATCCGAAGTCTTGCCGCTTCTATCGTGCTCTCAATCTCCCCACAGAAGGCTGCCCATGATTCCCTTTTTGCTCTCACAATGGGTCTACTTATTGGCCTTTTATAAGCGTACACTCGACCAACCTATTAAGTCTATTAAATTTAGTGTTGATCGATATAATTTTATCGATTTTCAATTTTTTTTTTTTTTAAATTGTTATTTTTAATTTATAAATCATAAAATTATTGAAAATCGCTATTACTTTATAAAATGACACAAAATCGTTTTCCTGTTTAATAAAAATTAAAATTCATAAATAATCGTTATCCATGATTTTTACTTTTAATCGCCACTTATAATCATACTTTCATAAAAAAAACAAAAAACAAACAAACAAACAAACACAAGAGCATGTGTAATCTATTATATTTAATAGCATTTTGTTGTTGTAAACTTGATTATATATATTTAAAAAACATAATAATGATTTTAATGATTTCAGAATCCTCATAAACATCATCTCAATATCAATTATTTAATAATAAATAAAGTGAATATTTGCTCTTTCTCTTCTTCTACTGTTCTTTCCTTTTTCCTTTCTTGCTCTCACGCTCTCTGTCTTTGTGTATCACTGTCTATTGTTAGTGATTGTTAATTATTTGGGTGTTGGTCAATCAGCAATTGTGGTCAGTGCGTGTGTGTGTGTGTCTGTTTGTTTGTTTGTAAACAAGTTTCAGTAAATTTATACAATATATTATTACACGCAACAGTATATTGTGTGAAAATTTACAAACTCACTTGCATGCATGCACAGTGTACATATGTGTGTGAGTGTGCTTAAACAGTGTCTGTAAACATATCAATTTGCTGGCAAAGTATAAACGAAACTCGATGCAACGACAATGCAAGCTTTTTGTTTTCATTTTTGTTTTTGTTTTTGTATTCACTGAAATGATTATTCACCCATTCATTCTTATGCTCACTCCTCTGTTTGGCTACTATTATCATCGTCGTCATCTCATCGTCTCTTTTTCTAGGCTGCCAATCACTACCAACACTTATATTGGGCTATTATACACACACACACACACACACACACACTTACATATAACACATCATGACAACTATGTTGAAGAGTCTGGAGTATTTTTGACTGTATATATGTATATATATATGTGTGTGTGTATATGTACGTATGCATATATCGGCTTAAACCAGCCGTCTGACTCGTTTGTAACTCGTTCCTTATATGTCCACCCTGTGGGGTCGTAGCAGCAGCTGTTGGTTGATTAATTTGCCTCAAACTTCACAGTTATGCATTCTTGATTAATGTTGTCGGTCACGTTGTGTTGTTGCATTGTTCGATCGTACAACATTGTAGAAACAACAACAACAACAACAACAATAACGTCAACATCGATTGCAAGTAATTTTCATCTGCTCTTAACATTCTCTCAATAATTGCCACCGTTTGAGACATCAGAACGACTTATACACACACTTGTGCTCTCATACACACTTGAATACACACATACATACATAGTGTAACGTACATTTTGACTGAGTTGCATGAATGCTGAACATTATGAGGTATTATTGCAAGAGAATGATGGCAATGGGGCGTATATGTGTGTGTGTGTGTGTGTGTGTGTGTGTGTGTTTGGCTGTATTCTGTCTTTCATTGAAATTAAACGTTTAACACGCTTATAAAGTACTTTTTTTCACCAATTCGTTTGGAGTTGTTAAACCAATAGCTCAATAGTTGCAGCCACGTCGTATGCATCTGTGTACATATGTTGCGCATGCAAACACATTTTTTAAAAAAGAAGCTTTTTATTAAACAAATTCTTAACTCAACACACATATGCATAGTGTACCAAATTGTTATAAACATAAATCAAGTGAATATCATATAACCGACCATTTAACCATTTAACACCCTACACCACTTGGTTGCACAATTTATATCATAATTAGTTCGGGTTTTTATTCTGAATCTATCGATATATATTTAGAATTGATTCTACAATAAAAATCGATAACTTTGGTATCGATAACGATAGCAACCTATAAATTCTAATAATTAAATTCATTCCATATTGGAAAGGACAACAAATTTGACAAATTATGATAACTATGATAAACAAAAAATCGATAACTTTGAAAAATCGATAATTATAACAGTTGACTAGATTTTTTTTTTATTAAGAATAATTAAAAAAGTAAAAAAATCGATAATTTTTTACAATTTAAATAAAATTAAAAACATTTTATTTTAATTTATCGATAATTATCGATTATTATACAATTTTTAATAATAAAAATTCTTCCAGAATGCAAAAAAAATATCAAATTTTTCATCCGATCCGTAGTAAAAGTCGATAACTTCGGCATATTATATAGAAAGATTTTTGTTAATAGTTATACATATATCGACTGTTTTCGATAACTATATTGTTCATACTATATCAAGAAGCTTGAACTAAAGAGAACGAAAAAATGATTCGATAAGTTTCGATTAATAGAAAATGTAAATAAATCAATAAATTTCAAATGGACCAAAATTTAGAATATTTGTAGATAATATTATGGTAGCAGTGTACATTTATCGATAATTACTAAAAACACTTAAGCGTTAAAACATTTATTTCATCACATATTGATTTGAAAAAACTCAAAATTGAAACGTTTTTTTTTTCTGTTATAAAAATTAAACTCGTAGTTAAACATTTAACGGATTTTCGGATTCCCTAAAGAACGCATTATCACACATTTCTTAATGAGAATTCCACTCTATAACAAATAACTTACTTTCCTAAATCTCTCCATCTCTCCTATTTCCCTTATATATATGTACGCCTTAAAATTCCAATCACGATCAAAAGAATTGCTGCCAAAGCGGCATTTGTGTGTTGTTTGGTGTATGACACATTACTCTGGAGAGTCTGCTTAAAGTGAATTGTTAAGACTAAACTGAAAACAAAATGCTTCGCCACGAATGCAAAGTGAAAAAGTAAAATTAATCGATCAAAGGGGTTTATATGGAATACAAAGAAAAGAAAGTAAGTATACGCCAGAGTAGACCGATAAAAGGTTTGTTTTGGTTAACAACTGACAACAGCAGCAACAGCAGCAGCAGCAGCAGAATGTGGTCATTGTAAAAATAAATGTTCTCAGATTGAAATACAATCTATCAGGCAAGAGATAAGCATCAAATCCTATAGGGTTGCCATGCTTATATTCTATATATTATGCAATCATTCAGTGTAAAACCACATGATATAAAAGTCCAAGTGGGGTCTCACTATAATCAAAATACCCCTTGTTCTTCTCTCATTTTAGGTTTTATTGTTGTAGTTTTATTTCATAAAATTGTAATCAAGGTTCACACAATAGCATTTTTTATGCACATATTGTGTGTGTGTGTGTGTGTTTTTTTTTTTCTATAAAATTTGCCGCTTTTTTGGGGCGGCTGCTCTTTATGAACCATTGAGTATATTATATGACCTTTTGTCTTTGGGGAAATTTTCAGTATTTTCAGTATTTTCTGTTTTATATTTCATCTGCATCTATTTCACACAAGCGTGTGTTTGTGTGCATCACATTTTGTACATTATTTGCTTTGGTTGTGTACAACAAACATTTCGCTAAATTTATTGAGAATGAGTGCTTTTGTTTGGTTTTTATTAAAAATAAAAGTAAACCCGACTTAAAACAGCTTTTTCCTTATTTAAGCTTCATTAAAATTAACCATAATAATAAAATTGATAAAAAAAAAATTTCAATTCTTCATAAAACTTTTCTGATTGGAAAAAATTTACTTTGACTAACATTTCCAGTAATTTTTTTTAAATTTAGATTGTTGCTCGTTTTCTGCATTTATTAAATTTATCGTTTGATTTTTAATATAGAAACATTTTTGCTAATCATATAATTATAGATAAATTTAGATGTAGATAAATTTGTTAATAAGATATTTTTGAAAATATTTTCCAAATATTACATTTATCGATAACTTGTTAATACTACTAATTTAAAAATCTTTAAATTATTATTAATTCGATAGTTATCATTATTATCGTTTAAATATTTATCGATATTATCTAAAATTATCGATTTAATTAATTGTTTAGAATCTAAAATACCACAATTTAAACAATTGTTGATATTAAGGGTTTCGATAATAATCGATAATTAATTAATCGTTTACATAATTGACGTTAATTCATTATTTATATAAAATTGTAAATAACATCGTTTTTGATTATAATCGATAATTAAACGTTTTGATAATTGTCAATATTATTGTTATCGATAATTATCGTTAATTATTTATTTACATAATTGTCTTCGTATCCGATAATAATGAATAATTAGGCGTTTAGATAATTTTATATTATTTTATAATAAAGATAATTTCTGTTTCGATAACTATCGATATATTACGTATAATTAATCATTTAAATTATTATCGATAATTAATCGTTTACATAATTATCGATATTGTTTGTAATGTGTAATTGTTAACATATTTATCGATATTATCGATTTCAATATTAATCGATAGTTAGAAATTTTTAAATAATTAGCAATATTGTTGCTTTCAATAATTATTGATAATTAATTATTTTGATATTTTTCGATATTATTACTTAAATAATTATCGATAATTTTATTATCGATTTTCTTGTTTCGATAATTATAAAATTTTAATAACTAATCATTTAAATAATTTATGATAATAAATCGTTTAATAATAATTTATCGATATTTATCATTTATTTCGATATCGATACATAATCGTTTAGATTTATTTTAATAAAAATATTATATAAAGCGATTATAATCATTATTTGATTTGCTGGTCCTAAACATTTCATACATACGTATATCAACTAAATATAGTTTAACAAGTATTTTTGAAAAGTTACATGATTTTAAACACAAAAGTATTGAAATGATGGTGCAGGAGTGAATGATGGTTGGCCACTAAGTGAGTTATTTCGAATTTACAATGAAAATGCATTGACAATCATCTACACAAATTAACCAAGTAAACGGAATGTTCATTACTGTTGTGTTCTGACCCTAACCAATCAAGCCATTCGACCAAGCTGCTCAAATGTAACTGGATTCCCAAAGCTAAAAGGTATTAAATAACAAAACGACAATGACACACTGAGCTTAGTTCAGTTCGACTTACTTACTCCTTTACAGAGACAATAGATGCCGGAAGAGTTTTATTTGTGGTATAATGAATGGAATGGAAAGGTTGATACAGCTTCAAATTGTATGCTTTTGGGTAATTATTTAATTCCATGTAAAGGAAAGTTTTTAACCTAATAAACGCTTCCGTAGTGGGTCAACCTAAAGCTGTAGTGGTAATAAAAAAAAAAAAAAATAATTTTTTGTTGTTGTTGTATATTATGTATATTGCATTACAAAATTATTGCTGCTGCCTGTACCTTTTATGAACATCCAATATTTTACGCATTGAAATGCTGCAACAACAGCCTGTACTGTGTGTGTGTGTGTGTGTGTGCTGTACTACTGTTGTGCTGTTGTGCTATAGTGATGCACAGCTAGTTAACAATTTAAACATACACAAATATTTAATGCCGGCCTTTATATAAATGTCTATACTATATATAGATGTGCAGATAAATTGCACACTATCCCTGGCAAATATTTAGAGTAACAGTATTATGCAGGCCTTGGGTATTTTCAAAAATTTCCTCTTACTCCCACACTCAATACTTTTCTCTTTATCTCTCTCTCTCTCTCTCTATCAGTACAAATGTACTTTCTTTCACTGTTCTATCTTTCAGTTTCATTTATTCTTGTGTTTCGATTTATATTTATATATTGTTGTTGTTGTTGTTGTTGTTCTATTTTATATGCTAAATGCATGTAATAAATTAATGTACAATTTAAAACTGGGGGCACTTGATGAGAATTTAAATTGAAATTTATTTATGTGTAGGCATGCTGGATACGATTAGAAAAAAATCGAAAAAATCCTTAAAGAAGAAGAGAATGTGTTAGTTGCTGTAATTGTCCTGAAATTTTTTTACAATCATTTTAACAAATATTGCCGTTACTCTGATAGTTACTTGATGGGAACTTTTTTGTAAAACGTTCATGTTTTGCGGGGAATTATGGAAAAATTTTGTGATTGCAAAATTATTTCATAGTACTTTTCCTAACTAGGATCAATAATCCTTGATTTGGCACACGCCTTATATGTCATAGGCCTGTTTTACTTGTTGTTTTTTTACATTAATGGATGACCTTAATATTACTTAGCTAATAAGTAGACTTTTATCAATTATGGGTGTGACTGTGAACGAATTTTTTTCGCGTGTCTATATAAACTTTAGTTCAAGTTAAATTGAAACTCAAAATTTACAACCGTGAGAATGCCAACAACAGACTGATAACTAGATCGATTCAGAATTTGATGATGATCAAGAATTACAAAATTTCCCTACATTGTACGCTTTCTTCCCCACATTCTACATATTTACATAAAAATTAACAAAAATGTTATGAACTTGTTTTCTTCCTTGTGGTGTATAATGGTGACAAAGCAATCTCAAAGTGTTATTTTGGCATCTTTAAGCCGTTTTTTTCTGTTGTTGTTTTTGTTGTTGTTTTTGTAAAATACTTGTTAACCAATCTATAAGACATGTCCGCCGCATACACAAACACCAGTCGGCTATGTTGGTATTAAAATCAAGCTAACGTTTGCTCATATGTCATTGCTGTCATTTGTGATGAGTGCCAAACCGTTACTATCAGAACTAAACGGAATATGCGTTCACTAATGCACGTCATATATTGAATGCTTTTTAGTAGCAATGCTTGGCAATCATGTTTTTCATTTTTCAATTCATGCATGTGTCATGTCTGTGTTTGTTTTTTTTTGTTTTTTTTTTTGTGTGTGTACCGAATGAAACTGATAGACAAGTCCTTGAAACAGGCAATTGTTTCAATAGAGAGACGGAGTGAGAGATGAAAAGTTGAAAACCATGCGAAACAATAAAAAAAACACTCACTCTTACAATACACATCATTTACATGTTGAAAGTGTGCTAAATGGTATGGACGTACAGTGTGTGGTTAAAATCTCAAGTTACCGGATTTATGTAAATTTACAGTTGATTCTTTCTTAGTGCATCTTCTACACGTAATTCTCGCATCGTACTTTTATTATTGTATATACAACAACAAATTTCATTAAATTTTTAGCAATCTAGAGCACAGTAAAAAACTCTACTATAAAGTATTAAAGTTTCGTGTTTTGTGGAGCAGAATTTTTTTTAGGTATTTTATTTAAACCACATTTTATTCTTTGCCCGGGAAAAATAAACAGTATTAAAGTTAAAAAAAAAAAATCAATTGCAAGTGTTTCAACACTTGCTTAAGCACCTTGTTAAGTAAAAACTTCCAAAGTAGAAAAAGTGAAAAACGACAGGAATGCCGTCAAAAACCAAAAATCCATAAATTATCATAATTTTGAAAATATTTTAATTTTAGTTCAGTTGATGTTTTATTGTGATTTATTTATTGAATTTTTTTTTGAGTGTGCCATCATTCGCTACCATGAAAAAATTTATCAATTTTTTTTTCTCATTTAGAGAACTAGGATGTCCTCTAAAGAGAATAATTAATTAAAAATACAGTGCCATCATATACTATAATTATAAAAAATTTTTATATTAAAAAAAATATTAAATATTAAAATAAGTTTTCATAAAAATATCAGGAATGTAATTTTTTCTCATTTAAAATAATATTTACGGTTATTTTTTGAAGTTCTTAAAGTGTGCCATAATACACTACCAAATTTTTTTTTACCGTTTTTGGCTAATTCGGGAACAGTATTCCTTCTAAAAAGAGTACAAAAAAAAAAAAAAAAAAAAACAGTGCCATCATATACTATTCCATCCTATAATTATAAAAATGGTGCGGTAGGTATATAACAATTACTATTACCCCAGACTGAGACTATACATTATATAAAATAACTCTAAGGGCATAAAATAAATAAGAAGAGGAAGCATTTTCATTTAAGTTTTCCTTATTATACCCAAGTGTATATGATTTTTGTGGCTTCTGAAAGACTTGAACGCCAAGCATCATTGCACCATATGTTCATTGCTCTTGGTTTAACTTCTGTCTGTTCTGTGTTTTGTTTTTTTTGTTTTTTTGTTTATTCCACCTAACTGCAACTACGAGTAAAGCGAAGAAATATGTTTATCAGTCATGTGTGAAGCAATATTTGCAATTGAACTGAGAAATTTCGAATGAAATTTTTCTTTAATTCTTATAAACACGAACTGTTTGTCTCTTCCCTCTCATTCTCACTTTCATTCTGTTAAAATAAAATAATAAATTTCTTTCATTATACCCAGTACATAAGAAGGGAGGGTATACCAAGTGTGTCATTCCACTTGTAACAACCATAAGTAGGCGTCAGAGGCCCTACAAAGTATATATAATCTTGCCTGTCTTGTTGGCACTCTCGCGGTCGTCAATTTTAATATATTAAGCTAAAGTTTGTGTATACACAATTGACAAAAATCTATTTATCTACAACAAAAATTTAACAATAAAATTGAAATTTGTGATACACACATCTATAATTATCCCATCTATCCAATATGCCAAAAATGGACGTGTTTCAATAACAAACACGCCCATAATTTACAACAAAACATATTGAACATAAAACTCGACTTGCAAGCCGATATGTAATACGTATACCATTAGAGGGCGTAATCCTAAACCAACCATGCCCACCGTTTATATGTAGATGTGCAGGGTATTTAAGATTTGATTTAATCTAAATCTAGTATTCTGACGTCTTTTGATATACAATCGATTTCTATATTTATACATGTATGAGAGGGTAACGTGGCTCATATATAAACATTGTACATACATATATGCGAATGAAAGATATCTACTTGATTATAATTTATGTATAACGCCTAAAAGTCTGTTTCAACTGTTTACTACATTATTTTGTTGTGTGCATGTGTGTGTGTGTGTGTGTAAGTTTTAGCATATTTGCATGTTAATGCGGCTGCTGGTGCTAGTGCCCTGCACCTGATTTACTCTTTTGTTATTGTTGTCGCCTCGTGTGAGTGTGTGTGTGTCACTTAATACTTTCCTATTTATAGCATATTGTTAATTTGCACATTTTTATGCTTTACGCTTCGGCAACATTGAGCACACACACGCCACACTCATACACATACATACACACTGCACACTCCATAATCGTTATCATGTAATCATAAACCTTTTTATAGGTAAATATTTATATATGCTCGTATTTCCCTTTTACTGTCTCTTTCTTTTAATAAAAGCTTTCGGTTTTTGTTCTTTTTGTTTTAGAAATTATATGAATCGGCCTGATTTATAGCCTGGCATGACCTGGTCGGATCTGGTTTATAGCCTTGCAGCAATTTTTTTCGCTTTATTATGAATTTTTTTTTTAATTTTTTTAAATTATTATTACTATTATTGTTGTTGTTGTTGTAATCATATTGATTATAAAGTATGTATGTGTAGTTATTAATATAGATGTATCCGGTCATTGTGTTGTGATCGGCAACAGCTAATAAACAATTATATATGGATAGGTGCTAAGAACGTTTTGAAAGTGATCTAAGTTGCATTTTCCAAAAATATCAAAATTTGAAAATTTATAAAGAACTAATGAAATGGTAATATATTACAAAAAAAAGAAAAATTTACTGAAATTTCGTTTTTCCTCATAGATGGAATTTAACAAAATTGTATCCTCGAGTCTCTTTTAAGGTACAGCTAAGTACTTTAAGCCGCCTGTTTAAGGAAAGTTTTCAGTACTACGTGTCTGTATGTCCAGTATAAGTTGAGCAAGTAATGTCTACGTGTAGATGTTTTTAAATGTTTCTAAACAGCTAACCCACCCATAATGTTAAGTTCAGAATCAAAATCTTAATCGATTTATTCATGTCCATCTGTCCGTCCATACAAGTCATACGTTTTTGATATATACGATAAAATTTGGTACAGAAAGAAGTCTTTTGGGGCAAAGAAATGGACAGATAAAGGCAGTATGTCTGACAAAGTAACAGATAACCCCATATATATAAATATATAAATATATTATGGTGGGTGTAATGAAACATACAGTAGAAGTACATAGAAAACAAGTAAGAAAACTAAATCAAAGTAAATACACCCAATCATAAATACCCTACACACTTACATAAAAAAGGTGCATCAGCTCGCAAATCGTGTTTTTTGTCGAGTGTTTGTAGAAAATTTTAGTTCAATATCTCAATATTTACACTCATGAGAATGCCAACAATAGACAGACAGCAACACAAGGAACATACATGTCTAAATCGATTCAATTTTCAATGAATTTGTATTGCCTCTAAAGCCTTCTGCTGGATGTTGCAAACGTAATAACGAATTAAGTATACCCCCCATCGTATGTGTAGGGTATAAAAAGAAAATATACGTATACAGACATTAGGGAAACTTACTCCCACTGTTTATGTTAAATGAAAAGTTTAAATGTTTGTTGTTGCTGTTGGCTCTATACAAGTTTTATGCAAATACACGCATGAGAAAAGTTTTCTTTGCTGCAAAACTTTTGTTTGACTTTTATAGTTATCTATGTTTTTTTTTTTTTTTCTCTTTTTCTGTTTTGTTTTGTTGGATTGTAAAAGTTGTTAACCGCCAAAACGAAACAAATATTGGTAAAAATATTTGTATTTAAAAATTGAAAAGTTTACTCTAAATACTGTGAAAATGTAGACAAAATGATTTATTAAGATTTATTACCGGAACAAAGAAATATGAAAAAAATTAAACAAGAATTTTAGAATTTGAAAGATGATAGTTCACGGACGTACGACTACAAAAGTGTAGTCGTTTAATAATAATAAGCTTTACATGATAGTATATGGACGTAGAGACAAAATTTAAGCATAGAAGAAGCCTTTGCAAGCTAAGAGAATGCTAACGAAAGTTAGATTTTTATTTTTATAAAAAACCGAAAAATACTTTACCCATCGCCAAGCCAAGAGGGACTGAAGGGAATTCGTATTTTAAAGTTTAACTAAAAGATATTTCTAGCAAACATTTGAGTTAAGCTGTAGCTTAAGCACTCCTACATATTTACATTTTTATACCCTTCGTATAAGTTACGCGGTATACTAAGTTTGTCATACCGTTTACAACACCCACAAGGAGTTGTCAGAGGCCCTACCAATTATATTTATTATTGATCAACATCAAAATCCATAAACAAAGTCAAATCAAAGCCGATATGGATACGTCCGTATGTCTGTATTTTTAGATATTGAGCTGAAAATTTTGTTTTATATTTCTAGTCTGGGCAAAATTGGCCAAGAATCACGCCTACAATTGATAAAAGTAAAGCCTATTTTGCCACAAAAATTATTTTGCTTTGCTGTACTTCTCTACATTTATAAACATAAAATGTGTCTGTCTGTCTGTCTATCTGCTACCATATATGAATACAGTTTTTTCTATTACTTGGTTCTGGCTTTTGTACATTTTCTTTTGCAGTCGTTGTTGTCTTAAGATTATTTAGTTTTTTGTTATTTTTTTTGTATTATTTTTCAGCTGTTTTGCTTTCTAGTCTTCTTTGTGGGGTCAGTCAAAGTTCAATCGATTGGTTTCCTATGTAAACAAGTTGTTGTTGTTGTTGGTTTAATATTCATTCTTTCAACTTTCTATTCTACTGTACGTATGTGTATATGATGAGCTACTTCTTTGCATGTTGCAGTTATATGAACTGTGCTGGACTGACTGACTGACAATGGTCTCCACATTTACTGCAATTGTTTCAAATTCTTTTTAATCTTTTTTTTTTTTCAAGTAAGTTTACATATATTTCCTTGTTACTTTAAATTTGTCTGTTTTTTTCTTTACAAACACATACACACACACCCATATCTTTCCTTTATACGCTGGCTTAGTCTTTGTTTTTCAATAGTCTGCGATAAGAGATTTACTGCAGTGTGCCTGAATAAATTTTAGGGATTAATTGAATGCTAAAGTCACTGACTTTTCCTTCCTTGTAAGATTTAAACACTTCTCGCTTTCTATTTTTATATATTGTACATATATAATATATGAACAGACGCCTTAGTAAAGCTAAAATGCCACTCTTAACGTCTTTGTCACACACAGGAAATTTCAACTCGACCAACTTTGTATCAACATTTTGACACATTTGGAAACTTTCTTACATAATGTACATATGTATGCATGCATAACAGTAGAAAAATGTCAAGCGTACAATTTTTTTTTTTTTTTTATATATTTTTCTTTTTCGGTGGTAGAGAAATTTCCATCCACTGAACTTCCGTGTTACATATCAGTGAGTAAAGTTACTTGGTTTAGAGTTTTCAAATGTTGCGTGTGTGTGTGTGGGTGTGTGTGTTAAGTTGTTAACTTTTTATCTAAAGCCTACAAGGTTTCCGCCTATAAAGAGTGTTTCTAACACTGAATACACTTGTAAAACTAAAACTAAAACTAAAACTTCTTGACATCATGATTTGCTTTAAGAAAGTTCATAATTATCACTTATGCCCACACGAGGTGGATTATCTTCCTTGCCCTTTACCTCTATTTATGTACATAAATATTTTAAACTTTTTCATTGTCTTTAGCTTTTCATTATGGTTACTGCAGGCATTCTGTGGCAGAAGTGCTTTTTTTTCATTTCTTTTCTTTTTTTTTTTTGCTATGTTTACACCCATCACTGTATTGGTCATATACTTACGTTTTCAAATTGCTTGTAACACTCAGAAGAAATTTTTAAAACAAATTAAAATTAAAACGAAAATATATTAAAAACCACGCCCACAATTAATAAAAATCTATCTATCTGTTCCAAAAATGGATGTGGTTGAAAAACGAAACACGAAACAATTTAGAAAAATATGATTTTATGGCCAAAATCAGATAAACAAAAAGTGAGCTACAAAATTGAATTTTCCATACACCTATTTCCATTGAGAGTTTACAACGATGTGCCAAAAATGGGCGGAATAAAATAGCATACACACCCACTTAAGAAACGATTTCTTAGTTGATACATTAAATGATATATATTACTATTATAGAAGATCACTTTGTACCTGCCACACCTTCATGTCTTTTTTAACTGTTACTTTCTACTCTCAAAATAAAGACGAAAACGATTGAAACTAAAAAAGCCACGCCTATACAAATCAGAAATGTGTCAATCAAGAAAAAAAAATGAGCTAAAAAGTTGAAATATTTACATAATAAGACAATCCATCAATATTTTAAAAATAGGCAGGGTTGAATAGAAGGCACGCCTACAATTCAGAAGAAACCTTATTGAAGGCCATGTCCAAGTGGTACGTAGTACATACAGTATTGCAGAGCATAAACAAGCACTTGCCATGCCCACTTTTTGTTTATGGATATTCAGGTGTCAAGGGTTTCAAGTTCGACCGAAACCAAATTTTAGTTTTTTTTTTTCCTTATTGAATTTTCAATTTTCCATTTCCGTTTTTTTTCTTCTTCTTCAAGTCAAGTCCATACAACGGCTTGTTATTCTATTTAAAAGGCAATTGATTGCTTTTTACTCTTCTTTTGGATCTCTTTTCTATTGTTTCGACGAGAAATTCATTCATTCGATCTTTATATAAATTAAGCAGTTTTTTTTTTTTTTTATCTCGTTTATAACAAGTTTTTAAAAGAAAATCGATAAAGTGCTTTTCATATTAAAGATTTCACCTAAGCTAGATCAACTTAGATTGTGAGTTTTGTGTTTGTTATACCCTCCAGATTAGATGCGGGGTATATTAAGTTTATCAGTTCGTTTGCAAAACCTAGAAGAAGGCATCACAGATCCTATCAAGTATATATATTCTTGATCAGCATCAAAAACGGAGTCGATCTAGACATGTACGATCGCGTGTCCGTGCGTCTGTCTGTTCTTAGCATTCTCATGTGCGTACTTTTTTAAAATGTTGAGCTGAAATTTTGTTTTATTAGTTTTTGCACACAGATCGCTATTTAAAATGGGCAAAATCGGTTCATAGCCACGCCCATAATAAATAAAAATCAATTTATCTTGCACGAAAATTGAGCTATCAAGTTGAAATTTTGTATGAATATCTATAGTTATCTTATCCATAGATGTACCAAAAATTAGCATGGTTGGATAACAGATACACCCACAATTAACAAAAAAAAAAAAACCACGTAAAACTCGACATGTTAGTTGAAACGAGGAAAATGCCCTATTAGAGGGCGTAATCATATACTTGTCACGCCCACTATTGTAAATGTGGAGAGTATTTAATACTTGGTGTTTGACAAATATATTCGAATGAAAATGAAAAATGTTTACTTAAAGTAGTGCTTAAAAAGTTATTAAATTTTATTTTAATTGTTAAAAAACCTTATTTATAACCACCCATTTACCCCCTCTCCCCCCCACTCCCCAACACACACACACACACACACGCTAATTAAAAAAATGTTGTGCTTATGAGCTCTTCTAATCGCATACTTTAGTATGTAATTACTGCTCATTAAGTTGTCTTGAACATGAGGTTGTGAAAAAAAAAAAACCATCAAACCATAGTTAACTCAGGTTGAGTCGAACTTTGAAGTACATACTTAATAAACAACAACGAAAAACTTCATAAATAATATTTTCAATAAATTTGCCATTCTTTGCCACACCCATTCATGGTAAAAAAAATAGAAAAAAGTTGAATTTTTTCGATTCCACATTAGAAAACCTACAATCATTATAGAGACAAGTAAAACAAAAAAGGAAGTAAATTTGACCTAAGCCAGGCGTTGCAGGTACATGTTTATATCTTTTAAGAGTTTTTGTATTGCACGCCAACTTCCAAAGCTCATTCTAAGGCTTTTCTTTCGTAAATTGTGGGCGTATTTTTTATACGATTACGCCCATTTTTACCACTTCAATGGATAAAGTTATTATAAATAGATTTATTATATATTTATACTTATAAGTAGATATATATCGATTGTGGGGCGTGGCTTTTGACCGATTTTGGCCAATTTTTTATAAAAAAGTTAAAAACTAAATTTGCCTCAAGTCAAATTTTAAATACATTTTGCAGCTAAATAAAGTCTATGGGCGTGGCAGATACCAAATAGTGTATATACTAAGAAATGTATTGGGGGACGTATCTATTATGTGACCATGCCTATATTTGGAAAAACTTTTATGCCAGATAGAGAGGATTTTACTGACTGTGGGCAGGAAGGCCACAATTTCGGACATACGGACAAATATGTTTAGATTTTGATGCCGATCAAGAAGGGTTTGTGATGCTTCCTTCTCGATGTTATAAACGGAATGATACACTTAGCATACCACCCTGCATGTTATGTGGAGCATATAAAAAGAACATTTATTACCTATGCCGACATCACTAAGTGGGAGGGGAGCTGATTTTAACAAGTATTGCAGCTAAGCAGTTAATGTTTGTTTGTTCGTTTATTTGTTCATCAACACCCACCTTTAATTCCAGTTAGATATGCATGTTCCCACCTATTACGCTTCAGCACCTTACACACCAAAATCCTAAAGTTGCAACAGAGCAAGAGCAAAACAGCGCTTCCACCAAATGTATGTAAATTCGCTTAAACGTGTGTGTCTGTCTGTTGGATTTTTTTATTTTTTTAATTTTTTTTATTTTTTTTCATGTTCTTGTTCTTCTGCCAACCAACTTTCAACCAAACAAAAAATAAAACGAAATGAAAATTCCCGGAATTTTTATGTTAAGTGCTAAAGTGATTAATGTGTGGCCAGCTAACGTTTCGCAGGTAAATGAATTACATTTAGATGAAGAGGTGCCGAAATCAGGTTACAACCATATGGCAGCAAAGAAACGGCAGGATAAATAGCGCGTTTATTCATGAAAATTTTATGAATGTAATTTTTACCAAAAACAACAACAACAACAACATTTAGTTGTTTTTTTTTTTTTTTAATTGTTTTAACAGAGATTTTTTTTTATGTCTTCATTAAGTTTACATGATTACTCCGTTAATAATGTTGATAATGAGGGTAATAGACAGTTAGTTGGATTTACAAGTAATTTGAAAATATGTTTACTTTTCGGGTAAAGTAATGGTGGCGTAACTAACTATTTGTTAGTCCATACCTATCTTGGATATAAATTGTGGACTTTTTTCTTTTTCAATCTTACGGCAAAAAAATGTCTTAAAAATATATACATGAATACTGTCAAGTGGTAAATGTTACCCTTTCCAAAGCTTATGTATTGTGTTCACTTAAACAGCACACAGTTGCATTTAGTTGATGTTGGAGTGGATTGAAGGAGTCTAACAACAGAATGCAATGTGACTTCCGCATAATGTCACTGACATTTGTGATGACAAAAACATCATATGTTTACAATAACGACACAACATTTTTAACAAAAAACTGGTGATTTAGGTCGACTTTTAAACACTCTTCCTGCTTATATGTAAGAAGTGATTGATTCACATATCAGACTAGTCCCTTTACTGGCATTTGGCATTATGTGTAATTACAGTTTGAAATCTATGCTAAGAAGACTTTTATTTGGAGAAGTGTTATACAGTCCCGCCCTCATTTTTTTTTTTTTTTTGGTTAATATATAACTTAGAGAATAAACAGAATTTTAAACTTTACAGTTATGTGTTTGTTGTTGTAAAAGATGTATCTTTATTGTGGGCGTGGCACTTGACTTATTGTCTACATTTTAAAAGGAAACGTGATCATGTACAAAACAAAATTTTAGCTTAATATCTTTAAACGGTAAAAGGGCCAACAACAGATGATGAAGAAGAAGAAGAAGAAACCCTTGGTTTTGGATTTGAATGTTGCAAATGGATTGACAATGTTGGTATATGCCTCAATTTCAATAGGAGGTATAAAAAAAAAAGCATTAAAAATGAATTGCTACAGTTGTTCATACAAAACTAGCACCAAGCACAATAAAGAAAGTGACAAGTCGATCCATTACCTAAAACATACTTTATGTGTATTATGTGTGTATGATAGAAAGCAGTGTCACTGCACCAGATAGTGTATATATTATAATCTTATAATTTGAAAAGTGATCCAAGTATACTTTTTCCATCGATTTAGCTTTATTTTCAAAAAAAGGAAATTTTTGAAATCTTTGAAAAATTTCATATTTTTTGAAAAAAATTTTAGTTAGAGCACTTTCAAAATGATGGATACCTGCGTCTTTGTACTCATAAAATACAATGAACGGACAGAGTAAGTAAAATATGTAAAACATGTGAAAATACGGTGTTGGCTTAGAAAGTGGGAGGATCAAGAGAAAAAAGAAAGAAAAAAAAAAAAAACTCAAGTAAACATTGTATAGATATCTTACAACAACAAAAATGACAAAACCAACAAAAATAAATAGAAGTAACAACAACAACAATAGTAACAACGCATAAAAAAATCTTGCTTAAAATAAACAAATGTGTACCAACAATAAGAACAACAATAATAATAGCTGCAAAAAAATATAGCAACAACAATAACGACGGCAACAATAAATAACAACAACAAATGTGAATAACAATATTAGCAACAATAAGAGCAACAACAAGAAGAATAAGAACCGTAGCAACAGCAACACAATCAATAGCAAAAACGTCCAACGTTTAGCTGAGAGGAAAGCGAGAGAGAAAGCGAAAAAAACCTTAATCAACACATCAACATAAAAGCGAAATATCTCTGTTTTGTGTCACGTATGTATATGTGAAATAGAAATCTCACAACTGCTATATCCATTAGTGGAAGAGGATATTAGCTGTTAGAAAGAGCGACATTCACTTGTTTAGAAAAATCGATTTTTATGTTGTAGAGTTTTCTTAAAAAAAAAAAAAAAAACACACACACACACACACAAACAAAACCGGCGATGCTCTATTTAAATGACTGGCACTATAGAGTCAATAAAATTCTTCGCACAATAGTTTTAATAAACAATAAATGCAACAATAATAACAGCAACAGCAATAGCAACAAAACCAATGATGATAAAAAAAAAAACCATTAAAAACAGAGTCAATGGTTTGATCATATGGTATTTGTGGGAGATCTAAGCAAATTACAACAATAATAACAACAAAAATTCATAACAAATGATTTACAGTTTTAGGTTGTAAAGGTTTTAAAAAAAAGAAAATTAAAATGTACGTTCAATGAAGAGTTCGAAAGTAAAAAAAAAACAGTTTAGTTCCTGAATGTCTACAACGAAGAAGTTTTTAAATTTTTTATATGAAAAATTAAACATGTAAGCAAGAATATTATGTGAAAATATATTTGATGTATGGTTAGGGGTGTGTATAGGTACCAGGTAGAGTTTGATAATAATACGAATAACTTTATCATTATAATCAATTTAACTGTCAGTTGTGTCATGTTACGAAGTTTGACAGTGTCTCTGCGTGGCGTTAAAAAGAAATGTCAAAAATACACTAAACACATACATGCGTACGTTGGAAAAGTTTTTCAATACAATTTTCTGTTACATTTTCTTTTGTGCGTCTTATTCTTATTCTTCTTCTTCTTCTTTTTTTACAATTCAACTATTCGTTTAATTTTTTCTTTCTATTTTTCAATTATATACGTAATTTAATAGCATCACTCTACAATATTTTTCTTACTGTAGCATTCGCCTTAAAATCATCTTTTCAATTTTAACCATCACAGCCTTCATAATATATATATTTGTGTGCTATACAAAGTTCATCATCCCCCTTATAATGATAAAAAGACGTATATAGTCCTGTTTACCATCAACATCTGAGTTGTGTCTGTATGTCCATTATGGATACAATCACGCTCTCATGAGCTATAACTCAAACTGAGGCAATGTAAGTTAGTAAAGATAGAGTTTTATTTGGAATGAATAAAATCGGTTAATAGCCACGCCTTGAAATTTAAAAAAAAAAAATACCTTTAAGGATCAGAAAATCAGTTCTGAACTTTTAAATTTTTTACTCATTTACTATAAGTCAAATATAAATGGGGTTGAAGGTATGCCCACAACTCCCAGAATATAAATTTGTTGCTAAATTCGATCAGTAATGTTCATTTTGACACTAAACTAATTGCAATAATCCTTAAAAGAGATACAAGGCAACGACCACAATTACCAAAAATCAAACAAAGATAGAATTATGAAATTTAATTATACCCCTCCCCTTTGGTGATGAGGGTATTTACCTAGAAACATCAGCATCAAAATCTGAGTCGATCTAGACATGTCCGTACGTCCCTTCGTATATAAATTTTAAGATACTGAGCTGATATTTCGGATATAAAAGTCTGTTTGCATGGGAAAAAAGTCGTGGCATATAAATAGATTTTTGTTGATTATATGGGCGTGGCTTTTGATCGATTTTATCCACTTTAAATAGCGATCTGTGTGCAATGTCTGTACAAAAATTCTTGCATGAGAATGCCAACAATAGATAGACACACGGACACGCGGACATCCAGGTCTCTGACGCATTACAAACGGAATGATAAACTTAGTATACTCCCCATCTTATGTAAAGGGTTATATTGTACTGAAATAAAACAGAAAAATTACTTTTGAAGAAGAATATGTTATAAAAAAAAAATGAGCTGCTCTTATATTGTGCTGACAGTCAGTGTTCTTGTTAACCTTTCATCCAGAAATTTTTCTTCATATAAAAAATTCAAAATTAAGTTTTTCTTTTAATTTCATTATTACGTATGTTTTATCATGCTAACTACAAGAGAGAAAAGCGAGAAAGCAAGCGAGAGAGTAAGAGTAAGAAAAAATGTAGAAACAAAGTGACGGCAGTATTAGTACAAGTTTAACAATTTCATTAAAGTTTATTTACGAGGTCTGTTAGCTTTCAGGTTCTGTTTCTATTTCGAAATGCATATTCACTATGCATTGTACATCAAATATATTTATGTTCGTTACATAATATATATATATATATAAGAAGTCACCACTATTTCTTTATTCCAACACTATTACTAAAAGTTTTCCTGTTCGTTTTTCTCAAAGGTACAAGTATTTGTAAATATTTTGTAAATTGTGTATGTGTGTGTATTTATTATAACTGGGTGCTGTTATTGTTGTTGTGTTTTCAAAGAATTTTCTGTTTCTTTATCTATATAGCCTTTTAAGCTACGCTACAACACACAGCCTTTTAAATACGAAAATAATATAAAGAAGCCCGTAAAGCACAGGATGCATGTATGTATGTGTGTGTGTGTGTGTGTATTTATATAATTTCAACAATATTCTTTCTGGTGCATATTATTTGGTATGAAAATTTCTTGCTTTTCTTCTTCTTTACTGTTCGACTTTTTTGTGCAAATTTTCCATTACCCCAAAATAACTTGCACACAAAAAATTTCAAGTAAACTTTTATCAAAAGATTTGTTCAAGTCAAAAGTTTCCTCTTTCTTTACCGCTGCGTTCCTCCCAAGCAATTATTTTTGCCTTTTTAACTGGGTGATGGTATAATAGAGTGAATTACCTGTTAGTCATCACCCCTATCTTCCCTCCCCCTATCTATCATGTAACATTATAACGTTAGAATCATTGGACGGTGGCTGTGCTTTATGGTTAAATTATCAACAAAAAGGAAAACAAGTAAGAAAACTAAATTTGGCTTAAGCCACATCTTAAATACCTTTCACATTTGCGATAATGGGCGTGGCAGGTACGCCCACTAATAGTATATATATGTATTACGTATCAGTTTGCAAATTTATTTTTACGTAGAGTATGTTTCTTTTTTTGTGAATTTGGGGTGTGTTTGTTATTCGACCATGTCCAATTTTGGCAAATCGATGGATGGAAAAACTATAAATATGCATAAGAAATTTCAAGATCATAGGAAAAAGTATTAAGGCACATCGATGGTAACGTTCAATACAAGAACATTCACTGAAATTCAACTTTGTTGCTTAATAAGGCTGCGGCTGATAAATAGATTTTTGTCGCTTGTGAGAGTGACTCTCTACCAATGGTGTTTGCATACAATAAATGAAAATATAGATAAAAAATTTCAGCTCAATATCTTAAAATTTATGAACGGGAGTGTGCCAACAACAGACGGATAATCGGATCAACTTGGCTAGATCGACTTGGATTTTAAGGCTGATTTCGAATACAAGTATTTTGGGGGAGACCCTGAGAAACAACAAACTTAGCATACGTGCAGAGTATAAAAATATGTCATTGAAAAAAAAAAAAAAGAAAAAAAAAATGAAGAAAAGATTTAAAATTGTAGAAAGTGTGACTACGTGTAGGAATGTGTGTAGTTTACACACTTTTTTTTTTTTAATTCCCCCTGACCGTGTAAAAACGATTTTAGTTTGAATTTTATTTTGGCATTTCCTTCTCTATCTATCTATCTCTCTCTGTCTCTCTCTCTCTCTCTTTCTAAACTAAATATAAAAACTTTTCACCATCAAATAATGAATATGAATACGAAAGTGCACTTGACGAGTTGAATGTATGTTTGTGTGTGTGTGTGTGTGTGTCTGTGTCTCTATGTTTTTTAAAAATGAAAATGTAGTGTAATAATAACTGTAACAAGCCATTGAGACTTATGTTAAGAGAAGAAAGAGAAAAAAAAAACCCCAAGTGATCATGTACATACATACACACATATAAAGGTAAATAGTTATACATTTCGCTAAAGGGTTCATTTTTATATAACTTTTTGAATAATTATTGAAATTTGTTTTTTTAGTTGATATTTGTGTGTGTGTGTGTGTGTGTGTATGCAACAAATTAGTTGAAGCGAATTATATTTTTATACCCTTCACATAAGATGGTGACAATAATAAGTTTGTCATACCGTTTTCAACGTCTAGGTGTATATATTATTGATCAGCTTTCAATCGATCTAGGCGTGTCTGTCCCTGTGTGTTATTTGAAGGCTTAAGGTCGTACATGAATATCAATAAACATGTCTAGTGGGCAAAATTGGTCAAGGGCCATGCCCACAATCGACAGAAATCTATCTATCAGCCACAAAAAATTGTTCTTTGCCGTTGAAATTCGGTACAATATTTTCTATTCAGCTATTCCATTGATACCAATTACAAGCCACGCCCACAATCGACAATAAAATTTAAAATTGCAATACAGATATTTGTATTAAATCCTTCCATCCATCGCTTGGTTAAAAAATTTGACGATAAAGAATGCCAAGCATGCCCACAATTTCCGAAAAAACTTTTTGTACCGAATGCGATGTGAAAGTTGTGGCTGGAGAGAGTAGAAAGCGTCACAGAGTAGCGGCCGTAGCGTATCTGACACATATTGAGGATATTTAAGAATTGGTTTAATCCAAATTTAATTGTTTTTATTTAATAGTACATACACACACACACACACACACACACATGTAAGCAATATATGTATGTTTAGGTATAATTTATTGTTATTTAATATTAAAACATAGTTTTGTCTTTTCAAGTATTTGATAGAACAGATGATTGTATTTGTGTACTTACCACATATCAGTGTATATGTGTCCTCTTTCTTGATTAATGTAAATAACTCTCTTTAACTGTTTGCATACAATCCCATAAAGGGGGTTCTCTATGTGATGCTAGTATTCTCGGTTATGTTGGTGTTTTGTTTTTTCTGTTATATCTAGTTTTCTCCCCATCAGTTAATCCATAATTTATTTGCATATATATTCATTACAATATACAATAATTTTGATGACTTGTTATTATTATTATTATTATTGTTATTGTTATTGTTATTGTTGCTTTGACTGCATACACATAGAATTATACGCCATGAGCCTTTGTTTTTACAAATATTTTGTAGTTATGATAATTTTTTTCTCATTTTTAATTATAATGATTGGTTTTATACAAATAAATAAAAAAGAAGCATTTTGTACATTATTTATTAAATATTTATTTATTTATTTTGTGGTGTTTTTGTTTTTGTTTTTATTTTTGTTAAATGTTTAAAAAAAAAAAAAAACCAGTTCACATGGAATTATTGAAAAGCTAATAGCAAGGAAATGTATAAATTTTTTCTACACATTCATAGCTGATATCTTTGACTACTGTTTGATAATTATATATGTATGCATGTATGTATGTATGTGCATATATTTTATTTTGTGTAAATATTTTATAAGCAGATTAAGTCATTTTTTCATTAATATTTTTATAGCATATTATTTATCAGTAGTTTAATATATGTGGAGTTTTTTTTTTTCCTTTTTTTTTTTTTTTGTAATAAATACTTTTTGTTGAACAGTATTTTTTTTTTCTATTTGAAATTGTTTTTATATCAATTTGGTTGAAATTTTTTATTACTTGTAATTTATTATTGTATTTGTTGTTGTTGTTGTTGTTTTTGTTTTTGTTGTTTTAAATTCCTTTTAAAGTCATTTTTTATAATAATTTATGTGAAGTTTAATTTTATTAAAAATAATTTTTCTTTTAAATTGTTTTATAAATAACATTAACCACAACTTTGTTTAATACTATTTATCTAAATCTGGAAAAAAAAATTCAAATTAATATATTATTAATAAGCAGTCAAGTAGTTATTAATTATGGTTTAAAATATTAAAGGAGTGATGCGTAGGGCGTATGAGTGATTTTAATTTGTCAATATTTATATTCCGTGAGTATGCCAACAATAGACGGACACACGGACATACAAATCTAGATCAATTCAGTTATTGATATTGATCAAGAATATATATATTTTGTAAAATTTCTGACGCTTTCTACTGAGTGTTGCAAATGGAATGACAAAGTCAGTATAGTCCCCATCTTATGTGGAGGGTATAAAAATGGAAATACTTTAGTAATGTTATTGGATGAAATTTTTTGAAAAAACTTTAAATACAAAATTTTTGGTTTAAAAGACGGTAACATAGATCTTCCCTCTTCTAACACGACAACTTTCTACATCAAGTTTTTTTTTTTTTTAATGTCATCGTGTGACGTTACTAAAGTGTTTCCATGCCTTTTCTTTACCCTGTATATTAAAGATGATAAATACGCTACATACTCTAAATTATATAATCATGTAATAGCCACGTTCAATGTGAAAGGGTTACCTTAGATTTCTAGATAAACGTACTTTCTAAACAGGATTAAAGAAAAATTATCAGACTCACGTACATTGGAATCGTTTCGTTAGGTTGAGTATCAAAATTTATATCAAATTCTATAACCTGTAGGTTACAACACGACTTTTGGTAAATGGTATATTAAATTTCTTCGATTCAGAATCACTTACCGAATCGATTCAACCATGTCCGTCTGTCTGTCCATATAGACCTATGCGCATGCTACAGGTTGTTGTTTTTAAAATTTGGTTAAAGGCCCCAAAAAAAAAAAAAAAATGGGCGAATTGCTGCATTTTTATACCCTTCACATAATATGGATGGTATACTAAGTTTATCATCCCGTTTGCAACATCCAAAACAAGGCCTCAGAGACAGTACAAATTCGTTGAAAATTGAGTCAATCTAGACATACATATATGTTGGTGTGTCCGTGGGTCTGTCTGTTGTTGGCATTCATTTTGAGATTTCTGCACGTGGATCGCTTTTTGAAATGAGCAAAATCGGCCAAAAGCCACGCCCACAATCAACGAAAAGCTTTATATCCACCGCAAAAAATGTACTATGAACTTGAAATATGATACACATATCAATGATTATCTTATCCTTCTATGTACTAAAATTGTACTAAAAATGTACTAAAAGTATACTAAAAATGTACTAATTTACAAATAATCACATTCACCATTAAACTAGACTACCAAGCTCATAAGTAAGACAGACACTATTAGACAGCGCAATATATTTGCCACGTCCACCGTTGTGGATGTGCAGGGTATTAAAGAAATTTAGTTTTCTTACTTGGTCTTTATTAGTATGTTATAAAAACTTATGTATGTATAATAATATTTTTCTTTATAACCCTTTAGTTTCAGTATTTAAATTTATCTTCGCTTACCATTAAATATATAACTTTTATAATCCAAGATGGTATCTGTTGAAGGAATTTTTTAAATATATTTTATTATAAATTTCGGTATTTTGATTATGTTTATAATGTTGCAATATTTATATATGTATTTATTGTACAATATTTATAATAACAATGATTGCTTTCAATTCTATTCAATTTTTTGATTTGTAATTCTATTTGATTTGTGTATTTATATATATTTTGTATACAGTTTAAGTGAATTGCTTAAAGCCATAAAATAACACTATGTTGTAGTACACACACACACACACACACACACACACATACATGCACACGCGCGCCCGTTTAACAATAAGCATATATATGTAAATAGCAGTAGCAGTGGTAGTAGTGGCAGCAGAGTAAATGACATGCATACCAAATTTATTTATTTATTCACCTAAATTTTGATTAGATTAAATGTTAAAATGCTATTCAAGCCAAAAAGAAATGAGAAAAAACAAAATTTATTTATTCGCCGCTTTGGGGCAAGTGTTGAAGTTGATATATATGGTATAACAACAACAACAATAATAGCCGTGAATGTTTTGCTTTATTTGTGAAGTAAATCGAGAGAAAAATTTTCTAATTTTTTAATTTAATTTTTTAATTTAATTAATTTTGTTTTATTTTGTTTTTTTTTTTTGTGTCACATACCTTCCAATGGAAACCTTACATTTTGCAAAAATTTTGATTATTTATTTTTTTTTTTTTAATATTTTGTATATTTTGGTTTTTTTTTGTTATTTTTAAAAATTTTATTTTGAATTTTTTTTTTCCGTTTTTCAAGAAAACTTTGACGATGACGGCTCTCTATCCAAGTTCAAACACCAACTGATTTATGTTTTTGTGCTGTTTTTCATTTGCTTAACAAAGGTCCTTTGTTGTTTTGCCTTTAGAAAGGAAATAAAAGGAGAGAAAATTTCCCAGTATTTTGTTTGCATTTAAGAGAGTTTTATAACTGTTGCTAGTATCGTCATGTATTTGAAACATTTGTTGCTGGCTTGTGACACAGTTTTCTCGTTGTTGTTTGGTTTTTTTCTTGAATATTATTACGTTGTTGTTGTTGTTGTTGTTGTTGTTGCTTATTAATATATTTTTATGTTGTTTTTGTTGTATTCCTCTTCGTGATGTTGATTGTTGATGTTATTCCACTAGTTTTTTTATTTTTATTTTTTTTTTTTTTTATATTCAACGCAACGTTTTATCGTTTGTGTTATATTTTAAGCACATAATGTGGGTTAAAGGAACACTCATACGCTTACAAGTGTATAACAACAGTACAGGTATACGGTTTGTTGGATATTTGCTTGCAAAACAAAATATAAAATAAAATAAAATAAAATAAATAAATATGAAACATTTTGTTAAGTAAACTTCCTCGTTTCTCTTCTTTATTTATATATATATATATATTTTTTATTCCTTAATAATGTAAATAATTGTTATTTACTTAATCGCATTTCTTAAATGATGTCAACATTTAGCTGAAAGGTAAATAAGAAGCGGGTAAATAAACTTAAATGTTTTTTAACGTCATTGTGGAAAATTGTTTACATGAACACTTGAATTGTGGGCGTGGCTTATGAAACTGTTTCCATATTGAAGCGAAAATATTCTTCCTTTGTATTTAAAAAAAAAAAAAGTAGGCGTATGTGTTTGTCCGCCAACCCTTTTTAATACATTGATGGCACCCATCTTCAATTATACCATGTCCGTCTGTCCATCTGTCTTAACATATAAGTTTGCGCGCAAGCTACACATCGCATTTTTTTGGCATATTTCAATGAAATTTGGTTCAAGGACATGTCTTGACCCAGCAAAGAACTCTATTAAAAATGGATCCGCTTCGACCATTTTTAGAACCTCTTCTCATATAATGATATTTCATGCAGTGATTTACATATATGGCTTAGCCTCGCGTTTACTAACACAATTAAACTAATTGTAGCATAATTTTAGGAGCTAAGTGGTGTGGGAGATATTAAATGGTCGGGCTTGACCGACTGTAACATTTTTGCTTATTAACTATATATTGCTACCTGTTGCTTGCAAGAAATATTTAACATGAACGGATAGACAGACGGACAAATGTTGATATTGAGCCAATCGTTATAATTAACGATACGTTTGACATTTACTGTTTTGTATTAATAAACCATTTGGTGTAGGGTATCAAAATGTTAGAGAACGTACAGACAAAGATAAAAAGTGAGCATGAGTGCTATTTGCAAAGAACGGTTTCCAATGCGCTCCACTTTCATTTAATTGAAACTAAATTTGAACTACAGAACTTTTCCGTGCAGCTGTTGATTTTTTTAATTCTATTACCTTCTGTATATACACCATTAATGGCCACGCCCAATATTTTGTATATGGAGGTAGTGGTAAATGTTTAAGATTTCCAAGAAAATTCATCACAAATTTAATTTTAAATTTTCACATTTTTTTCCTTACTAACCACTTCATAACAATTTCCGGTAAAACTTTCACTTTTTTTTTTAAGGACATGCCAACAAAGAAAAGGAGAAATACTTACATACCCGGTGATACATGATGAAGTTTAGCATTTTACCTTTACATATATGCAAGTATGTATGCATTGTGGCTTTAATTTTATTTTATTTCTTTTATTTTTTTTCAAGAATTTTTTTCCCTTTCTTTTCTAAATAAATTTTTATTATATATTATGTGAGTACAGAAGGAAACAGGAAATTCAATTTGCATAAAATAAATATACGTTATATATGGTAGGTAGCTAGCTAGATAGGTATGTAGATAGTTAGGAATGGTGTGGGTATGGTGGCACATACAAACAAACCCCAAAGAGACAATAATATGTTTCATGCGATAAATTAGTGGCAAATGAAATGAAATTTTCATGAAAATAAGCGGAAAAGGAATTTTGTGTCCAACAACAATAACAACAACAATAACTACAATTAACATTACCAAAAAAGCGAAAAGAGAAGACCACAGCAAAGGAAAAAATTAAAACAAAAAACATCATATAAATATATTTACTGCAGTTAAACGACCACTAACAATAAAACGAAATGAACGGGAGGACAAAATATGTATAATAGTGCATTACATCGGACAAATGGGCCAGTAAAAAATGTATGCTTGCTGTATCAGCTCTGCCGACAAACACAATTAAATACTAATTTGTAAAAAAATAGAACAAGGCAACGACAACGACAACGACAACGACAACAATGTTTTTTTCATTTTGTTTTGAAACAAAATTAAACCGAAAATTCCTTTTTCATTTATTTATAAGTATGCAGAGAGTAAATGTAAAAAAATTTGAAAATAATTTTAATGATGAAAAAAAAATTAAACATAAATTACCAAACAATGCGTAAATGGTAAAATACTATTTAATTAAGTTTATTATACCCGGCAACACTTGTGGCAAAGGGCGGGAATATTAAGTTTGCGGGGGGATGCTTGTTACTCCTAAACGGCAAATACTACACTTTAATAATCTTCAATTATACCGATCAGAATCAAAATCTGAATTGATTTAACCATGTCCGGCTGTCTGTCCATGTAAATTTGTAAGCAAGCTGTAGCTGGTCGCATGTTTTGAGATATTTTAATGTAATTTGGTACAAGAACATTTATCGTTGTAAAGAGGAACTCTATTGAAAATGGATCGAATCGGACCCTTTTTTAGAACCTCTCCCCATATAATATCCTATTTTTGTAAAGATATTTCGATGAATTTTGATACAAGGACATGTCTAAACTCAGAAAGAAACTCTATTGAAAATGGATTAGATCGGACCCTTCCCCAAATAACTACCTATTATAATGGAAGTCTTTATATGGTAAAATATCACAATTCTCAATATTTTCTAACAAAAATTGGCAAAGAATAGTTAATTAGCTTTATATTTATCTAGGATAAATTTGGACCTGATTGGACCATTTTTAGAACCTTTTTCCATACAATGATATTTCACGAAGTGACTTATACGGCAATACTTCACGTTTACTGACACAACTAAACTAATTGTAATATAAGCTCAGCGATGTGTGGGGTATTAAATGTTCGGGCTTTATCGACTCTAACATTTTTACTTGTTATAGAAATACATTTGAATTAAAGTTATGTGGTGTAAAAAAGTTAGAAGATGGACACAGCATATCTATACTTAGGTCAAATATGAAATACTCTCCGACTCCATATACCTACAATGGGCGTGGCAAGTAGCTGATTACGTCCTGTAACAATGTAGGTACAATAATATAGATTCTGCTTCAAAAAAGACTTTAAGTTAATAGATGTTATAAATTATATCATCATAGATTTTCCACGCCCACAATTTGCATATAGATGATAAGTGCGGTCATTTTCGATGCTAATTGGGGTATGATGGGATTATAGGCACAATTTTCAAATAAAGTGTCTTTAAGCAGAATTCATGTTGCAGATGGTCGCGTAATATAAAAACTATAGAAGACGTAATCAGTTACCAGCCACGCCCACAGTTTGTATATAAAATTTAAGATTTGGTATAAGCCAAATTTAAGTTTTTTACTTGTATACATATATTAAAGATCAAGGTTCTTCGACATAACCAATCTTGATGATAAATATTTTCGGGAGCTATACAGCTTACAAGGAACTAGATTTTCTAAATTATGTACCCTGCCGAAAGAGCTCTGTCTAAATGTAAATGATTAAGCACTTATAGCTTCAACAGCAGTTGCTACCGGCACTCATGAATTGCATGAAATCTTGTTAGAATCCTACTTTTCCAGTAATACGAAAGGATTCTTTAAAGAATTGTTTATTTTGATTTTGAGCGTGCCGTATGACTGCCTTTGGCATCTGTCCATATCAAGCAAAGTTCTAAGACTATTAAAGTTTCCCATTTTCGATTAATATCTTCATTATTTCAATCAAGAAAATTATCGTAGAGACTGTCAGGCATACATATATCAAGAGTGACCTTGTATTCGATGTTTGTTGAATCTCCGAAACCTTCTTGAGGATATTTTAAGAAATTTTAACTTGTACAGGTGTTGAACATAAGAAATTATAAAAAAAAAATATATAAAATTTCTCAGACATGCAGTTGAAGGGCACAAGTCCACCCTAACATTTTCATAAATACAAAAATTCCCATCAACTCATGACAAAGTGTGATATTGATTGTTAAACAGAACATTTTCATAGTCAACTACGTGCCTGCTTGTTCTATATATACAGTGTGAGGGAAAAAGATGAAATCTCTCAAGAAAAAAACGGTCATAAAAGGAAATTTTTCGAAGAAACTTGTTGTGTGGGTTAAAAAAGGAGAACGTGACACATATTTATATAGAAAGCTTTTTGCGAAAGTTTTCATCTTTTTTCCTCACCATGTATATTGAAATAATACAAAAATTCATCATTAACTAGGTCAACTGAAAATTTAAAAATATGACAAAAATGAAAAAAAAAAAAACAAGTAAGAAAACTAAATTTGGCTTAAGCCAAATCTTAAATATACTTCACATCTGCAATGATGGGCGTGGCAGGTATATGATGACGCCCTCTAATATTGTATGTATTACGTATCAGCTTGCAAGTGGAGTTTAAGAATGACGGACACACGGACGTTCAAGTCTAGATCGATTCAGTTTTTGATGCTGATCAAGAACATATATACTTTGTAGGGTCTCTGACGCCTCCTTCTGAGTATTGCAAACCAAATGACAAACTTAATTTACTCCCCCTTATATCTTATGTGGTGGGTATAAAAATAAAACATACAAAAATTTACAAATATTTTTTATATCGAATAATTTCACAATCGTTACACACATACTATAAAAATATATAAGAACAGTATAAAAAAAAAAAAAATGTTTTGTTATTATTGTTGTTATAATTTTTTTCCTTTTATTTCTGTTTTAAAAACAACAACAACAACAACAACAAAACAATAACAATAGAAGGGAAAAATATGAGAGGAAAGAATTGCTCAAATAAAATCCATTTTCTGTAGAAAATGAACGGAAATGAAAAATGTTTTCAGGCAAAAATAACAATAACAAAAATAATAATGAAAAAAAATAGAACAAGGAATTTCTGCTGGACACAATATGGCTTTAGATTTATTATCAAATAGTTAGAAAGAGACAAAAAGCATAGAATGCCAGAAAGCGGTGCAAAAGAGACAGACCGAGTGGGCAGCATAAGAATGAAATGAAGCACAAGGGAAGAATTGAGATTTTACATTAAGTATTGTTCACATATTTAAACTGTACACACATGCACACATATGCACATGCTCATATATATATATATATATATATATGTGGGAAAAAACAAAAACGTGTAAAGGCTTAGAGAGAAAACAGTGCCTGCACACATAGCAGGATGGGTGGGATGGGAATGAAAAGCAAATAAACGAAAGAATTGGACAAGTTGTGTAAGCAAAGATTAAATAAATAAAAAGTTAGAATAAGAAGAATAAAGGATGACAACTTCAATCAAGAAATCAACTGAAGAACTACAACAACAACAATAATACAGCACAGTAGCCTATTAAAGATGTGATTGAGAACATTAAACTTAAGCTTTATCTGGAGTATAAATTATTCAATTAAGGATAAGCTGATGTATAAAAATACACCCTACATGATGCAATGATATATTAAATTTGTTAAATCCTTTGTAACATCTGTTGTTGGCTTAAATTGAATGCAATTTTTCTACCGCTGTATCTATGTCCGTCATATTGATACGACCCAGTTTATTCAATGAAAGGATTTATTGAGTGGAATGTGCAAAATATAGAGCAACCGGCAAGAGATAATAAATTACACATTCGCTGTTCAAATTCAGTTTTTCAAACAGATCGATTTAACTACTTTACATCTTCAAAAATGATCAAATTTTATGGTTTTTAGAAAAATTGACTTAGACCACTCTCGTGTTATTTATTATCATATGAAGTTCTTGTAAGATTAATACAGGTTGGCAATGCTGCTCCAGGTTATAAAATTTATTTGCATATGATCTTAATAAATAAATAAGAAAGGACATAATGTACTGAGTCTGCGCCTTTTTCATGTATTTCTAAAAATGAAGTTTGCTGGACACGTATTACCGGCCTACGCTTCTCATAACAAGTTAAAAAAAAGTGCGTACAAAAATGGCGATTTCGCCAAACGGTGGTTAAGCAGTTCATTTCGGGTGAAATTCTTCTGTGAAAGTGAAGTAAAAACAAAAAAAAAAACCTATTTAGGAAATCCTTTCTTATTATCTTGCTTTCATTTAAGTAACAACAACAATGTCCACTCTAACGGAGCAGAGGGTATGCATAAAGTTTTGCTTCAAGAACAATATTAGTCCAGCAGAAACGTTTCGTATGCTGCAAAAATGTTATGGCGATGAATGCTTATCAAGGGCTAGAGCCTTTTCATGGTATAAAATGTTCAAAAATGGTCGCGTCGTTGTTGACAATTTATTGGATAATGCTGGTAGACCGGCCACTTCCATAAATAAAGCAAAAATTCAAGAAGTCAACGATCTAGTGCTGCAAAATGGACGCATAACAATTAAGGAGATAGCCAAACTAATTCCAATATCATTCGGATCCATTCAGACCATACTAACCAAATATTTAAATTTAAAGCGCATTTCCTCCTGTCTGGTGCCAAAACTATTGCGCGATTTTGAGAAAGAGAAACGCATTCAATTTGCCAAAGAAATGTTATCGTTGGAAGAGCCGGAGACATTGCAAAATATAATTACCGGCGATCTAATCTGGTTTTATGCGTATGATGGGGAAACAAGTGAAAAGAATCCTAAACGTGTCGTGAAAAAGATGCGTAAAACTAAAATTTTATTGACCGTTTTCTTTGACTGTAATGGTCTGGTCTACCATGAGATTATTTCCAGCGATCAGCCGGTTAAAGCAGACTATTATTTAAGTGTCATGCAAAAATTACAGGAAGCTGTTCACGAAAAACGCTTTGAGTTGTGGTTAAACAATTCATGGTACTTGCATCATACCAACATTTTGTCACAAAGTTCTTGCATTAGAGAGTTTTTAAACAATCATTACATAAATGTCCTTCCACAGGCTGCCCACTCTCCCGATATGACACCTGTCGATTTTTTCCTCTTTCCCAAACTTAAACTACCAGCATATCGGGTACATACTCATTCAGTGGAAGACATTAAACAGGATTTATTGCGCGTTCTGACAGCGATACCAAAAATCGAATATGAAAAATGCTTTGATGAGTGGCAGAGACGTTGGCACAAATGTGTATATGTAAAAGGTGAATATCTTGTGGGCGATGAAATAAATGTGGGTTGAACAAGGTTTTATAAAAATTATTTGCTTTTGTGTTTTTATTTAATGGATTAGTAGGGTTTGCCTACGTAGTGACAAAGAGATATAAAAGATTTTTGGCAAATTGTATAATTTCTGTGCCGCCCAATTTTGATGAACCATATACACGATCCACAAAGGTGATGGGTACTTCGCCAATACTGAAGCCATATTGCCTGGCTCGTACTAAGATTTCCATTTGAAAGACGTATCCTTTTGACACGCAACTGGCGATACATTTTTCTAAAACATCTTTTCTGTACAAACGAAACGATCCGGTTAAATCGCTGACTTGCGGTCTCAATAAGAATTGCGAGAGAAAGTTGGCTCCACGTGATATCAATTTACGTTTAAAATCCCAACCGTAAACACCACCTGAACCTTCATAACGGGTACCCGTAACAATATCATAATTATGTTGTTGTTGTAGTTTTATGAAATCCGGTATAAATTTGGGCTAAAATAACAATAGTAACCAGTTAAACAGTACATAGAGGTTTATAAAAACACTCTTACATGATGACTTAAATCAGCATCCATTATAATAATAAAATCACCAGTAGCATATTTTATGCCATGTATATAAGCTGTCCCCAAACCCAGTTTAGCTTGGCGAGGTCTCAATATTATATGTTCTTCACCATAGATTTTTTGTAAATCTTCAGCCACCGCCAGTGTGCCATCCGGACTGCCATCATCGATAACGATAATCTCAAAGTCGAAACCACTGGCAAAAGAATGCGTGTGTATCGAGATGAAAATTTTATATGCACGTTAAATTCCTACCTTTTGGACATGTACTTCATTAGAAGCCATATAATAATAGGTAGATTATCCTTTTCGTTGTAAGTAGGTAATAAAATACTATATTTTTTAGCCATATTACACATAATCTATAATTAAAAAACAACTTTACTTTTACTTGTTCTTTAGTAAAAACTTTTTCTTCTTCTTCTTTTCTATACGCATTCATAGTTATTTGATATTACCGTACTGGCAATGCCAAATCTAGCATTGCTTTATAAACTTTTATCTATTTTTAAAATAATTTATTTAATTTATATTGTAAATTTCTTATAACAAATATATTCAATTTATAAAAATTATACATTTATTAATTTTTTCAAATAAATTTATAATTAACATGACATTTCCATGACATATGATTACATAGGTAAATAGGTCCCTGTTTTACGTAATGTGTGTACGATAAAAATTAGTTTTCGGTACTTCATTGTCCTGAGGACATTATTATTGATAAAGAATTCTTTTCTTTACTAACAAATATTTATTAATTGCTGTAAAATTATATAAAATTAATTGAAAATGTGCTTAAATATTTTTATTATTAATAAGTGTAACAAAATCTGTGTAAATAATTTCACAAATTGTGTTTTTTATATGTGCAGGATTTAGAAATAGCAAAGGAATGTCTAAAAAGATTCCCTTTAATGTGGTATTTGCTTCAGGTGAGTGAACATTTTTATAAGATTTTCTTTAACCATACAATGAATCGAAACATAATTAAATATAAGTTTTGTTTTTGAATATATTTTTGCTGATCATTTAATAATAAGTCGACAAATCGATAAATTGTAAGCTATTAAAGGATGACACACTCATATGCATGGATTAGCAAGTGTTTAAGTATTTGTTATAGCGAACAATATTATTTGATGGAAAATAATTTGACTCGGTAATAATATTAAAGAAAATATGCTTTATCCAAAGACCACTAAATGCAGCGGCAGACATTTTTGGTACATAATATTTACACAAGTTGCAAGTTTAATTTTCAGTAGTTATGTATTAAAAGCATTTTAACATTTTGATAAATTTTATAATATTCTCGGTTATAGAGTTGAGGTGCACTCCAACTAACCACCATCTAACCAACAACTAATAGTTTTATACACACATCCACCTTTCTATATGTTCATCTAACAAAATATGTATAGATTGCCTTTTGATTACAATATATTAATAAAACCCTATGACTAAGTGATATTTTCCATAAATAATTGAAAGGGCTTCTCTTTTTATTTTGCCATTTTGTAAATATTTTATTTATTTTTAGCTTTTAATAATGTATATAAAGGGAGTAAAACTTTCATTCAATATTAATTTAATTAAATACTTGCAACAGAACACAACATTCTTCCTAACAGTAGCATACATTTTGTACATTACAATGAAGTTTACTATTTTGTTAATCTGTGCCTTTGTTTTGGTGGTTTGTCTAAATACCGTCCAAGCTGGTAACCAAGCTGGCAAAGTGGCAAAAACTGTTGGAGTAAGTTAATATTTGAACAGTACGGTTGGGGTATTTTTTATTTGGTTAAATCAAATCTTCTTTTAGAAGGCAGCATCGAAAGCAAAGGGTGGTCCTAAAGCTCCACCTTTAGTGGTCCTTGGTGTTAGCAATAATTCTACTTATAAAGCTAATGTTGATAGACCATGTTACAATACCGGTTGTTGTTATTCGAATCATGGGGTGTTGTGTTCTGCCAACATTTCTTGCCCCTTATAGTGAGACATTTACGCCAAACCGTCGACTCCCGGCTAGATGGAGGCCTCAGGGGGGTTCTCAACCCGCAGTCTGGCGTAGGGCGGATTGGTAACAAAAAAAAAATGATGGTGATGGTGGACTCTCCTACATGACCAGTTCGGACATGCAGACGTGTCCAATCCATCAGTGACGACAGCTGGAATATCACTGCACCATGTGCCCCTCCCCACCTTTGTGGCCATTTATGGTGACTATTATCTTTTTTAGGCCACCCTATTAACTGAAAAAAATGTAATTCCCTCACCTCATCCCCACACCACACCACTCACCCCGCTTGTGTTTCCCACTCTTACAATAATAACATCATTCCCAATTCATTTAATTACAATTCAATATTTTATAGAGTTTCGAATGATACATTCTACCTACCCTATGTGTATGAATGTTTGTTAACAATTTAATGTTGTATTTAGTTCTAATTGTTCTAACCTGTCTAGCCTATGTGTGTAAATATTCGATAACAAATCAATATTATATTAAGTTCTAATTGTTCTAGCCTGTCTAACTTGTGTGTGTGTATGTTCGAAAGCGATTCAATATTGTATTTCATTCCAATTGTTCTAACCTGTCTAATCTGTGTATGTATATGTTGGATAACAATTCAATATTACATTTAATTCCAATTGTTCTAACCTGTCTAATCTGTGTATGTATATGTTGGATAACAATTTCATATTACATTTAATTCCAATTGTTCTAACCTGTCTAATCTGTGTATGTATATGTTGGATAACAATTCAATATTACATTTAATTCCAATTGTTCTAACCTGTCTAATCTGTGTATGTATATGTTGGATAACAATTTAATATTATATTTATAAGCGCACAAGAACTTTAGCCTATCTCCAGGCTTGATTATGCTTTTTTTTTTTTTTTTTTTTTTTTTTCCTCCCTATAAATTTACCAAGCAACAATTGAATATACATATACAAAACTCATACCTATTCTCCTGGTTTTGTAAAATCGCCTCCCTTTATGCTGACTCCGAAGGAGCTCATTCGAAGTTTCTGCTTGAGGCACCTGCGAAAAAATGAATTGAATTTATAAGTAGGGTATCTAGGGTATAGCTTTGGTCTGATTTTGATTCCTCAAAGCCGACCAAACTGAGCATAATCAAACTTACGAATTTACATACACATATTTACCCTCTGCGGTTTGAACATACACACAACATATGATATCAACAATAATAATAAGACGAGAAAAAAAGAAAAAATAAAACAATGTATCAGCGTGATGTTATCGCCAGCTAATCCCTCGTTTGGGCCATATCACATGTGGCTATCTGCCCTCGTGTAGTCAGGCCGTGGTACACCTTCTCTTTTAATGGCTCCTGAATGAAACTTGACTTGGCCTCGGCTCTTTTACGCCCACCTGGCACACTATTCCTTCGGAATTTGCCACAATACTATTTGGCACGGCTTTCGGCAAAATATTACTGCCTTTCAAATTCTTTTTGGCACCACGTGATCTTATTTTTCGTACAAATTTAAAATGTTCGGAGAACAGCGTGGATTCTTGCGGATTATATAATCTCGTGGCATGGGAGCACACTTTTTTTTCTTCTTATTTGTTTTCACCGCCCCATGTAAAAAAAAAAAAAACACAGATTATCGCAGCTTGTTCTCTGTATTTTTATTTTATTTTATTTTTTGAAATTTCCACCAAACTATTTTCCTTTTTTTATTTGCAGATGTGTCACTCAGTTCCTTTTTTTTTCTTTACTTTTTCCTTTTTTTTTTATATAAAAAAGTTCCTTTATTTATTTCTCAATATCAAGATCACTCTCCACACACACCGTTCAACAGCCGATCAAAAATTGAATGCCACACGCCATTTTTTTCCTTTTTCTTCCTTTTTCTCTTTAGTTTTTTCAGCTTTTTCTTCTTCTGCTCTGGCATCACTGATCATTCACATGAAACAGTGCTGCCCCATTAGTGCCTGCGACAAATCTCCCGGGTGTCCAGGTTTATCCGCCGAGAGACGGGAGAAGCGGGCATTACCTCTCTCTTCTTCTCCTTTACCGTATGGCCTAGGCGTCTCAACGTAGGCAAACGCCCACACCCCTGAGATTAAGGGTCTCATGCTCTACTAACTGGGCTACCTCCTTTTGCGGTCTGAACTCCTTCTTTTATTGTTTAATATCTTTGGCGTGAAATATACCGAGGCTCTTACCTTGTAGTGTTTCTAGCTCATACATGTTATTTCCGACCAGTCTGCTTACACGACATTTCTGGAATTTACGAGCAAACTTGGCATTGAAATTCTTCGCGAAGTCACTTTGCACAAAATTTCTTTTGTATACTTCCTGTCCTACGGCGAATGTTCTCTCTCGCTTCCGTTTATTATAATGAATCTTTCCTCTCTGATAAGCACGATGTAAATTTTCTTTAACCTTGTTTCGTATCAATTCTAATCTGTCCTTCCGTGATCTAACCTCTATTTCCGGCTCTCCTAAGGATAACAGTTTGCGTGCCAATTCATATTCATTTCCAGATAGAAACATATTTTGCCCGAATAAGGCCATATATGGGCTCATACCTATGGCTTCGTGTTTCGAACTTCGGAGTGCCCACTCGATTTCTGGGAGGTGAACGTCCCACTCCTTGTGGTCATCTTTTAGGTATGCTCTGATTCCAATTAGAATTGATTGGTTAACCCTTTCCGAAGCGTTAGCTTGGGGTGAATACGCTGCTGTTCTCATATGTTTTATGCCGAATGCTTTGATCATGTGTGTAAATTCTTTCGACATGAATTGCTTCCCATTGTCGGAGTGTATAACCTCTGGGACGCCGAACGTGCTAAAAATGTGTCTTGTAAGGTACTGTATCACTTGTTTGCTAGTTGCTTCTTTCACCGGTTTTATAAACACAAACTTAGAAAAGTGATCTAGGACAATTAAAATGTATGTATTGCCCATTCTTGACCTGGGGTACTTTCCGAGAAAATCAATATAAATTTTCTGAAATGGTCTATCTGTAATCGTTTCTGCTCCCATTCTTGGTCTCATGTCGACGTTTGTCGCTTTAACTTCTTTACAAATGCAACAATTTTTTATGTAGTCAACCACAGAAGTAACCATTTTCGGCCAGTAGTAGTATTTTCTTAATCGGTGTAGAGTCTTGGTGATACCTCCGTGTGCTGCTGTTCCGTCGTCGTGAGCCTTCTCTATTAAAGCTGTTACCAGAGTAAGAGGGACCCATACCTTCCATTCTATACCACTATCATCTTGTGCAAAGGAAGTCTTTTTGAACACAATCCCATCTTCTATTTTTACGTCTGGTAGTTGTGGATCTGCCTCACTGATGGTACGTATCAAATTCAAATAATCCTCGGACTCAAATTCAGCCGTTTCGAAACCCAGAAGTGTCGTTTCTAGTGCGCCCACCTCTTCTATCGCGCGTGACAGAGTGTCCGCTACGGTGTTTTGTGAACCCTTTCTATGTTCAATACCAAAGTCATATGCCTGAAGTTTCAAAGACCATCTCGCTAATCGACCAGATAAATCCTTGAGGCTCATTAACCATTTTAAACTGGCGTGATCGGTTATCACGGTAAATTGCATCATTTCCACGTATGGACGAAATTTTTCCACTGATAAAACAGCAGCTAAGCATTCCTTTTCAGTTACGCTATAATTGCGCTGGGCATCGTTCAGTTTTTGCGAAAAGAATGCAATTGGGCGATCGTTGCCTTGATCGTCCTTCTGGAACAATACCGCGCCAATACCTACATGTGAAGCGTCGCACTGTATATAAAATGGTTTGTGGAAATCTGGATGGGTTAAGACGGGTGCGGTGGTTAGCGCCTTTTTTAAATCTTGAAAAGCTTTGATAGCTTCCTCCGACAATTCAAACTTTTTTGCTTTTTTTAAAGCGTCACTTAACGGAGCTGAAATTATTGAGAAATTTTTAATGAAACGACGGTACCAACCGGCAGTGCCCAAAAAGCTTCTCACTTGTTTGATTGTCCTTGGTAATGGTATATTTTCAATTGCCTTGATTTTTTCCGGGTCGGTACGTAAGGTACCCCCTCCGATAATAAAACCTAAATACCTCAATTGCTTAAAACAGAATACGCTCTTTTCCATACCTATGGTTAATCCTGCTTGCTTAAGTGCTTTGGCCACTTCTTCTAACAAAGTCATATGAGTATTGAAATCTTTGGAAATTATTAGTAAGTCATCTAGGTACACGAACACGTTGTTTTTGAGCCTACTCGGGATAACTTTATCCATCAGCCGACAAAGTCTCTGAGCGGCATTACACAGCCCGAACGGCATGACTGTAAACTGATAATGTGGACGTCCAGGAATTGTGAAAGCGGTGTATTGTCGGTGGCTTGGTTCCAATTCTATCTGCCAAAAGGCATGTTTAAGATCCACACTACTAATATAGATGGTGTCGTCTATCCTGCTTAGGGTTCCTTCAATTAATTGAATGGGGTAAGCATCTTTGACTGTCAGGCTGTTTAATTTCCTGGCATCTAGGCATAAACGGTTCTTGTTTGGCTTGCGTACTAACGTGACTCTATTGTTCCACGGTGACTCACTCAATTCCAACACTCCTAGTTCTAGCATTTTATCAACTTCTTCGTATAGTAGCTCTTGCACTTTGGGCGAGATGGGATAGTGTCTCTCTTTAAATGGTTCTGCATTGGGGATTAACTGTATTTTATGTTTTTCTAAATGAGTTCTACCCAGGCCATTTCGTTCGAACGTCATATACTTTGTTTTTACCTCTTCCAATTTTTGTAGCTGTTCACTTGTTAGTACATGTTGTTCTGGTTTAGTTAGAACTTCTTTCTTAAACTCATTTTCGATCATCTGCGCGTTCAGTTCACTGATTCCTATAATATCCGGAGCGAGATTGAACTTCCTCCAAAAGTCTATGCCTAAGTACACCTCTTGTTCCAGGAACGGGCATAGATAGAACAACATTTTGTGCTGTATTTTCTGGAACGACACATTTAAGATCGTTTTCCCCACCACTCTCTTGCGTTCGCCGGACGCCGTGATTACACTTGATGAGTATTTTAAAATTTTGGTGTTCAACTCCTTTATTAGTTCATTACAGTTTTTTCCTAAGATACTTATAGCGGCTCCTGTGTCAAGCAATCCTTTGATTTTTTTATTTTCCAAATATATTTCGGCAAAAACTCGTGGGTCACCTTGGTATATAGATTCTACAGAATGTTTGACATAATGTCTTGCTTTTTTGCGCTGGCGGTACCTTGACCGGGCTTTCTCGACTTGGTTTGATATCTTGTTGGTATCGTCTCCTATTTGATTAAAAATTCTTTGCCTTGTTTCTAGATAATTTTCCAGCCGTTGCCTGTAGGTTAAATTGTATCTTTTACTCTTTTGCATTTTCGTTGGTCCTAAGTATACATTGTTGATGTTTTCTGTCTGTGTACCTACATTGGATTTTATTGGGCGGGGGTTTGTGAGGAGCGTGATTCTACCGCCCTCATCACGTTCCTTCGGCTGTTTCCCTGTCTACATTTTTCGCATTTGGGAGTAATGGTGTTCTGTAATCCGCACTTGTAGCAGAATATATTGCGCACTGGCGATTCACAGTCCATATAAACATGTCCATACTCATGACAATTCCAGCACCGGACATATGACGTATTCTCAGCTGCGGCAGCTACTTCAAAATCTTGCGGAGGTTCGTAACATTCAAATGTGTGATCATATTCTTGTAGTTCATTCACGCGTGGTAGGCGCTGACGTTGCGGATGTGTTAATGGTGGTGGAACGGTTCGGGAGTCTCTCAATGGAAACCTTTTCTCGATTTCTTTACATTGCGCTTTTAGTTGCTCCATATTAAATACATTGATCGCATACACCATGCGAGCAAGGTTTTCTCTTAAATTGTGCTTTACCAACTTTATCATTTCGAAATCTGTTATGGGCGATCTTAATCGCGATCGCAATGAGTACATAGCATGAAAATATTCTTCGATACTTTCCCCAGGTAATTGCTTGCGATCGGATAGTTCACGTAACAACTCGATATTTGTCTTGTTCGTCTGGTATTGTAAGAGTAGTCCATTTTTTAGGGAGTCCCAATTTGTCCCATGATTCATTTTCAAATAAACCCAATACCATTCTTTTGCTTGTCCTTTGAGCAGACGGTGAAAATCCCTCAACACTTCGGACCACGGAACACAATACAACTCCTGCATGTACTCCACCCGGAATATAAAATCTTCAGCGCTCAACGTGGTAGGATTGCCATCAAATATAATATCCCATTTGTCTATTCTAATGGTGTTTGGTGCCATCGGGCCTTCGTTTGGTCTATGATCGGTATTATCATTCGAATGCTGACGCAACCCTTCGGTCGGTATGCGATTACCAAAACCAATGCCACTCAATCGTGGTTGGGTCGACCCCGCTACGCTATCGATTCCATTGGATAACCTTGATCTCGGACTATTTCTGGGGGCGTCAGTTCGTCTGTCTTGTACAATAGTTTCGGACGTCTGTTGAATCTGTAACATTTTCATTCTATCGTCCAAGTCTTTTATCGAAGATGTTATGACGTTCATAAACTGTATCATTTCCTCTCTAATCATTTGTATGTCCGTTTTTTTGTTCAAATTACTTTCTATGGGAGCATTACGTAAACTGTGTAATAGTAAGTCTTCGTTAATACTCAGTGGCGCAGGCTGCTTTGGCCTTGCTCCGGTCTCTCCAGGCAAATTTCCTCCGTTTGACCTATTTATTATAGTTCCTGATAAATCTATCATATTCGAGGTGGTACCAGCTGTAGCTTGATCACAAGTCTTAGGTGGTGAATGTTGGACTCGCCCCTGACGTAACTGTCGACCCGCGTCAAACATTTGTTCCCTACGTGTCTTATTTAAATTATTATCTGTCATGATTCAATAGAGATAAATAAAAGTCGCGGCAAAGCACAGTGAGAAATTTCCGTATCTATATATATATATATAAAGTGAGAGTTTCAAACTCAATTCATACAATGAAATTGAATAACAAGAATATGAGTCTCTTATATCTATATGTATGCAATATTAGGGTTTATCCCTATTTCATAATTACACAATAAAAAAAATAATCTATGTAAGCAAGTAGTCAATTAAACAAAAGTAGATATTTTCCAAAGCCAAAAATATATAAACTTTATACTCAAATAATCTTTTGGGGGTGTGTGGTGTCGCTTCAGGACTTGGTTGAGGGTGATCGGACCTTTAGAAAGAAATCAACTATAGCATATTCATCCTTACCATGTACTCAAAATAAAAGAAACCTCCCCAAGAACGGTGCTACGCTTGCATGATATCTCAAACGGCCATTCGTTCTAGTTCCTTTTCTAACTCATACTACATGCCTCCACGGACGCTAAAATCATCATACAGAGCAACATGGGTCATCTCGCCCACGGCCTCTGTTATCAAAAGTTCAGAGCAACATGGGTCATCTCGCCCACGGCCTCTGTTATCAAAAGTTCAGAGCAACACGGGTCATCTCGCCCACGGCCTCTGACAATTTTGTGTATATGGTAATGATTGTATTCTACGGAAAACAAAAGAAATGAACGGAGCTATACTGGACTTCTGTCTATTGAAGCACCAATTTTGTTAGGATTGGATGCTTTGATTATTCGGACACGACTAATTTACCCTGGATGTTATTTAGGGTATTCCTTTCCTTTTTTATTTTGTTTGGGCGCCATTTTTTGTTACAATACCGGTTGTTGTTATTCGAATCATGGGGTGTTGTGTTCTGCCAACATTTCTTGCCCCTTATAGTGAGACATTTACGCCAAACCGTCGACTCCCGGCTAGATGGAGGCCTCAGGGGGGTTCTCAACCCGCAGTCTGGCGTAGGGCGGATTGGTAACAAAAAAAAAATGATGGTGATGGTGGACTCTCCTACATGACCAGTTCGGACATGCAGACGTGTCCAATCCATCAGTGACGACAGCTGGAATATCACTGCACCATGTGCCCCTCCCCACCTTTGTGGCCATTTATGGTGACTATTATCTTTTTTAGGCCACCCTATTAACTGAAAAAAATGTAATTCCCTCACCTCATCCCCACACCACACCACTCACCCCGCTTGTGTTTCCCACTCTTACAATAATAACATCATTCCCAATTCATTTAATTACAATTCAATATTTTATAGAGTTTCGAATGATACATTCTACCTACCCTATGTGTATGAATGTTTGTTAACAATTTAATGTTGTATTTAGTTCTAATTGTTCTAACCTGTCTAGCCTATGTGTGTAAATATTCGATAACAAATCAATATTATATTAAGTTCTAATTGTTCTAGCCTGTCTAACTTGTGTGTGTGTATGTTCGAAAGCGATTCAATATTGTATTTCATTCCAATTGTTCTAACCTGTCTAATCTGTGTATGTATATGTTGGATAACAATTCAATATTACATTTAATTCCAATTGTTCTAACCTGTCTAATCTGTGTATGTATATGTTGGATAACAATTTCATATTACATTTAATTCCAATTGTTCTAACCTGTCTAATCTGTGTATGTATATGTTGGATAACAATTTAATATTATATTTATAAGCGCATAAGAACTTTAGCCTATCTCCAGGCTTGATTATGCTTTTTTTTTTTTTTTTTTTTTTTTTTTTTCCTCCCTATAAATTTACCAAGCAACAATTGAATATACATATACAAAACTCATACCTATTCTCCTGGTTTTGTAAAATCGCCTCCCTTTATGCTGACTCCGAAGGAGCTCATTCGAAGTTTCTGCTTGAGGCACCTGCGAAAAAATGAATTGAATTTATAAGTAGGGTATCTAGGGTATAGCTTTGGTCTGATTTTGATTCCTCAAAGCCGACCAAACTGAGCATAATCAAACTTACGAATTTACATACACATATTTACCCTCTGCGGTTTGAACATACACACAACATATGATATCAACAATAATAATAAGACGAGAAAAAAAGAAAAAATAAAACAATGTATCAGCGTGATGTTATCGCCAGCTAATCCCTCGTTTGGGCCATATCACATGTGGCTATCTGCCCTCGTGTAGTCAGGCCGTGGTACACCTTCTCTTTTAATGGCTCCTGAATGAAACTTGACTTGGCCTCGGCTCTTTTACGCCCACCTGGCACACTATTCCTTCGGAATTTGCCACAATACTATTTGGCACGGCTTTCGGCAAAATATTACTGCCTTTCAAATTCTTTTTGGCACCACGTGATCTTATTTTTCGTACAAATTTAAAATGTTCGGAGAACAGCGTGGATTCTTGCGGATTATATAATCTCGTGGCATGGGAGCACACTTTTTTTTCTTCTTATTTGTTTTCACCGCCCCATGTAAAAAAAAAAAAAACACAGATTATCGCAGCTTGTTCTCTGTATTTTTATTTTATTTTATTTTTTGAAATTTCCACCAAACTATTTTCCTTTTTTTATTTGCAGATGTGTCACTCAGTTCCTTTTTTTTTCTTTACTTTTTCCTTTTTTTTTTATATAAAAAAGTTCCTTTATTTATTTCTCAATATCAAGATCACTCTCCACACACACCGTTCAACAGCCGATCAAAAATTGAATGCCACACGCCATTTTTTTCCTTTTTCTTCCTTTTTCTCTTTAGTTTTTTCAGCTTTTTCTTCTTCTGCTCTGGCATCACTGATCATTCACATGAAACAGTGCTGCCCCATTAGTGCCTGCGACAACCACCATCGCCGAAACGCACTAAATAATAAATAAATGTCGAAGAAATTTATTTAAAATTTATGATGTATTATGTTTGAATAGTGTTTACATAAATAAATGAGTATTCAATAAAAAAAACTTAAACATATCGATTCATTCAATTTTTCAAATATTCAACTGAAATTTTGTTGATCTATGAAGTTTAATTTCGATACATATGTGCCAAAAATGGGCGGTATCCGACAGCGGAAACAGTTTTTTTTTTGCTATAATTAGGATAGTTGTGTTAATAAATGCTAGTCCTTGTCCTACGCTGAAATACTTTGTGAAAAATCGTTGTGTGGAAAGGCGTTCTAAAAATGGCTCGATCTTGTTTAAATATGGGACAGTTAACTATTTTGTCAATTAATTTATTTTAGAATAAAACGCTATACACAGGCAGGTCTTCTAAATGGTTTAAATGGTCCAAAAGACATCCCTCTGTGAAATTTCAACATTGGATAGGCAAAATTGAATTGATTAAGAATTTGGTTCTGACACAATCGTGATAATTAAAGGAGGTTATGGCATTGGCCTTGTAGGAGTTGTACATCAAGTACACAAATTCAATATACCCCCTTTTTTATCACGCTTTGATGTAGGATATGAAAATTTGTTCCGGAAATAATATAAGAGCCGTTTAGTTTGAGAGTGCACTCCAAAAACATCACAAGTTAAAAATTTGTATATGACGATTGAAATGCTTAAATCGATATGTTCTAAAAATGGTCTTGCACCACATTCAAACCAAATGGCTAATACAAAGATTGGTTTGGACGGTTCAAAAATAACGATTTTGATAACACACCGCAAAAGTTTGCAGGTATTGCCTCATGAAGGCTCATGTCTGTACCTAGATGAACTTGCAGAATCATTAGGAATTGATCACATAATACTCTCAAAACGTTAGGAATGATCGAACATTAAGGAAAGATACGACCAAGTGATTCATGTTGTACAACCTTTGAAAACCTACTTGGAAACACTTGTATAGGAAAAGCATTCGCCGACATTTGACATTGCCCCATCCGACTATCACTTAGCCTGGCGGAGCAACATTTTCATTCACATGGAGATGACTCTTGGATATAAGTGTCGATCTTTCAATTTCGAATTCAAATGCAGTCGGAAAGATGGGGAAAAAGAAGTTCTCGCTGCACGATCCCATATTCTAAAGTCACTTTACTCCTCCGATATATATAAATTATCCCACAGTTAGAATTTTTTTTTTAAATACTGCATCACCCCATACACGGGTTCGAGTAATGTTGGTATCGGAATCCGCGACCCTACGGACGGCATGAATTCTTTATCCAGCTGTAAAAAGTAGACATATGTCTTTATGTCCGTGTGTTGTTGGTACTTTCGTGGTCCTAATTATACATTTTTTACAGAGAATTTTAATTTTTGAACGCAAATTATTATTGAAACTGGGATAAAACCGGTCAAGGGCCTCGCCCGCAAGCGACAAAATCAATTTCTCTGATACAAAACGGACATATGAAATAGAAATATGGAGAAATTTTTTATAATTACGACATCTATCGATGTGGCAAAAATGGGCGTGGGCACATACGCCCACAATTTACAAAAAAACTCATTCAGTATAAAACTCGACTTTAAAGATTATACGTGACACAATACACCATGTGTAAGTAGATGCGGGGGGTATTTAAGATTTGTCCTAGTGTTTCTTCTTGTTTTAGATTACTTTTCAAATAATTCCCTGTGATTCAGTAAAATCTTCCATAATTAATTAAAGTGGTTTATTTTTTTTTTCATTTTGTATATATTTTTAGCGTTTAATAATGTATATAAAGGGAGTAAAACTTTCATTCGATATTAATTTAATTAAATACTTGCAACAGAACACAACATTCTTCCTAACATTTTGTATACATTTTGTACACTACAATGAAGTTTACTATTTTGTTAATCTGTGCCTTTGTTTTGGTGGTTTGTCTAAATACCGTCCAAGCTGGTAACCAAGCTGGTAAAGTGGCAAAAACTGTTGGAGTAAGTTAATATTTGAACAGTACGGTTGGGGTATTTTTTCTTTGGTTAAATCAAATCTTCTTTTAGAACGCAGCATCGAAAGCAAAGGGTGGTGCTAAAGGTCCACCTTTAGTGGTCCTTGGTGTTAGCAATAATTCTACTTATAAAGCTAATGTTAATAAACCACCGTCGCCGAAACGCACTAAATAATAAATAAATGTCGAAGAAATTTATTTAAAATTATTTATTTATTATATTTGAATAATGTTTAATTATTCCCTTTTCCTTTTAATTTATATTTAATAAAGAATTTAAAAAAGAAATATATTAGCGATTCATTATGTTGGGTTGCCTGCTTATATCATAATTACAATTGCATAAGTGTTCTGCTTTAGGGTTGAAAATAAATAAAATCCTTGCTATGCGACGATTGAAGCCTGAAAATGACAATTAAAGTTTTAGTACAATATGATAGGATCATTGGATCATTTACCTGTTGTGACTGAGAATTCGTACCTTGGTACAGCCGTAAATATCACCAATAACGACACTATAGTGACAAAGCTGAAAAATATAAATTTCAACAGATCCTACAAAGGGCTAAGTAAACAATTTAACAGTAAAGGCCACTCGCGTGCTATACAATGTCACAGCGACTCTATAAATCCTTACGATTCTCATGCTTCTTCATAGCGCCGAGGCTTGGACGCCGACACAAAGCGAGTTCGTAGAATTTAAGACAAATCTCAGCTTTTCTTTAATTATACCAAACGATTCAAGATCACTTTAGTAATCAATTTAAGCGTCTCTATGAAGTTATTTGTCAGAAAGTTACAGAACGAATTTTTAAAGATATTTTGCTACAAGAACATATAACATATGCAAATAGGCGCAAAGACTAACGCCAACTGCCATTATTGAATTGTATTTGCTACTATCTGATCTTCAACCCTCTTTGACAGATTTCAATAAAGTTAAATACGATTAATGGGTTAGAAAGAGGTCCATATTATAGGCACAGGAGATTTGACGTTATTATCTTAATCTCTTGGTGGTCAAATAAAGTTCCTTTGAGAGAAGAAGGTACACAATTTTCTGCACTCACTAAAACAAGCTTTGCAATTTATGGTTTATAATTTTTTTATTTCATTTATTTTTAAACATATCCTGGGATAATTCAAAAATTATATGCATTAATTAGGATTTTTTGGTTTGAGATTTTCCCGTAACAATGGGTGTTACTTTTTTCTGTGCTGTAGAAGCAGCTGCTGCTGGTGCCATTTTTGATGCAGTCTTCTAAATTATTTCAATAATATATCACAGAATTTTTCTATAATGTTTACTATACGAAACTTACCGCTCCTTGAACGGGTATTTTAGATACATTATTACCAGCTTCAGTCCTCTTCAATAATACAGCCATTAAAATGACTGAGCAAATTAAAATAATGCAATTAAATTTCATGATTGCGTGGAGCGAGAACACTTTTAATATTAAACGTAAAGAATGAATGAAGGATTTATTACATAGAGAAGCCTTTTATAGATGATGAAGCCGCAACGAAAGTACATTTTATAAAATATTTTTATATACAATATTTATATTATATTAGTCATTAATATGAATCAAGCTTTAAATTTAACTCTTAAGTCTCCACTGCTGTGAAGCACGGAAGTTGACACAAAACGTTGTGGGTTTTTCTTTTTTTTTATCTAAAAAGAATGAATCATAAGTAGGATACACACTATGGCGAGTTAAAAAAATTAAAGTCTGCTATGGCTGGGTCATGGTGGTTGTATGGTTAAAAGTTTTCGAGTTAGGGTGGCTTTCGAGCGGAAACCAGATAGGTTTAAAAGAAAGTATGAAACTACGAGATAATTAAAATATTGCTATTAAATATCATTAAGGAGTTGAATCAGATTACCCTTAATATCAAATCTAGAGAAATAAAAGATCTTTTATTGATTACACATGTGAAGCCACAACCGAAATAGATTTTTGAAATATTTATACGCTCTTGTGGTCGTGAGTATATGAAGTTTGTGCGCCTTTCTTTAGCCTTTTATTATAATGATTGACTCAGAATCTTATTCTGAATACATTTAATCATGTCTGTCTGACTACACAGTAATTGCCTCAAAGAAGAATCCTATTGAAAATAGACCGTATTGTACTATTTTTAGATCCCTACCCCATATATCTTTTTATGGTGATAACAGTTCTTAATATTTTTTGATACTTCGCTTTTCTTTAACCAATTATAACAGAATTTATGCGAGGTGATGTAGGGTATTAAATAGTCGTGTTACAATCAACTATAATCCTTTACATAAGATAAGAGGCGTTAAAGGCCCTACGAAGTGGTTTAGTAGCCAAATCTGATTCTGTATCTATAACATTATAACATGAGATTATGTGTATAAAGTACCCAAAAAAGGGTAGCTTTAGAAAACTTGTTATAAAGTTGAACAATCTGAATCGATGTAGCTCTATGCCGGTTTATTGCTTCCATTAATAATGACTTCAAAAGTTCAATTTTATTCGATCCCAGCAAGGATATAATAGAATTTTGTAGACATACATGTATAATTAATAGTTGTTTCTACTAGCATGATATATTGTAGCAACATCTTCAAGACAATTGTATATTAAAGGTAAAAATTCGTTAGAGTTAAGCTCTGATGGTACACCCATCTCCATTAATATATAGGCTATCTGTGTTGCAAGACTTTGTGCTGCTGTATCAATCTCCCCCGGTATGTACGGCTTTGGTATTTGGTTTGATTGCACTGGAAAATTATTATCGTGTATATGTCGGCAATGTGAATTAGGTAAATAAGGTGTAAGTTTGGGATAGGATGTTAAAGGTAAAAGTTTAGAAAAGGATGATGAGGTTGGATTATCTAATATGAGATAATTTTTTACTTCTGCTTCATTATCCAAACCTGAGGAAAAAAGATCATCTCCTGATTCCATTGGATAAGATGTAGAAGGATGTTTATTAAACAACGGAAGACGTTTATTGCTAGGGTATATAATGTGGTGCTTAATGGTATTATCAGGAGAGTCTTCTAAATACCCTTCTGAATATAAAGAATTCTCTTCTTCGTATTCTTCTTTCTCCGGTTGTTCTCGCTGTGGTGGTAGTACTGACTGTGACGGTACTGATTGTGTCGGCTTTTGCGGTATAGGCTGTGCGGTAGCATCTGTTCCTTCCAAAGTTGTAAATAGCTTGTCTTCCATTATATTGCCACTTCCACTTGTTGTCAACCAATTATCGCAATCACCCAATTGTTCCTAACCCAAATAATGTTGTAATTTAGCACTTGAACACTTATTTTCTAACCATACATGTCTACCTTCATATAATCGCCACCATTACAAGCTTTTCCATTATCACATAAAACAATTAGAATAAAAAATCCACTAAAGAAGTCGTGCAGCATTTTGTCACTTTCTTTATCTGTTAAGGGGTATATACGTCTTTTATATTGTATTTTACGTAATCAATTCGTTTTACCTCAACAAGAAAAGATAAGAAAAGAAGAACAGTTTCAGTCAATTCTTTATCTGTGTAAATTAGTAATGCTGGAACCAAAGTAAATCTAATTAAACACTTCAAACAATATGAAAATATGTGGCAAGGAGTGGTAATAATTCGAGCAACTCTTGGAATTCCATGAAATTAAGAAATATTTCGCATTGACCCAGTCTCTATATGTCGTAAACTGTGGTTAGATCAAATCCATAACCTATTCTCGTGTTCCCTGATGAATGCGAACAAAACCATAAGGACAATTTCAAAACCAAATAGTCATTCTAGAGCAGGATTATTAAAAGTGGAATATGCGTGTGAATTCTACAAAATGTGTTTTAGTCGAACCAGCCTCGACATTCATGGTAATATTCTTAGCTGCCGGTTGGTTACCAGTTCAACGCTGCAGACAAGTTCCAATTCCATCTGAAATTTTTTTACTACAACTACAACTATAGAGATATTAAGCTGAAATTAAATAAGACTCAGCTTCTCTTCGTATGATTATACGACCCAACATTTGTACTCCATTTACCCTGCACATACCCCCCAGGGTATACTAAGTTTGTCATTCCATTTGTGAAACGTCACAGACCCTACAGAGTATATGTATTCTTGGTCAGCGTCAAAAAGTCGATCTAGAAATGTGTGCCTGTCTCACGGGCGTAATTTTTGATATTGAGCTGAAATATACAGATATTTTTAGTTTTTACAGACAGATCGCTCTAAGATCGGAAATATGCTAAAGTCGGTCGAGAGCCACGCCTACAATGAACAAAAATCTATTTTCTGTTATAAACATTGAGCTATTAAGTTATAATATCTATAATTATGCCCTCCATCGATGTCCAAAAAATGGCCGTGGTCGGATAACAGACACGCCCACAATCGACAATATACGTATATATATATATAATTTGCTATGAATATCTCAAATTACCCATCCATCGATATGGCAAAAATGGACATGATCGGATAATAGAAGAAAAAAACATACTCAGCGTAAAACTAGACTTGCAAGCTGATACATAATGCATATACCATTAGAGAGCGTAATTATAGACCTGCCACGCTCATCATTTGAATATAGATATTTAATTAAAAAGAGGAAGATAATTTTTTAATAATTGCAAATGTGTAACATAACGCAACGTAACGCAATAAATAGTAATTCATTCCTTATGGCGCATATATAACATTTATACTCTCACAACACTTTTTATTTATTGACGCGTTTGAACCTAGTATTGATTTTGATTTTAATATAAGAGAATGAATGGACGTCTCATCCTGTCCTTTCTATATATCTGAATTATGCAGGTGCATTTATACTCCTCACAGAAGCTTTATGTGCTTGCATTTCATCCATTTCAGGTTTATTCATGCTTGGTGTTTCCTTATTATTTCCTCCTTCTATCAGGAAGTTTGATAGGTTTTTTGGTAATATAGTTTCTTTTGCGTTCTGTGTAGGTTCTAAATTATCAGCGTTTAAAGATGACGTGTTATTTATCTCATCTTTTAATTGATTTTTTGTTGATTTTAATATATTTAAATCTGAAAGTTGTGGTAAAATGAATTGGTCACTTGGGTCTCCTTTTTGCGTTGAACTTAATGCATTTCCTGATAATTTCGATTCCTTTTTAGAGCGTAATTTGTTATTGTCCATTTGCGCTTTTTGTAATTGTTGCACTGCTTGCATTCCATCCATTTCATGTTTATACATGCTTGGTGTTTCCTTATCATTTTCCCCTTCTTTCAGGGAGTTTGATATGTTCTTTGGTAATATAGTTTCTTTTGCGTTCTGTGTAGGTTCTAAATTATCAGCGTTTAAAGATGACGTGTTATTTATCTCATCTTTTAATTGATTTTTTGTTGATTTTAATATATTTAAATCTGAAAGTTGTGGGGAAATTAATTGGTCGTTTGGGCCTCCTTCTTGCGGTGAACTTAATGCATTTCCTGATACTTTTGATTCCTTTTTAGAGCGTAAATTGTTATTGTCCATTTGCGCTTTTAGTAATTGTTGCAATTCGTTCCCGCTTGCTATAGGTTGTTTTGGTTTTGGCTTAGATTCTAAAATATTTGTGTCCTTATCTGGCGTCTGATTTATTAGCCCTTGCTCGTTTAATTTTGGTGATAAAATATCTCTGAGATTATGTTTAGAATTTGACCTAGTACCTTGTGACTTTGAATCCGGTTTATTATCCAAAGGTAACAGACTTAAGAATTCCTTTTGTTTTCGTAACTTTTGGGATGAATGTAAAATTTTACCTTTGTTTGGGCCTTTCCTACCAACAGAATTTATGGAGTGTAATAGTGGTGGATGATTTAATGCATCTTTTAAATCACATTGAAATAAAGATTGTGATTTAGTTAGTGACGGTTTAACGCTTGATTTTCCTGGCAAAATATATTTCCTTGTCTCCTTTGTACGATCGGACTTAGAAAGGTGTAGTTGTGGTGGATTTCTTAATGAGTCCTCTGAATCATATGGATGTAGGAGTTTCGTTAGAACAACCGACGTCTTGTCATACATTGATAGCTTTCGTTTTCTTTCTTTTCTATTAATACTGGCGCTATTATGAAGATGCAATTTTGGCGGGAATTTTAATGAATGCGGTGGCAAATATAATTCATTTATAAACTGTGATTCTAAGTTATCAGAAAATAATGGCTGTTGTTTCGGTCGAGTTAATGTTGTGATTGGTTTTGTTGGATAATGTAGATCCAAATTACTACTCTTTGAAGGGCGCTGTTTGAATCGTTCGTTTATTGAATATTGTGGAATCAAATTATTACCATATGAATGTTGGGGCTGAAACAATGAATCGGCCGGTATCATTGAATATTGTGGATATAAATCTTCAGTCTGTAGTGCGGGGAATACGAATGAATTCTGTGGTATTATAGGATACAAATCATCACGTGTTGATACCAATGAGTACCCTTCCGTTAGTGCATATATTGTATCTAAATTGGAAGGATATAATAGTTGCGGTTCAAATATTGTCTCAACTGGGTTATTATCAATTGGATGTTGTGAATCCGAAACTTTAAGATACAATTCTTCTTGTTCAGTTGAGGGCATGAAAAATTCCGGATCTACGTTATCAAATAGTTTATAATTGTCACTCCATAATGGTTGTGATGGAAATTCCTCAGGAATTGGTGGCGGGTATTGAGGATTTATGGGTGTATGTTCAATTGGTTCCATTAGAGTATCTAAATTATTAAGAAAAATAGTTTTGTGAAAATATTGGTTCTGTTCAATGCTATTAAGTGCTATTAAACTACCTGCCCATATGAGTAGCGGTGGATCTGGTTGGTCTTCTAATGGTGAAGGAATTTTTGGAATTATTTCAAATTCCTCTTCATGTGCTGGTATTGCTGATGGAAGTGATATTAGTGATGGTAAGTGGAGCGATTGTTGGATTTCGTTTATATTCGAGGCCCATGTCAATTCCAACCATGGATTCTATAATTATAAATTCTTCAATATTGTATTTAATGATTTATTGTTAACTATCTCCTACCTACCTTAACATTCTGGGTACATACACTACAATAAAAGCCGATTAATATCAACCCTTCAATTAATAAAATGCGCTTCATATTTTCACGTTCTCTCAAGAACTACTTTAAAAATTTTTCAATAAATCGTGAATGTTTTATACATTTTTTTTTGTTAATCAATTCGTTGTACATTTTTAAATTAATTAAATTAAGTGATTTTTAGATAAATTCAAGGTCCATAAAATGAGACGCTTTATTAAATTTTACGCAAACACTTAGTTTATATATTAGTACAATTACCTACCATTGGAAGCGGTGAGCTGGTGAACTATTTTGTCCAATTATTGGAGGCGGTTGATCTGGTCCAATTTGAATGCTGAGGATACAAAGCATTAGCGAATGATCTTGGTACTTTTTTGTTTAGATTGACTTTTATTAGATATGCTTGATCTAACCAAGGCGTACCTTTGAGCGCCGGTTCACCTAACCTAAGTGATACTATTGAATTCGAACATTATAAAGAATTAAAAAATGAATGATGAATCCTTAGGGTCTCTTTCTGATAGTGGGAAACGTAATAGCAAAACCAAGTAGACCATCATCATTAAGGTGATCGTTGTACAAACAATATGGAACTGCTTTCTTGGGCTATTCATCAAATGGCTTTACCGATAACCAGTTATTGATAAGCTTTTGCTTTCAACTATTGTATTTTATACTTTTATGGTATATGAATAAATGCTATAAAAGGTAATTAGTATCAAAACTTTTATTTTTTACTTTTTTACGTCCCTACGTTTAGTTTTTTTCTTGTTTCTCTCTGAAATTGAAATTATCCAATAAATCGCGAATGTTTTAAACATAAACACTCTTTCGTTAATCAGTTCATTGTAAACTTTGTAATCGATTAGAGAATTATGATTAAATTAGATAGTTTTTAGATAAATTCAAGATCAGTATAAAGCGACGCTTTATTAATTTTACGTAAACACTACGTTTAATTTTTAATTGAAACATCACGTCCATATTAGACAAAAAATCTGCCGATTACCGATATGTTTTTATCGAGTTATAAAGTAAAAATTTAATACAAACATGTCAATTTCTTTTATTACTTATAAAGCACAAAATTTGTAGATTACACAAAATTTGACCTATGAATTGATATATAAAAAAGCAAATTATTGGTCGGATTACATGTTTGTTCGGCCGGATGAACAGACTCATGTGAGGTAGATCCATTTAATATTATTTGCTCTCTTATATTTTCTGGTATTACTTGTATCTAGTATGAATAAGTGACTTAATAAGTAATGTAATTTTTATGTTAAATATAGCGAGTTCCTTGGGTGTAATGATACCGACTAACTTAATAAGTTGCGCGGTTTCTGAAATTATAAATTTTTAATGATAATGGTAAAGACGGAGAACTAAATGACCACTTTTATGAGTCCATTTCCTTTATATTTTGTAAGCAGTATGTATTAGGAGCGTTTAATGGTGACAAATAATTTAATAAGTTCGCGAAACCAAATCAATATCAAAATTATGAAGATAACCCTAATAAATTTTGAGGTGACGCTGATATTATGAGATGAACTAGCGTAGCTGAATATTCATTATCTAATTTCGAATTTTTGGTAGATGACCTTATCCAACCGATGGATATGGTCCAACTGGTGCAATTGAATGGTACGCTGCTAATGGATCAAATGGAACTTCTGGTACCATTACTATCATTGGAATCGGTGGCCCTAAGTTGTCTTGTCCGATTACAGGAGGTATCATTTGATGCTGAGGACTTGGTGGAAAATACTGATTCTCTGGTCCCATTCCTACCATTGGTGGTCCAAAATTGTCTTGCCCTAATGGTAGCGGTTGATGTAAATCCATTGGTACTGTTGGAAACTGAGGAGCTGAAGCATTAACGAATGACGTTGATGGTGAAACCATCTGTTGTCCTAGTGTTGTTGGATATGTTTGATCTTGCCAAGGGTAACCGTTGCCATACCATAGTGACGATTGATCTAGTCCAAATGGTTCTATTAAAACCGGAGGATATGAATCAGTAACCATTGGTGGGTAGAAGTTTCCTGGTGGTGCTATTGGATATGGTTGATCTGGAGAACCATTGCTGTTGCCTTGTGGCAATTGAACGGACTCAATCGGTACTGTTAAATTTTGAGAATTTGGTTCGTGTAGGGGCTGCGATGCTTTTACTTCTCCTTGTTTTTGTCCTATTGAATTTATTTGATTTGAATATACTTTATTAAAATAGGAAACAACCTGCATAAATTACGATTATATGTACAATATATATCAGTTTAATATCTCAAATTTTGCAATCAAACACACAGATATACAGACACGCGAAAAATGTTGAAGTTGATCATGAAGGGGATCTCTGGGATCCCCTCTAGTAGTTAGAAGCACAGTAGCAAACTTAGTATATCCCCATCATTAAAGTGAAGAATATAAAAACAAAACATGGAATTTCTTCTATTGTATATAGTTACCTGGTTGCGTTTCAACTTCCTCAGATGCTGGTTCTTGTGCGGGTTGATGCGATCTCGAATCAAGTGCTCCTTGTCTCTTGGGCCAATCGTACGATTCAAACAATTTTTTTACTGGTATCCAAGGATCCTAAAATTATAAAATATATTACGACCTTTCATACCACTCTGTTTTCTGTTTTACTTTCAATTATCGCTAAATACCTTCACTCTTATGGTATATACATTACTATAAGAGACAATTAGTATTAAAATGTCCAGCAAAAAAACGTGCTTCATATTTATTTCACTTTAAAATTTTTCAATAAATCTTGAATGTTTTATACACTCTCTTGTTAATCAATTCGTTGTACACTTTTAAATTAATTAAAAACTTATCATGAAATTAACCAATAACAAAATAGTTCAAAACTTATAAAGTATTCAATTTGAAAAGAAACTTTTCAGCGTAATGATTGGGGGGAAAATTCTTACAAAAACCTCGTAACTTCCATTCTTGATAAGATTTAATTTGAGTCTATTTAGTAAGATCCGCTCGTCACTCAGTGTAAAAAAAAAAAAAAAAAAACTTGCACTGGAAGCACTCTAAGTTCATCTTGCCGATATAAACAACAAGTTGTAAAGTTAGAATTTAAAACACTCATATAAACCTATTTATTACTCAATGCACCAAAATTTGACCTCTGAAACACATATTATTAATGGGAATGACATGTTTGCTCGGTCGCGGACAGTTACAGAGGGCAAAAACTGATGATATTTAGCACACTCGGAGTGTAAAAGTAAGCCGCTTCAGTTGAGGTTCGTGTAGTAATTCCTTACGATAGGGAAGTACATTAGTTTCTAAAACCATTCAGTTATTAATTCTGAATATACGATCATATACCTTTTACTACACTTACGTAGTGTACGATAATTAATTTTATATGATTGTAATCAATTAGTTATATTAGAACTATATTCATTTTAATAATTGATGAAATATTAGCTTAGTTAAGTCACACAGTGTGAGGAAAATAGATGGAAACTCTTCAGTAACGTTATAGGATCATATTTTTCATATAACTTCACATGTAAAAGTTGCGTGATCTTGATCCGAAAACTTTTATATCTAAAGTTTTTCCGAAAAACACCCACCATTTCTAAGTACAGGTGCATATGTAATAAAACTCAAACAGAAGAAAATGAAACAAAAACAGAAAAATTATTTATTACCAACCATTTTAATGATATATTGTCAGATATTTGTTCATTGTCCTTAGAGCACTCTCTCACGTTCAAAATGAACTTCTGAAATTATATAAAAAGAAGCTCAAATTGACGTGTCTGTTCACTTGATCACTTTGAATCATCTTTCATAAAAATTTGTGCAATTAATGAAATATATAATAAAATAAAAGCTGGTACGTTATTATTAAAATTTAATTAAAATTTTTCCATTTAATTGAGAATAACTTAGGGGTATTTTTATAATCTTCATCATATTTATAAAACGCCCAAAAGGACACCTCGGAGTATCCACAAAGTATTGAAAACTGAGTCGATTTAGCCGTCTCTCTCTGTCCGTCTATCCGGTATGTTTGTAAGTTCTGTGATAATCATTTTCCTGGTCGCAAAAATTGAAATTTTCTATTCCAAACTTGGTAGAAGTATTGGTAGTTTTCAGACGAATTGGTATTGAAATTGGCAAAATCGGTCAAGTTACACACCCTCAATGCAACAAAAATTGAAAAAGGAGTAATTTTTTACGTAAATTTTTCGATCATCAATGGTGGGTATTTAAGATTTGGCCTCAGCGAAATATAGCTTTTTTACTCGTTTCAAATGATTCTTATAATTTATAACTATTATGTATATCCTTATATCATACATAAATGACTAAAACTAGATAACTATTTAGATTAAAATAAAGTTTTACTCACAGCTTCTTTAACGATCGGGTGATTTAATAAGTTATGTAATTTTAATAATGGATGCAATACGTTCTTTTCTATGGCAATGGCAATAATTAATATAATGATTTCCCCAAATCCTGTAATTTTTGTGATGGATTCGCTGGCTTTATGAGTGTTTTAGATCCGGTATGCGATGTTTATTATAAACGTAAAAGAATAAATCCCATTGTTCCTGTAATTTTATAATAGATGTAATGAGCCCTTTGGTATTAGGGGCTACTACTACATTACGTAGGCTTAATGGTAATGGTAATGGTCGGATAAAGCAATGTTCCATTATGAAGGTTTAATGTTGCTGTTTGATCGTTTGATGGTCCCTTTGGATTCTGAAAACGTTCAAAAACTTGTGAACTTGGCACAATTTGGGGGTGAGTATGCACTTCATTGTGAATCTTCAGTGGTGAATGTAAATTACTAAATGGTGAATGCACTGGTCCAACTGGTGTCATTTGTGCTGATTGCTGAGGACTTAAATGTTTATCAAATGGCGAGGGCGGGGGCGGTGGTGCAAATGGATCCTCCGGTATCATCACAACCATTGGAAGCGGTTGTCCCAAATTATCTAGGGGTTGATCTGGCCGAAATTGTGCATTTAAAGCATTGGGTAATGGTTGACTTTGCCAGAACGGTGCAATTAGTTGTTGACCCATTGCAAATGGGTCCTCTGGTATCATTACTATCATTGGAATCTGGGATTCTACATTATTCAATGGTAGTGGCTGCTGTTGAAATTGGTTAAATGGTGTCAGTGGAAACTGAGGATTGAAACCTGGCGGTGGAATCATTGGTTGCGTTGGTATTATAGGTCCCAGTGGCCCGTACGGTGCTATTGGTTGTTGACCCATTGCAAATGGATCCTCTGGTATCATTAGTATCATAGGAATCGGGGACTCTTGATTAGTTATTGGTAATGGCTGTGGTTGAATATGACCACTTGGTGCCATTGGCTGAGGATTTAAACCTGGCTGTGGTTTCATTGCCACTGGATGCGATGAATCTAAATTAACTTTTTGAACGGATCCAACTGGTCCAGTTGGAGCTATTGATTCTTCTTTTAAAGGAGGGGGTGGAGTAAGTGGCTGCTCCTTTGACACTATTGGTTTCATTGATTCTGGCGATTCAAAATTTGGTAACGGTTGCGGTTTAATTGGCTCAGGTGATACCTTCGGAGTAGTATCAAGTTGCTGTGACTGTATTTCCATTAGATTTTGTGAACCATCCATTGGTGGTATTGGATACTGGGGACTTGAATTACCATCGAATGGTGGTTGTAGTATCCCTGTACCCTGTGGACCTTCTATGATAGGTGGTAGCAATGGATATTGAGAAACTAAATTAGGATATTGTGGATCTACTATTATAGGTGGGACCATTGAAATCTGTGGATCTCCTATTATGGGTGGAACCATCGAATATTGTGAACCTTCTATTAAAGACGGTACCATTAAATGCTGTGGACCTTCTATTACCGGTGGTAACATTGGATCTCCCATTACCATTGGTGGTAAATATGGATCTACCATTAGCGGTGGTACCATTGGTGGTAAAAACGGATCTCCTATTAGCGGTGGCACCATTGGAGGTAAATAAGGATCTCCTATTAGCGGTGGAACCATTGGTGGTAAATATGGATCTCCAATTATCGGTGGTACCATCGGATATTGTGGACCTTCTGAATATGTAGGATCTAAATTAAAGTCGAATCCCATTGGATACTGTGGACCTTCTATTAGCGAATTGAAAAATTGTTGTGGTAACGGAGTATCAAAAAAATTTGGTGGTATTGAGGGTGGAAAAAACGCGTTATAGGGTGGTTGCGGTGGTGGCAATGGTTGAGGTGCTGGTGGTGGTGGTGGTGGTGGTGGTGGTGGCGGTGGTGGCGGTGGTGGAGGCGGTGGTTGTTTCGGTTGCAGTAGTTCATTTGGTTGCGGGTCTTTGTAGGCTTCTCGTTGTTTCAGTTGTTGTGGGTGCTGCGGTAGTTGTGGTAGGTGTGGTAGTTTAGGTTTTTGTGGTTTTTTCGGTCGTTGCGGTTGTTGTGGTTGTTGTAGTTGCTGTGGTAGTTGAGGTAGTTGTGGTTTTTGTGGTTTTTGCGGTTCTTGCGGTGTTTCAATTGATTCTATGTCTTTCATTACTTTCCAAGGATCCTAAAATTATAAAATATATTACGATTCTGCGTGGCATTCCATTTTACGTTTTAATTTTCACTAACGCGATATATACCTTAAGTTTCGCGGTGTATACAACCCCACAAAAGTCGATTAGTATCAAAACTTCAATCAATAAAACGCACTTCATATTTTCACTTTTCTCGTGAGCACCGAAGAGCTACTTTATTATTTTCCAATAAATCATGAACGTTTTATTCACTCTTTTATTAATCAATTCGTTGCACCTTTGACATCAATTAATAAGTTAGCAGGGAAATTTGTTGGAAAAATTAAGCTACTCATAACGGGATCTTTATTTAATATTTTAAATAAATGTGGAAGTATACTAAGTTTGTTAACACTAAAGCTACCGACACTTCATATATACCTATTTCTACCAAAGGGGGTCAAATGACCCTTCTTTATTGTAGCATAATTTAGTACTTGAAGTAAACAATTTTTTTCATATAACGATTCAAAAATACTTTTTTATTCTCCAAGCGGAACTGAAGCTGTTTTGTTTTCATCCTTTCCCAAATATGGAAATCCATTTATAATGTATTTGGTGTTGACGTCAGTTACTAGCCAGAATTTTATACCAAACTTATCCGGTATATTGCGTAAACCTACATCTCGCTTTGGTTGGGAAAAGCTGTTCATCGATAGTTATATGTTCCCCTGGCTTGTAACAACTTTGGGTATTCTCGATGAATTTGTACCATACTTCAGAGATTAGAGCAAATTTATCTGTTTGTAAACGATGGCTTCGTTGACTTTTTTTATCAAACCTGATAAACCGCATAATTTCACAAAATTCATTCCTGCTCATGGTTTTTGAAAAAAAGGGAGGACCCCATTTCTTGTTCCATAGATATGAGATGTTCAAATGGTTTGCCTGATATGCGTCACGTGCATATAGAAGAGCAATGAATGCATTTATTTTTGCAGGAACAAGATTCCACTTAGTTCCCAATACTCGAGAGGCTTCTTCTTCTGTGCATTTTCTTATGTGGTCCATTACACGATTGTCAATAAGCAAAAAAAATGCAGTCCTCACTTTGCCCTTCATAATGTTTCGTTTGGTATATGCTGTTGGGCCTACAACCTCTCTAAAAATATTATAACTTGACGCTCGTCCAGGTGTTGAGCCTGGTTTTATTTCTTGCCAAATTGTACCATCAGCCGCAATTTCGGTACATGTGTCTTTCACATCACTTTCACTTTCTGAACTCGATAACGGTCTTTTCCTCTTTCTACGTATATTCAAAATATTCTCGTCTTCACTTTCTTTATCTGAGGACTCACATTCGCCCATAGTGTCAAATGAATCGTCATATTGATCTATGCTATCCACTTCACTTCCAGATAGTTTCTCTCCACTACATTCCGAACACTCTTCATCGATGTTATTTATAAATTTCAATGATTTCATATATCTTGAATGTTTCGACATTTTTACGATAAGAATTATTAGAAAAAATAATGAAATAAATTCTTGACTCGCGAAATACACTATAACTTGAAATTTTACTGTAAAGCTCGCTTGGAGTAGAGTACAATTCGCTATTTCAATATAACGCAGGTAAAATATACACCAGGTGAAATACGATGCAATAGCGGAGTATTTGCAATAGCAAAAATGCCTAGTGCAATGGTTTTGACACATACGATTTGTATGTGATGATGATGATGATGATATTACATGAATCTTTGCAGGGGTCAAATGACCCCTTGTGGTAGTTAAGACAGATTACATATATTTCTCGGTAAAAAATTAAACAAGAGAGGAGTAAATATTAAAAAATACTTTCGATGTATTTTTTAATAAAAGTAGTAAAGGCAAATGGTTACGTGATAATGTTATTTTCAATGAAATTCTGTCAAAAAGTTTAAAAAGGGTCATTTGACCCCTCGCGGTAGCTTTAGTGTTAATTCGCTTGCAACACCCAAAAAGTTTTTTCAGATGCGTTATAACTTCATCAGCATCAAAACATTGACAATGGACAAATATATGTAATCGCTACAAAAAAGCCAAAAATTTGTCACATTCTCTGTACGTATTTTATTACTCAAGCTACGTAAGGATTAGATCTCAACTCATGCTCAACATCCTTTGCACCATTCTATATTTTATGAGTATTACGAAAAGAATGTTGTTTTCCAGGTTTAGTTAGATTGTGGTCGGTCAATAATAACATATTTGCCAAGTTTGAAAGATAGACAAGAACAATGCCTGGTAAGCGCAGAGCGAAACACAAATTTCTTGAAATTTCACAAACTTCAAATGTAATGTAATATAGAAATATTTCTGTATCGTATTTCATACATTCTATACATTCAAAAACTAATTTGTATCATTGTTAGCCAAATAAAGAAGTAACAAAAGTAGAAGCCTTGCGGGTCGGCCTCCGCATAATTATATATACCTGTTGGCTGGGATTTTGCTGTCGGAAATTTTTATATAGAGATTGGTGGCTATGAAGAAATCAAATAAATAAACATAAATTTATATCATAAGTTTCAAAAAAATTTTATTACTTTACCTTAAAGACTTTTTGCGCGTTTGGTATTAATTTGAATGGAGGATGCATGATAAATGTTTCGTTGTCGATTTCTTTATCTAATTAATCTTTCTAATAAAACGATTCATCGATGTTGCTTCTTCTGAGGGTAGATTCTGTGTAATTGTTAGAAACTATAAATAATTAAATAACTTTGAATTTCTGAATATTGAATTTTTTTAATTTAAGGCGATCTTCCGGGTTTCATACTGTTGGGCATTATATAATCCTTGATTATTATAGACGTCTCTGGTTTTTTTCCTTCTGGGGTTGGAGATTGTCTAAGGGCCGGAGTCTATAATAAAATCAGGGAAGAAACCTTTATTTTTAAATTTTTAAACACTTATTTGAATTATTCTTATCTTATGGTTTATAAGCGACGTAGCTTTTCGTGATGGTGGTACGCGAAATCCAAGTTTCGGTACATACCAATTTCGTGTTTAAAGAATCCCTCAATATCAAAATGATATATTATGTCGGCAGCAAAAACCGATTTATGTAAAATATATGTATACCTTAGCGATTTTGGTATGATATTCGTATTCTGTTTTTGAGCTAAAATATCACATCGATCGATATTAACTTAAAAAACTAATTAAACATTTCCCAAACAAAAGCCTTTTATATGGTTGCATTCAATAATTGATTTTATATGATTTTAATCAATTAGTTAGATAAATAAATGTTCAGAGGATTATAATTATATTCATCACAAATTGATTAATATATAATAAAAAATCTGTAACGATAACAGCGGCGATTGTTGATGTAATAAATAAAAGTGAAACTATCGTAGGCGATCTAGTATAACCGTATTGACAATTTCTTTATCCGTTGTTGAACCTTTTTTTTTTTTGATGTAATTTGGGCCACGAACACTAATCGTACTCAGCGCAAAATTCGACTTGCACTGGTCGGATAACAGACGCTCCCACAATCAACAAAAACTTTTATATCTGCCACAGAAAATGGACTAAGAACTTGAAACTTGGTGCATTTTGCGGTTAGCCTATTTATCGATGTGCCAAAAATGGACATGGTCGAATAACAGACACACCCGTAATATACAAAAAATCATATTTACCATAAAATTCAACTAAAAGCTGAGACGTAATACATACACTATTATACACGCAATATATATATATATTTGCCACGCCCATCGTTGTGGATGTGGAGGGTATGTAAGATTTGGCCTATAAGCCAAATTTAGTTTTCTTACTTGTTTGATTTAATTTTATTTCAAGTTTTCTAAATTTGAAAATCTTTCACATACAATGGGAAGTTACAAAACATGATTTTGACTATATCCTTAGTAAAATTCTTCAACCATTAGCTTCAACTTCAATGATCGATCGATAGAAAAAAACAACAACTAAAATTAATGTCGGCTGTTCCGTTTAAAGAGGAAAGAAACGAATATTTTGATTCAATTTCATTTATTACTAAATACAGAATATAATTATCTAATAATATTATATAGATAAAAAACAAATATGACGTATATTCCTTTAACTTTGTTGTTCGCGCTCATCAGCCTTTCTGATGCCTTCTTTAGCAGCCGCCTTACCCGCCTTTTTGGGAATTTTTCCCTTTTCATTAAATTCAATATATATTCGAGAATAAAATATATGATTATGATAATTATATACTCACAGCTGCTTTTGAGGTGGCCTTTGAAATTGCCCTACCGATCGATCCAAGAATTCCTTTCGACTCTGCCTGAGCAGCCAATAATGCTACAGTAACCATAAAAATTATTAAATAATAACCAATTTTCATTTTGATTTAATTTCGATTTTGATTTTTAACTACAAGAGAAGACAATAAATGCAAACATTTATATAGTAAAACGGCCTTCTAAGAAAGCCATCGTGGTTTAAATTTATTATTTACAAAACTATATATATAAACATATATACATATATAATATTATAAACAAGTAAAAAAAACTAAATTTGACTTCGGCCATAACTTAAATACCCTCCACATCCACAGCGTTGAGTGTGGCAAATATATATCAACTGCGCTTTTTAATAGCTTTTTGTATATTATGGGCGTGTCTGTTATCAGACCGATTGATGGAATAACCATAAATTAGTGCACCAAGGTTCAAGTTCATAGGTCAACTTTTGTGGCAGATATATAGATTTGTGTTGATTGTGGGCGTGGCTCTAGACTGATTTTGCCCATTTTAAATAGCGAGCATTTGTACATGTACTTAAAGTACACACGGACATACATATCTAGATCGATTCAGTTTTTGATGCTGATCAAGAAAATATATACTTTGTAGGGCCTCTGACGCCTCCTTCTGGGTGTTGCAAATGGAATGGTAAACTTAGAATATCTTCCGCCTTATGTGGAGGTTATTACCGGATTTTTTCCTATTTTCTATAAATAATAATATAAACTATGCGCAATAATATATGAATCAATTTATGTTTTGTTGTATTAAGCATTTGTCTGCGGTTATTGGATTGGTATATAAAGTGGAGGTTGTCTTAGTCGAATGATTATAGCTTTGATTAAGACAAGAAGATTCATACATATTACAATTAAACGTTAAAATGAAATACACACAATTTTTTATATTATTCATGTTCATAACTCTGTTATTCGCTGGTGAAAGTTTAGCCAAAGGAAAGTCTCCTGTTAAAAGTTCAAATAAGAAAGTAATGGACAAGACTATGGTAATTTTTCTAAAGATCTAATGCTTAATACCATTAATAAACATGTATTCAATTTTTGTTTATAGGAAAAAGCCGCCAAAACTTTCGCCAAAGAAGGTGTAAAACGTGGTATGGATAATGTTATGGGTCCTCGTCAATATTAGATGTTTATATATGAAAAATTACTTAATAATTTCATTCTATGTTATAATTATTATCATAAAATTATAATTAATATAATTTTATAGAAAATATTATATATCTAATAGTTGGTCCTATTATTATTATTCACGTAGCACTACAATGTCCATAATTAAAATGTCCAAAAGGATTTAAATTCCCTTGATTGGAATCGAATCGAACTATACAGTTTAGCTCAACATGTCAAACCTTTTCAGAGTGCATCTGTAGACAGATTTTGACCATTCGCAATATCAAACTATGGACCTTACTTGCGACCGTTATAGTGTTACAAGTCTAGGGATTAGAGTTTAGAATGTTATTGTAAGCGCGAGTGTGGATGGATGACTCGCGTTTGCAATACCAAACTGGACGATGGGTATGACTATGGGTAACCAATTTCCGCACGATAGTTCAATTTTACGGCCACAATTAGTGCTACAAACAGAGTATAAAAATTTATACGGACGCAAAGGTATTGATGCAAGCATAAGGCTGGGGCACTTATAAACATTTGAATAAAATCAATATATCCCCATATTACTATGGTGGGTATAATAAGTAAAACAACAAAATTTTATCGTGTACGTAGCAGATAACTGCTTATATCTCAAATTATGCATTCAGTCAACTTGATGTTCGTTATTGCATGAACTGACACGCTGGAATCAGAAACAAAAAAGTTTTTTTTTTTGTAAATTGTGTAGTTGATTAATATTTTACCGCTTGCCCTACCTCACATTATACAGGGACTTCAAACTTACGATAAAGAGCCCACATCAACCTTAAAAAATAATTGTAATGTTAGATAGATAAAGGTCTCTATTTTCAATTAGTATTTTCAAACAATATTATATGTTTATAGACGTGTACAGTTCATAGTTTAATTTTGGTTAATTAATTTCTGAAAATTTCACGACAAAAATCATTAGAATCTCCAATCACTTGATATAGCAGCTTTTTCTATAGGGACAGATTAATTTTGTGTAATAATACGATCGCACTCTTGAACGTTTTTAACGATCTGTCAACTTGAAAACGTCAGCCAAGGTTAACATTTTCATAATGCTTAAGTTCACAAATGAACAACATTTGGAAATCATTTAAATTTGCTACCGCAATTCTGAGTCAGTGGGTGATTGCGCTTATTCCAATTTTCGGTCATAATAATTCTGTTCCACCAGACAGGCTATGCGTACTGTAGTGAATAAATTGGATACAAAATATTCACTATCGCATATTCCTATGAGACTAGAGAGACAAGGCAACGGTCGAAAATACTGCAGTTGTAAGGGCTTTAGTTCAAAATGAACCAAATTAGTCGTTTCCGCACGGTTCACAGAAAATGGAAATCTCTTAAGTCATATTTTTTCATCGCCGTGTTAAGGCCAATGGAATTCGCTACTTTGTTTAGGGCAGACATCATGACATGTGTATTTCCAACAAGATGTAGTGACTGATCAAACTATTGATTTATTGAAATTCGGTAACCTTGTAATCTTGAGAAGTGGTTCGGTCGATTTCTAAAAGCTAACAAGTTCTGAAATTGATATTTAAGATGATTTAATCCTGCGGTTGCTAAGAAACTTTCTAATAATAATTTGTATTCAATTTTTCTTTTCTTTTTTTCTAAAAATATTCCATGAGGCATTGCGGAGAGTTTATATTTAAAGCTGCTGGATTGCTATATAAAGCGATTGTAGTTCTGGTTAAATTGTCACAGTTGATGTTTAGTTCGATAAGAAGGGCAACAACATATTCAAGTATATACAATAGTTTAAAATGAAACTCTTCCAGTTTTTTATGTTTTTCGCGTTGGTAACACTTTTATTGGCGAGTGAAACATTGGCGAAGTTAGGACCAACAGGAAAACCAATCGGATCGGGTCCCAATAAACCAGTAAAACCTAAAAATTAAACGCCTACTTTGTATGTCGCAAAAAAATCAATATTTTTTACAACATTCGCTTTAAAAAAAATAACTAAAAAGATTGTTAAGCAAAAAATTTTAATAAAAATGTAATAAAAATGTAACAGTACATTCAAATGCAATTTCAACGTTGTTGTTCATATTTGATTTTTAATTTATACAGAAATGAGTTCATTGGAGCAATCATCGTTATTATGTAAACCAAGAATGTTGTTAGAATGAAACCGGGTATTACTTGATTGTCCACATATTTAATAAAGAATTGTGTCCAATAGCCCAATAATATAGTTGTCATGGCCAATGTAAATGTAATCATGCCAAAAAAATTATGGCGAAATTTCACTTCAGCTCTTGTATACAAAAAATGTATAAATTTTGGTTGGAAATAATTTAAAAAGCCGCCAATCAAACTAGCCAAACACATAAAGGTGGCCATTAAACCTTAAAACAAATAAGATGCGGAAAAATAAGCCATTTTTAGAATTATTCCAAATAATTTTGTTTCATTTTTTGTTTTTTTTTTACCTATTTTTCCATGCCAGGTTGTAAAATGTTGTTCGGTTGTTTGTATTTTACTTAAAGCACCCACTAGAGCCATAGAACCGCCTATTAATTGTAGGATACCATGATATCTTGATTTGTTGCGATATGTTAAACATTTCGTTAACATGTTACAGGGATAATGAGACATTAACGCTTCAGCACCTAAAATATGGAACTTGGAGAAAACAAAAACAAGTGAAAATGTTGTAGTTGGTCGCGCCCGACCATTCACTTGGCTCCAAAAATTATGCTACATTGCCATGGCAAAGAATATATTAAGTTTGTGCGGATCTTTGTAACTCCCCACAACCACCTTCAATTATACCGATCGATTCAGAATCAAAACCTGAATTGTGGGCGTGCCTGTTATTCGATCATTAATTCTTATAAATATGTTTTCAAGTGTCTTAGTTCAAGATTTATGATTTTTATTTTTATCTTTTGTGGGCGGGGCTCTTTACTAATGTTGTCCAATTTAAATAGTGAAGAAAGTAGAAAAGTGTGTACAAAATGTCTGCTCAATATCTTAAATACTATAATCCTGAGAGTACCAATGACAGTCGGACACAGATGTCTAGATCAACTCAGTTTATGACGCCTCCCTGTGGGTGTTGGATATATAATTAATAGTCATCTAGAGAGGTGATGGAGAGTATAATGAAGTCATCTAGACTTTAACCGGCTACAACAACTTATGATAACAAAACAAAAACAAAACAAATAACAGCTGTTTTCACTTCACTTTGTAAATGTTTTCATTTAATTGAAATCTCATTTGTGCCAACTAACGTTAATTTTCTATAATTAAAACTTTTAAACAAATGTTAATAAGTTCACGTCATACCCCAATTACGGTCAGAAACATATGCATGGCGGTGCCTTCAAATTGTAAACTGCGCGCTAACAATGTTACATAAACACCAATAGCACCAATTAAGCAATGATTTGTTGTATTTAAAATAGTTTGTATTTTCAGCCACAAAGTCATTTTTGTTTCATTAATAAAATTGTTAAAAAATAATCTATTAAGCTGCTGAAAACTTCCATATGCTGCTCACTACTAAACATACATTAAATACAATGTGTTATAAGTATAGATTAAACATACACATATAGATATGAATCAGCTGGTGTTCTGTGAGGTGTTATGACTGAAACAGAATGCGTGCATTTTTATATCTTCCACATAAGATACTAAGCTTGTTATTCTACTTGCAACACTCAGAAAGAGGCGTCAGGGAGAGAACAAAGTAGATATATATATTTATAGGTACTTGATCAGTATAACAAACAGAGTCAATTTAGAAATTTGTGTCCGTCTGTTGTTAGCACTCTCACTGTCGTCAATTTTAAGAGATATTGAGCTAAAATTTTGTACAAATACTTTTAGTTTTTGCACGCAGCTCGCGATTTAAAATGGGCAAAATCGGGCATCGGGCAGAAAAATTTACCGATGAATTTACGCCCACAATCAAGAAAAACTCAACAAGCAAGGTTGACACGTAATACAGATACTATTAGAGGGCGTCATCATGTACCCTTCACGCCCCCTATTTGTAGGTACACGCGGAGGATATTTAATTAAGATTTAGCTTAAGCCACATTTAGCTTTCTTAATTATTTTCCTTGTTTTTTCATTATTCTAAAGTAAACGAAAAGGGTTCAGAAATGTTTCCTTTGTTTCTATATTTTGGTAAATTTTAGATGAAGATGCCAATTATCCGGCTAGTGAATTGAACAGTCATGGTCCAACAGTGTTGGGTTGGCGCAGTTCCCTCGGCAGTACTGTGACACCGCACGATATAATTTTAAGATTTCAGAAGCCTGCGAATATTTTCAAAATACAACTATTAGCCCATCACTACTTAATACGTAAGTCTGCAGCTTTTACAAATAATTTTAGGGAGATTAAAAAAAAATTAAAAAAATTAATATATTTCTTTTTTTTTTTTTTTGTATATTAAAGCGGAAAAGATTGAGTTATGGTTGCACTATTCACCGAAAAGTATGCCCAGCACACCCTCCTCACAATGTTTCGATTTTTTAGGTTTCATAGCTCTCTCAGACAATGCTGCTACCAACTACAAGTCACGTGAATTGCAAAGCGTTTCGGTAACGCCGCGTAAAGGTACTCATCTCAAGTTGCGTCTAAGTAAACCGCACACAAATCCCTACAACACTGATGGACAAATTGCATTAATAGCTGTCAATGTGTTGGGAGAAGAATTAAAGAGCTTGAACAGTAGTGGCGAAGTGGTAGACAATTCCATTTCTACCGCAACCTCATCTCACAGTGCATCCGTACAAGTGGAATCAAATTTATTGGATTCCAATCATGTTGAATTGCCTTTAATCTCCATTTGTGATGATTTATTATTTTCTATGTACGTAGAAGAATCCATAGCTGAGATTATACACGAAATGGAACAATTAAAAGCCAAAGCTGTGTTGACGGAACGTTTTGAATATGCTCGTAAATTGAAATTATGCATGAATGCATTGCGTTCGGCTGGCGAACGGTTGGGTCGTTATGCTTTAGCGAAGAGACAGGCTGTACAACAGGAAGATTTTACTACCGCCAAACTGAGAAAGGAACAAATCGAAATTTATAAAGCGGCTGTCTTCAAATATTTGCTAGTTGAGGAATTATTAGAGAAATCGGGTGAATCGTTGGCGGCCAATGATACAGCTTGTGCAGTGTATACAACAAAACCGGTTCTACCGCCCGCGCCCAGCCTACAAGAAGTGGCTCATGCGCTGGCAGAGGCCCACCTGGGCATAAATATGAGTCCAAAAAGTGTCCATGATGATAAATCCTCTACAGATGGCAGCAATCTAACGGGGGCCACCGGTAATAATTTGTTTACATTAAGTTTAGTAATTAAATGTTTATCTACTATGTGTGTAGCTAGTTTACGTAAATCTCATGATGAGTTAACTATGTCACCAAAATTAAATGTTAGACGTAGTCCGAGTCGTCATTCATCGCCCATGTCTAGTCATCAGGGTTCGCTCAGAAGACGCAACAAAAGTGCACCGCGCAATTCCTATGAAGAATATGAAGATCGCGCCATACCCACGCTAAGGCAGTAAGTACTGCAAAGTTTCTGATCCTTCTATTTACCGTTAACCAGTGTAAAGTGTGTTTTAGTTTTCAAGTATAAGTGTGTAAACCTAAAATTTATAAAACAATTAATGGTTTGTTCTTTTTCCTAAACATTCTTACTTGTCACCTATTATGGATGACCCTCTGGGTATAGTTTTGTCATAAGTTTACATTTATTTTGTGAATGCATGAATATTTACAAGAAAATAAATCCTAAATATCCTTCACATTATGGGCGTGGCAGGTAACTGCTGGGGGTTCTATTGTAGTCTACGTATTACATGTAAACAAAAGTAAAAAAAAAAACAATTCTGCGCTAAATAAATTTTTTTTGGTAAAATGTAGGCGTGGCAGGAACCTGATTACACTTTATTGTATGTTATATGTATGAACTTATGAACCCCAATTGGTTTTTTTGTAGATTGTAGGCGTGTCTGTTTCCCCATAATAATAATAATAATAATGTAGCGCGTTTTACAAGCTTGAATTCTCATTCGCTTCTTGAATCAATCTCGAGTTTAATGGTAATATTTTGGGTTACCAATCCAATGCGACACATGAGTTCAAATTCCAGTTCAATTCTCAGCTGGATTTGATTCCGTGTCCTAGAGCTACTGTTATCCCATAACGTGAATTTTTAACTCATCGGTGCATGACATAATCATAAAGACGAGTATATTGTGGCATTCATATTTAATAAATACATTTTTGTTCAATGAGGGCGTGACTTTCAACCCATTTCGTCCATGAACCATGAATGTATCATTTAGATGAAATTTGTACAAAATTTTAGCTTAATATCATACATATGGACGTACGTACTTAAATGGAAGTACGTACGGACGTACAGATATTTGAAAAAATATATTGTATATATTTTGTAGGATCCCTGACGCCTTGCTGTGGGTGTTGCAAGCTAAATAACAAACGTATTTCATGTGGAGGGTAGGTAGGGTTTAAAGAAGAAGAAGAAGAAGAATAAGCAGAAGCATATAACATAATTAAATATTTTTGGTTTTTTAAGAATTTCAAATTCCCATCTTTTTGAATGACTCGAATGCTCGCCTTAACTTTATTTTCTCTTTCTCCATCCACAACCACAACCCACTACGCACACTCCACTCATCACAATGTTTGATGTTTGTTCATGAAAAAACAATTTCTGTATTGAACACTTGAAAAAACAAAAGTTCGAATACTAATGAATTTTTAAGAGAGTGTCAAGGTACCGCCCTGTTGGAAGCGGATCCGAATCGGGGACGTTCACGTCTCAATGACCGTGAGCGTCGTCAAGCAGCTCTGCCCATACTAGTGTTTGGCAATGAATTGGTATGTTTGCCCCTACAACGAAATGATATTTTCTGTGAAATGTTTCAACAATCTATTGAACCAATAATGTCTCGGAAGATATCATATTTTCTAGTTAATATTAATCTCCCGATATATGGAATTTTCTTGTACCCGTCCTTCAGGTAGAATTATTCTATTCTCGGCAATTTCAAGATCGTGAAGACGGTTTGATGCGTTTACGCAACTATCTCAAAGATCCTGAAATGGAAACGTCTACAAATAATATACCGAACAGTAGTAGAGAAAATACAGCAGGTTCTAATAAAGTAGCCAGAAGTGCTGCCTTCCTGTTGCATCGCACTGTCCGGGATGCTGTTTATTCAGTATTTAATCAGGCAACCGAAACGGTACGAGTTTTATTTTTAGAATATGTACCCAAACGAGTATCTGGGAGTGAGGTGGCCCGTTGCGTTGATCGTCTATTGCCCGAATTATTGGCCAAATCAGGGGATCCCTCGGCTCGGATACATACCCTAGCCCAACATACCATCCTTAGTATAGCCTCTTGTACCGAAGTAGCTGAGCAACACTTAATTGCACCCGCCTTGTCTCGAACAGTCAGTTCGAGTACACATCCACGATTGGCTTTAAGCCGCCTACAAATGTTAGAACAATTAATCTTAAGTCAGGGTATTAGCAGCGATAAACACAGTGGCCTGACCTGTCGCGTTCTATCGGAATGTGGCTGCTCGGGATTACATCATCCAGCTGAACCAATACGTAAAGTAGCTGAACGTATATTATTGTTGGTGTATAAAGTGAATCCACGTTTAGTGCGCAAACAGTTACCACCAGATGATGACATTACGCGGCGTAATTTGCTCTATCGTCAATTATTTACCGAATTCGATAAATTGGATTTGGAACGTAAACAGGAGATGTTGGAGGCCATGCCCAAGTAAGTCTACACCAAGTCCAATTGAAATTGGAAGTAACTCAAATTTCTAGAAAAATGAAGGCCTCCTGCTCAGTGCAGTTTTTTTTTTCTTTATTTGTTTTTCCATGTAAGCTATTTTTATTCCATGTCCGTCTGTCTGTCCATGTAAATTTGTGCACAAGCATTTATTGAGATGAAATGAATGAAATTTAGTACAAGGACATGTATTGGCCCAAAGGGGAACTCTATTGAAAATGGATCGACTCGGACCATATATAGAACCCCTCCCCTTATAACGACCTATTATAATGGAATATGGCAAAAAATTGCACTTCTTAATATTTTTTAACAAAAATTGGTGAGGAATAGTTAATTAGCTTCATAATTTAGACCAAATCGGACTATTTTTAAAACCCCTTCCCATTCAATGATATTTCACGAAGAGAAATAAACTAATTGTAGCATAATATGTGGAGCTAAGTGGTGTAGTGGTCGGGCTTAACCGACTTGTTTTCAAATTAGTAGTAATTTTACAATAAAAATCACATTTTCAGCCAATTGCTGAGAGATGTTGGATGCAAGCTTTTCCTTTAAATCTCTCCCTTTATATAGCATGAGAAGTGGTCCAGGTGTTGTTAGTGGCGGCGGTGGAGGTGGTGGCAGTTCCGATAGTCGCAGCAGTCCTTATGGTACCAAATCACCCGATTCTCAATCGAGTCCCATGAGACGTTCTGAGACACGTATACTAAAGAGCAGAAGCGGACAATCGTTAACAGCTCTTACAAATACAAATTGCAGTAATGGTTATGCGTCCGGTAGTGATATAGCAAACAGTAAACATAGCGGTAAACAGCAATATAATGAACAAGTGAAACGTTCTATGATATCGGCGAATAGTTCACACAGAGATTCCAATTCGAATTCGAATTCTGAATCATTTGATGATAGCGCCGAGTTACTGTACGTATGATACCAAACATTTATTGTTTCGTTTTGTTAGCAAAAGGAACATTTTTATATATATTGTTAGACGTTGCCCGTTTTGTGATTGGTCGTGTTCCAATTCGGATCAATCCCAATTGGATCGTCATTATTGGAAATCTTGTCCATTCCTAACCAAGTGCCCTCAATGCAGTCAAGTTTTAGAAGTAGCTGCTTTAAATTATCACTTAACCAGTAAGTGTGGTTTTTTTGTTTTGTTTTTTATTTTCTAAAACGGAATTATAAAATATGAATAAATTCGTAGAAGAATGTGAAGCTAAAGATAATTATGTCATGTGTGAACGTTGCACAGAATCTGTTCATAAGCAGCTGTATGATTTGCATCAAATGGAAGATTATTGTCGGGGTAAGTAATTCTAGGCTTTCAAGAGCTAATGATGCCTTTTTTGTTTTCTTTCAAAATTATAGAACTGAAAACTGGGGCGGCACGTTGTCCTCTATGTCATGATGATGTACATTTACCTTTAGATGGTGGTTGGAAATTGCATTTACTCAACTCTAATGGGTGTCCCGGTAATACGCGCAGACGTAGTAGGAAACCAATCTAAAGAACACAATTATTTACTGAACTATCTACTTTTCCCTCTCTCTCTCTCTCTTTCTCTCTCTTACACATTGATATTTAAAACTTAGAGATTATTGGTTCTAAACTATACCAAATATTCGTTTAATGAAACACTTGATAACGTGTATACCCAGTCTAGTATAAGGATTATATTCTAAGTAGAACGTGAACACAATTTGTGTTTGTTAAATAATTCATAACCTATAAATGGCTACAAACAATTCGCACAAAAGTTATTATAAACTATATCACACTTTGTATAAGATTATAAACTCATGGTTATAGTATTTTGATTTTTGCTATCAAATGAAACATTTAGAACGATGAAGAGATTAATTCTAAGTAATAGTAGATCCTGTATTACAGTAGAATAAAATGGAAAGTTTATTAACACGCTACAGATGTTGATGTATTACTTAGTATTATAAACAGTGTTGCCATATTAAAATTTGCGTGCTGTTTTTTATGCATCTACTGTGGTAACGGATCTTCTATTTAAAAATAAGCCGTTAAGGATAATTATATACAAAATAGTTGAAAAATCACCTTTTGCATGAACAGTTTTTTCTAAAAATCTCCTCTTATATAAAAGAAAAAATAACAAAATTCCATATTTATACGTAAGAAGTTTTTTTTTTTTACAAATGATTCAAGGAAAACTTTTAACTTTTAACATAATCGTTATTTATCTTTACACAACAAAATACAATTAAACAAAGTTTTTATAAATAAGTCTCATTTTTTATATAAATTGTTTTCAATTTACTTATTGAATTATGTTAAAAAGAAATTAGCTTTATAGCAAAGAGAACGTTTGCTTTAAATTTTATGTTCCTTGATATTCATTTCAAATGAATTCCTATGTTATAAACAAACACCGACAAATAGTGCAATTATTTATGTTTTTCAATAAATTATTATTAATATTATTTAACACTTATTTTAATAAAATTGTTACACAAACTAAAAGAAAACAACGTCCCGACACAAACGTGAAAAATTTAAACGTCCATTCATAAATGGTACCCATCCACTTTAACATTAATATTATTATTAGAGAAGGTAAACAATACCAACTTGTAATTGAGTAAACAAACATTATAACTGATAATAAAAAAAGTATTATAAATTATTATTAAAATCTAATTAAAAAGGAATTATGTTCAAAAATAAAATTCACGAGATGTAATCAAGACGGAAGACACAACTTGTGTTTTATCACCTTAATGACATTTTTTTATATACATTTTTCACTAATGTATCTCAGTATTTATAATGTGGTAAGTAAATGAGCACCGCATGGAAGACTGCAACTCCAATGGAGAGACCAAGTGCTTGGTACTCTCTAAATACTTTGTATAAAAACTGAAGCTTTTGTTTGTTTCTCTACTGGCTTTACTTTGTCAAACAAGTAAAAATGTTATATTAGATGAAGACCGACTCTTAAATACCCTACACCCCTTAATTCCACAAATTGTGCTGCAATTAATTTAGTTGTATCAGTAAATGTGATTTATTGCCATATAAGTAATTTCGTGTAATATTTCAATTATTTGTCATATAAAGGTTTCCGTTATTAAGTGACCTTATGTGGGAGGGCCTTTAAAATGGTCTGAATGGATAAGTGCACCAAATTTCAAGATAACAGCTCAGTTTTTATGGCAGATATATAATTTTTGTCAATTGTGGGTGTGGTTTGTGACTGATTTTGCCCATTTTAAATAGCGATCTGTGTGTTCAGCTCAATATCTCAAAATGTACAAACGTGAGAATGCCAATAAAAGACAGACGTACGGACGGATATGATTAAATCGACTCAGTTATTGATGCTGAACAAGAATATATATACTTTGTACAGCCCTTGAAGCCTCCTCCTAGGTTTTGCAAACAGAATGACCAACTGAATATACCCCCTCAACTTATGTGGAGTGAGTTAGAACAAAGAAACGTTTTCTGTTAAACACTTTTACGATATCACTTAAATAATTCTTTATTTAGAAATGGCAACTCTGCAAAATTGCTAATAATATTATCAACACAAAAGAATCAATAGTTATGCCATCTCTAACAATTAATTAAGAATTCTTTTTCTAACAGTTATTTTCTTTTTAATAAAATTATGATTTTTGTGCAATAAACATTAAAATAAATTCTTGTTCTACACTGATCTTCTAATTCCTTACTCAGGATAATTATGGAAAACATTAATATAAAATGACTTTTATTATAAAATAATGATATAATGTACAAAGGGTCATATACACCGGTGACGACAAATTGTACATATGTACAAGTGTATGTGCACTTGTTCATTAGTGCATGCAATAAAAAAAACAAAATTCTTATTCCTTTTTAAGGAAAAACTCGCCTTTTCAACAAGGCTGTGAATTAGGAGAATATTTTTAAAACGAACAAGTGATACAGTTGTAAAATTTGAAATAAGAACAAAACAAAATATATAAAAATATGAGAAGATTTATTATGTGATGTTTAATATAATGCATATATATACACTGGGTTGTATATTGTGGTAATCAACCCACATGTAATGTGCTGTTGTGGGTTGCAACCCCCTTCCCCTTAACATTGTCTAGTCATTGAAAAGTATTTTTTTACATAAACAAAACAACGTGGTTTATATACATAAAGATATATATATATATAGAAAGAGAGAGAGAGGTGATTCTTTCCCGCAATATCTTGACGTTCTGTAGAATCTTTACAAAAAAACAAAGAAGAAAACAACCAAATCGAATAATAATCATTATGTCATTAATGCAACAATTTTTAAATTATAAATATTTAACAAGAGAACAGCTTAATGGCTTCGATAATTACAAGGTATGTACACACACACACACACACCCATAAGAATCCTTTAAAATTCCCATCAATTTAGGCAATAAACGTTTTTAGAATAATAAATGTGTGACCATGAACATGTATGGTTAACTTTATTGGCTTTTCAAATCAATGTAGGCTGTTTGGTTAAATAATTCATCCAATTCTAACAACATGTATTGATAAAATATTGATGAAAAAGAAGAGTTTTTAATGTTTAATAACGAATTCGGCATATATGGCTTTAAATAGAAAAGAAGGTCTTCTGAAAATATTTTAAAACCTCTTTAACCTACTGCTCATAATATTCTTTGTACAATGAATTTATATTGTATTATATTTTTTTTCATACTTAGGTAAGAAAGTGGCATTCGACTTAACTAAAAATGAAAACTAGGTACCCAAGCGAATGAGCCTCAAGCTTTTTAGATTCCGATATATAGTCAGCATTATATTCTGTTTAACAGCCTCGGTGGCCCTACAAAGTATACATTTTCTTGATCAGCATCACAAACTGAGTCGATTTAGGCTAATCCGTCCGTACGTCTGTCTTTTATTGGCATAAGTTTCGAGATATTGAGCTCAAACTTTGTACATAAGTTAGTACTTGCTGTACGTAGATTGCTATTTATGTTAGTCAAAATCTCTTGACAACCACGCCCATAATCAACAAAACTCAACCTATAAAATTGAACACATACTACGTCATATATAATTAGCCCAGGCATCAATGTTCAATACTGTACATTTTCAATATAAAAAACGTCCTCGAACCAATATTTACATAACCTTGTAACAATTTTGTATTTAGAAAAAAAAAAAAAAAAGATAAGAAAGTGTTTTATAACATATGTAAGATAATTTTACTAATGAATTTGCATGTAAATAGCAGAAAGAGGCTTCAGAGTCCTTACAGTTATATAAATTATTGATAAAGAGCAAAAAAATTTGATTCGATTTTAAAATGTCCGTGTGTCCGTCATTTGTTTTGTTAGAATATTTACGGCCGAAATTGAACAATTGAATCGCAATTTGCTACAAATGTTAAATGCTGGCTAAAGCCACGCCTCCAATTAATAAAAGTCTCTTAATGGTCACGAAAAAAAAACAGCAGCTAAAAATGAGTTATGTATATATCACTCACTCTAACCAACAAAGTGTTGAAAATAAGTAGAATCAAGTAGCAGAGGCGCATCCACAATTTTATACAATTCTTAAGAAGCCCACAATTCGACCTTAAAGTCTATATTATAACCCTTATAATGATTTCTTTTAATTTTTCTTTACAGTATAGTGCACGCGATACCTCACCATTAAGTGTTTACATAATGCATCCCTTTTGGAATTGGCTTGTTAAGGTAAATATTGTATTATGTAAAGTAAACACAAGTATTAAATGTGTAAGAGGAAGCATAAGCATGCTTATCCTAAAGCCTGCTTCAACTTAAGTAAATAGATTACCGGCTATAAAGAGAATTGATTGTACTTGTGTGATGTGTGAAAAAAGTGTTGTTTGTTGTTGTTGTTTTTGTTTGTAGGAAAATAAACAAATGCACAGATAACATGCAATAGCGTGTGAATGAATATAAATGGTTGGTGGGTGGGTATTATTAAGGATTGGAGGGGCTTGCAATTATTTATCTACACCCGTGTAAATATTAGAGAAGTTAACGACAACTCCATTAATATTTAATATTTCATATTTGTACGACTGTGATGTGTATGTTTGATAAAAATGTAGCATTTGTTTTTTTGTTTTTGTTTTTTAATTACAGTTCTCTCCGCGATGGGTGGCTCCCAATTTAATGACATTCCTTGGTTTTCTATGTACAGCAATGAACTTTTTATTATTATCGTATTACGATTGGAATTTTTTTGCTAGCTCTGAAGTAGAGGAGGACAGTCAACCGGTACCCAATTGGGTGTGGCTGATAATGGCCATTAATATATTTTTAGCCTACACACTGGATGGCATTGATGGCAAGCAGGCACGTCGCATTGGTTTGTCCGGACCATTGGGCGAACTGTTCGATCACGGTCTAGACTCTTACACAGCTGTGCTGATACCTACATGTTTGTATAGTATATTTGGTCGTTCTATGAAATATTCGATAGCGCCCATCCGCATGTATTATGTGTGCTGGATGGTATTTTTCAATTTTTTTATATCGCATTGGGAGAAGTACAATACGGGCGTATTGTTTTTGCCCTGGGGCTATGATTTGAGCATGTGGGGCTCCACAGCTATGTACCTGATCACTTGGTGGTTTGGTTATGAGTTCTGGAAACGTGATTTACCGTTCGGTATACCGTTGGGGAATAGTATCGAATTTCTATTACACATCAGTGCCATGTCCAACATACCAATGGTGGTGATTAATGTATACAAGTAAGTTTTTATTTATTATTTATTATTATTAATTTGGATTTTTTTTATATTAATTTTCTTTCAGTTCGTATGTGGAACGTACTGGTAAAATGCGTTCTTTTTGGGAAGCTGTACGGCCCTTATGGCCATTTGTCACCTTTATGTTATTATTGTTGTGGTGGCCATTTGTCTCGCCAAATAATATTATTGAAAAAGATCCGCGAGCATTGTTCATGTTAAGTGGTACGATTTCTTCAAATATAAGTGTAAGTGTTTGTATTGTTTTTGTTTTGTTTATTTTAATTTTAAATACATAGCTAAGGTGACGATTTGTTTATTATACCCTCCACATAAGACACTGGGGTATAATAAGTTTGTCATTCCGTTTGCAACACCCAGAATGAGACGTCAGACACCCTACAAAGTATATATAATCTTGATCAGCGTCTAAAACTGTGTCGATCTCGACAAGTATGTCCGTGTGTCCGTGTGTATCAGATATTGAGATAAAATTCTCTATGGGTACTTTTAGTTTTTTCACGCAGATCGCTATTAAAAAAAGAGCCACGCCCACAATTAACAAAAAACTATTGGAGAGCGCAATATGTTGGCCAAGCTTACCGTTGTGGTTGCGGAGGGTATTTAAGAGCCTAAACCAAATTCAGGGGAGTCATTGCGTAATTTTCAAACGGTATCGTTTTCATGAGAAAAACTAATTGCGTAAAATAATATTTTCTATAGTCTCGTTTTGACGATTTTTTTCTATTTGTGTAAAGACTATACGATTGAATTCTGTCGTCAAATTGTGCCAAATGAAACGATTGAATATTTGGTATCGTTTTAGTAAAATTTTATATTAAAATTAGCAAAAATATTGAAAAAAGTTTTAAAAATGTAAGTGTAATTAATATTATTGAAATAATAATGTATTATTAAATTATTACTTATGAATTAATTTTAATTTAAATTAAAAAGATGCTCAGAAATATTTCATCGTGACCTAATTTTCATGACATATAATTTTCAACTCCAAAACGCGCACATAAACCAAACGTATAGGGATTTTAAAAGTATTGATATTAACGAACTTGAATGTGCAGCGAACCAAGTTAACTGGAGTGATCATGTTGTTACCGGACAGCGAAACTAAAATTCACTGGTTTAATAATAATGTCCGGACACTGTTTGTTGCCCATCTACCTCTAAAAACCACAAGCGCGGATTTGTACAAACGTCCATGGTTTAACCAATACATCCAAAGATTAATGCAAGCCAGGACGAGGCCTATGGTGTATGGAGACGTACCCGTGCACCTGCGCATAATGTAAATTTCAAGCACCTACACAGAAAGGTCTCCTACGCTATCAGGCGTGCAAAAATCGCTTATTATGGATCAAGGTTCGCTTCTGCCCTAAGCACTGCGTAGAAGTGGACCACGATTAGGGAAATCGGCATCAACAGAAATACCCAGTCCACGTCAGTTAACCTCGACATTAACGAAATTAATAAAAAATTCGTCAACATACCAATGAGCAGTCCCGACGTTTCTCTCTATTTAGGTATGGAAACTAATTTCGGTTTTAGTTCACTAAGATTCAATGGTGTAAGTGAAGCTGAAGTGCTAGAGTGCATACTCGACACCAAGTCAAATGCCATTGTACTGGACGATATTGATCCTCGGTTTATTAAATTAATCAACAATTGAATATTTTTTGTTTTTATTTTAACGTCATTTAACGCAATTGGTTTTGGGTACGATGTCGTTGAATCTTAATCGTTAAAAATGATATCGTTTGAAAATTACGCAATGACCCTCCAGTTTTCTTTCTTTTTTTTTTTATAAAATATATATATAAAGCATACGATATTAAGTAAGAAAATGGTGTATGAATGGTTAATTTTAAAAGTAGCTCAAGTCCATTTTTCAAAACATCCAATTCAGCCCGTTTTACGATTATTAAGAGGTTTTTGCAAAAGGGGACTGGGGTCACTTTGAAAAGAAATTTATTTCTTATAAATTGTCTACTTTATTTTTACAGTGCCGTCTAATCGTATCACAAATGTCGAATACACGTTGCGAATGTTTCCATTGGATGACACCAATTTACATGCTATGCATAGGTTTTGGTCTGTGGTGGCCATTATTTGAACGTTTCATGTTATATTTATTAGTTATTATTACCACACTAAGCCACTGGCATTATGGGACCAGTGTTGTTGAGCAAATGTGTCAACATTTTAATCGAATTTGTTTTAGTGTTGAAAGTCGCGATTGTTTAATAGAAAATGTAAATAAAATTAAACAGAATGGTGCTAATAATGTTTTATCTACATCTACTACTACTACTACTACAACTACTACGACTGGGGCTGATGCTGCTTCTGCTTTAATTATAACTCCTACAAGTAGTAACATTTCATTACCAACTACTGCTACTACTACTACTGCAAGCTATCAAAATATTTCTGTTAATAAGAAGGAGGAATAGATATGTTTATTTAATACAATACATATATATTTTTAAACACCAAATGTAGAACAAGTTTTAAAGTTAATTATAAAAACAAACTGAAAACCAAAAAGACAAAGAAAAAGTAGAAAAGGCAAAAGACACGTTTATATATTTAAATAAGAAATTACTTAATATTGAGGCTGTTCATTTCAAAAGTGATGTTCAGAGTTGATTATAATTGTTTTATTATTAAGCTTTACCAGAGTGTCTCAAAGTGTTGACCGCGGAGCCCTAGAGTTCTTCTGGTCAATTACACACAATTAGTCATGACTGAACCACAGGGGTTCCGTGTTAATGTATTATGTCTTCGGTGGGTTCCGCAGCTCAAAAACTTTGAGAAACGCTGAGTTACACAATGCAAGTAATTTTAAGTATTTTATTTATACACGAAAAATTTATATGACGCGCTTGGGCTATAAAAAAGACTTTAATTTTTTTTTTATATATTATTTTGTATATTTATGAGCGAATTATGTTTTTTACAATAATTATGTTAAATTGTATTTGTTAACATACAACTTTTGTTTACTATGAGTATTAATTTCTTTTTATCTCAGTTTTATGTGTTTATTTATTTTTGTTATAAATGGAAACGTTTACTACCAAATATTAATGCCATATACATACATGCAATATATATCCAATCGTTTACTTAAAAAAAGCTTCTTAGTTTATAGAAATATGTCAATAGTTTCAATTGAACTCTCTTATTATTCAATATATATTATATTACAAATTATATAAATAATAATAAACTTGAATTATTTATTAGTATGTAGTAATAAGTTCAATAGTTTGTAATATTATTAGAAAAAAAAAATTATAAAAATCAAATAAAAGAATTTCATTTATTAAGCAAATGATGGAGAATTTTTTTTATATAAATAATTGAAAAAAAATTCATTTTTCAGTAAAGTCACTTAACTTACACTTAACTGCTTGATAAACTCTTTCATATGAAATTCTTATCAACCGTTAGATTTAATGTAGAATGACATTATGTAGGTTATGATATGGTACTCAGGTAGATATTTCGTTTGACATCCATATCATATTGTGATTGGAGAAATATTTATAATCGGTCATGTTGTGACGGCTGCCATTATCAATATACTGTATACTATATTGAATTGTCTCTAAGGTCATAGTCGGTCAGCGTAAAACTCGATTTGCGAACTGATACGTAATACATATACCATTAAAGGGCCGTAATCATGTACTTACCACGCCCACCGTTTGTATGAATATGCGAAAGGTATTTATGAGTTTTTTTACTCTTCACTTAAATTCTTTTCTTTGATGCTCATATTGAATAAAAATGTACTGAAAAGAATATAAATATAATGTGCTGGCCGCCATATTGCATTTATTATGGCACATTTTAACTTATGGAATTCTACGACAATCTCTTACATTTGACTCATATACAACAAAAAGCCTTTGGAGAAATTGATTATCTTGCGATAGTCGCCATATTCGATTTATTACAACGCCGTTTAACTTATGGCCTTGCACTCGTTCAGACCTTTCATTTGACACCCATATTATATGAATTTAAAAATATGAATAATTCGCCATTTTGAAGCGGTCGCCATGTTGAATGTATTAAAATTTTTAGTATATTATCATAGGAACTAAAGATGTGAGCAAAACTTTAGCATTTATGTAAGCAATTAACGTAAACTTGGTAGGAGGTAGTAAAAAATAAAAAAAATAACAGGTACGCCTTCACATAAGTTGGGGGGATATACTAAGTTTGTCATTTCGTTTGCAACAATACAGAAGAAGGCGTCAGAGACCCTATTACGTGAATATATTCTTGATCCCCATCAAAAACTTGACTTCCAAGCTGATCCATGCATTAGAGGGCGGAATAATGCACCTGCCACGCCCATTGTTTAACCCACATTTAGTTTTTTTCACTTGTTTCTATTTTTTTGTTTTTTGTTCATTAAATTTTATTAATAAATATAATTTAAAATACTTCGGTTAAAAAAAAATATCAGTCTTAAAAAGTTGCCTCAAAGTATCGACAAATTATTGAAAAATATTTATGAGAAAAATAAATTTTAAAATATTAATATTTGTTATTTATAATTTCCAACTTAAGGATAATGCTTCAACATATTCAGTAAACGATATAAATAGGATTTCGATCTGCAACACATATAACATTCAAAATAATAAATTAAATAAAATTGATTTTTTATTCATCAAAATCGAAAAGGAAATCGTACCTCATGGGATTCTCAGCATTTCCATAGGATGATACCAAACGATTTCGTGCCTCTTGATCATGTTTAGGCAAGGCGGGTAACTCTACCAAAACCATTTCGGGTTTAGAATTTGTTGAAGATAACGATGCTGAGGATGAGGACAAATCGGTATCAGGCTTTGCTTCGTTATTTCCTTAAAAAAAATAAACAAAAAAAATTAATCAAAAGTATCTGTTTTTTGTTTTGTTTGGTGAAGCCTTAAATACCCAAACTATCCAATAGTTCTTCCGTTAATAGCAGCAAAGCGGAATCGTCTTCTTGCGGCAGACCTATGAAAAAACCATCCAATTTTAAACGATAATTCTCACTACCTTTTTGACGTTGATCGTAATGCAAATTGTAATCATCCTTGGGGCCAATGGCTAATAAACTTAAAGCCAATAAATCATTTAAATCATTAGTGTTTTGTTTCAACATGCTGCCATTGGGCAGTGGTTGGCCCTCGATTAAAATCAAAAGACCATAAACAGCAAATACAAATAAATGATTATTAAAATTGCACATTATTCCTTTGATCGGTTGTACTGTTCCGTTAAAACAATTCTGTGCAACTTCTTGGTTAACCAGCTTCAATGGTAATGATTTGCAAATTGTTGGATTTACCCACAAGAAACATTTAGCCACCCCACACGTAGTAGCTTCAGATCTAAATTAAAAAAAATACCAGTTCTTGTACTCTCTCTCTCTCTGTCTCTCTCTCTATCATGCTCTCTTAGCAACAGGATCATTAAAAAAAAATGATTTCATCACTTGAATACATAAATTTCGCGCTCAAGTCTCTCAAATCTTTAATAGAAGCTCTGGTCTAAAACACTTGGCAAGTAAACGGCTTTAACTTTAACTTCCTACCAGTTGCCTATCATTCTATAAAATACCAAGATCCCTGCAACAGGTTTATCAAATTTTTTTCTGCCCAAGAGCAAGTTGATTTTTATATCATAGAAATGTGATAAACTTTGCTAAAATAATGTTACTTCCGCATATTTTCTAAGGTTAACAAATGCTAGAAGATAAGAATTGAGCATATCAACGTTGTATAGGTGATTGGAATTGGAAACTTTTAAAAAATATTGAAATTCATTCAACAGAAGTTTAATCAATAAATTTATTATTAATTTAGTCAATAATTAGCAACTTTTCATTCAATATTTATACAAAAAATATCAAATTTTAAATATATTTCCTTTCCCTTCTCATTAAAAACATTTATGAGGTTCTGAAAGCAAGAAATTGTACTTAGGTGGGAAAGAAGTAAAAATTTGTAGACGTTTTAAATCTTATACACCTTCCCCATTTATGCGCAAACTCTGGCCGTGGCATATATACAGTTGCAGTCTCTGCTAACAGTTCAACTATCCATCTTATGCGAATCCATATCGCATCATCGTATAAATGGGAGATTTATATAAATTTTTACACAAAAATCTTAATATTCTTTGAAAATGTCCTTGGCTATTGTCCAAGTAACTATTTAAACCAGTATTTGTTGTTTCTTAATAGATTCGTTTTGAAAATTATAAGTCTTTCGTAGATCTATAGTTTTTCTTTTGTTGTAAAATTGTAACACTCAAAGGAAAGCATCATAAAACCTTCCATATATGCATACGTATATTATCAGCATCAAATTCTGAGACGATTTAGCCATGTCTATCTGTCCTTCCCTGTGTCTGTCTGTGATAAACATCATCCCTGACGTAAAAATTAAGATATCGACATGAAACTTGACAGAAATATTGGCAGTTCCAGCATGCGGGTTGGTATTGAAATTGGGTAAAATCGCTTAAGGAATACACCCACAATTAGACAAAAACTAAAAATCACTTTTTTCAGGTTTTTTTCTTCTTCCTTTCATTCAAAGACTTTAACTATCCCGCCCCCTTTTCATGAAAATGTAAAAGGCGTAATTAGTTACCTGCCTCACACCCAGTTTTTATCATAAACTATATAATAGAGAAAATGGTGGATTATAAGTTCAAAGTTTATACTTCGCAAAGGGTTCTTCGCGGAACGTCTCTAAAGTCTAAACAAAAGTGATCCATCAAATCGTCAACTGTTAGTTCTTGCATACCACTCACCAAGTGTACATCTGTTGATATTTAAGTGTCTACAATTTTTATAGGCAATGAATATTTATTGCTTGAAAAAAAATAAAATAATTTTATACACTATGACGCCACATGTACACATTTCCGCATAAGTAAAATTATGCAAAATTTTATTGAATAGAGTTGATCTCTAAAGGAAGGATGATGACCCCAGGAAAACATTCCAACAAGTGAAGATTTTCGTTCCCACACATTTCCTAATCTTGGACTAATCATTATAATAATAATGAAATATTTGACCTCTAAGTATAGTGTTAACGTGTCGTGATTAACTTTAGAGAATAGTATTTTTTTTATTTTATTTTATTTTAACGATCGCCATGTGCACAAGCACACATACATGCAATTTTACAGCAGATTGCCGCCAATTAGAATGTTGTTATTAGAGGCCTATGGCATGAACAGCAATCATATAAAAGCTTATGTGTGTATATGTCAATGCAATGCAGCAACTATGATTCCGTCTTTTTACTCAGGGTGAACGGTGTAAAAAAAATTGTTGTTGTTGTTGACTTTGAGAACTATATTCATTAAAAATAATAAACGTATAAAAATGTATAAAAAATAATCGAGATGCGCGCTTTATGAGACAAATATTTTTTGAAAGGAGTTTTTTTTTTTCTTTTTTTTTTAAACAATAAATTGATGCCAACACAAGCATCCATCTATAATGAAGTTGATTTCTGTAATTTGAACAAATACTGGTTGGAGGCGATTTTTTGGATTCAATTCGAAGATTTTTGATTGGCATTGATTTTTACTGATTGTGTAGGCGTGGTCTTATAGTGAATGTTTTCTATGATATATGATATTTTATATATGAAAAGAGGTCGTATGAAAATGGGTCAACAACAATTAAGAAAATTAAAACTCTCTCCATGTGCCAACAGTTTATGTGAACTGATTACGCCCCGTAACAGTGAAAGCAATGTATATCAACAGGTGAAATACCGTACAAAAAATGTTATTTTTATAAATCGTGGTCGTAGTCAGATAACGGTACATCGATTTATGCCCGAATTATTCATATGTGTACCAAATTTTCATTCATACGTTTGGTGGGTATGAGAGTTTTTTGTTGTCGGATTGCGGGCGTAACACTTGGCCGATTTTGCCAAGAGACAGGTAGACGCGGCTGCTACGAATTTTAATATGTTGCTAATTTAAAATATACTTTTTTAGGGTTTCTAAAGCTTTTCTTTAGAGGTTACCAATTTTTTAATAAATCCAGAGTATAACTCCAACCTCAAGATGGTGGGTATGAAAATTCTTATCAACTTCCTTCCTCTGCTAATCAATTATCCATCCATCAATCTAATGTCCATTCCTACAGAACACAAAAGAACAATTATTTCCCTTGGGAAAAACAACTTTACATAAATCTATTAGCGTTTAATAATATTAAAATTACCTGTAAAGAAACTACATTCTTGGTTAGTTTCTTTCTTCTAGTATAAGACACCGCTTCACCAATCAATGTCATTGAACTTGAAGTAAGTAAAATATACACGATATGTTGCATATATAAGGAGAAAAACTTCCAACTCTCACAAGGAATGTTAATCACACAGCATGGAAAACCCGTTATATTGGTTCTACCATAGTGAAAATGATTGTATTGTATGTAGATAGGAAAGTAAAAAAAAAAAAAAAAGAAAACAAAATAAATTACTGTAATAATATGATTGAATTGTGTAAAAAATTTTCCCATAAGAAATTCTTTATACGTTATATAAATAATTAACGATAGAAACAAATGAGGAAATTATTAATGGCTTGAAGTTTAACGTAATAACCGGTGCGTATGCAACAACGCTCATAGCCTTATTTGAGTGGGTTTTGGGACAACTTAGAAAATGCAGAAAATTTCAAAAATTAACTTCTTCTAAAGTTCTCCCATAAAACAAAGAGAGTATATATATATACCCTGCACCAGGATGTTTGGCAGATGTTTGTAACTCCTAATTTTTTATAATGAGCAAAATCGGTCAAGAGCCATGCCCACAATCGACAAAAATCTATTTATCTGCCATCAAAAATTGAGGTATGAACTTTAAATTTGGTATGTATATCCATAAATAATTCATTCATCAATGTGCCAAAAATGGGGGTGGTCGGATAACAGACACGCCCACAATTTACAAAAAAACGACATTCACCATAAAACTAGACTTGCAAGCTAAAACTTAATATATACATATATATGCCACGCCCACCTTTGTGGATGTGGAGGATATTTTATATTTGGCCTAAGCCAAATTTAGTTTTTTTAATTGTTTTTTAAATAATTTTTATTGTTATTCAATAAGGAATAATTAACATTTTATACTAATACCATTCAAACAAAAATAAAGATAAAAAAATTAATTTTTTATAAAAATTTATGTTTGTATAAAATAAAAATTTTTTGTTTTGTTGTTTTGTTTGTTTTTAAGTAAAATTCGCAACTAATAATTTACATAAAAAATTATTTTAAGTTATACATTATAAAAAAAAAAATATTTCCTATAAGAAATTAAAAAAAAAATTTTTTTTTTATTATGAAAAATATTTTTTTTTACAAAGCAGGAAAAAGAAACACTAAATTAGCGTTATCCGATATCGTTGAGAAATTTCTTTCTTTGTGGCAAAGAAAAAAAAAAGGAAAAATTTTAATAATTGAAATGAGTACAAACATTCCAATTACCAGCCAGGTGAGAGATTCACCAAACCATAGAGAGAGAAAGAGAGAAGAAATCTGTATATTATTAATGTGGTGCTGGTAAAGAAAGTTGGACGGCATTGTACAGTTTGTCTTTTAAGAAAGGTAAGTAATAAGTAAGGGAGGGGCTGGAGTGCGAGTGCGTTCAAGCAACTTTGGTTCAATTAAATATTGGCCAATATCAATACTAGCAATAATAACAACAACAACAACAACAATATAATAATAGCAACATGTTTGGCTAAAGTGTTGTTTTGCTATATAAATAGAAAGTATAAAAAACATATAGAAACGTTTGCAGGTACGTAGGTACAAATAAAACCACTTCAACATTTAAAGCACCATGAGCCACAGAATTCTTGAAAATGATTGAGATTTGATGGTGTTGTGAAGTGGTCAAGACTTGTTGGATGCAGATGGTAAATTATGTATACAGATGTGTATACGTACGCGTAGTGGGAATCTATGAAACCATCATTATCATGATCATCACATTATTGCCGCCAGCAGGTAAGCAGCGTATACACACAACATAAACATTAATATTATTCTTTGTATAGCGTTCAATATATGTGCGTAGGTATGTTCAATAATTTTGTTAAACCGACTACGAAGTGTTCTGTTAAGACTCGACCATTAAGATGAACAGTTGCATGGTGTTAGAGCATGAGTTAAGAACGTTCTCTAAAGTGAAGCGGTCAATATTATTGAAAACTAAAAAATAAATACAAAAAAGAGAAGATTGATTTGTTTCATTGTTGTTATTGTTGTTGTTGCAATAAGTATGCGCAGTTTAATATTGTATGCAGCGTTTTTAAGCGCAGTAGCTGGTTATCAGAATGCAGCCGGTTATAGAGAAGCGAATTCATCACCAGCATCATCCTCAAGCGCAACAACGACTACAACTGAAAAGTTAGATTTAATCACAACTACTCAACAAAATGTTGCTTCAGCTAATACCAGCAAGGCACCCGATACTACTGCGGCCAATTTATTGCCCGAATTAATATCAGAATTGCCAACCTCTTTAACCAGCGAGGACTCCAAGCGACGTTATATTACATACGATCAACGACAAGAGGGTCAATATAATATCCGTGCTGACTTGGAGAATTTTATGATCATATTAATACCGCCCAGTCCGGCAGACGGTTTAAATTTATTGGATCTTTTAACCAAAGCTACATATAGGCGCAGTGCTCAAGCCACCAGCAAGGGTAAAAAGAAACATTACATGTCGACAACTTCGTTGCAGCCAGAAGCTGTAAGATTACATCAGACCTTAAAATCGGGTGGCATACATAACATTAATTATTTGGCACCCGGTGACAATGGTGATAATTTGGCATCTGGATCTTCTAATTCAGTGGGAGAATACATCGAAGGTCGCACTCCTTACCAGGTAGAGATATCCTCGTCAGCAAGCGACGAAGTAGGCCAGGCACGTATGCATGGTGATCGTCAGGTTGATGTATTGCCGCCACCTTATCCTTTGGCCTATCAGCAGCTTATTAAACCCTATCATCTGGAGGCTGAGTCCACTCTAATACAAGCTCTACCGCCTGCAGAATTGTCACAACAGAAAAAACAATCAGCTGGTAATTATTTAGAGGCTTATAATCAAATTGTGGCTCCTAAAACGCCTGCCAATGCCGATAATATTAATAAAAATTTCCTTATACCTCCAGCAGATATAAACACTTCGAATAGTCCAGCCACTTACTTTCGCTTGGCACGAGCTATACGAGGAGATAACACATATTTGGATACAAATCGTGTAACGTCTTCTTATAGTTTACCGTTAACACCATCATCATCATCATCATCATCATCATCATTGTCCTCCACCTACACTGATCGTTTAATGATGGCCCGTAGATCTCATACATTACCATTATATCGAGCGGATCTATCATTAGGGGCTGCTCAATTATATCCGCCCCTCGATGTACCACACTATTCCAGTTATTTATCATTAAATGGGCGTCACCGTGGCGGTGGTAGCGGTAATGATTTTAAGCATTTAAATGATGACACAGAAAGTGATGGAAATCAATCATTGAATAGTGATTTAATGGCGGGCGAAATTTTTGTACCTTCATCTAATTTGGAAGATGATTTTGAATTGAATTTACACGGAGGCGGTATAGGTAGTTCTTATATAGATGCCGAGGCCAAAACTTTGTTAAGTGATGGCATTGAACGTTGTGCTCCTGGCAAAAGACGTGATAGTTATGGTGTATGCCGACAAATTGGCGGTTATTAATAGCAAGAGAATCGAGAGAGAGTGAGATAATTCATTATTATAAAAAAGAAAGGTATGTAAAATCATCTATTAAATATAACTATATATTAGTTTAAGCTACAAAAAAAAAAAAAAAAAAAAAAGAACAGGTAAAGAAACAGCTAATCAGCTAATAAGAAGAATAAATAAAAATATATGTCAAAGAAGAGAGATTAATCCATAGATTATTCTTGTGCTAGACAGTGACGGTTTTTATGGTAGACGAACTAAGCGATCGTGTAAAAGGGAATATTACGCGAGGGGCTCCACAATATATAGAAGCCTTAAAATTTCAAATACTTTAGTTACTTAGCCAATGGGCCCTTAAGAAACCAAACAGCTGATTTTTTTCTGCATCAGCTGAGTATTTTTATTAGTGACTTGTCGTGCTGTGTTCTCACTTCTCTCGTATACCTATGCCTAAACAGAGTTATTAAAACAAACAATGTCTAAACTATTGTTTAATTCCTCGATATCTTCAGCTTCCCGTTTCCCGTTTTAAATTCCTCTCAAGGAAAGAGAGACAGAGTTATACTTAAAACTTCATCATACAGATATATAATTATAAAGTTTATAAAAATGATTTAAAAGAATTTCTTATTTAATTTTTACATAAGTGAAAAATTACAAATTAAGAAAATTTCTAAATATGGTAGAAATCAAAAGAAAAAGGCTAAAGAAGTTATAAGAATAGCGAGACGGAAAAGTTTGAATTTAAATATTTATACAATCTCTGATAACTCGGCCTCTTATAGCTTCTTCTTCTTAGACATTTAATTAAGAAGTGTAGTCTAAACAAGTATTGTTTTTTTTTAAATTGTAATTTTCAAAACATCAATAAATGCGGTATCCAGCAGATCAGAAAAGTAATAGTTTAGTTAGTTAGTAATTTATAAAATATTTAAGTTTTATTTTACAGTTCTTTTTTAATCAAAAATTTTAAATTAGAAAACAATACAATACTTTTTGAATAGGAGTTTGAAACTGTATTATTTTTCAAAAAATCTTTTAAATCTAAATGTTATGGATTAAATTTAAAAAAAGAGGCAAACATTTTGCACGATTATTTTTCCATTGTTTATTGAATAATTATTTGTCAATCATGTATTATTTTTAAATACTTTTTTTTATATGCTTTTATGTTTATTTTTAATATTTTTAATTTAAATCACGAACGACTGCTTATTTATAAATATTATAAAATTATTATTATATATAAAATAAGTTTTTTTGATCAATAAATATATAAATGACATTTTTACAAATAAATTTTACAAAAAAATATTTATAAAAGATAAACGCTATCATTGAACTTCTTATGGTATCTGTCAGTTCAAAATCCTTTAAATCCCATGAATTTGTATTATTGGTTCCGCTTTTTTTTTTTAAATAGACCTAATCGGTCTATCTCTCTCCATATAATGCCATATTTTAATAAAAGACTTTATTTAGAATCTTTTTTTGCAGAACGGATTGACTTTCATTCGTATAGATGCTTACTTTACGCACAAAATCTATACTTCCTTCGCTAGCTTTTCGATTGTGTGTTTTTATTCTTTTTTTATTTATGTTTATGTAAATATTAAGAAAGGTAAGTAAATAGATGATTATGACACATTTTTGTTTTTCGTTTATTTTATTTGAAATATATTTATTGAACAATATTTGTTATGCATGATTTACACTTTTTAAGCACCTTAACAAGTAAAAAAAAAAAGTAAATTTGGCTTAAGTCGAATATTAAATACCCTACTTATCTATACATAAAATGTGGGTGAGGCATATATACAATTGTTCCCTCTTATAATGTTCAACATATCGACGACATATACGTTGAGTTTTACTCTGAATACAGTTTTTCTGTAAATTGTGAGCGTATCTGCTTATTTAAATAGCTTACTGTACTTGAATAAACTAGAAATAAATATGTACAAAAATTGCAGCTTAATGTCTGATAATTTACGACTGCGAGTGTCAATAAGAGACACGCGGACGGACATGTATAGATCGACTCAAATGTTGACAGTGATACTTTGTGGATTCCCTGGCACTTGCTTCTGGGTGTTACAAACGGAATAGCAAACTTTATATGCCCTCATTACAGAGGTAGAGGATATAAAAATGGTGCGATTACCTAGAGAATTATTTACTATACGGTATTTATGTAAATATATTATAATACCTTATAAGCATAGTATCACGTATTCAGTAAATTAATGAGACCCTTATATGAGTATACGAGTAATAAGTTATAAGTAATACTTGAAACAAGGAAGAAAGCTAAATTTGGCGTAGGCTAAATATTAAATACGCTCCACATCTACATACAAACGATGGGCGTGGTAGGTATATATGATTACTACTTCTAATAGTGTAAATATTACGTATTTGCTTGCATGCGGAATGTTAAGCTGAAAATGGTTTTTTGTAAATTATGGGCGTGTCTGTTACCCTACCAGATCTACTTTTGGCACATCGACGGATGGACCTGCGTGCAGAAAGTGTCTGTATAAAATTTCTGCTTAATATCTCAAAATCTACCACTGTGAGAATGTAATCAACAAACGGACATACGGACGTTCAAGTCTAGATTGACTCAGTTTTTGAAGTTGATCAAGAAGTATATATATACTTTGTAGGGTCTCTGACCCCTCCTTCTAGATGTTGCAAATGGAATGACAAACTTAGTATATCACCCCATTCTTATGTGTCTACATAGTTTAGGAAAATATTTTAATAGCCGCTACATGGCAAATACCAGTGGTAGGGTGTGTAAATTGTATATCGAATTGCGTCTGTTATGGGATCCCGCTTTCATAAAATACATTGCTTATAAATCGGTAGGGAATATTAGAAAGTTATCTGTTAAGATTAATTTCATTTTTAGATAATTTTTTAGGTCCTCTTTTTGGTCGATAAGGCAGGTGATTATTCTTTTTTGTTTATTGTGCAGCTATGATATAATTATTTTCCTTGGTTTCTTTTAACTAGAAATCATAGACCACAACCAAGTATACAGATGTCTCGGACTCCGCTAATTGTTGTTAGAATTAAAAAAATAGAACGTGGTCACTAGAGTATGTTGTCGTTTGTATGTATTAGCAGAGACTTCTAAATACAGAGACGAAATCATTTGCAGTACATATTGTATTTGTAAGTAGTGCCTCTGATTTCATTGGGTTGTAATTCATTCACAATAAGTGCCATCAAGAAGGTGTTTATAACTCACAAGAGGTAGGTAATGCAGGTTTAACCAAATCTTTTGTTTTTTATCTATGCTATAAATGGTTGTTCACTTTCTATAAAAAGGGAAAATTCGGAGTAAACCGGTTCAAAATGTCTTTACTAAATGCAATAGGAAATAAGAACAAAAATTAGTGTAAACGTCATCTTATCCAACAACCTTCATGGGCGGTATTTGAAAAAAAAGTCTATTCGTGATTATTAAATGAAAGTTTGCTTGTTCTCTCTTAACTTCAGTAAAGTTTGCAAACTTTTCAAAGTTTAAAAATGCAAACTTTTATTAACGGTTATGGAGCATAAAAAGCTGCGAAAATTCAGTATGAAAATCCTTATAATAGTGGTACATTTTTATACCCTCCACAAAAGATGGAGGATACTAAGTTTGTCATTCCGTTAGCCGAAGGAGGCGTCAGATACTCTACAACGTGTATATATTCTTGATTAACATGAAAAACTGAGTCGATATAGACATGTATTAACGTGTGTCCGTCTGTTTATGGCATTCTCACGGTGGTAAATTTTTGGGATATTAAGCAGAAATTTTGTAAATTTCGACGTATATTTATTTATATGCCACAAAAATCGATCTTTAAACTTGATATTTGGAACACGTATTTATATCTATTCCCTTCATGGATGTGCCAAAAATGGGAGCAAGATACACGCCCACAATTTACAAAAAACCATATTCAGCATAATACTCGACTTGCAAGCTGATACGTAATATATGTATACACTATTATAAGGCGAAATAATGTGTCTGTCACGCCCACTGTTTGTGGGTAGAAAGTGTTGGGCAAATTTAGCTTTCTTAGGTGTTTTTAATATAAACTTTTTTCTCCTCCTTGTAAAAAAGCTTCGAAAATTCAAATATATTATAGAGGTACAGTACATATGTGTGTATATATAATAGTGGTACATTTGTATACCCTGCACCACTTGTGGCAAAGAGTATATTAAGTTTGTGTGAATGTTTGTAACACTTAAACGGAAAATGCCACACCCACCTTCAAATAGAGCAATCGATTAAAAATAAAAGTCTGAATCGATTAAGGTCGCATTTTTTGAGATATTTCGATGAAATTTGGTACAATGACATGTATTGGACCAAAGAGAAACCCTATTGGAAACGACTTAAATTGGAAAATTTTTAGAACCCCTTCTCACGTAAGGTCCAACTATCATGGAAGTCTTTATATATCAAAAAATCACAATTCTTAATATTTTTTGGCACAATTTGGTGAAGAATACTTAATTAGCTAAATAGTTGGCTGTGCCATTTATAGACCCGATCAGATTATTTTTAGAACCTTTTCTCATACAATTATATTGCACGAAATAACGCCTAAACAGTCACAACTAAACTAATTGTAGCACAATTTAAGGAGAAAAGTGATGTGGGATATTAAATGACCGACTACACCTAATTCTCTTCTACACGATAAATATATTCCCAAAAAATTCGTGTAGAAAAAGATATCCGCTAAATGGAAGAATAGATTGATTCCAGATCTAAAAAAAAAAAATATGAAAATCCTGTTAAAACAAAACAATTCGTGTAAAAAGAGAATTTATGTTCGTTTTAATTCGTTTTAAATCAAATTCGTGTAAAAAATATTTGTGCAAAAAGAGAATTAGGTGCATAAAATTTTTCCTCATTTTAAATAGGGATATTTGTTGTTGTGGTGAATTTGTTATAAAAATATTTTCCAAAGGAGAAATATCCACATAAAAAAACCGACTTTTAGGATTTTTAACTGCCCCTGAATTTCTTTAAAAACAATGATTTTTATACCCACCATAGTTATGCTTATGGGGGGTATATTGGTTTTGTTTAAATGTTTGTATCAGAAGGGAACATGTCACACCCTCAAAAAGTATATATATTCTTTATCAGCATCAATAGCCGAGTCGGTCGAGTCGGTCAGAAACCGAATGGATGGGTACAATTTTGTAAAATATTTTATTTATATTATATTTGCGTACTAAAAATTCTAAGCTTTCTATGGACATTTGTACTAAATGAACACAACTTGTAGATTGAAAAGGTAACCTTACAACAAGATCTTTAATAGTGAAAATTAAACTTTTAGTGCAAAAATATGTGCTAAAATGCAACTTGATGTACTATATACTTCATACATACTTCGCATAACATGGAAGGGTGTACTAAGTTGTCTGATCCGTTTGCAATACAGTGCATTACAGGCATCACAGACTGTTCAAAGTATTTAAATATTCTTGATCAAAAACTAAGTCATTAAAGCCAGGTTCGTTTGGGTGTGTACGTGTTCTTGTAGAGTGATAAGAGAAATTTCCTTAAACATTTCATATACACGATAAGTGCAATATAAATGAATCCGATCCGAATGATTACAAAAATAATGATTCAATACAAACGACAACTATTATCCTATAAAAGAACAAATACAAAAACAAAATAAATCAAATGAGATTTACATGAAAGATTCAACGAACAAGCTGAAACTTATCAAAAATACAAATTAATACTAAATATAAAATGTTTTCCTCTTGACTGATATAAAAAAACGAATTAGGAGTAGGAGCAGGGGTAAATGGAAGACTGAAAGTACAGATAAACAAATGCATAAACATGGACTGCTCCAACAATATGGCAAGTAAGTGATAAACCATAGCAACACAACAAAAACAAAAACAACAACAACAATAACATGAATGAATATCAAAGAAGGAGGAATTAACACGATAGCAACAACAATAATGATAATCCTTTAAAGCAAACAAACATGACTAGTGTGTCGCAAAAAGGTATGAAAGAGAGCCGGTTGTCAAGGATTATCATAAAACAAAAGGAATTCATCAGGCACCCAACAGTGTACCAACATATGTTGTACTGTTGGCCAACGACTGAAATGGTATTATACAGGTGGTGTTACGAGTAAAGAGAGACGAGGAGAGTACAAGGAATATGTAAAGTTTATCCACCGAAAAAGCGAGCGAATGACAACTGAAAATTTTCCAAAAATAAACTGACAACTAAGTAACACAAGCAACAGCAACACAAATGTACATTTTTGAATGCATCAATAGAATGAATCAGCACCTACTGTCCATAACCATCACACTGTAGCAATAATAAGGTCCGCTGCGAATTATCAGACCAACAAACAATTCATTTCCATACAACAAACATTTCCTCTCTTCACCATCCGCCACAGCCATTTCATGTTAAATGAAGCACACAACTTTCCCACTCTCTGTCTACACATCATTTTATAGAGACATATAATGCATACAATACAAATAAATAACAACAAACCGAGCATGAGTGATTGTTTATGTCATACACGGAACAGTTCATTATTTGGTATGAGCAGGAGGATATACATTTATATGTATGGTCAGTTGAATAGATCAAGGCAATGGCAAGTATTAACACCCTATGATGTATTTAAAGCAGACACAAAATGTCACAATGTCATTACTTTAGCAAGCGCCAGAGAGTAAGTGGTGGCAGACGCCACCAGTGTACAGACGATTTTTGTGATTGTTATGTGTCGTGCGTTGAAACGAAATCAATTATTCATGCTCTCGCAGCCTATTTTAGTTGGGCTAGTAAAAGTATGCAAAATATTTTCTATAGCTGTAAATGTATGCAACAGTTTTTTTTTAAATTTTTTCCTTCTTATAACACAATATTCTTTCTTCTGCCAGTTTTTGTCGTTTGTTTTAGAGCTCTTCATTATTTGAATGGAATATTTTTTCCTGAATTGTATGAAATAATAATTTTTCTTCGTTATACCCTACAATACAACAATAGTACATAAAGTTTGTCAAGACGATTATAACACCTAGAGGGACTGAGACTTCATAAAGTGTCAATATTATTGATCAGCACTAAAATCTGGGTCTGATCTAGATATACCCGTATGTCCGTTCGCGTATAAGTTTGCTGTTGAAAATGATAGCAAAATGTATATCAAGCTGAAATTTCATAAGTAGATCCCTGCTTAAATTGAACAAAATCGGTTAACACGCAGGCGCACATTTTTCAAAAAAATATCTAACGGGTAAGAGATGCCACGTATATATAATTAGATTATTCATTAATGTGCTAAAATGGGTGGAGCCTTAAAAATACTCTATCGGCATGAAATTCTGAAGCTTTGAGCTGAAGTTGAGTTAAAGGCTTGAAAAGTCTTTGCAATTGTATACACACCAGATCCACATTTTGTATATAAATGCTTTTTTTTTCCATAAAAAGATTCCAAAGTAGAGCTTCATGTTAAAACTTTCAAGAATAATTGCATAATCTAAAAGTACGGGAGTGATTAAAACATCTTTTTGCCTTTCTACACTTTCCTTTTTAATTTTCTTGTTAACGGTTTTTTTCGGTTTTTCTTCTAATATTTCAATTTATTCCATATTTGTCATATAATTAAACTTCTCCTTTATCATTCATAAAACTTTTGTACACCAATTTAAGTTGGATGTAAAATAAACTAGTAAGAAAACTAAATTTGGCTTAGGCCAAATCTTAAATACCCCCACATCTACATCTATTTTTGTCAATTGTGGGCGTGGATCTTGACCGATATTGCTCATTTTAAATATTGACCTGCGTGCAGAAACTAAAAGCATGTGTACTAAATTTCAGTTCAATATTTCAAAAGAATGCCAACAATAGACGTATACACGGACATACATGTCTAGATCGACTAAATTTTCAGGCTGATCAAAAATACATATACTTTGTAGGATCTCTGACACCTTTTTCTAGGTGTTGCAGACGGAATGACAAACTCAGTATACTCTCCATCATATGTGGAGGGTATAAAAAATGCATAACTTTACCATTAACTACTTAAATATATTGCTGGTTTACCACATTTTTCTTTTTAGTTGTTATATTTTTGACTTTTGCTTTTACTTCTGCTTTCACATTTTTTTTTAAACTACTTTCCACTTTATTAGCACCATAACAGTCATGCAATAGTAAGACAAATAAACATTTTCCAAAAGTCACAGTTTATAAAGTCATAGCACGCCTGGTTGCCTGACTTGCCACTAAAAAAACAAGTGTCAAGAAAAAAATTGTATGCGTTTTTTATTGCTTCTTGTTTTTGTTTTGTTTTTGTTTTCCTTTTGATAGTTTGTTTAACAAAGTATTGATTTCTTTATATAGTAACTGTAAAAATATTGTAGCATATAATAGGGCTTGATAAAATATCAACAATGAACACTACCCATCTTTAGGCATTATATAAAATTGCAGTTGATTTAAATATTAAGGATAAGTTAAATTAGGAAAAAGGGTTTTTTTTTAAATCTTTAAAATACATAATTGTTTAATTATGCAATTAAATGATTTTATTTTTAATTTTAAGCTATTAACATATCAAAGTGTGATGAAACATCAAAGAAATCACTGCCACTGTCATATCACAGAAGCCACAAAAGTGTCCTTCCTTTAAATATACAATATGTATACTCAAACATATAAAAACCCACAAAAAATTAAATACAATGTTTTTAGCTAGGCAGGACAAGGGTAGACTTGACTGACAGATATGTAGTAGCTCTAAATAATGGCAATTAATTACTGTTAAATGTCTGTGAATAAACGCCTTCGCTAGAGCCTTTGTTGTACGTTCTATATTTAAATGTGAGATCAACTTTAATGAATTAATATGTGTAGTCAAGTTGCAACTAGGCGGCTGGCTAAACGGCGATAAGATAATATAATGATGAGGGAGCACTGATAGCCAGCCTGTGGGTACAATGTATGCCAAAAATATTTAATTACGCTGTCCAGTTTTTTTTTGGCTAATAGAAAATTGCTTTAATCTGAGGGATTGAGTAGTTAGTGTTCCTTTTTAGGCTGAAAACAATCGAAGAAGCTAAGTGAAGCAGAGAGCACTCAACCACATAATGTCTCTGTTCTATTCATTAACACTATAGGCAAAAACGCAAAAAGAACACAAAGTCTTTTGTGGATACACTAGACTGAACATAATCAAACACTTTACGCCTGACATCATGTATTTAACTAAAGAAGTGTTGTCCAAGTTTTACAGTCCACAGATATTGTTTAAGTTTGAATATGCTTGAATAGAAAAACTCTTAGGCTAAACTGTATATCTAGCAAAGTTCCTCTAGTTTCATTCTCTGTCTCTTGCATGGTATTCAATATTTTGTCATTATTATCAGATTTTCCTTCCAGAAGACAGAGTACATTTTTGTGATTTGTAATATGAATGAGTTTCTAGTTGACTTTTGTTTTGTAGCCTAGACTGATTGTTGTAGAGTTAATTTCCTGTACAACAATGAAAAGGAAGCATACTATTGACAAGTCCACCCATATATTATAAGCTTTCGTTCGGCTTTTCTTTCTTTCATTGTTAATTAAAATAAAACCAACATACTTTATAGTTTAAAGTCATCTTTTAGAAAACAGGTAAAATATAACATTGGTACAATTTAAATAAGGCTCTATGTTTTGCGTACATTTTTAAAGCATATTTTTAGGATGTTAAATAGTTAAAAAAAAAACTGCAACATTACAGCAAAGCATACTCTTTTAATTAATCAGGTGTGGTACCTAAATCTACAACTACTCACATTTATTACGTATTGTATTTGAAAGTCATAGTCAACCAAATGATTGATATGACTTAAAAGCTGCACAAGTTTATAATGACAGGCTATAAAAATGATATAATATTGTTATTATATAACAGGGAACAAGTTTGTGCTACTTGGATACTTTGGGACTTTGATATATTGTCCTCGTTATTAGATACATACCCCGTACAGTTCAGAGAACGACAACCTACAAGCTTGTAGATCATAAAAGGCTCTTATTTATGGTTTCAAATCGAAGCTTTTGTTTTATTTTGTTTTATAGCCTAAAGAAGACAACAAATACATTTGATCAACGTTATAAACTAATTCATATTCCTGTCTTCGATTATTGGTGGTAGTCTCAGAGCCATAAAACAATATTGTTATTATCATTGTTTTTAGTTTTTGTATACTGGTTAAGTGTGTTCTTTTGTTTGTTTAAAATTTTTTATACACTATTGTTTCAAAAGTGCAATTTATATAATTTAAAGATATGGTCCAAGAGGTTGCCCACTACTGCCTTTGTACAGTAAAGTTTTAAGTACTTTTTTAGTGTTTTTATTCTTATTTTTTTACTATATTTGTAAAGCACTTGAAATTTATAGTTCACGTTATGTGGTGTCATAATCTAAATTGAAAATTTCAAGGGCTATTTATTATAGTTTTGTTATAGACATGTACGTTTTTTATACAAACTTTTACATAGTTTATCTTTCAATTATTACACAACAAATAAGTTTAGTAAAGTTTGTTCTAATCTACATAATCATTATGCACTTTTCTAAAACAAATCAACTGTGTCCAATTGTCCTTGTTTGTATGTAACATATGCAAAATAACCAGAAACTCAACAAGGACTATATTAAGCATTCAAAATGATTATAAAGGACCCAAGTAAGTGAGTATGTACAAATCAATATTGAAGTTTTGTTATTAAACTAAAACAAAGAGAAAAAAAAAAAACAGATTTATAAAAATCATCCTATTTATATAAAAGTTTAATAAACTGTCAACTAAATAAACTAATAAAAGACCTTTGAACATATGTATTAAAATTGAAATGGATCAACAGTGTCACGTTGTATATTTACTCTTTAAAATCTCATCATCAACAGTTTCTGTTTATATATTGGTACGCATCTATATAATGGATGCATGTACAGAGTTGTCCCTTCCTTCATCCTGTTCAAATTGTTAAAATTTATCTTCATCATCCAATGTACTATACATATATATACACACACATATATATACAAATACGTACAGTCGGAATATTTATGAGAGAACTGATAAACTGGGCCTTTGGGGCATATTGTACGATATTGTATTTATACAATAAAAACAACCATAGCAACAATATAACAGTAATAACAGTAATAACTTTACATTTCATACAACTATACAATAACAATAACATATACAACAAAATTGTAAACGACATTTACACCGAAAAGAGACATTTCAAATGAATAGGTAGGCATTACGGACTGACTCTCCAATGACTCAGTGCTAGTTGGTGTGTGCAAGACAGGGGAAACGTACAGTCAACAGAAGAAACTTATGTTTATGTAAATTCTTTATACGTTTCACATTTGGTGAACACTCAGAAGAAGTCTTTAGGAACCTTAGGAAAAAAAGTACGTCTGTAAGTCTGTCTATTGTTGGCACTCTTACAATCGTAAAAATTGAGATATTGAGACTGAATTTTAAAATGATTAATATAAATAAATTGGGCAAAATCGATCAAGAGCCATGCCTACAATCGACAAAAATTAATATATTGAATTAAAATTTGGTAAGCATTTTTACAATTAACCTATATATCGATGTGTCAAAAATAGGCATGGTCGGATAATGCCCACAATCAACAAAAATCTATATATAAATACCAAAAAATTTATCTATAAACTTGAATTTGGTGCACATATTTATGGTTATCCCATCCATCTATGTATAAAAAGGGAATGGTCGAAAAACAAACAGAGGGCTCAATGTATATATATTTGCCATGCCCACTATTGTAGATGTAAAGGATATTAAAGCCAAATTTAGTTTTTTTACTTGTTTTTATAATATTTTTGTTACACTATATCATGGATGGACTGATGGACATAGTTTAAAGTTGGAAATATTTCAAGAATATATTTGAAGTAAGCTTTAAAAAATATCATATATATATAATATTTATATTTTTCATTAATATTAAAACTCTGAGTTGCTTTAGTTTTTGTCTGTGCATCCGTAGCACAGCAACAGAGTAATTGGGATATTAAGATGAAACTCTTTCAACATTTTCTCGATAAGTTGCTTAGTTGAGATTTCATCTTTTTATTTTTTATAATCTAATAACTCAAAGTCTTCTACGTAAGATAAATACTAATAAAATAAGAGAAAATGTATTATACAATATAAAAAAGAAATCGATTCCTATAATTAAATACCATGATAAGTATGAGTGGAATATTTCTAACATAAGCTGCTACATGAGCATGTCCTCTGAGCTTCACTTACAAAGAATATAATAAATTGTACGCCTCAATCATTTCATTTTATGTATTATCATTTATTTTTCTTTACGTGCTCTTTTTGATTCACTATCATCATCATGGTAACATTTATCAAAAAGGAAATTACTTTTTATTATATATTCAATCAGTACAAGGCTTTGCCTTCCACAGAAAAGAAAATGAAAAAATTAAAAATCATCGCCATTATGCATTGTATGCCATCAAAACACTTATTCATTGTAATAAAAATGTAACCTTTTCAAGTAGCCTTTAGGGATAATTAAATGATATGAGTTAATGGAGTAAAATTTTTATCATAATTAACTTAACTATATGACAGTAGAAAAGGTTATTTGGGTAAGAAAACTTAATAGACTTAATAGCACTTTTAATTATAAATATAAATATAGTTTGTTTTTATAGTGAAAATTTCTCATGCCTGATTGTGTGAATTAAATTTGGAATATTTACAATAAAACCATATTTTGTAGCAAACTTTTAGTACAATATTTATTTATTGTAATTATACTAAAAATATCATTGAAGCAGAAAATGTGCACCATCATATAACAAACAAGTTTTGCCGGATGACACATGCATTTCCCATCAAAACAAATATCAACACAATTTATTTTATAATTTAAACAAAAAGAGACAGAAAACACAGAAGCACTTGTAGGTAGACTATTACCGGAAATGCCGCCAGGTAAACACATACAAAGTGGCAGCATTTGTTGAACTAGTAAATAAGTTCCATTTCAAAATATGTAAATTATGTAATAATTATTATTTCCCTTCACACAAGCTAAGGAGTATACTAAAATTGTTGTCGACTTTGGAACACTAAGAAGAAGGCCTTAGAAATCCTACAGAGAATATATATTCTTGATTAGGTCACATTCGATCTAGACATATTCGCCCGTGTGTCTATCTGTTCTTTGCATTCTCAGGGTCTATTTTCTGTACCCAACGTTCTATTTGAATTGGGCAAAATTGGTCAAGTCCACACCCACAAATGACTACGAAGTGGCAAATGTCACACCAACCTTTAATTATGTCAATCGATTTACAATTAAAATCTGAATCGGTCCTTGTCCGTCCGTCTATCCATGTAAATTTGTACGCAATCTACTGCTCGCATTTTTTGACATATTTTGATGAAATTTGGTACAATGACATGTTTTGACCCAAAGAGGAACCCTAAGATTGCACCATTTTTAAAACCCTTACCCTTGTAAGGTCCTTTTATATATATATGGCAAAAAATCGCAATTCTTAATATTTTTTGACAAAATTTGATAAAGAATATTTAATTAGGTAATTAATTGAATGTGCCAAAAATGTACCCGATCGGATTAGAATCCCTTTCCATGTAATGATATTTCACGAAATAAACTAATTGTAACATAATTTAAAGAGTTAAGTGGTGTAGGGTATTAAATAGTCTAACTTGATCGACTAAAACATTTTCACTTGTTTCTAATTTTTAAAAATAAAAATATTTGCATTTTTCCAGCTAATAATTAATAATGTTTTATATGCTCGTATGTAAACGAAATTAATATTTAATTTTTCAATTTAAAAAAGTTTTGTTTCTGTCAGTATTTAATCTTTTATTTGCTCTACGCACTTGTACGTGATATTAATTAATTTTAACATTTATAATTCCACATACATAATTGTAAGTAAAAAAAGAAAACCAAAAACAAAAAACAAAAATAACCGGCAATATTCTTTTTTCATTGTAATGCCCACAAATATACTACAATTGCATTAAATAACTTTGATGCTTACTGCAGACCTCAGGTGAACAAAATTGTTTCTTTTTTTCAGTGTTCCAACAAAAAACTGTTAAAACAAAATGGTTCTTCATAATGAAGGTATATAAAGTTTATTATTAAATCGGCCATTGTTAAAAGACTGCTTCTCTAATAGTCTTAAAATTGTATTTATATACTTTTGTCTGTACGTCCTTCTTTCATTGGATGTTGTATTGTCTTAAAAAATGAAAATATTTAGATGAGAAAAATATTTTCTACATAATACTTTATATATAATACATTTCCACAAAAAAAAAAAAAAAAAAAAATTTCTAAATCTCACAATAAGTGGTTGAATGGTTGTGGAAACCTTTTATTCGTAGCATTATTATATGTTAGTATTTTATTAAATATAGTAGCTGCTGTATGTAATTTATAATATATATATTTCTACAATACATAAATCATTATAAGCAGTTTTTACTCCATTTCAAATATGGTATAAAAAGAACTCTTACATTACAAAAGCTTTGATGAATTAAACAATGTGAAGAACACTCAGAATGCGAGCATATATACGATATTAATATATTTTATACATATTCCAGCCATTACACTCAGAATTTTACGTAAAATTGTTCACTTTTACATATGTGTGTATGAATAAGAGCCATATGTTCAGTTATGTTAACGATTTATCACAACGTTTATATGATTCGAATATAATTTTTCTCTTGTTTACAATTTTAATTTGATATAAGAAAAAAGAAAAACATTCACGCACAAAAATGCGAAGAACACAAGCAATAAAACCAAATTCCAATTAAGCCGAATTTTAAACACCATTGAACTACATATAGCAGCGCATATTTAGTATTAACTTAAGATATACATAAGTTGGCTTATGCGTTAAGTGAAGTTTTTTCTAATTGTGTTAACCGACGGCACCAATTTTTGTGTACGAGACTTCAATGTCGAAGGTTAATGTATGATACATAAATAGATTGTGGGCGTAGCTATTGACTGATTTTGTTACAACCGTGAGAATTCCAGTGACTCAGTTTTTGATGCTGATCAAGAATGTATATATTTTGTATACTATGCCTGCTTCTGGGTGTTGCAAATAGAATGATAAACTTACTATACCGCCTTATTTCATGTGGAGGATATAAAAACACGCACATTATTGGAAAATATGTAACACGATGCATATTTTATGGCAAAGTAGTAGAAATGTAAAGTAGATTAACTTAAGTATTTATGCCCTAAATGATTGAAATTAATCTATTATGAATTTTTCAAAATATGCTTAAAAAAATATTCAAAAGTAAATTGTTAAAAAAACTATCATATGTACTGATGAACAGATGCAATAACAACGTAATTGTTTTTTCAGTTTTTATATTGATTTCATTTTATTTTAATATATTTGTATGATTTCTATTAATGGTAAAAATATTTTAAAGAAATATTTTTTTAAATTGTTAATTTAAATCAAAATTCCTTATTTTGTATTTTAAATTTTTTATTGTTTTTCATACTATTAAATAGATTTAATGGTTTTCCTTTTTATTTATTTAAAAACTTTATACAATTCTATATATATTTGACACTGAATTGAATGTGGTTGAATGAATTTAATACAATAGACTTAATAAAATAATAAAGTGCTTGCCTTCGAAGTTGGAAATTTTCTAAATGGAAAATGTTCAGGCAGTTATTTACATATATAAGGACATAATAATATGAACACCTGACATATACGCAATATTTATTTATTAATAAGTTGGTGGGTCACCATTTCCTTAAAGAATAGATTCGCATATTGTCTACTATTCAGACTGCTGTCAGTTTTGCTTTTACCCAGATTTTTATTTAAGTTTGCTAAAATCGGTCAAGAGCCACGCTTACAATCGACTACAATCTATTTATCTACCACAAAAATTAAGCTTTTAATTTGAAATTTGGTTCATTTATTTATAATTACCCCATTCATCAATGTCCCAAAAATATACTTGGTCGGATAATGGACATGCCTACGGTTTAAAAAAAACCATACCCAGTGTACAACTCGACTTGCAAGCTTATATTTAATACATACAGAGGGCGTAATCATATACCTGCCACGCCCACAATATTCACAATATGAGCCATTAAAATTTACCACCTTTCTTTGATTTTATTTTATTTTTAAAACCATTTCATTCTATCCGACTCAAATGTTTTTATTTACATATAAAAATTTGTTCACAATGGTTACACTTTCACTTAACCGCTAAAATCCTTTACTCTCTTTGAAAATGAACTTTAATTATATTGTAGTTAAGTGAATGGCTTTTGTTTTATATTTCAACATATTTTGGTTTTGTTTTTGCAATAATCTTCTCTTTAGTTGGAAACTTATTTGTAGAGGATTTTTGTCTAAAGTTAATTGCATTCGAAATTTATGTCACGACTGTAACAGGAAATTTTCCAGACACTCCAAATAAAGTTGTTGGTTTTTTTGGGGTTTTTAACAAACAATTGTGGTAATGGTTTGATTGTTAAACTACAAAAAAAAAAAAACAGAAAAAAAAAGGAAACAAAAAAAGTACAAGAAAAATTATAAAACTTTCAATTCTTACTACAACATAATAAGTAAAATGGATATTTATTACTCGAGGACTTATTTTTAAATGAAAATAGTTTTGTTTAAGGAAAAGGCTTTACAGAAATTTCCAAGAATAAATTTATGGTTAAAGTTAGATCCAATAAGTAACAGGCTTTAAAGTACAGTTAAAATGATTGTAGGCAGTGTGGCATGGTAGTATTAAACCAATAAAAATGGTGCATATTTTAGCTGGAGCAAGAAAGTTATTCGTGATAAAATATAGATATTTAAGGTCTACTTTAGAGCATTAGACTAAAAGAATTTGGATTAGCAATGATGTATACAAATTTCGCATGGGATTCAGTCAACTGTGTTGAACTGGTTCAATGAAGAAATGAAGAAAAAATGGGTGTTATTTATAGATCTATATAATCTGGCACATTTACAGTTGATTGTAGAGGCAAAACTTGATGAATTGCAATATGAATTCACTTTGCATGGTATTCACCAGACGTAGCCCTTTACGAACTTACTGATCTGCCTTGTACTGCCTTGTAGTACATAGAGGACAGAGTGAGCAAAACGCAAAACTTTATTATAAATCTAATGCAACTATTTAAGAGATAGGGGTAAAAGTTTTCCAACCCCAAATTGACACACCCTTTACCTGTACTGGGATACCATTTTTTTATTATTGTTGTTATTGGGATAAAATATGTAAAGTTTTCAAAGAACTATCAGCATCCATACATGCATCCCTCCTTCACATAGAAGATTAATTATGTTGGTTTTTTCTTGCTGCTTTTTCTTGTTGTTTTTATTTTTGTTTTTGTTTTTTCTACCCTGTTACTATGAAAAAAAATTAATGAGGTGATAGATTCTTGTTTTTAACTTGAAAACTGAACAAGAAGGAAAATAATCCACACACACACACTTACACACACAAATACAGTGTATAAGTAAGGCAAACCTTGAAACATTTTTATGGCTTTTAATAAAATTACAAGTTGTGCTAAAGGCTTTGCCTCGAGCAGTGATGATGCTGAAAGAGGACTCAAGGTACAAAACAGAACACAATACAATTATCCTTCTTTTTACATACAGTAACGACTTAAATTGTAGCCTGTTTGTTAAGTTTTCTTGAGCGTCTAAAGAAAAAAATATATATAAAAAAATAAAAAAAAAAAAAAAGAATACTTTAACTGTAAGAGAGAATTGTAAAGTTTTAATAAAGTTTTGTAGTTTGTTAAACTTATTTAAAAGGCATCAGAAAAAACAAGATTCGTTTAAGCAAGAAAAAAAGTTGTATTGCCAGTGAGCGAGACAGATAAGGTGATAAAGTGATAAATGGGAAAATATTTAAACGTTTGTTTTTTGTGCTTTTGTTATTTTTAATTATAATTGTGTTACTTTTTTGCACATATTTCACACATGCATGCGTATTTACTGAAACAGAACATTTATCCGTTTTATATGCCACTCTTTATATCTCGCCCTCTTCCCCCCAATCCACTCATACAGTGTTGCTGGCCATTTTTTTTTAATTAACTCGTTTATTTGTATTTTTGTTATATTGTCTATATATATATATATACATATATATAAATACATATAAAGTATATAAATGTTTTTTCAATTATAGTAAAACCTTTACTGAATCATTGCATTGTGTACCTATTCAGTTGTTATACATTGAACGGTGATTAGATAAATGCCATATTTTAAAATTAGAACAAAGAAGTAAAAAATGAAACATTTTGCTACCCTTCCCATGCATGATATATATATAAGCAGTAGGCGTGGCAGTATTTTATCATCTAATCAGTTAAATTCTATGCCAAATAAGTTTTGGACGCTCATCTGTTTAGGACCACAACCATCGGCATTTAGATACATACACTACATACATACATATATATATTTTTTAAATTGATTTCAGTTTAGAAACTAGAAATATTTCTACAATATTTCAGTTCAATATTTCAATAGTTAAAACCGTTAGCGTTCCAACAATAGACGAACATGGCTAAATCAACTCATATTTGTCGAGCTTAGCACAATTTCTCCCGGTAACCTAAGCTAAGTATTCCACAAGATTAGATTAATTTTTGATTCAAATAGATAAAAAAAAAAAAACGGAATTTTTAATTTTAAGAAAATATTCTAAAATAGAAAAGACATTTATAAAAGAAGGAGTCCATCTCAGTCCGCTTTTCCCTAGAAACCGTAATTGTTTCAAATTTTATGGAGGAAATCTCAAAAGCATGTCATATATAAAGATGGAGAGACAGATGGTTGAATGGACGGATAGACATACTTAATACAGATTTTATAAAGATAATATTATATTTTTAAAGTACCGTTAAATTTTTCTTGAAGCTCTCCGGGAGATACATTTCAAGCGGTTCAACGAAAGGGTTTACATTTTAAAGAGCTGTAACCAACTTTTTGACTTAATATATTATTCCATTCTATGACTCACATAATACATTATCATTGTATTTGAAATACCTTCAATACTTGAAATTGTTTAAATAATTCTCTTTACTACAGATTGAATGTGGAAATAAAATAAATTTTGTTCACAACAAACAAACTACCTGACATATCAGTGTGTAAATAATATTATATTTGTATAGAGAGTATAAGTATGCTTTCCGTTTTCATTACCGTATCCGTTTATCTGTTGATATGTGCCAATTCAATGTTTATTTCATAATAAAGTTCAAACAGGTATTTAATGCATTTCTGTAATGAAATATTACACTTGTAAATAATAGCAAAATACGTTTTGATTATGTAAATAATGGAATGCTTTCTTTTTCGTATTTATATAGCATTTAAATATTTGTATTTTATACTCTTTCTCTTTCATTCTCTATCACTCTTTTCTTCCCACTCCTTTGCGAATGTCTTATCGTTTAGTTAAGCCTTTGGTAAAATGAGATATAGATAAGAGTACTGTTGTGTGTGTGATAATAAAAGGCATTAAATATTGAGAAATCATTGAGTGTGATATATGTGTAGTCGGGTTGCTATTTGTTAGGTTATAATTATAAAAGTTACAATTAAGTTTGGGTATTCAGTGCATCCTTTTGATTATATTGTAGTTAGGGAAACTGTTTTTTCGAATGTTGAAATGTGATTTTTGAAAAATTTAAAATGTCATATCTACACATTTGTAGTAAAATATAATTTTCAATTTTAAACGGAAATTTTTCATTATAAATTGGAAATTTTTCAATATAAATTATGATATATTTTTAAAATAATATACGCACAAAATTATAGTAACATATCCATTTTAATTGATATTTATTTTCAATTTCAATTAAAATTTATTTTCAATTTCATTTTCATCCATAACACAATTCATATAGTCAGCCTATGCGTCCATTTGCCTTCAGTGCTCCCGCTTCTTATTAATTAAGCGTAATATCAATCTTTCGATAGATCTTTCCCACTTTGTGAATCAATTTAGGCAAGTCCGTCTGTTAATAGATTTTATTGCTATGAATTATTAAGAAATTTATGAGGTAACAAATTTAACCCTTAAAAGAGTCCTTTTTTGACGTCATATGTTTGGGGCAATAGGGTTGGAAAGTTGACTTCCAATATTTGGAATTTAATCCTTAAAATAACCCTTAGATGACGTCATTGGTTAGGGGAAGTATTTGTATATTGGAAATGAGAGCCGGCAAATATTGGGAAAATAACCGTGGAATGAATTTATCCCTCAAAATTCTTTCCGTACTCACTTAAAATGAGAGCCTGGAATATTAATATTCTCTCTTTTAATTTCCAATGAAAGAAAATTTCCCTTATTTTGGGTAATATTTTATTTCATATATAATATTAAAATAAGTATTTGACAAATAGCCGGTTGCCGGTAAACTTGAGTTACCTTGAAACCTTTTAACCACTGTTTGCTATTAAGTCGATGACTAATATTATTGTATATAATAAACAATTTTTTATATTTCCCTATGGTATGATCATAATTTTGGGGACATGGTGTAGGGCCGTATAGTCTATTATTATGATTTTTACTTGGTGTTTACAGGTAGAAAGTTTCTTTTTTTGCAGTTTGTCAAGTATATGTTGGAGAGTAAACTAATCGTAATTGTAGTAAATGTTTAATGGAAACACCAGTTGCTTATAATGCATCCTTTATAAGCTACAGACACATGCAACAAAAACCTTTTCACATAATCCTTTGGATGTCTGTAGGTAGCAGAGCATTTGGTTTCGTTTCGTTTATTCATTCCTTGCTTGAAACGGTGTGCCGTTGATATTTGATTCTTTATGGTATGGTTAAGTTTGGTTTGGTTTGGTTTGGTTTTGTACAATTTGTTTGAGTTTTGGGGTTTCTACTATTCTTCTTCTTCTTCTTCTTCTTCCTCATGTTCATGGGCTCATGTGCACAACGGTATTGAAAAGTTAGTTTGCTTTAAGCACAAGCAACTTGTCCGTAAAAATTGTATGCTTTTGACATGGCATTAAGTGGCGTTTATGGGCAAGTATGTATAGCATAATATTGGATGCATTTTACAAAATGTTTTTGTTGCTTTTCTTTACAATAGGAAAGTTTCTCCGACATATGCCAGAAAGAGTTTTTTTTTGATTGCAGCCCTCTTCACCATCACTTTACTACAAGAAATTGGAAAAAAAAAAACTGTTACCTAATAGTCATTACATGGCTTCATTTAGAGAGCAGGTACGTATGTAATAGCTGAGTAAAGCACTAATTGGAAAGAAATACTAGTTTGACATTTGCTATAATAGTTTTATGCCAAACACATCCGCACACACACACACACAAGCATCCGCATTGATATAATTACAAAACAACCACAAAAGCTTAATTTAGTTGGCATTGAAAAATAAAAATTATGCATTTTCTGTATGTTATAAACCCCAAATGTGTAAAAATCTATTGAATGATTTAATCAACTGCACTTTGACTTAATTAAATTTCTATAAACAAGCATAACATTTATAAAAAAAAATATGATTAAGGATTACCATTCATTAATTAAATGTCAGAATGTTTTACAAATGATTTTACAATTAATTTAATTAAACTTCAAGAAGCATTAGTAAGTGTGGTAATTAATGTATTTTAAGTTAACATATTACTACTATTACTATACAATAAGGGAGATTTTTTGATAAAGCCAACCACACTCTTACGGTCGCAGGTTGACAAAACCTTCGCAGGACATTTTATATATAACGATATATTAAAAATGGGCGTGGCCGCTTACAAGTTTTAAAAAATTCTTAGTTTGTGCAAAACTTAACCTTCGATTAACACATATTTTAATAGTGATTAGAAGACCACCATATGCCACGCCCACAGGTGTGACAAAGGTCCAAAATTAATTTTGTTCATTTATTCATATTATTACATTAAATACTTTAAGGTTATTTTTCCGTATATATATAAAGTCTTCTCTTCAGTTCTATCAAAAAAAGACAAAAAAAAAAAATGTCAAGTTTCAAGTCTTCCCATTAATATATATACGTAGTGTTTATTCTCTAAACACCTAAGTGCTGTGTACATGACAAGAAAGGAAGAACTTTACCAAACTTATGAAGGACCTTTTCAATTTCAATTAAATTTCTACCCAACCATTCACCCCCTCCTTCGCATTTTATATTTCATTTCGTTGGGAAAATTACATTTCTTACTACGGTATTGTTTTCTCTGTTTATGACAAGAACAAATTACCTGCGGTTTTGTAAAGTAACAAATACCGAGACATACAATACAATCATATATTGTACATATAAACGAATATATATGTATGGATGAGTGTATGTATGTATATATAGCCACTTAGTAGCATATCAAAAACAGTATATAAAACCATGTTACATATGCATGTACACTGGTATACTGGTATATATATCCTACAGGTTAATCAACAATGACATACCTTCCCAAAACCCCTTCTAACACTTTCTCTATTCACCACCACCATCCTATATAATCAGCGTTTATGCTGGAAAAGTTATGATTATTTTTTGGTTATAGTGATATTAAGCTGCCAAAAAAAAAATAATAACAAACAACTTTTTAAATATCAACAACTAACTATCATTAGTCTAGTGTGGTTATAGTTGAAGTTGAAGTTGAAGTTAATGTTGTAGTTGTAGTTGTAGTTTTACAACTATAATATTCTCTTTAATTCATATCATATACTTGTACATCCGGCAGAGGTAGCTGCATATAAATGTTTAGATTATAATTCTAAAGTTTTGTTGTTGTTTATAAAATGGGATTCTAAAGTATAGTTTATACTGGTCCATTACATGCAGAGAGAGAGAGAGAGAGAGAGACATTAGGTAACTCTAACAAAATTTTCTAAAATATTTTACGAGAAATCGGTAAATTTTGACATTTTGTGAAAGCGTTGTGTATCTCTGTGTATAAAGTTTGAAAAGTGATTACATGAATATTACAGAGGCGTGTATATTTAATGGAGAACGAAATTTATATTTATTATATAATAACAAAACTTTAGATATGAAAAAGTATTAAGGGACGGATGGACATACAATTAAGAGTCATTATACGATATATAACGTTGTTTATCCCTCGTACATATTTTTAGATGAGGGATAAACAACGATGAAAAATAGTCCATTAATAGATCCCAAGGGCTTTTAAATAGTGAACGATGTTTGGAAAAGTGTGGAGGTGGTTATATCTAAAAATGTTTAGGCGTGGACGGATAGACATATGGGTATGTATAGACAATTTTTAATCAATATAGCTTTTATAGAATAGAACTTTTAACATATAGAATGAGGATATATTTCATATAGGAAGGCACATGTGGAAATATTTCGAAATATTCGTAAATTTTATGCTAGATTTTAATCTTGCCCTACATACTTATGGGTGTTTTCTATATAAGGGTTAAGATCGGACCGAATCTTTAAAAATAAATGCTACAATTACTGCAATGTATCAATAAATGGACTGAATGGACTTTTAAAAGTTATTTCGTGAAAATGCTTTGCATGGAAAGGGGCCCTAAAAATAGTCCGCTCAGATCCAAACTTGTCAGGGTCAATTATTAAGCCAATTAACTAATCTCCACCAATTTTTTGTTAAAAACAATATTAAGACTTATAAAGACTTCCTTTACAATGACACCATATAAGGGGAAGGGGTTCCAAAAATGAACCGATTAAGTTTATTTTCAATTGGGATTGTTCTTGACCTAAAAGGTTTAGAGAGTGTGAAATTTTGTACAATTTCATAGAATTTGAAATTTTCATGACACGTTTTTGAATAATTTCTTCTAAAATAGTCTAACCTTCTCACACATAATGTTATATACACATACGGTTAATAGTGTTGTACTTAAATTCTTTTAAGTGCATTTCGTCCTTGTTGTTCTTGCCAACGCATTTTGATAAATTGTGTGTGTCATGTGTGAAGCAAACAGCTACTTAAGATGACATAAGTTATTTTTACCAACAATATGGTTTATTTTCATCATAGGAAAGCGAGAGAGAGAGAGAGAGAAATGTTATGGTACACAAGTGTCATTGTCTCATATGTTATGAAAAAAAAAGAAGTTTTTACAAAATCCTAAAAGGAGTTAAGCTATTTACTACAATATGAATTATTTCCACATGAAAGAGACATTTCTCTTTTTTTTTTATTTAAAATAAATTTATTACGAAAATAAATTTGTAAAAATAATACACAAACAACTAGATAAAAGCTTAAACAAATATTTATTTACTTAACTAAACATACACATGCACAGTGAGTCTTTAAGAACACATAATAATAATATATAATAAATATTGTTAAACTGAATTACAACTCATCCACTTCTCACTATATTGTATAAGAAAAAAATCAATTGAAATTTCTTATACTTTCCTTATATCATAGAGGCTATACTATGTTTAACATTCCATTTGCAACACCGAAAAAGAAAGCTGGGAGACCCTACACAATGTATACATATTCTTAACGTTGGCAAATTTTGAGATATTGAGCTGTAGTTTTATATATATATTACCATCTAATGTATGCAGATTGTTATTTAAATTATGTGTGATAACTGACACGCCTACAATCGACAAAAATCTTTATAACTATCACTAAATTTAATCCATAAATTTGAAATTTCGTACATATATATATGTATATAATTAGCTTTTCCATAAAAATGCCAAAGGTGGGCGTGGTTGGTTACGAGACACGCTAATAATTTACAAAAAAAACTTCACTCGACATATAAACCGACTTATAAATTAACACGAAACCCATGTACCATTAGAATTCGTAAATAGGTGCCTGTCACGCCCACAAATAGACTAATAAGGTTAAGGGTATTTAAGATTCGATTGATATCGAATTTAGTTTTCTAACTTGCTTTTATTTTACAACAAAAAAAAGAACAAAAATTTCGTCTGTCTTTCTTGACATTATTGCAAAAGTCAGCGTAGCGTATTAAATTTGTTTTCTTTTTTCTTTTATCCATAAGTATAAAAAAAAAAAACAAATAAATAGAATGAAAAAAAAGAATTGTTAGAAAAATATTTTCAGACTCTAGCATCATTTATTAAATCCCTTTCTAATGAAGTTTGCGCAGAAAATAATACAACGTGAAATATTTTTTGTGTACTTTCGTTCTTGAGTAAACTTCAGCATTGAATATATTTGGTAGAATACACTTTAAGAGAACTCTTATTGGACAAATCAACATTTCAAAAAGGTTGATAAATGGTGAAAAATAATGACTTGCGAACTGACTTTTAACTGAAAACATCAGAATATGCAAAAAGTACATTTGAAGTCTTGTGAAGAAAGAAACACTTGTAAGTCTTTTGTCGAATTTATTAAGTAAGGGACAAAGAATTGGACAAAAATACTACTAAAAATTTAACTAAAATCTTACAGAACGACTTTTGGTACTGATATAGATTTATATCTAATTTATGTAGAAAGCTAAGCTACATGGAAAATTGAAACGGAATCGAATCATTTGAATCAATCCATTACCCAATGAATATTAGATCAGGTGTTTCATAAACACTCTTAAGCTTTTTAAAACAACACTAACAGCAACAATGACTGATTACGACGAGTGCAAAAAAGATTAATAGTCCTATTTTTTTTTTTTGTGTACATCATAAATATTTAATTTATGCTAAAAGTTTTACACACTCTTTAAAGACAATGTGTATTGAATATTGAAAAGTTTCTGTATTGTGTTGAACATTGTATGCACAACATTTATTTAGTTTTGTCGTATTTTTGACATACATATGAACAGATTTCACATGCAAATGAAATAAATAAATATAATAAAAAAAAAATTTATTTTTAAATTTTATTGCATGATTTTTTTTTTTTGAAAGTTATTTTATTGCATGTTACTTTAATTATTCATTTTATTATACCCTCCATATAAGAGGGGGGTGTACTTAGTTTATTATATCGTTTGTAACACCAAAAATCAGCATTAAAGAGTGATTTGATCGAATAAACATGTATGTCCGTGTGTCCGGGTGTCTGTCTATTATTGGCATTCTCAGTGGCGTAAATTTAAAGATATTGATCTGAAATTTTGCAATAAACACTTTTAATTTTTGATCGTTACATTTAAAATGAGCAAAATCCCTCAATAGCCACACCCACAATCGACAAAAATCTATATATCTGTCACAAAAATTGAGCTATTAAGATGAAATTTGGTACATATATTATATTTATAATTATTCCATTCAACTATGTGCCTAAAATAGGCATGGTCAGATAATAAACACGCCCACAATTTACAAAAAAACCATACTGATTTGAGATGTAATACAAACACTATTAAAGGGCATAATCATATACTTAACACGCCCACCGTTTTTAAGTAGATGTTATAGGGTATTTAAGATTTGGCCCAAATCAAATTTAGTTTTCCTGCATGTTGTATGTAGTTAACAATACAATTTAATTAATTTCTATTGAATATTTCCAGCAGTTTTAATAAATATTTTATGTTTGCTTGAATGAAAATTGAATTTATTACAACATTGAAGTGTCACAAATGTGTAGAGAAGTAATTTTATGTAAAATTTTTTCATTTTCGGAACATATGACATTGTGTATAACGAATGAGGTACAACATGTGATGTGTTCAGTGTAAGGTAACGTATAACGTTTGACGCTTTACATTTAACATATATTAGATGATTTATAATTAATCATATGTTAAAGTAAAGGTTTACTCTTAACCAACTGAAATGTTTGTTTTCCTTATCTTTATATCCTCCTTATAAGGTGGGGGGTATACTAAGTTTTACATACTAGAAGAATACATCAGAGAAATTACAGAGTATATATACTGTTGAACAGCATCAAAAACTAAATCGATCTATATAGACATGTATGTCCGTACGTCCGTATGTCCGCCTGTTATTGGCATTCTCATGGTCGCGAATTTTGAGATATTTTGCTGAAATTTTGTGCAGACACGCTAATTGATTTACAAAATGGGCAAAATTGGTCAAGAGCCACGCCCACAATCTTTAAAAATTTATATATCTGCCACAAAAATTTACCAATGAACTTCAAATTTAGTATTCATATCCACAGTTATCCCATTCACCGATGTGGCAAGAATGGGCATGGTCGAATTACAGATACATAGACAATTTACAGAAAACTATATTCAATATAAAACTAGATATGCAAGCTGATACGTAATACACACACTGTATATATATATTTGCCACACCCACCCTTGTAGATGTGGAGAGTATTTAAGATTTGTATTCTCACTTGTTATAAATTACCTTAATGCACCACAATGAGGCACATTCTTACCATGTGTACACACAAAGCACTATGAAATGTTGTTAATGAGATGGAATATTAAAATGGTAATTATAATAACTAATGAACGTAACAGTAAATTTGGCAGGATCTATGAAAGAAACAAGAAGTGAAAGTAAATGAAAATTAAAATGAAATATGCTTTTATGCGAAACGTCGTTTTTGTTCACCTTATCATATATGAAAAATGTGAACAATTATCCGGCATTATTACATGCTTTTGTATGGAACAGGAACATAAGCGAAAAGCCACAAAAAGAAAAAAAAAAATTATAATTTCCACATACAATATATATTTTGTGTGCAACTACATGCATGTATATACATGTATCTGCATGTCTAACAAAGTAATGCTTTTGCAGTGCAACAGATAGACGGTAAAATACATCTGTAAACATACATTTGATATCATTTATGTACATATAAGCAGGCAATGGTAGTCTAAATAATAACTTCATACACACACATGTTATATACATTACAACAATGTTACAGATTTAAATACAGCACAACGCACCGTTTCCCTTTCTTTATGTTATGTTTATAATGATTGTTTAAAACGTTATGTACCTGCTAAGTGTGCTAAAGTAGGTACATATGGTATTAATGATGCCAATGTGTTCATAGGGTATTGTGTGCGGTATTATAAAAGCTGTTATTTCGCATTGTATTGCATTGTATTGTACGTGGTTATACCAGTTATACGAGCGAGTATTCAATTCAACAGGAAGACTTTTGATAGCATTTATAATACAAGGATTTTATACATGTACTTGACATTATGCAGCATGGTATATATAATACTTGCCCTACAATACATCATTTCCAATTATTTGAAAAAAACTTTGCAGACCCTTTAGAGTACATATATATGTATGTTCGGTATCAGATGATCTGTACAAGTTTGTTGTGTTCGTTAGTTTTTTTATTTATCGGGGTTGCAAATATTGAAATATTTAGCCTAAAATTTTGTAAATTGGAAGCGAAATCGGTCGAGAGCCACGCCTACGAATAATAAAGTTGACATCTGTCGGCCACAAAAATGTGTTTTCCTTTATTTATAATTAGCTCATGCATAAGCTAAAAAAAATGGTCGGGGTCGTGGTTGTATAACCGTTACGCCCCTAATATACTAGAGGAAAAATTTCATTTTTAGGAAAAAAATCTATCAATCAATCAATCAAGGGTCAAACATCAATATATTATAAAAAATTTTATCATTGCTATGAAATGTCCACAATTCAGACTAATTTAGTAGTCATTAGAAAAGGGCGTAATTATATAAACGCCATGCCCATTGTATACTTATAAACAAACAAAAAAATGTTAACCGTGCATTGTTAGAAAAGAGCATAATATGTATAGATGCCACGCCCACATTACATGTATAAATATATCGAGTGTATCCGTTGTGTATTGGCTTAAGTCGAAAATACGGATTTATAGCATTTTTCCATTCAACAAAATTCATTCGTTTATATGAACGCAAGACATGAGATGTGGAAAATTAAATTAACCGCAAATTAGATAAAAATTACTTAATTAATAATATAAATGAAACTATTTAGAACAAGTGCTTTTAATCTCATATTAGCAACATTTAATTTATGCTACTCTAAGCATTACAGCTAATCCCTTAAACGTGATGAAGTACAAAATTATGCAAATTCCTTTGAATGGAAATGAAGCGGTACTCTTAAAATTATGGGAAAAGTAGACCACAATCAAACTCAATTGTGATATGATTTGAGATGTGATGTGATGTGTGGCTAGGAAAGGCAAGGCAAGGCAAGTCGTCATCACATTGTAACCAACATGCCTATTATGGTCCTTGGCTAAGTTTGTTGGTTGACATTATCAATGTATGCATAGTTTCTATGAGTGCATAGTTATTAGATTGGTTAGTTGGTTGTCATACATGAGAGAGATGGTTGTGTTGGCTCTATTTTGCTAATACAATTATGATGTGCTTCCAGCTTTGTCTTTCATCTATCCTCATTTTATTTAAACATCTTTGTGGATGCATTGTATTGGTAAAGGTATTTAAGTATTTTGTGATTAGTTTTGAATTTTGTCTATACTGTAAAATATTTATTGTGCCCAGCAGACAGATAACAGAAGTTTATTGATTTCATTTGTCTAATAAATCCTTTGAGGTTTTCTACCATCCTACCACTGATTTTGATTTTGATTTTGATTTATTATTAAGTTTTCTACTCAATTGTGCCTTTATTGTATTGCCTGATTGCCTGATTGCCTGACTGCCCTCCTCCACACAATTTACATATTTGAAGTGATTGCTGCTATTATGTTAAATTTAAGAGCCTGCTTGACTGATTGATTGCATATTTATAACCACCAACCTTGATTGGTGAGGGTGTACACAGGATGCATTAGAGATTATATCAATTTTTGCTTAGCAACCAAATCCAAGTCGATCTAGACATGCATGTCCCTATGTTATTGTGTCCGTCTAAATTAAATTTTTAGATAATAAGGTGAAATTTTTGTACCCACATTTGCTATTTATTGTACCCAAATTGGTTGAGAGTCACGCCTACAATTGCCAATCAATACAATCTCTCACAGCCACCAAACTGGACTTATGAAGTTGAAACAGCTAGTGGATGTTTATAATTAGAGAACTCTTTGATTTTTTAAAAAAAGGGACATGATTGGACTCAGAATTTATAATTAATTAATATTAATTTTTTAATATAAATTGCCTAATTTTCTACATGCCACGCCCACTTTTTGTATTGCAGTGGAAGCTATTTAAGGTCTATTTAGTTTTTTCTAAATAAATTTGAAAAAAATTTCAAAATAATTCCTACTTCCTCATATTGTAACCTTGTCTTCTTCTTGTAGTTGTTCAATCAATCTCCAGCAATTAACATCACACTACCGAAAATGCTGTCTAAGACTGAGCAAAACCTTTAAGTAAATATTTTGTTTTTTCGGTTTTGTTTCCTTTCGAGAGCACAACCACAACAAGAAAATTGCTTAACAACCTTTAATATGATATGAAATTTTAAGATCCATCAAATGCTGCGTGTCTTTAGTGTAGATTATGAAGCAATAAAAGTGATTTATTTGCCAAGGTAACGATCGTGAGCATGTATGAACAACATGTCGCATATGCATGCAGACTACTTGAAATCTTTATTTGTAGAATTTTCCTTAATTTTTTTTTTTTTTTTACATACATATATACACATAGTGTACCCACCCGTACATGTATGTTTTTATATTTTGCCTGCTTTCTCTGTTTTCTTAACAATTTAAACAATATTTTCTTTTCAAGTGAAAGAAATGGAAGTAAAGTTTTCCGTATATGGTCGATACTATGTAACAAACTGGAAAACTTGGGTAGCTTCTGTTTTGATTATGTTGCTGTATATAGTGAAAATGTGTACACGCGTATATTGTATGTGTGTGCTGCAAATGTTATAAACAACTTATCTTTAATGCTGTAAAAGACAACTCATGTGAAATGTAAAGCAAGTGAAGATATTTCGTATCGATTTAAACATGTCTGTCCGTCCATTTATCTACTTACAGAGCGCAATTTTTGATAATTTTTTGATGAAATTTTTTGCAGAAATATCATCTAGGCATAAAGGACAATTACTATTGCAAATGGACCTCGTCGATCCACTTTCAGGACCCCTTCTCATATTACGCCATATTTTCAAAAAATCTTTTAGTTTTTTTTCACGCAAATCGCTATTTAAAATGGGCAAAATCGGTCAAGAACCACACCCACAATCGACAAAAATATATATTATCTGCAACAAAAACTAAGCTTTTAAGTTGAAATTCGGTATGCATAGCTATAGTTATCTCATCCATTGACTGGCCATATATGGGCGAGGTCGAATAATGGACATCTCCGCAATTTACAAAAACCACTTTCAATCAAAGGTCTCCCGTTTACTGATCCAACTGAACCAATTATATCATAAATTGTGAAAGTAAGTGATGTAGGGTAATAAATGGTCGAGTAGAATACACTATAAGGTATGTGTGTACTACACTCATGTGTAAAACATTCGTTTTAATGCGTTTAATATTTTGTTTCCTTTGGAAATTTAAAATTCAAAAGGTCGCACTACTATTATGGCGAGATTGTTGTGATTATTTGTGACTCTGAAGGGCGGGAGCGTGTATTCATTTATAATCATTTCTAGCAATGCTTTGTCTGCAAAGTTTTCCAAGGTTTATTTTCCTCATATACGAGTGTGTTTGTTTGTTTGTTTGCTATTTTTTTTTTTTTTGCCTTATTTTCGTGACACATTCTCTGAAATGGTAAAGTAACTTAAACGTGACTGTATAGTGATAACATGCCCACATAGTGGAGACTCGACAAATCTGCAGATACTTTAAAACTCTATGCTCGCCATTCTAGCAACATTGAAACATTTTATAGGGAAAAGAAATACATTTTTATATAAACTCTGATATGAAATTATTTCCATTCTCTGCATTATTTGGTTATAATAATTTCAGCTAAAACAACAACAACTACAATGCAAGCACAAATAACTTTCAATTTACTTTTCTGAAGTGCAATTCACTTTACTTTCCAATAACAAAATCACAGTTAGTTGAGTTCGTGTTGAGTGTTGTAAATAAACCGAATTGAACTTTCAATTGAATTCAGTTATGTTTTGTTTTGTTTTTCTTTCACTTTTCTGTAAAACTGTTTACTTTTCTTTCGCTCATTTTTACATCATGCTTTGTCTTCTCCTTATCGATTGCATTTTTTAGTAAAAAAGGAAAACTTTTGGAGGAAGAGGTGATGAGTTAGTTGTTGTGTTGTTTAACAATATTGCAGTTGTTAATTGTTATTATTGTTATTGCTAAAGTTTTTTAGTATTAAGAAATGATAGTGAAAGGACTCTCTATACCCTCTCCACCTTAGTAATGAGGGTATAGTAAGTTTGCTATTCCGTTTGCAATACGACAGATGGAAGACTTTGAAACCTTCTATGTTCTACATCAGCATCAAAAACTGAGTCCATCTAGACATGTATGTTCGTGTGTACAAAATAAAATATAGCCCCGCCCACATCTGATAAAAATATATCTATCAAACACAAAAATTGAGCTAAGAAATTAAAATTCGGTAGGTACACGTATTGTATTTTAAGTTACCGCCTCTTAGCTAAGATGCATTTTAAATATGCTTGCGTAGCGAGAGCTATGCCTTGGAAAAGACAGTTGAAGCCACTGTTATACCTACACAAATACCTACTGTCTAGTAGACTGTATACACATGTTAACATGTTTTCCCATCAGCATCTGTAATTGCCAACAGGCAGTCAACGCTGTAAATTGGTTTATTTTATGTTGAAATGTGACCTCATTTCCTTTTATCAATTGCTGGTTAAGCGTACATTTCTTTTGTTCTGAGTGTGTGTGCAAGTACTAGTACTAGAGTAGAGTCTGCAGTTAAGTGAGAGACATAAAAATTCTAATGCCATTACATAGGTCATGACAAGACTTTTACCCGGCAACAGAAACTTGTGCTCATTTCGAAATGGAAATTGCAGAATAAACGTTTTAGAGAATGCTTATGTAGAATTTAAGGACATGACGGTATGGTATGTGGGATAATCGAGGGTTTTTTTAGTTCATAAATTGTTTTAGGTCAATGTTCTCTAAACCGAAAACAAAATGGCGGCTGTTTGTTGAGTGTTACAAGTTGCAGCAGTGCATGTGCTAAAATAACAGAAATATTTAACTTTCTTGGAATTTCATTTCTTAGCCGTTAAAATAAAAAGAAATTGTTATCTACTATAAAGTCATAAATAGAACTGATTGGGAAAAGAAAAAACTGAATCCAAGGTTAAGAAATTTTGCCAATGTTTCAATATTTTTGAAAACCAATGACTGCATTACCGTTTAGATTTCCTTTGCTTGTCAAGTGCTAAGTAGGAAACATTTATATTCTTCAGCAGGAATTGCAGCAAACGAATCTTTCTCCGTCTTCACCCCATTTACACGACATAACGTGTAATGTGTAACCTTGTTCACCATACATGAAAATATTATGATATTTGTTTTTATTCCCTTTCCCTCCCTCTTCACATACATTTACAAATGACTCTTAATGTTAATGAACTTTTAATAAAACTCATTTATAGCATGTGTGGCATTTAGCTTTTAAGCACTTGGCCCCCAAAGTCATTTAAATGAAAATATTTGTTATTAGTTGAAAATGAGGAAAAAAACAAGAAAGAAAACTATATTTGACTTAATCCAAATCTTAAATACCCTCTACATCTACAACGGTGGGCGTGGCAAATATATATACAGTGTATGTATTGGCATTTTGATAGCTTAGGGCGTACATGTGCTTCAAAGTTTCACCTAAATATCTCAAATTTGATACCAACATGACAGAACAGACACACGCACATATTTGTCTAAATTGATTCATAATTTATGGTATTTCGGACGATTTTAATAAAAAACTTATTAAACATTATTCTCCAGCATGATAAATATTGAAAGCTTGAAATTCGGGAAAATCACCTCATAATACGATTACAATCAAAAATTAAAGTTTTTTTGTTAAAATAATGAAAATAAAATAAAAATAATCGTAATAGTAGCAAGTAGCTGAAAGTAGCTTTGTGACTTGAATACATTAAACATTTCTGTATTACTTTCGTTGTTGTTGCGATGAGGTGCAAAAGGTTGCTCTCACTTACTTGCCAACACTTGGTTGGCAGACGATTCCTTTTGTAGCGTGCCATACTACTCAGACATTTTTAATAAAATTTATGATTTTCCTTTGCCTTACATTGTATTTTTATTTTTATTTTATATTTTTACATTTTTCTCATATAAAAAAGCCGAGATTTTTTTACATTAGTTCATGGTCCTATTTTTTTATTCAAGCAAAAGCAAAAATGTCACCTTGTTTGCATCTCTTTCTATTCACACTACTGCGAACTCACTCTATCGCCGCCGTATAGTAAAGTTTTTTTGGTAAACTTGTACAGTCATGAAATCACAGTTTATTTGCACAACAATAATACAGCTGGGTAAACCCCAGTAATGTAACAAAAAACAACCTCAAAAGGAAATGGAAATAAAATATAGAAATGCATTCTTTATCAATGTGCTTTGCATGCATAAATAGTTGGTGTGTGGATTCTCTTGGCGGCTTACCTTACACCATACCAACTAAATCACACACAAAAGATGAATTATGTTGCTTAAAGGAAAGTTAATTATATGAAGGAGGGAGAGAAAACCATAAACCCAACAAAATATTATAAATTATTTATGAATTTAATAACATAAACCATAAATATTTAGTTGGGTAGGGATAAAAGTAAAGCAAAAGGAAAGGAGAGCATACGTTGGAGGTGTTAAATTTGTATAAACTTTATAGCATACTTTAGGGTTAGCTTTAATTTAGTTTAATTTAGTTATTAGTTTTTCATTTTTTGTCGGCATCCATCCCAAAAGGCTTAAAAATTTATTTTGACAGAAAATTTTAAACTTCTATTAGTGCATGCACAATAAAGTTTTAATCCCATCGAGAATTAAGAAGACATGCACACATGGAATACTTAATTTTAAGTACTAGTCTTGCCAGCATTTCAACTGTATTAAATAAATATTTTGGTACTTTGGTAATTTTTTTACTTATAATAAAAACATATGCGGGTAAAACCATGATGTGAAAAAGTGGAATAGAGCTTTAAATTAAGTTTAATGATGACAAATTAAACATAGAAAAATATTTAACAATGATTTTTGGAACAACACAAAGCATTTCCCACCATCATTACTTTCTTTCTTTTTTTTTACTATATAGCTTCTGTTATGCTACGTAATGTTATACAGTACTATTTTCTGCTATTTTATTTCATATAAAATATGATCAGCAAAAGCAAATAACACTTGATGTCTTACACATTAAGAAATTATTCTATACGATATATACACACTTTCTTTTTAATATAACTTCCAAATACCTTAATCTATTTCATCTATTTATATACCGTTAGAATGTTGAAAATATAAAAACTAATTTCAATTTTTTAGACAATTCAAATATTGCTTTACTGGAATCGAAATATATAGCCTAGCTTAAGCAGTTGATGTTATTCAAACTGTGGCCGTGACCGTAGAACAAATTAGTAGACTATGTATGTCACATTTCAGTTCGATGTCTAAATTTTTACGACCGCGATAGAGTCACAAGTCCAGGGTTCTCATTGTGGGTAGAGCCGTATGACGCTTATTTGCAAACGGAAAAGATGATTGGTGCCAAATTTTGGATGGATATTTTAATGTTTGTAACCGTGAGAATATCGGCGGAATACCGAAAATTTTCACATGAAATGTTTGAACAAAACTAACCTGTATATCCCCATACCATTATGATGATCGTACTTAACAAAAAAAAAAAAAAAAAAGGATATTCTTTCACCAAGACAATGCGAAATTTTAAAACTAATGAATAACAGTTCCATTTACTTTGCCATGCATTTAATTAAAAATAGTTTTCGACTAATTACATAATTTTCAATTCTCCAACATAAAGCGATAGCTTGAAATCTGGCAATTTGTTATTAAGGAAGGGATAATTGCTAAATATAACGTTTATTTATATTTATTCTATCATAATATTAAAGCTGAAGGGATTTAGTATCAGCTGGCAGGATATTATTTTGTTATATAAACAAGTCTTTCTACAAAATTTTTACTTTGTTCCGTTAATTCTAAAACTGCTCAAGCAGATTATAAAATTCTATAACAGCATACCAGACTAGACAAACAGGAAATATGAAATTTGTTTATTTTTTAAATATTCAATGCTATGCTATGTTGCAAATATTTTGCATTTTGGGATATGCTTCCACATTGCATTTAAACAATTCCATCCATTGCTTGGTAGCTGTTGTACAGTTGTTTTAATATTCAGTGCAACCATGCATAGTTTTAGTTACAAAACTAAAAACTCTACTGTTGCTTACATTTGGGGATGCTTTAATATTCTGTCATATGTAGTATACTGTACTGGGCATTACAAACTTTACTTTATAATTAATTATTTTTATTTTGTTTTAAATTTTTTTCTTTGCAAATAGGGCAATAATTTCTATAAAAAAAAAAAAAAAAAAACAAACAATAATTTTATGAAAAATAAAAGAAAATAATATTTTATTTTATTATGTTCACTATTAAGACCAGTAACAAGGTAAATTACCGCTCCCGCAATACTTAAAATAATAAAAGCAAAAGATAATCAGACCAGATTCGATATAATCAGAGAAGACTAGACAAGAGTAGTCACGTCCTATAGTTGTAAAATTTAATAAAATAACATATTCTGTACACTTAATATACACATGAGGGTGCTCAACTACCTTGACTGTAGGGATAAGTGGGAGGTGGAATCTGTAAAACATCGAAAACGATCCCAAACATTTTGTTTTAGGTTCCAGATAGGCTGGAGTTACTGGCAGTAATACAGATTTTTGACCTCAAAAGATTTATTACAACATCTTCCTAGTGTTTGTTCAATGTAAAGCTTGCCATTCTGCCTAGCTACCTACCTACCTTACTAACTAATTGAGCTATAATGGTTTCTATTTTTTGAACCAATCAGACCAATATTAGGACTACTGGCCTATTTATGCTTATGCATATATATGCACAAATTGTACAAAATCAATCTATACGTGATGCGCATGCCTGTACAAGTGAAGTTATTCACACATCTTCTTTTTAATATATCTTCCGATTGGTTGCTTCATTTTTCTTTATTCATGTACCGTTGAATTATTCAAGAAAGGACAGATTTAGTTTTTTTGCTTAACTGGAATAAAAATAAATGTATGGCCTTGATTAGCACTTTGTGCATGAATCGATTTGGCCTATTTTTAATAAGAAACTTTTGATGTAGATGAAGATTTTCTTGCTAAATTTTAGCTCGATATCTCAATTATTATTTTTAAGGCCGGGGAAGCGGAAAAACCAATTTTAGTATATTTCATGTCATTGGGGGCGTGTCCATAGACCGATTTTACATATTTTATATGTATATGAAGATTATGCGTGTCAAATATCAGCCCAAAATATCTCAATTTTTACGTTCGTAAGAGAAGCAAATAAAAATTACACGGGCATAGGGCTCATCTATTGATAATGATTAAGAATATATATAGTTTTTGGGGGTGTGCCTTGCCTCCTTCTGGCACTTATAGACGTTTGAACAAAACCAATATACCCACCTTATTATTATGATGATAAGCTGTTTAAAAAGTAACAATTTTTAAATAACTTTCATACAATGTGTTAGAAATGACTCTTTTTTGTATTTAATTTAAAATTTAAACATTGTTCTACCAATACTTTCTGAACAATTTAACAGAAATATTTTACTTAACTGCGCTGAATTATTAAATATACACATTACGGAAATGTTAAAAAAAGTCCAAACACCAAAAAGCCATATCATTATTGTCGCGATCATTATCATTAATATTATCATTATTCATACGGAAGGACGTGTTCAACAAACACTTTATTCTACTACAGGTTTTATTCATTGGTTAATATACACACACACACACACTCCAAATAGGATGCAATAGACACAAATATTTATGGACAAAAAAAAAAAAAAAAATGGTATAAAAACAAAATTTAACAACCGCTAAAAGCCATGAACAACAAATAACCTTCATCAGCGATAGCGATGCTCTACGCAACAAAAACGTTTATAATTATGCCAACAGGACAAAATTTAAAATAGTTTCGGTTATATAGACAGCTGCGGCTACTTATAAAAAGTTTAAATAAAAATTTACCAAAAAAAGTAAAAGCACAAGCTTAAAGAGATCTAGAAAATAAAACCCTTTGCCGAAATTACTCAAGCCCCTTCATTTATACTACATCTACTAAATGTTATGATGTAGTTTATAAAGAATAGTTTTGGCCACACTGTTTTTAGTGCAATCTATAAAGTAAAATGTAAAGCAGGGCCCATGTGGAAATGTTGCTTTACTCTTCCTCTTGTTCTTCTGCACTTTATATGTGTTTATTTAAAACCATTATTGTGGTCTAGCCTTGTAATAAAGTTCACAGGAAAATTTACAATTTGTAGTGGTCAGGCCTTCGAAATAACTAAGCGACAGTTCCTTTAACAATATGTACATACTCATACAATATTATCAAGAGGATTAAAAACTAAATTGTAACATATTTTCAGGAAATTGTTGTCGTTTTAAAATTTTCATAATTATTTCATGCAATATTTTTTAGAGAATTTCATGGGTTTGTAGGTAAAATGAAATGAAATGAAATAAAATAAAACAAGTAAGAAAGCTAAATTTAGCTTGGACCAAATGTAGGTGGGCGTGGCAATTAATATCCTTAATAGTATATGTAATACGTACGTAAAAGTACGCACAAAAAATATACAAAATTTTCGCCCGTAAGAGTGCCAACAACAGACAGACACACGGACATACATGTCTAGATCGATTCAGTTTTTGAGGCTGATCAAAAATGCATATCCTTTGTAGGGTCTGACATCTTTTGACAGCTCCAAGTATAAAAATATCTAAATGTGTATGTTAATGCCCTAAACCTTTTACATTTACTTATTTTATTGACTTTTTAAACCTAAACCTCAACTTTCCGGCATTCATATATTTAATGAATACATATTGAAAAAAAAAAACGCATTGATTTTGTTTCCTTTAAATGGTTTTGATTTAGTTAGTTAGTAACTGTAAGTAAAGCTGCAGAAACAGTAATAAACCGTTTGGTTCACTAATTCATTTATTTGTTGTTGCTGTTGTCTTTTTCATATGCATTTATGATAAATATGATAGTATCGGTGTATATTTTTACCCATTATTTACATGCGGTTCCCCACAAAACTTGCATCATAATTGAATCTATTTAGTTTGTATGGTATGTGGGGTGAATAGTATGTGCGCATTCCAAGTTGTTACTACAGCAGACCAGAGAATGAACAAGCATTTAATTTGCATTTTAATCGCCCTACAAGAGACGCAATTAGATACCAATTGGAAAATTGAATTGTGTGTGTGTCTATGCATACCCAGCATTAAATATTCTTTCGCATGCAGTTTGTCACCCATCATCAAACTAATAACTAACATGCATACATACATAAACTGATATGGTGGCTGATTCAGGCGTGTAATCGAAATTCTCCATATATCATATCACATCATTAAAGTTGAATTATATTTACAGAGGCGATGACATTGCACTAGATGCGCGTTTAAAAAAATCTGAATTTTACAATAATTATATTTTTATATTCTATAGTTGGTTGTTTGTGGTTACATTGTGTGTATACATACATATTCATGTTGTTTCAGATTTGTTGGTTATTCCGTTTGCAACACCCAGAAGGAGGCGGCAGAGATTCTACAAAGTATATATATTCTTAATCAACGTCGAAAACTGATTCGATCTAGCTAGGTCCGTTCGTATGTCTCTCTGTTTTTGGCATTCTCATGGGCGTAAATTTTAAGACATTCATTTAAAATTTTGTACAGATAAAATGGGAAAAATTGGTTAAAAGCCACGCCTACAATCGACAAAAATTTACTTATCTACCATAAAAATTGAACTATGAACTTGAAATTTGGAATACACATCTATAATTATCCCATTCATCGAAGAAGAGGCGTGGTCGGATACTAGACACGCCTATAATAGACAAAATTTTTTATATCTGCCACAAAACGTAACTTGCGAACTTGAAATTTGTTAAGCTGCCTCTCTAAAATTATCCCACCCATTTTGTATGTGATAAAATAACAGATGCGTCCACAATTTATCACAATTGATCGCATATCTGTCACGCCCACTATTATAGAAGTGGAGAGTATTTAAGATTCGACCTAAGTCACATTTAATTTTCTCACTTTTTTTCATTAAGTTTTTAATCTACTCTTTATTGAAATAGTTTTGTAAATTTTTGTAAAATTTTCCAAAGGAAAAAAACTCCACTTCTAACAAAACCTTGAATTATCAGTTGTGAGCAAGTCCCCAACCTATTACCTTACCCGGGGAACATTATTAAATGTATGATAAAACTGCTACAAAACATTTCAAAATCCGTTGAACACTTAAACTAATTATCACCTTCATGCAAGTAGACGTCGACGGAGAGACACGTAGAGAAACGATGTAAAAAAAAGTTTCAGGAAAATCATGTGCAGACATATGCATACCCAGCTAACAGCCTCTAAAGTGCCGTTCTTATAAATGGCACGCAATAACAGTAACATTAAACATTTTATATAAATACATTAGACACTCAAGTTAGTCGTTCACTACTCACTCGCTCGCTCGCTATACGCTTATTTACATAACACCTACCTGCATGTTCAAATATTCGTCTACGTGTATAAATGTGAATACAAATGAGTTGCATTTGTTCGAAACTTAACAATACAAGCAAAAATAGAACCATTAACGATATAATAAAGAAAAAAAAAAAAAATTGTACATTTGTGATAATGTGACATGTGATAGGTGGTGCGTGTTGGACTGAAATTAGGAAGCAACACAAATGAAACGGCAACAACATCTTCAATGTAATTATAACAACAAAAACTTTTTTAAGATCTTGTTGTTTATACCCTCTATAGGATATATTAACTTTACTATTACGGTTGTAACACAATGTATGCTTGATTAGCATCAAAAACTTAGTGTCCGTCCGTATGTCCGGGTAGGTATCTGTTATTAGCAGTCTTGCGGTCGCAAATTTTTATGCAGATATGTATGTATGCACGCTGCCATTTTAAATTGGGCAAAATCGATTAAGAGCCACGCCCACAATTGATAAAAATCTATATATCTTTGACAAAAAGTTGAGCTATGAACTTGAAATTTAATACACATATTTGCAATTACTATGTCTATCAATGTGTGAGAAATGGGCATGGTCGTTTAACATATACGCCCACAAATTAAAAAAGCCTTTTTAGTCAGCACAACACTCTGCTTTGAAGTTAATACGTAATACATATGCTATTAGAGGGCGTAATCATATATCCTCCACGCCCACTATTTCAATGTAGTTAATAATATATATTTATATACTATTTCTTAAACTAACAAAAGATTTCTGTAATCATTAAACAATTACTTTATTTCCGCTAACAATTGCTGAGACTGCCTTAAAAGGAGGATTGTAGAGGACAAAAGGGAAGGAAGAAAGTAAAGATTAATACTTTTTTATGTCTTTAATTTCCAAATAAAATTAAACAGTTTTACATAATTGTTAAAGTTGCTTGTCCAACAAAACAAACTTTTAATGATTTGAACAATAAAAAAACCTCCAAGTCAAGTATGTAACTAAAGTCGCAATTGACCAAATGAAGTCAGATTCTCAACAATAAACAAAACAAAAATAAAAAGAAAAGCATAAACTAGAAAACTTTTAATTGTGTGTCAGATTGTCACATTTTATGTGTTATATAAAATTGATTGTTAAAGTTTTAAACCTCTGGCTTTATAACCTAAAGTATGTTGAAGAGAAAAACCTTATGGTTGAAAAAAAAACATATATTAGTATAGAATGCCTAAAACTGTGCATTCTGTAGAGTTGCAAACGACAGCAGGAATGTATGTTATACAACTTGTTTTACTATTATGTTCACTATTATTATTATTTTTGGAACTCTTTTACACAACCTGTTAACCAATTATTATTTGGCTGAGTTGAATCCAATAATCCCATAATTAACTCACTTATAAACTTAGTGGCTGTAAACATAGAGTGGAAATATAAATTCTTAAGATTAAAAAAAAAAAAACATTAAGATCAATGAATTTTTTTTTTTTTGGAAAATTTATTTCAAAGGGCGTAAATTTCAAAACTTTCGTTTCTTTTTTATTTACGAAAAAATCTGCTTAATATAAATTTCAACTGTTACTGTGACACTGCGCATACCTAATGTATATTTCATCGATTAATAAAACTATAACGAATCAATTAACGGCCCACACATATATAAAAAAGCTGGCTTCTGTCTGAATGTTTATAGTCAACGAAAAAAAACAAAACTCAAATTTACATAAAATGAAATTCAAGTTAATAATTGGATTGTTCATCCTCTCTGGGATATATTGTGACCCCAGTATAAATTTGCGTACTCTAGAAAAATTTAAGGTAATTCCTACAACTAGTTTTTTTTTTATTGTTTTGAAATTTATTCATTGAAAAATTTTACCAGAATAAAACCAAACAGCTTGGAATAGAACATTTAGTGAGTGATGCAACAAAACAACTGGAAGAAAAATTACTTACAAGTTGCAATGGTATGAAGGCGCCTTGTCCTGTCGAATCGCCTTCGGCATCGCTTCCCTACAGTGACATGAATCAAAATAATATTGGTAATGAACTTCCTTCCAATCCTTCGAGACTCGATAATCAATGGATTCCGTTCCATTCAGCACTAGAACAAGACTCTTTTATTAAAGAGAAACAGTTCTTAGAACAACAGCAACAACAGCAACAACAGCAACAACAATCATCATCAATATCACAAACACCCACACAACTTCCTTCTAATCCTTCCACACACAATAATCAATGGGTTCCGTTCCATTCAACACAAGAACAAGACTATCTTATCAAGGAGAAACAGTTCTTAGAACAACAACAACAACAACAACAACAACAACAACCATTAATATCACCACTACCACAACAACAACAACAACAACAATGGCCACAACAACAAGTATCTCTACAGCAGCAACAACTATTACCACTACTGCCACAACAATGGATTCCACAACAAATACCAGCACAGCAACAATTACCACAACCACCACAACAACAATGGGTACAACCACAACTACAACAATGGATACAACAACCGCCTCTACCACAACAACTACTACATGTACCACCAGGACAACTGCAACCATTACAACAACAACAATACCCATGGATACAACAAATAGTACCAATGCAACAACAACTACCACCATTACAACAACAACAACTACAACCACAGCTACAACAACCAACACCACCACCACACCCACAACGACAAATACCATCACAACAGCACACAACAACCACGACAGCAGCAACCAACACCATCACAACAACAACAAAAACCACGACAGCAGCAACTAACACCACAACAACAACAACAACAACAACAACAACAACAGCAACAGCAACCAACACCACGACAACAACAACGGATACAATATCAAGAACAGGTATCACAACAGCAGCAACAACTACCACAACAACAACTTCAGCAACAGCAGCTACTGCAACAACCACAACAACAATTGGCAACAACAACAGGGCCCACAGCAACAACCCTTAATCCCAGCGCCACAAACGCCACAGCAGCAGCAACAACAGTTCAATAATTTTCAACCACAACCGCAACAACAACTACCTCAATCAAGAACACCATTGGACTTAAAACTTAAATTAAACGGCGACTTTGCTTGGTATTATAACAATAAAAAAGGATTGGAATATAATCCTTACGGCGTAGAACAATTGCCTATGTCGTATAATAATTATCTATAGAGATAGAAATATATATAATGTATAAATGAATTTGTACAACAACAACAAAAACTAACAAACTAACTTGGAAGGATGGAGTAGAAATAAATAACATAAATAATAAATAATAAAATATTGTGTTGGAAATGAAGAAAAATGGATGCTTGGGTCAACTATGTATTCCGACTATCCCAGCAAAACTATTAAGTGCGTGTGTGCGCGGATTCGAAGTGGGGAACCTCAACGTACCTGCTTACATCTGTTTCAAACTTTAGACCAAAGCACTCCTGAAGATTGTTGTAAACCTTCCATTAACAAGCAAATGCGCATAGTTGGTCAAAGACAAGGTTGATATAAATTTAACAAAGACCATATCTAACGAGCACTTAAGCACAACTAACGAAATTAAGTCCATTGAAAGAACATTAACGAATCGATTTACACCATAAGTGTATGTATATAAAAGCTGGACTCTAAGTAGTTCCTTCTATTTAGGTCAAATAATATCAAATTAGAATGAACCTCAACTTAGTACTTGGATTACTTCTACTCACTGGAAAATATTGTTTCGCCTTTAACACTAGCCAACTATTAGCTAATAGAGTACGTATACTATATTATGTGACTTTTTCTTTGGTGTGCTTTTAAATTATAAAATTTTATGAACTCTATAAAGGATGCAATAACAAAAGCGATTAAAGGTAATTGAAGAAAAATTGAATTCTTATGTGATTGAACAAGTTAAGGGTTAACAATAAATAACTCTATCGAATTAGGAGTAATGCGTGGTGATACTAAAAGTGTACAACAAGGTGGTAAGTCATCTGAGTGCAATTGTCCAAAGTCATTACCATGCACTTCAACTGGGAATACACCATCATCACCGGCAGAACCGTCTCCATTAGATGGTAACACAATTGGAATTAATAAACAAGGACAACCTCTAACAACAACAAGGTCTCCTTCTAATCAACCACAACAACTACAACCACAACCACAATTACAATCACAACAACAACAACCCCAATTAACTCAACAACAACAACAACAACAATCACAACAAAAACAACAACAACAACCACAATCACCACAGTTATCACAACAACAACTACAACAAAAACCACAACAACAACCACAACAGACCCCTTTATACAATCCACAGCTGCCGCAACCACAACCGCAACCGATCCCTTTACACAATCCACAGCCGCAGCAACAACAGCCGCAGCAACAACAACAGACTCCTTTATACAATCCACAACAACAGCAACCACAACCGCAACCGATCCCTTTATACAATCTACAGCCGCAGCAACAACAACCACAACAACAACAGACTCCTTTATACAATCCACAACAACAGCAACCACAACCGCAACCGATCCCTTTATACAATCCACAGCCGCAGCAACAGCAGACGCTTTCGTTTAATGAACAACAAGCAAGTCAATGGCAGCAGCAGCAACAACAACAACAGCCCTTTACATATCAATGGCCACAACAATATTCTTGGCAGCAGCAACAACAACAACCATTAACAAATCAATGGGATTATAGACAACCATCTGCAATGTGGCACCAACAATTACCACAACAACAACAACACCCCTTATATAATTATTACAACAACGAACCTATTTATGAAGGGCAAGCACAACAACAACAACAACAACAACAAATACTGCAACAGTCGTCATTACAACAGCAACAATATCCTCATCAAAATTATTAGAATTTTGATGTTATGGTATAAACGGAAAATTCATTCAGTCCCGAATAAACTTGTGTGTGAAAAATGACGCGAAAATGCTTCTACAAACTTAGCCATTATAAGGGGCTTATGCCAATTTCAAAACATTTTATTCATACCTTTCCTATTATATTATAATTCGATGAAATTAGATACAAGGATCTGTTCCATTGAAAATGAAGCGAATTGTATCATTTCCTTTCTTTATGGTGAAAATTCGCAATTCTTATTTTCTTTTGACAATACTTGATGGAGAATAATTCGATAGCAAACAGAATCACAACAACAGTAACAACAACAACAACCACAACCAGAAGAAGAAAAAGAACAGCAGAACAAAGAACGCCGTGTTTATAGTAAGACGCCAATGTTTTCGTAACCTTGTTGGGAACAAAGTACGTTTTGAGAGGTTTGGAAAATTTTTATAAAACATAACGGAACATCACTGTTATAACCAAGTAGGAAAGGACTATATTAGGCGAAGGTCAAATATAGCAGACGCAACAACTTTACTCAATCTCACACCGGTACGATCGGTTATGTTGTATATTTTATTTTATGTTATGTTTTGTTATGTTATGTTGTGCGTTATATATTATTTTATTTGTTATGTTATGTTTCAACTTTATTAAATGACATCCGTAATTGCAAGACGCACTAGAGTGCAAATTCCACCCAATTACATCAAGACAAGATCAATCTACCAAATTTCAGATCATTCGCGTCAGTAGTTTAGGATTAACGAATTTTTTTTATGTCCGAGCACGTACGTGTTTGCATTGCTTGTTTTAATTGCATATTAGCTAATTATTCTGCAGATATTTAATCGAAATTTACAGAGACAAACAACGGACGGACGGACAGACACGGTTAAATAGATTCAGACGATCATTATAAATTTAGAATTTACAAACATACGCACAAACTTAGTATACCTTCCTACCATGTGTTGTGTAAGGTAGGTGGGGTCGGTGTAGCTGCGTGAGCCAAATTTCAGTGGCCGTGACAGTTCCAACAAAAATGAACAGAAGCTAAATCGGATCAAAACTCGTTACTGATCAAGAATATATAAAGTTTTGGAATCTGGCTAGCTTTCTTCTGGTACTTACAAACATTGGAACAAAATCAAAACCCGGAGAGTTCAAGAAGAAACACCACGAATATTGAAGTTCGGTGTTGTTGCCGAAACTTGTAAAACATCAAGGATAGAAAAATACATCTACTTGTAAGATACATTAATACAAGTTTCCAGTTGAATAAATTTTGCAACTTTAGTCACATTGGATCCGCCTAATATAACATTAAAAACTGTGTCCGTAGCAAAAGGGTGTGACCGATTCATATAATACAACCATCATGAATCAATTTACGGCATAAATGTATAAAAAAAGCTGCATTCTAGTTTAGTTGTCTACATATTTACTCTAAACCACGGTCAAAATGAAACCCAACTCAATATTAACTGGTTTGCTTCTATTGTGGGTTCACTATTTTAATAATTTAGTTGCGATAATTGAGACTACGAAGGGAGTAGGTGAATATGTTTCTTATGTGGATCCAGCAGCAATATATACTGATAAGAATTCGTGGTCATCAATGCCACAACCTACAGCAATGAATCAATTCCAGCAAATGCCGGAAATGAAGGTACAATCGGGAACAAATCAATGGCAACAGCAAGTACAACCACAACCACAAAACTTATCATCAATGAATCAATGGCCACAAATACAACAATCGGTAACAAATCAATTGCAACTACAACCACAACAACAATTGCAATACCCACAACAACAATCTTCGCCAATAAATCAATGGCCATTAATACAGCCTCCTGTAATGTCGTGGTGTCAACAACAGCAACCACCACAACAACAAGCGTTCCCAAATCAACAGCAGGTGCAACAACAGAACTTATCATCAATGAATCAATGGCCACAAATAAACACAAATCAATTTCAACAGTTCGTACAACAACAACCACAATCTTGGTCAATAAATCAATGGCAGCCTTCCAAAATTTATCCCCTTCAACAACCGTCACAACAACCGTCACAACAACAACAACCACAACAACAATCTCCACCTAATCAATGGCCGCAGCAATCTCTTACGCTTCCTTGGTATCAACAACCATCACAACAATCACAACAACTACAGCAACCACAACAACTACAGCAACTGCAGCCGCTACAACCACAACAATCACAACTTCCACAACAATCGCAACAACTACAGCAACCACAACCGCTACAACCACGACCGCTACAACCACAACCGCTACAACCACAACCTCTACAACCACAACAACTACAGCAACCACAACCGCTACAACCACTACAACCACAACAATCGCAACAACTACAGCAACCACAACCGCTACAACCACAACACCCACAACAGCCACAACAACCACAACTTCCACAACAATCGCAACAACTACAGCAACCACAACAACCTCAACAATCGCAACAACTACAGCAACCACAACCACTAGAACAACAACAACCACAACAATCGCAACAACTACAGCAACCACAACCGCTACAACCACAACAACCACAACAACCACAACAACTACAACAACCACAACAACTACAGCAACCACAACAACCACAACAACCGCTACAACCACAACACTCACAACAAACACCACCACGATCACCACAACAAAATCTGCAACAACAACAATTTCCAGAAAATCAATGGTCACAACAACCTCTCACTGTAGAAGAAGAACAAAACAAAGAACAATCATTGAAAGAACAACAAGAGAAACAACAACAACAACCTCAAGAAGACCAAAAAATACCATCAATTCATTTACAAAAAAAACAAGAAGAAGATAAAGAAGAATATTCACCAGAAGTACGTAAAAAGTAGCCACAAAGAAAGTCACAAAGAAAGTTTCAATTTTTAACAATTTTGTTGTAGCATAGATGGAATATTCGCCCTAAATAAATGCTGCCTCGTTTATTGGTATATAGCAAGAATATTTTTCAAAAGTCTCGCATATGCCCTACACAATCTCACACACCTTCATTGCTCATATGCAAAACGGACGAGCGTGCTTCTCATACTTTCACTATCTGCGCTGTACACTCTTCCCCAAATGTCATAATCTGTGGCACTCGTAGCGCATGAAAATTTCACTTACTCATCAAATAGTATTTATATTCGAAATCTGCAGCATCAACGTTTACTAACATATGTCTATCGGTCCATCTGTTCGCTGAATTCTAGTCTACTTTTCTATAATTCAAATAAAGTCAACTTAGAATAAGTGTAAGTTTTATTGCCTAAGAGAGGGATTTGCTGTTGAACTGCTTCCTTAGCCATGGCCATAAAATATTTATCTGAACAATGCGTACTCATAAATGGTTATAAAAGTGAGCGATATTCCCAAATATGCCCTAGACACGCTTGATTAATATTCTTACACACTTAACTGAAATGAAAAAAAAAAGAATAAAAATATAGAAATAATTAAATTGTCTGTAACAGAAGCAGACTAAGTTGCGACTAATTAAGTTAAATAGTGTGATGAAACCCAATCAAATCAATTTGCAGAATAAATGGATAAAAAGCTGGGATTCCAGTTCAGTTTGTTATATTTGCTATAAAACAAAATCAATTTGAAAAAATATTGTGGGTGGCCTCTGTCCATTAAAAAAGGTATTGTGTGACATCGACTACTACAACATCTAAAACTAATACAGCAACAAATAGAAAAGGAACTACAACTACTACCCCAATTACAATTATCGCCGAAGGTGCGGAACACATTATGTGAAGAATCCCAACGAGTGCTGAATACATTGCAGCAACTAGAGGAATTCCAACTAAAAGATCCAGCATCAGCATTAGAAAAAAATTATACAAATTTTAATTACTCGATCGCTTTTGAATCATTTTCTGAATTGTTGTAATAATTTCCATCTGTACATCGGTCTGAACATGTAATTTTATACATAAGCTATACATCGCAGTTTTTGAGATATTTCGATGAAATTTAGCAGTCATGTGTCAAGTTTAAAAGGAAAATGGACCATTTTTAGAAACCCTCCTTTAGAAGGTTCAATTATAAGAAAAGTCTTTCTGAATTTTTAATATTTTCTGTATAAAATTTCATGCGAACTATTTTGGATACAAGCGGATCATATTTAGAATCCCTTCCTCTCTGTGCAACAGTGTGATATGGGTTTTATTGTCACACTTTTTTCAATTTCATTTTTTTTTTAAGATCGACACTCAGAAGATGTCTCCTATTAATGCATGGTATCATGCCGATCTTGCCTCCCAGCTATAGAAATGTTTGCGCCAATTAGGAAAGATTTTTAAAAACACCCCATCGTCCCACCCACGGGTTCGACTGTTTTATTGTATCGAACCCTCGACCTTCCACACCACAGCTAAGTGTTATGCCTCTAACCTACAGCGGAAGACTTAAACTAATTACATATATCATTAAGTGGTGTAGAGTAGTTAATGGTCGGGTATGACCGACTCTATAACATTTTGTCTTTTTTTTTTTTTTACTGAACAATACAATGTTTCCAATAAACTGGGGTGCGCAAACGTTGTTAAAGCGTCCCGAAGCATATAAGTACCAATCGAGGGCCTGATCATACCAGATTTCGAAAAAAAAAATGGACGAAAAATCCATGTCACTTGGTTGGTTAGGTGATAATAAGCATTCTTCCTTAAATATATTGAAAATCCTTACTTTACGTCACATTTTGAGTTACTGTAATCACAAATTTCCCAAATTCGCCCAGTTTTTTTTCCTTAACCTAATCCTAAATATCTATACGTTTTAACTAGAGTTACAAAATAAACTATAACCATTGTTAGTTTAGTAAAATACAATAAAGTTTGATTGAGTAATGTTTGAAGAAAATATTTTTAATTAACGTCTTCTTTAATACAAAAAATGTACCGCATAAATTCGGTAGATTATATCAAAAGTTTGCTCATTTAGCCAAGTTTTTAAAATGGTACAACTTGGGTAATTTTTCTTTCTATAAAAAATATTATTAATTATTTCTTTGCGTAGTGATTGCATTTCAAAAGACTTATAATGTTATGCGCTGGACACATGAGCTTCATTTTAATGAAAGTTAGGAAAGAAAGCTTTAATCGGTTACCATCCACGCCCACAATATGGTGTGCACCCTTGTATATTTTTAAGCCAAGTATTAATTAATCGAGAATGGGCGTGATTGGATAAAACGAACATAAAACATGATTGTTAAACCTTAACGCAAAAAATTCAATACTACAACAGTTTTTTGTAAATAGTGGGCGCGGCATTCGTGCGAGTTGATGCATGAAAACAAACCTTGCAGCAGAATTCGATTATTAACCACTTGATATAACGTTTGCATTGAGATTTTCTATCAATGTTTCAAAAATAGGTGAATTCTAAGATCAGACACGCCTACAACAATAACAACAACAACAATAACAACAAAGTTATGCAGAATCCAACATTAAGGTTGATACATATTACACGCAGTACTAAAGGGCGTAAATTAATATTTGCCACGCCCATATTTTATAAATACATGTGTAGGGTATTTTAGATCTTTCATCTTAAAGATCCTTCATCTTAAAGTTTCTTTTACTTTATTATTTGATTCCTTTATATGCTATTGTTTCCAAGTAGTCTGTTGTTTAAGAATCAAGCCTAAGGATATGAACAACTACATGATAATAAAATATGCTTCCCTTTCGTTACGCACATTATTAAAATTAGAATTGAAAATTCATTTATTTGTCATGTGTCGGACATGCTTTATAAAACATTAACTGTATCTGTAACAAAAAGCATAACTAACTGGCGCTTAGCTACAACTAATTAAGTTAAGTTACGTGATAAAACAATAACGAATCAATTATTTGGATAAATGTATAAAAAAGTTGGCTTCGAAATTAAGTTTTCAGTTAAGAAACGTTCATCAGCTTAAAATGAAATTCAACTTAATAATCGGAGTGTTTATTCTTATTGTGGAATATGGCCACGTTACGGAGAGTATTACTTTTATAAACGTGTGTATATTTTACTTTATGTTTATTTAATTTTTTTTTAAATTTCATAAATGCCATCTTAGGGTGCAGCGGACAATGGGATTTTACCAGTCTATACACCACAACCAGGTATAAAATAAAAAAAAAAACACTTTATTTGACTTGGGCCAAATCTTAAATACCCTCCACATCTACATGCAAACAGTGGGCGTGGCAAGTACATAATTACACCCCCTAACTTATCAGCTGACAAGTCGAGTTTTACCCTAAATAAGGTTTTTTTTTTTAATTATGGGATGGCCACGCTCATATATACTTTTTATAATCTCCAACGTCTCCATCTAATGTGGAGGGTATAAAAATTCTAATTCCAATAGTTACAAATTAGAAAAATTTAAAAAATTTAAAAAATTCTATGAAACAGTACAGATCGTTGATGACACACTTCAACCAACTTTATATACTATTGAGGATGTAGTTGAAAATGAAGAGAGCATGCGTAAGAAGTTGGGCTGCGGTTGTTCAAACCATTACCCTTGGAGTTTACCACAGGCAAGGAACGCTTTATATCCTGAAATATCACGATATGATCCTTCTAGTTACGATGAGGATCCATTGGTAGCATTAAGAAATCAACAACTACTGCGAGGAGGAGAAGAAGTAGATGATGTAGACAATGTTTACGATCATGAATTGTTAATAGAACAACAACAACAACTACAGCAGCAGCAACTACAACAACAACAAATACTATCGGAAATCAATGAATTACAACAACAAAAACGATTACGAAAACAAATACAAAGACAAATGCAAAAACAAGCACAACAACAAATTAGAAGAAATCAATTGCAAAAGCAATTACAACAACAAACATTAACACCAAAAAATCAATGGCAACAAATACAAAAACAAAAACAACAACAACCAGGATTAAATCAAATACAACAACAAAAACAACAACACTCGGGTATAAATCAAATGCAACAACAACAGCAACAACAAATGGGATTAAATCAGATGCAACTACAAAAACAACAACAAATGGGATTAAATCAAATGCAACAACAAAAACAACAACAAATGGAGTCAAATCAAATGCAACAACAAAAACAACAACAAATTGGATTAAATCAAATGCAACAACAAAAACAACAACAAATGGGGTCAAATCAAATGCAACAACAACAGCAACAACAACTGCAACGACAAATGGGATCACATCAAATGCAACAACAAAAACAACAACAAATGGGATTAAATCAAATGCAACAACAAAAACAACAACAAATGGGATTAAATCAAATGCAACAACAAAAACAACAACAAAACCAGCTATACAACCCAACTGGTGAACAATACCTACAACAGCAAGAGCAACCATTTGCAACTTTCTAACAAACTCCAATCCAATAAACGATACTGTTGACGTTCAAGAATAATAATGATGATACGGGTCCATACAATAGATTAATAATGTAATCTTATCAATGAACAGATTAATCTTTAATAAATGGATCAATAATCGAATAAATTAATATTAAATTGAGTGAATATATAATTACAAGAATGTCCTTTTGCAGGTTCATAAATTTTAAAATATTTCATTGACATGATTGGATAACAGACGCGCCCACAAGCGATAAAAAGGTATTTATCTGCCACAAAAATCAGTTCATCAGATCCATGAAGTTGAAATTTAGAATTTAGAATTATCAATATGCCAAAAATGGGCGTGGTCGGATAATATGCACGTCTATAATTTAAAAAAAAAATCATATTCCATATAAAACGCAATTTGCAAGGTGATAGCTGATATACTATTTTAATGGCATATCTGCCACGCCCACTCTTTGTATACAGATTTGAAGAGTATTTAAGATTTGATTTAAGTCAAATTTAGTTTTCTTACTTGGTTTATAATAACGAATCTTAGGATAATTTTCTATTCTAAACACGCACTCATGGCAACATAAATAGACAGAAAGAGAGAAATGCAAGCAAAGTAAATTTACATATTAGTAGTTATTCACACATGTGTTACAATTAAGTAACCATATTTTACACATACACATACATATTGTACATACACACGCTTATTTTTGTAATACAGTGCAATGGAGTTAATTAGAAACGAGTATTGGAATGAAATAAGTGGGCGTGTATTGTACTTGATTGTGCCCATTTTTAGCACATCATATACATTTCGTTTATATAAATTGTATCGAACAGTGAGAGTTTTTTTTTAAATTGTGGGTGCGGCAGTTGAGGGAAATGATACGCCCACCATTTGATAAAAAACCGTTTTAGTATTGAATTTTTTGCGTTAAGGTGTAACAATCATGTTTTATGTTCGTTTTACCCAATCACGCCCATTCTCGATTAATTAATACTTGGCTTAAAAATATTCAAGGGTGCACACCATATTGTTAGCGTGGATGGTAACCAATTAAAGCTTTCTTTCCTAACTTTCATTAAAATGAAGCTCATGTGTCCAGCGCATAACACTATAAGTCTTTTGAAATGCAATCACTACGCAAAGAAATAATTAATAATATTTTTTATAGAAAGAAAAATGACCCAAGTTGTACCATTTTAAAAACTTGGCTAAATGAGCCAACTTTTGATATAATCTATCGAATTTATGCGGTACATTTTTTGTATTAAGGAAGACGTTAATTAAAAATATTTTCTTCAAACATTACTCAATCAAACTTTATTGTATTTTACTAAACTAACAATGGTTATAGTTTATTTTGTAACTCTAGTTAAAACGTATAGATATTTAGGATTAGGTTAAGGAAAAAAAACTGGGCGAATTTGGGAAATTTGTGATTACAGTAACTCAAAATGTGACGTAAAGTAAGGATTTTCAATATATTTAAGGAAGAATGCTTATTATCACCTAACCAACCAAGTGACATGGAGATTGTGTTTTATTATTCGACATCTAGTATAGCCTGTTGACTGGCATTTGCATGACATTAAATTTCAAAATAGCCTGCATAAAAGAATTAATCGTTTTTAATTAGTAACCCGTCACTATATGAGAATAGTTCATCAGTTTCGGTAATGTGTCATTCATTTGCATATGATTGCTTATTTAGGTGTATGCGTAAAAACACATTTATTAACATAACTTTCTTTGATAATGTTTTAATGCAAATACGTACAAAGTCTGTTTCTATACAGAAACAAATAATTCTTCTTCTGGGCCTCATTTGTAAGAAAATTAAATCTATATTTATATAAAATATTTATCGCTTCAACATGTCCTTTTCGATTTTGTTCTTCTTACATGTAATAACTATGCCAGGCGCACTGGCAATTATACTTTCTTTTTGTCTTGTCAAGTCTAAATTGTAGTTGCTTTTATTACTAGAGGTGTGTACACATAATTTATATATTTTCACAGTAAGCGAGATAGATTTGTGTTTAATTATATAGTACGTGTAGGATAAATTTTTGTTAGGTATGAAAGTAAATCAAGTAAATACATCATATAATGCATATATGTGTATGAACTGAAAAGACGAATATGCCAAAAATATGCAATTAGCAAATTTATAATAAACGAGTACGAAAAGTAATTTTGGCTTAGACAACTTCAACTTTATAGCTCAATTTTTAAGACAGATTATGAAAAATATGCAAAAAGGCAAAAACAATTTTGCTACCATATGAAAATATTTTAAAATAAACACAAAAAAAAATTATAAAAAAACATAGAAAGAAACAAAAATAAAACAAAAACTATCTGGAATAATTGCAAAATTTATTATTGCTTCAGCCATACAGTCTGACAGAAATAATTTTTCTATAAAACATTTTAAATGGTTTTCACTGTGTTTGCAACAATCAATGTTTGAAATGTGTGATTGTTGTTGTTGTATTGTCTAAATAAATGATAAGACGAATGTTGTTACTTGTTAAATTTGAATCCTTGGAATGTTGTTATGAAATATGTTGCCAGCGCAAACAACAAATTAAAGTAAAGAAACTTCTGTTTAGAAAACATTTAAGAAGAGCGAGATCACATCAGACATTTTCCTAATGCACTGAACATCTAATAATATTTAAACTATAAAGATTTCGTTTTGTTGTGGATTTTATTGGTCAGGTCAACTGGGAGCTTAGTCGTAAAATTTTTGCAAAATATTTTTTTTTTTTATTTAAAAAAAAATTCTTTGATTTCCATAATTTGAAATATTTCATGAACTTGTGGCATTTGCGTTTTTTTCATATTTCGTTCAATGTCTAGACAAAACCTTTCACCTTTTCCTCCTTTTTCATATAATATGCACTTATTGTATATGATGACAACTTGATGATATGACACACAAGGCATATATAATATACATATATATATATATATATGAAGGATGACTTTTGCAGTAGACAATTTGGCATATTAGAAAAAAGAGAAAAATAACCTCAAATACCACAAAATGTCAAGAAGCAAAAAAGCATGAGATTGAAATGAAACCAAGCAACAAAATTAATGGTTTTAATGCATTCGAAATAATAATATAAACAAAGGAAATATCACATATATATGAAGAAGCACGGACTGTAGTGAGAGAGAAAGGAATTTTGGGTCTTTATAAATTCTTAGCTTAAATAAAAGAAATAAACTTTAGACGAGCTTAAGAAGATATTTTATTATGCCCTTCATATCAGAGGCGGCATGTACCAAGTTTATTGTTCTGTTCGCAGTACCAAGAATTAGGTTTTGGAGATCCTATAAAACTAATCTATTCTTGATTAGTTTCAATACCTAAGTCGATCTAGATTTGCCCATCCATGCGTTTGTTGTTTGGCACTGTCATGGTCATAAAGTTTAGGTTGTGGAGCTAAATTTTATTCACCGTCCACTTAAGTTGAGCACATATATTTAGCCTACTCATCCATGTACAAAAAAATGGGCGTTTTCGGATAACAGACACGCCCACAAATCGACATAAATGTCTCTATGAAATTGAAATTTTATAAACATATTTATAATTACCTCATCCTTAGATGTGCAATAAATGGGCATGGTCGAATAACAGTTACGCCCATAATTTATAAAAAACATAAGCGGCGTAATAGTTCACTTTTAAGCTAATGCGTACTACATACACTATTAGAGGACCACGCCCACCGTTTGTATGTAAATGTGATGGATATTTAAGATTGTGTCTAAGCCAAATTTAGTTTTTAACTTAATCGAACACAGCAAGTATGAGTGTGTGTGAGTATGTGACGGCTATTTATTTTCTTAAGCGGCCAATAAATTTGTATGCCATCATATGCTCTTTTGAGTTTTATATGCAATATAACACCATTAAGTATTTTTTTTTTTTGTCTATTCTGTTTTGTCCTCAACAGTTTCTTGTCTTAACATTCACATTCCTTATTGCAAAGTAGCCCTTTTCCCCTCTTCTTCCATCTGCTTCATCACTTTTATGTTTAGTTAGCTAAAAAATAAAAAGAAATTTCGCTATAACTCTTACAGATACCATCCAGGGATTGTTATGTAACAAATAGGAATCAACAAAAACACAGAAAGCCATCACGTTCGTGCACAATGTTGCATGAAATGCAATTTGAATATACGCCCTTTTACGTACATGTACAACATGTCACCAACATGCTAATGGAAAAGTTGTTTCACTCCTAAAATATTGTAGAAGAAGAATTTTAAAGTTAATAGTACAAAACAGGTGATTATGTCGTTATTAGGAAGGAAAGGGCTAAACAAGAGAAAATGTTATAATCGATCAAGCCATTTAGCTCCACAAATAATTAGTTTAGTTGTGTCTGCCATAAAAATATTTTCATGAAATATCATTGTATGGAAAAAGGTTCTAAAAATAGTCCGATCTGAATTCAATTATGAGATTAATTAATCAAATTTTGCCATAAAATATTAACATTTGCGATTTTTTTTGCTGTATAAAAAATTCAATTATAATAAAACCTTATATGGGGAAGAGTTCTAAAAATGGTCCGATCCAGTCCAATTTCCAGAGGATTCGTTTTTGGGCCAACTTATGTCCTTGTAGCATATTTCAAAGTAATATGTCAAAAAATGCAATCAGTAGCTTGCTTAAAAGTTTACATGGACAGACAGACATGATTAAATTGATTCAAATTTAGTTTTAAATACATCGTTATAATTGGAGGTGGTTGTGGCACTTGCCGTTTAACAGTTTTACATTTTCATATCACTATAGTAAATACTTTTTCTCACAAGTGATGCAGAGTTTAAAATTTATTATAATTAAACCAACCAACCGAACTAAACTGACACCTGTACAAATACTTATTACCTTATCTACATATATGATATATATTAAATCTGTTTTGGTAAATTGTTACATTTATTAAAATTTATGCAAAAGTCTGCTTTGATGATTATTAACTTGGTTAACCTTAATGTTCTTAATTTAGTTGAACTTCTCTTGCAGTCCAACACACCGTTACTCATGCAATAGTTAGCAGTGATGACAGGTAAGAAATCTTTTAAGTTTATGAACTCAAGTGTGTCATATGCTTGTCTAATTATAAGTAATTTTAGGCTTAACAGTTAATTTATGGCTTTGGTTTAGATTTTAGGTAAGAGAATCTTAAAGAATAGTTATAAAGTATAATTAAATTAATATAAATTAAATGAAATTTTAATTTTACACAATATTCTGTCAGCTCTATGTAGTTCTGTGCAGCTGACATTAGTAACACAAAGGACTTTGCACTGCTTACAGCTAAAATTTCACAAAAGTTATTGTACTTGGCTTTTGTTTTCATTTGCTTTTATGTGCTGAACCAGTTGTGGCAAAATGGTATGTTAAGTTTATGTGGATATTTGTAACTTCAGAAAAGAGACAAACCCTTTTTGTTATACCGATCGATTTCAAATAATTTACTCTTGTCCGTCTGTCCACCCTTCTATTGTATATTTTAGCCACATACAATAGAATTTTTTCAATGAAATTTGGAAAGACGGACATACCTTGACCTACAGATGTTTATAATTGAAAAAAATTCAAATTGCACCATATTTAGGAGCTCCCTCTGTACATATTTATATGAAGAAAATTCCCGAAATTTGGTACAGACTTGTTAATTGGCAGAATATTTGACAGTGTTAAAATTTGAACTCAATCGGACCATTTTTTAAACTTTTTCCATATAATGAATGAATTTATATGACATTGTATACACACAGCATGATTTAAGTAGCAAAGTGATGTAGGGTATAAAATGGTTGAGTGTGACTGACGATAATATTTTCACTTCTTAAGCAATGTCAAAGTAAATGTTTTATTTTTTCTTAAAAAAAAATATATATTTAAGTTGAACTAACCTGAAACATAATAAAGAATGTTAATAAAATACAGTTTGTGGTAAAAAAAGAAAAGAAGCTTTAAACTTTGGTTTACCACCGGAATAAAAAAACGAACAAACAAGCAAATAAGAAAACTAAATTTGACTTTGGCCAAATCTTAAACACTCTTTATGTCTACATATAAAAGTAAGTGTGGCTGGTACACGATTACGCCCTCTAATAATGTATGGATTATATATCAGCTTGCCAGGATGATTTTTTGTAAATTGTAGGCGCATTCATGTTATCCAACCACACTCATATTTTGGCACTTTGATGACTTAGATAATTATAAATATTTCTACCAAATTTCAAGTTAATAGCATCACTTTTTAGGGCAGATAAATACATTTTTGTCGATTGTGGGCGTGGCTATTCACCGATTATACCCAATTTAAATGTTTATATAAGGGCAATATTTCAAAACATACAATCGTAAGAGTAATAAAAATAGACGGACACACGGACATATACATTAAGATCGACTAAATTTTTGGTGATTACTAAATGAATGACAAACTTAGCATACTCTTATTATTGAGATGTAGAGTATAAAAACAAAATTAAACAGGAAAACAACTTCACACAAATAATATTTATTATGCTCAAACACAACACAAACATCAACATCAAAGCCATAAACTGTAGAGAAATTACACAAAAAAAAAGAAAAACATGTAAAAAAAGTACATTTGGCTTAAACGAAATCTTTAATACCTTCCACGTTTCTATACGTATGGGAGGCGTGGCAGGTTTCTGATTACGACCTCTAATATATTTCAACTTTCATGTTGGATACGGTACAGAAAAGATGCTTTTTGGAACATTGTGGGCGTGTTCACTTCCATTCTAATTGGATGATCGATGAAAAGTCGAAAGAATGTGCATCGAATTTTAAGTTTTTAATGGTTGCTAGATAGTTTTTTGTCTTTTATAGGCGTGGCTCTCAACTAATTTCATGCCATTTGTACGTGCAATATACAGTGATACAACATTTTAGCTCAATACCTCAAAATGTACGACTTTCAGAGTGCTTTCAAAGGACAGACAGACGGACGGCTTTGGCTAAAGCGACTCAGATTTTCATAGTAATCAAAAATATATATACTTTGTAGAGTCGCTGAAGCCTCTTTCTATGTGTGGCAAAAACAATAGTAAGCTTAACATACTCCACCTTTTATGTAGAGGGTATAAGTATGAAGCATATAGGTGAACATAAAAATTTGTGACAACAAAAAACGTACTTAACGTACTTCCATCGCTGTTAACGTGAACGTGTAATTGTACCTCGTATAACGTAGCGTTTAAGTTCTAAGGAAAATTGTGCTTCATCATTAAAATCCTTAACGTGTTACTTTAATAGCCTCCTAGACCTCAACCGAGTGTTACCTGTACTATAAAGAAAACATAACACTTCATATCCTGTAAAATATGTTTGTTTTCTATTTGGAGAAGAATTTTTTGTTACATCAACCATTAGGCAAAAGGAAGCGGTTCCGTGCAAAAGGCACAAATGGCAGCTAAGTACAGTTCGGTTGATGGTTCATAAAATCAAGGGACAAAAATGAAAATATCATGAATTTTTAATAAAATGTTGCAGTAAATGCAGGATTTACACTTGTAAGCAAACCATAAAAGAGTGGGGGCGGGCATGCAACGAAACGAAACGGAATGACAGTTAAAGCGTTTATTTCAATAATCCTTAAATGAAATCCTTATACTTGCTCAACATAATATGTGTGTGTCGAGTGGTGATAATGGGGAGCCGTGCCATTGCCAACAACATAACGGCAAGGAGCTAAGGTAAAGAAAATGGAAATAAAAGTAAAAACGTTTCAAAATATTACTAACGCACGATTGCCTGTAGTCTGAGGTAAACGAAGCTTAAGATGAAAATACTTTAGGTGGGATTATTTTTAAATGATTTATAAAAGTTTATTGATTTTTCAAAAAAAAAAAAAAAAATTAAAAAAAAAAATAATTTTTGTCTTAAAATTTACTTTCTTTTTATCTCTCTGTCCTTTATATACTGTGGATAAAATGGCATTGAAGTCTAAGTTGAGACTGCTGTGTGATGGTGGATGGTTTAGCTGAAATTATATACAAAAAAAATTTAAAGTTTGTTTTTAATTATCTAGAAAACAGGTGTAAAATGAAGGAAGCTACCCAGCGATGACAACCTGTTCATTGGCCAATAACTCCAGCATTGTAGCCATGATTTTCAAAATAAAAGACAAGGCGTTTTCCTCTCCTCTGTCCTCTTTTCTATTATATTTTTTTTTTTTTTTGAAGACTTGGCCCGAAGCATAAGCTTCACCTGTAAGTTAAATTATTCCTGTTAGTTTTACATCAAAAACAAATTACTCTCTATTTAATAAAAATATCGTATATACCGATATAATGAAATTGTCAAGCATTACAAAGCATTTGTTGTTGTTGTTATTATTGCTATTGTAAACGTGGCAATGAGTAGCAGTACAATGGCATGTGACATACTACTAACTTAACTAACAGCTTCAACAACGGAGATATAAACAAGGTGGCCCGTAAGCAGATGGAAATCCTGAGAAAACATATATAACAACATATATGCAAAGCTTGGGCGTGGCAGTTACCTACGTCGTCTACGTTTGTATGCTGTACTTTACGTCAGATAAGGTTTTTTTTTTATAAATTACGTCTGACATGCCACCCCACCCATTTTCGCTTATCGATACAGAAAGGATAATTATAAAAAGTAAAAGAAACTATATTTGGCTCATGCCAAATATATATACAAAATGTGGGCGTGGAAGGAGACGATTATGGGCGTGGCTATCAACAGATTTAGCTCCAGTTAAATAGGAACCTGTATGAACCAACTAACCTTAAACTTGAGAACCGTCAGCGTTACAACAAAGGTCGGACTTACGGACAAGTCAGGGTGTTGTACACGGAACAACAATCTTAGTTGACCCCAATATATAGTGTATAGAAATTTTCGACGAATACATTTCCACTTAAGCAACTAATTGCAACTACTCAGAGTTTTCTTTATTCTACATTTATTGGCTCCTTCTACTAAGATAGTGTGGCGTTCCCTGTTATTGTGTTACTACTATTGTACCTGCTGAACAAAAAATGTTGTTAACTTGATAAATTGACGGCAATTTATTTTTTAACAGCAGCAATTTATACAAACTACCCTGCACCTGGCCAGTTATGTTGGGTAATATAATGAAACGAAAAAAAATTAAAAATAAATAAACTTGTTAAGATTTTTTATTTTATAAATGGCAAAATGTATACATTTTGATGTGAGTAATTAATTTAAGTATTCATGATAGCCTTTTGGAGCTCGTTGATAATACTTTCCGAATTGGGGTAAATCTCTAGGATTGATTAAAAGATTCTTATTGGGCCAAGCTTCCTTTAAATAATGCTCATGGTAGTAACGGGGATAATGGGAATATTTCACATTATCGTGTAATTTCGGTTTAATTTTCTTCGACTTTATATCTTTACGAACGAAAATCGGCAAATCCACAATGAGAAAGTATAAAATTTCTACCAGACTAAGCATTGAACAACCCATAAACAGACCAACCACACCGCCAAAGGATACTTGAAAAAAAAAATGATAAAATTTAAAATTAGTTAATAAAAATGTTCATCATGATGGGAAAATATTGTGCAAGTATTTCTGTTTGTGTTTGCTTTTCATACCCAATAAATCCAGCCAGTTGAATACCAAACGCGTACGATACACCATAAATGTTTCATCACGGAAATGTACATCCAAATCGATGAATGACTTATTGTCGCGTATTTCCGGCGGCATGTATATTGAACGAGCTTCCGTTACGTAATTGAGAGAATAACAATTGCGAAAACATTCACACATAATACCCTTTTCAAAATCTTGCAACACGTACTTTGCCTCGGCCGGCTCGTAAGTATATTGAAAATAATCTTTTTCATGATGATGGGATGGCGTTAATGAATAACAAAACAGAGACTAATGTTATTCAATGATTGTATATAAATATAATATATAAGTAGGTGTGTAGAGGTATTACTCTTAAGTACAATAATTACCATTATTATGAGCCAAACATAATAAATCTTCTGTACGACAATAAGGATATGGACCTAAAATTATGTAAAATAATGCAAGTTCTTAAATAAAATAGAGAATTTAAAGTATTTTTTAAATAATTTTAAAAGTATTGCTTAGTACTTGTTAAAGTATTCTAGTATTTTTTTTAAGTACTACTTAAAAAGTACTTGTAGTTAAGTTTAATACTTAAAAATTCATAAAACAAATAAATAAAAAGTATTAATTTTTGAATAAACGAAGCAGTACTGAATAGAAGTTTTTCTAAGTAATTATAAAAGATTTTAGAGATGTATTTAGAAAAGTACTTAAACAATATTTCTTATTTCTAATATAATTGTGGTTGAAAACTGGTTGTGGTTAGAAAAGTACATAAACGTAAAATACTTCTTGATTCTAATTTAAGAACTTAAGAAATAATCTTAAATAAAAACTCAAAAGAAATTTCTTAATGGATAAGATCTTTCCTAAACTCTTCAATAAGTAGAAGCTTTTGGAGTAGTAATTAGAATGTAATTAAAAAGGGACTTAACATATTGTATAAAAAATATTTGTGAAAACTTTGTGAAAAAAGTCCTTTTTTCACTCATATGAAAGTACTTAAGAATACACATAACAAGTACTTAACATTTTTATGTAATTAGGTTTATATGTAATTTTAAGTACTTAGTAGTAGTATATAAGGGGTGTTTTATTAGGAGGTTTGTTTTTTTAATAGAGATCACTCTGATATCTGACAGTTGCTTTAACAGTTTAAAGTATTGTTTGGCAAATCATCATGAATAGATTAATTCTGGAATAGCGCTTCCAATCTTAAATGACAAGAAATTATCTACCTAATAAAAAAAAATATTTTACCATGTTTTTTATTTAAATTTTAAATCGGCCACCTCTTAAAAAACACCCTTTAGTAATTCTTAATAAGTAATTTTAAGTAATTAAGTTTACTTATATGTCAAGTTCATATATTAAATTTTAAGTATCTTTAAGTACCTTTTTCATATATTACTAACCTTCTGGAAACATTAGATTCATTGTACAATTACAAAATTTGATTAAATGCTCTTGATGACACTCCGCTACACAATTTTCAATCATATACGTCAAACCATTAAGACTTTTAAAATATTTACTGTTAGTTTCATCCTAAAAAAGACAACAACAAAAATAATTCTACTAAGGTTAAAGTACATATATAGAATTTGTATAAAACTTACCATGAAAACACATTTCCTCTCTGCTAAATTCAATTTTCTTGTATCGTTGTCGGCAACATAAATAACCGGTTCCACTTTAATAACACTTTGAGTATTGATGGCTACGAAATGTGGTGGTGTATGCCAGGACTTTGGTTCAGTTATCATAACCTTAAATGTTTATAAAAAAATCATCAAAGAAGAAGATAATAGTACAGACATTCATGTGAAAAGTGAAATTTCGTCAACTCACATCAATCCCTTTACTATGCTGACTACCCGAATAGTGTAATTCCGGCTTAATCATAATTTTAAGATTTAGAGCGCTTTGTCGTCCAGATAATCCAGTACGCCAAGGCCACTTGGGATCTTTTTTTGACATTTCTTTGCCCTCTTTGGTGATTACACTATTAAAGCTCCAACATAAACCCATTTTCGTTTTACGTCTTGAAAATATCTCACAACAATTCTTCTTATTACGACGCCACGAACAATCCGCCAACAATTCTTCACATGTCCAAGTCATAAATTCAAAAACCAGCGAGAAATTTACATGATTTAATAGATGTAACGGTTTATGTTCTAATGCATTAAACTTTTCAAAATATGGAAATTGAAAGTCATCGAATAATGAGATAATTAGTTCGAATAAATTTAAAATTTCCGTATTATTCTCGTCGGGTAGAAAGTGTTGTTGAGCTAAACTGAAACGTTCCCAATTTAAACGATTACGGTTACAAATGGTGACAACAGGAAATTCAATGCGATAAACCGGCCATTCAGTAGAATCGATAACTGTTTCCAATTTGCCATCTCTAAAGGAGGCGGAAAATGTTATACAAACATAAGTTGTGCCACCTAAAGCGGTTAACATCAACAACATCCAAATGATTCTGGGAAGTAGAATAAGATAAATAAATGAATTCATCGTTAGCTAGACTTAACTTATTGAGACTTTCTTTGTACAATCCAGTCCAATGACAACATTATGAATTGCACAGTTTCATAAGAGAGTACTCAAAACTATATTGTATTATTTTAATGTCAATGACATGCTTCCGATCCTACCAAAGAGGTTTAAATAATAATAAAGAAAGTTGTAGCTAGTCTTTGGGGTTCACCGGCCATGCATTTACACATGGCCAATTACGAATTAGGTGATCGAATTTTGGACGTTCTCACCATCTAAGTGTGGACGTGGCGTTGCCTCCTTGCTTCCTTATTTATTTTAACGACCACTAGATTATATTTTACATTTTACCTTAACAGACGAAATTCTGCACAAATTTTTTTATTTGTGCAGAAATTGTAATTGTGGGCATGGTTGCTTTTCTAATATTGAGATAATCTTAAAAATTTATATCAATTTTGTAGCCTTAACTATGTAGCCTTGCGTAATTTATACTGTTTGTGGGCATGGTACTTTATCGATTTAAAATGGGCAAAATCGGTCAATTACCTCACCTTAAGATTTGGCCCCAGCCAAATTTAGTTTTCTTACTTGTTCACTTACTACTTACTTTTCACAAAAGTTTCTCTTCTCATAAGCTATTTGACTCATACCATGTAATGTACAATGACCAGCGAAACCAATGAATAACTCGAATAAATCTTTTTTGAAGTTCTTTTCATTGGTCTTCACTTGTTTCATTTCATTTATGAAATTTACTTTTGGCCGTTGATTTGAATACAACATCATTATTTGTGCCACTCAACACTGTGTGCTAAACTTTACCGAATAACTCATTATTTGTACAAATAGGTTCTTTTACAAACTAAACTTTCACGCATTTCGCAGTGTAAAGAGAAAAAAATAACAAAATTAATCAATTATTTATAATTTAATTGTGCTTAGATATGTCGATGATTATGTTAAACGTTTGCGGTCATGAAAATCGGAAACAGTCGGTAATAAAAGTTTGTGTTCATCCTGATTATGCTGAAAGGAATTTCAAAAAAAAAAGTATTCATCTTTCAAGTTTAAATTTCCCATCGTTTTACTCAGATTTACCTGAACCGCAGCGTGTTTTTCTATAAAATTTCTGTCATAAAAATTCTCTTAGTTGCAAAAATTGAGATTTCTAGTTGAAAAACGGCGTTCATTTTAGAAATCTGAACCAAATCAGTCATAGGACATGCCCACATATAATGATTTTTAACCACATTACTTTTATTTCCGATAATTTTCATTCCATTTTGAACATGATTTACAAAAAGAAACAAAAATTAAAAAAAAAAATTTTAAAAAAAATTCAATAAATCTCCGAAGATTTGAAAAAAAATGAAAAGCTTTAAATTTTAAAAAAATTAGAAATAAATTTGAATTTTAAGTTTAAATTAAAAATTTTAATTAAACTTTCGTTACAGACTGTTTGAATGGTAACATAAGTGTAACTATATTAAATTTTGCGTGTAATAGAAATATTAAACGAACCATTTTACATACAATAAAAGACTACACACGTTTGTAATGCCACTCATTTATAAATACTTTCATTTGGTAAAAATATATTTCCATTTTTTATGTTCAGTAGTAGTATATTTGCTTATTGAAGAAGAAGAAGAAGAAGAAGACTCTTGAGTACAATTCTTCAAATGTTTTTTTGTGAAATCATAAAAAATCATTATTATGCAATTGCATTTAAATTTCTTATGTTCTATTACAATACAAAATCTTAGATGTGCACCAAAAAAGTTCCATTGTTCCATAAATTTGATTAGAATCATAAATAAGCGGCAAACTTATACAGTTTTTAAGGCAAAGCTTTTTAGCACAAAATAATGCGAAAATTCTCTAAATAAGTTGTTTGCACAGAGTTTGATATAAAATTTAATTTTAATGAAGCAATAAGAAAAAGCTACTTTTAGCTTAGGTCGAATCTGTAATACCCTTCATATCAATATGTAAACTGTTGGCATGGCAAAGAATTAATAGCGAGCATTAGAATGTATTTTATACCAAAAAAATTCAATTACGCCCATTTTTGGTACATCGATGGATGTGTATACCAAATGTAACCAAATGTAGCTCAATTTTTGTGGCATATAAATAGACTTTTGTCGATCAATTTTGATCAATTTAAAAAGTAATTTGCGTGCAAGAACCTCAAAGGCATCTTTACAAAATTTCAGTTCAATGTCTCAAAATTTACAAGCGTGAGAATGCCAACATTAGACAGACACACGGATCGACTCAATTTTTGATGAAAGATCGATAACATATATACTTTATAGGGTATCTGACCCCTCCTTATAGGTGTTGCAAACGAAACGACAAACTTGGTATACCCCCCATCTTATGTCGAGGGTATAAAAAGCTATTTTTTTAGCTTAGTTCGAAGGTACATAGACGCCTGCGGCGGTTAATTTGTATGCATTAACTGTCAACTTGTAGTTCGAATTTTATGCCAAGTAAGTCGTTTTTGCAAATTTCTGGCGTATTCACCTATTTTTAAAGCTAAATTATAAATATTTATATAAAAATTTCAACTATTTTGTACACAGTTTTTGTTAAAAAGGCGGTGGGATGGGTCGTGTCGGCAAACTCTTTTCGCACTAATTGTTTAAATGAAATTAACTGAAGAAAATTTTAAGCTTAAGAACTCAAGTTTGGCCACCTTGAGTGTATCAAAGTCCGTTAGACCTAGGGACAGACTTAAAGTCTATATATCGATCTAAGTTTATTGCACAGTTTTTCAAGCTTTTATAGGATAAATCAAAGATTTCTATTGAAGGATGTAAAAAGTTACTACACAGCTTTGAGTTTTTAAGCGGCATTCTTTGTTTTGAGCTTTTTATATCCTGCGCAATATATAAGATGGTATACCAAGTTTTTTTTGTTGTGTTGGCAATACCTAAAAAGAGACGTCCGAGACCCCTCACAGTATCATCTTTAAAATATGAATTGATGCAGACATTTTTCGTTTATTTTACGCACTGGTTGATATTTGAATTCGTTCAAAATGGTTGAGAATCACGCCCACAATTGACAAAAATCTATTTATCAGCCAAAAAATTTTACATTTTTTTCACATATTTATACATTTAGAAGAATTAGGATGGCAAAAGTAGGCATGGCTGTATAACAGATACGCCCACAGTTTACAAAAAGTCGTACTCAGCATAAAATTCGTTTTTCAAGCTGATACGTAATACATACACGATTAGAGGACCTAATTAGGTACCTGTCACGCCGACTGATTGTATATGTAGGATATTTAATAAAGCTGTTAATATAAATTTCTTAGACCCATAAAAATTTTGTAAATATTTAGTAGGTGTTACTGTCACCATTTAATATCCTGGACATACACGAACTAAAGCTTCTCATAGAAACAGAAAAGCATAGAAAACTTATTTGTGAGCAATATCCAGTAAACTTATTTTAACGTTAAATTTTTAATTCAAGTCGGTTCTCACCGACCTCACAATACCCTTCACCATTTGGTTTTATAATTTGTGCTATATCAGTGACACATTGTTATATGGAAAGAAGTTTTAAAAATGGTCCCATCCAGTTCAAACTTAGTACAGCTAAACGTTAAGCAGTCTTCAACAAATTTCTTAAAAAAATATAAAAAATTACAAATTTTCGTCATATAAAAACTTACTTTAAATGATGGCCTTATAGAGGAAGAAGTTGTAAGAATACAACGATCAGGTGCAATTTCAAGAGGCATCCTTCTTCGGCCAACAGACGAATTGTGTCAAACTTCAACCAAAAATAGAAAAAAAAACCGCTTAAGTTGATTACAAGAAATACATTAAAGGACAGACGGACACGCTTAAATCGATTCTTATTTCAATTCTAGCCTAATCGCTAAAATTAAAGGCGAGTGGTGTAGGGTAAGAAAGTAGTAATAAAGTTACTTTTAAGCCGTACAGCAACTACAGTCAAAGCTCTATTGACGGTAACAATGTGAAGACAACTTTACCAACTTTACCTATAATCTCTGTTAACCTCTAATCTCTGTTAATATTTATAATCTGTTCAATTACATAAAGTTGTAGCAGATAAATATTAAACAGTTATTATGGGAAGTCTGCGCAACGCCCCGTGCTGGCTCAAAGGAGAAGTTGTTAGTAAAAGTTTTAAGGCTTTGAAGCTTTTAGCAAAGATTTTTTCTAGGTATTTGGCTTTAATATTTAATAACGCTACAATAGCTACAGTGAGATGAAAAATGTCGCGTTAAACGTGATAAGGTAAAATTTTTCGAAAAAAACCTCAAATACAAAAAAAGGTTTTTTTTTGAAAATTAAATATTATTGAACAATTTCATCAAGAGATTCCCTCTTTTTGCATCATAATGATGTGTGGGTGGGTATTGTAGTTGGTAAGTAACACAAGCTGGCGAGCCACACCCATAAAGTATATATATTCTTGATCAGTAACAATAGAAAAGTTGATTTATCCAAACTTTCTAGTATTCTAGCGATGCGTTCTTGCCTTTTTGGAAATAATACCATGAAATATGCCTGAAGTGCAAGTCTTGTTCTTCTATTCTTACAATACTAATATAAACCAACCCAACACTAACATAAGCCAATAAGAGTTAAAGTAACAGTAAAGAGTAACAGAGAGTAAGAGAATTTCCGGTAAAATTTTCGTATTTTGTAAAATTTTTAAGAGCACACACACACACACACACGTGACATTGCGTCTCTGCATTTACGCTGTTGCTTATTTTCTAACTAATGTTGTTGCCGCCACATAATGTTGTTTTTATTAATGTTATTAGCTTGTTAGGTATATGTAACTCTTTTAATGGCTGATGATTGTTTTTTTTTTTTTTTTTTTTATTATGAGAGACAAAGCAAAATATAGAACGATCATGTGGGCATGATAGATAGATGGAGAGAGTCATTGAATATATGATATTCACCATTTTGTATAACATTTACTATGCAAAGCGATTTAGTATCTCTTCAATCCTGCACAATGTTCAATATTGTAAGCATTTCTAAAAGATCACGGTTGAGAGGAAGAAGAAAATATTTTAAACAAAACGTTATATAATGAACTGTACTAATTGTAAAGTAAATTATATAATATTTGGATAATAAATATTCTTCTTAAACTGTTATAATAGAGTTGTACAATAAAGTTTACAGTTGTAGAACAGTTTTATAACACAATAACAATAAATATTTATAAATGATAAAAATAAAATTTTCATAATTATACAATATTTAGCACAATATAACAGTTTTAGTAACTGTTATAATTAAAATATATTTAATACAATTACTTTTAAATAATAAAATATGTAATGGGCATGTTTTTTTTTTCTAAATATGTATAACAGTTTTATAATATTTGTGTTAAATAAACATAAATATTATTATGAGTTTTTGCATATAAATATGCTACTTTACGTACAAAATTATTTAACTTTTATAATTATATTACATTATATTTTTGGTGGTATACATGGTTTCTTAATAAGTTGACAATAAGTTGATAACTTGACATGTGACACCCACATTGAAATAATTTCGTAAAATATATTTAATAAATTTTTTGTTTAATTCTTGAAACTGAAAAATTTCATTAATTTATATGTGTATAACAGTTTTATAACAGTTTTTATAACTGTTATAATAGTAAACAATGTTGTAAAACTAACAATTTTAGAAACACTATTTAAATTAAAGAAAATTAATCAAGAGCCACGCCCACAATCGATCGAAATCTATATATTTGCCACAAAAATTTTGCCATAAGCTTGAAAATTTAAACAATTACTCCATCTAACCATACCTATGGTCGCATAATAATTTACGAATTAAGAATTATACTCAGCGGAAATTTTGACTTGCAAACTAACACATAATACATACACTATTAAAGCGTGTAATCACGTAACTGCAGCGCCCACCGTTTCTATGTAGATTTGGCTTAAGCCATATGTACTATGTATTGGTTTTGCTGTCATTCCCTTATAACTATTAATTTTCTTTACAAAAAAAAAAACTGTTGAGTAAGTGTGATCGAAGCTTAATGAAAAATGCACAATAACATGCATTTGATACATGAGATATACTCTATATGTGATTAGTTCATTACATTGTTACATAACAACATTAATATTTTACAATAAATTTACAAAATCATATCAAACGATAATTATATTGTACAATACATTATAAAGGAAATATAACAAATATATGCTGTTGTGTGTGTGCACTTGTGTGTATTATCTCTGCCTAGTTTATAGTGACTGTATAGCTGCTGTAAACACAACACAAGTCCTTCTTTCAAATTCCTCTTCCGTACACCTTTTCTCCCCCTCTCTGTCACTCTCTCTCTCTTTGCTTTTAATAATCAAATATACGCATTTTACTATTCCCAAATGTACAAAATAATTGAGTTGTAATTCATATACTTTTCATAGAACATGATACGTTTGTTGTTCTGTTTGCAACATGTAGAAGAAAGTGTCCGAAACCATGTGCGAATTGAGAGAATTGATCAGCATTGATCATCAAGATGAATCTAGTCAAGTCCCCCAACGTGTAAGATCATTATTAGCATTTAAGTTGAAGTTTGTAATGCGTGGAAATGATAAAATTGCACGCCCACAATGCACACCTACAACAATAATGCAACAAAGTTAATTTACAATATAGAAAATAAAAAAAAGGGCGTGATTAACACGCCCCCCATTACATCAAAGAAGACTATTTAGCTTTAGAATCTGTCTTGATTGATGCTTAATATTTATTTACTGTATGAAAGAGTATAAGCATTGCCACGCCTACCGCACCTATATAAATGTGGGAGAGTATGTTGAATTTCGGCCGAAGTCACATTTAATTTCTGCTAAAAATTTTCCTTTGCTTTCAGTTTTCCCATCATTTCCAACATATGCTTAATAGCTTATGAAGTGATGTTGTTGATAATTCTGTTTGTTGTTGTTATTGTTGTTATATTATATGCTCATTTAAAAATTTTCTGATTACTGAACACATTCATCTCTTGTTCTGTTTTTTTTTTGTTTGTTTGTTTTGTTTTTAGTTTTGTGTGGTGAAATGGATTTAGCTCTAGAGAGATAGAGTGAGAGAGGGCGGAGGGGGAGTATTAAACCACAGAGGCAATAACTAAATAATAAACTACTCGTAATGTTCAATTAACTTTTATTATGAATATTATTATTGCATTATAAACGTTTTGAAATTTTTATGATATTGTTATTGCTGCTGTTGTTGTTGTTGTTGTTGTTGTTGTTATTATTGTTATTGAGGAAAGCCAGTTCAAAGCGTATGCACGCGCTCATGTGTATGTATTGTATTTATAATTAAATAATAAAAAAAAAAAAAATAAAATCATATAAACTGAAGCATAGAAAACTCCAAAGAGCTTTGTTGGCACGGCTTACCAATGTGGCTTAGCTATGGGCTCACTTGGATTTAACAAATTACAGATAATCTTGTGATTACAGAGAGAGAGAGAGAGAAAGAGAGAGAGAGAGAGAGAGAGAGAGTGATACTTAATCTTCATTACACACTTATACATACGTACATACATATATATACAGCTTCACTGTATAAGCGCTACAATGAAATGAAAACCAATTTTAAATTGATTTGATTGAAATTTAAATCCCTCTACTCAATATATTTTCTCCCTTTAATTTCCTTTTTATAACCGCCATCACATGTATTTTAGAGGAAGATACAGTACTTTGTCTAAACGTTTGCAACGTTCAAAAGGAGACATCGGTGTGCCAACACACAAAGCAGATATATTCTGAATGGTATGTCTGTCTGTCAGTCCATCCGTGTATGTTTTGTATTAATAACTCTTCTGATCGCCAAAATTAAGTTATCGATATCAAACACGGGCAGTACTCAGGTTGGTATTTGAAATTGATTTAAATCGGTCAAGCGACACACGTCCATTGCAATAAAAAACTGAAAAAGGAGAAACTTTTTAAGTAAATTTTCTGAATTTTTTATTACTTTGGGAAGCTTTGTAGGTATCTTGGTAGGTATTTAAGATTTGGTCTCAGCCAAATATATTTTATTTTACTTGTTTTTGTTTTTATTGATATTAGTAAAAATCAAAAATCAATTGAAGTCAATTTATCCCCCCGACTTATTGAGTTGAATTTTTGTGTTTCATATAACAATACTACATATACTATATATATATATAAATCTATATATATATATGGCTTATTGTTGTAATGGCACTGTTCTTTTTTTGCTTAATATAAGCTTATAATACTTACATATTGTTTCCCGTGCAGGAAAAAAATTTTAATTTGCTTTTGTTTTCTCTCTCTACGGATTCATTGTGGAGATTATATGTTGTTGTTGTTGTTGTTGTTGTTGTTGTTGTTGTTGTATACCATCTAAATAACTATAAAAAAAAATTAAATACTTTTTTTTTCAAACACTTTTTAGTATTTAAGTTTTAGTTACAAAAAAAAAAAATCTGTCATTACACACATATTAGTAAGAAATGCAGTTCAAAGGAGATATTGCAATTATTTAATTGATATGATTACAGTTGAAAGAAAGAAATGATTCGAGTTGATTCATTAAACTGTAAATTGTAACAAATTCACAATTTTTTCACGGACATCCGTATATCCGTCTGTTATTGGCATCTATCATAAAAATGGAGCTATCAAGTTAAATTTTAATAAGCAATTAAATTGAAAACAAATTCTTGTATTAAATTTCATCGAAATATTGAAAAAAAGTTCGATCTATACCTTGCGCATGGACAGATAGACGGACAGATGGACAGACGGACATAGTTAAATCAATTTAGATTTTGATTCTCAATCGATTGGTATACTTGAAGGCGAATGCGGTATTTGCCATTTACAAGTTACAGGGCAGCCGTTCTTAGATGATCGAAATTATGACGCACATGATATGGATATCAAATGAACGTAATTTACTAATAAAATTCTAATAGCTAACTGGCTTTATACAATATGAAGGTCGCCAGGTTTTCACAATCGATTCGATATGATGATATTAAGCAAGGGGCTGGACGAATAAAATGCCAAATGTATGTCATTTTAAATCTCATATAGGGCTTGAGAGTTTAAATAGAAAGATTTTTAAAAATATTCTTTTTTTTTTTATAACAATTTTTATAAAATGAATTAAAATACTGTTGAAACGATTTGGAAGCCTGTTAGTATATGAAATAAATCTTTGCAGAAGTACGGAAAGAAACATAAAAAATAAAGTCCTGTTAAGTCTATGAAATTTTTCCAATAAAACAATTCAATCTGTCTCTATAAAGATGTGCATATCTTATATAATAACTATTTGCATTTACTACCCCAAGGTGTACACATGCATCTATGCACACACACCTCTCCACCTATACAGTAATTTATGCAATAAAGTGTTAAAATATCATATTGTAGTTATTATGGCTGGTGTTATAAAAAAAAATGGTACGAAAAGGCAAGATTCTGAGGCTAACTGTTGTAATATTGTACATGCATCCTTTACATGCAATTGAAAATCTACAACACACCAGAGAGACAGAGAGAAGGTGAGAGAGAGAGAGAGAGAGAGAGGGGGAGATGGAAGGCAGAGGCCACACACACACTGCATGCAATAAAATCAAATCATCATATTTCTTATATTTTTACAACATATTGCCCTCAATACCATACACACACACACACACATACACTCAATTATATTGCTGTAGCATGAAAAACACCTTCATCCACTCTCCCTCCTTCTGTACATACAGTATAAACTTAGCTGCAATAAAATTGGATTTTATTATGACTAGTGGAGTGTGGTAGGTGGAGTGGGAGTGGGAATGGGAATGGGAAGCAGTTCACTTGTGAATTTGCTTATATGAGCAAGTTTGTTCTTTTTTGTAAATCTAGTTACAGTTGCTGCTGGTAACCTAACAACAACAACAACAACAACAACAACAAATACTACATTTATATGGAAATGTTTGCAAACCATACATACATACGTATACACATGTAAACATAACAGAGAATTTGTATAGATGGTTAAGTTGATCTCACTTTAAGTCTACCTTTAATATTTGTTGTTGTTATTGTTGTTATAATAAAAATAAAACAGAAACACAAATCAAGTATGTACAGAATTGATTTTTAATATGACCTGGAACACAAGTCCTAAATGTATCCATATATACACAAGTAGCTCTCTCTCTCTCTCTCTATCTCTATCTCTCTCAATTTCTTTCTCCTTATGTTGTTATCTTTAGGTTTTATTACTATTTTATTATTGTTATTGTTGTTGTTGTTGTTGTTGTTGTTTATGTTGCTGTTATTTAAAGTGACATCTCTTAAAAGATTGATGATGTCATTGATGATGACAAAGTGCTTGATATAGAACAAGAAATAAAACAACGACAAATTGCATATATATATATGTGTGTGTGTGTGTACATATATATATGTATATATATGTATATACCTGTAGGTACTGTGCATGACCAAGCCTAACCTTATGCTCTACACGTGCATAAAACCATTTAGTTTAACATTCTGTTTCGAAATAAGCAAAAATTGATATAGACACGCCTACAATTAATAATAAAACCTCTAGAGTTAAAAATTACAATTTTTTTAAAACATATATTATATATAGTGCGTATGATAGTTGAATACAAATTAATATTAAAACAAATTTGTTCATATTTTTTGCAAAATTTATTATAATTCCATGAAATTTTGATTTAATTAACTCCTAGACTGTATAATTATTCAATGAAATCCCCCTAATAGCGGCAATAATGATCTCAATCCATCATGATAATATCGATCATTGTTGTTGTTATATTATCTTTAGGGATGAAAGTGTATTATGAGGATGTCTCTTGTCTCTTCATTTCTTGATAGTTCTCCATTAATGATCTGACAAGAAAACAAACAAACAAACAAACAAACAAAATTTTTCTTCAGAAATTACATTCACTCATATAGAGTGTTCTCAACTATCGTACACACCCTATATATGTGTGCATTACAGTCTGCGTTTAGATATATCAAAAAAGGTGGGCGTGGACACTTTTACAATTTACAAAAAAACCGGATTTTGTGTAGTAATCGATTCGAGGTGAGAGATGACCTCATACGAGTACTTTAATTAAACGTTAAAACAAAGACGAACAGATAGCACATAAATGATATTAGGCCTAGGTTTGAAATTTATCATTTCATCCATTGAAATTGTTTTGTTTTGAATTTGAATTTTTCAATTTTTTTATATTTGAATATTTTTTTAATTTTAAATTCGCCATATTTCACATAAAATTTCAAAGTTTTTCATTTTTTTTTTCATTTTTATTTGAATTAATTTTTTTTAAAATTTGAAATTTTTCATTTAAAATTTTTCAATTTTATTTAAAAAATTTGGATTTCTCTGATTTTGAATTTGATTTTTTTTTTTTTTTTTTTGATAAAAATTTAATAATTTTTCTATTAAACGGAGATTTTTTTCATTTGAAATTGGAAAATTTTTCATTTTGAATTCGTATTTTACTTTTGAAATTGGAATTTTTTCACATAAAATTCAAACTGGCTGATGCAAGGTATTCAAAGGTCGACACAAACCGACTTGTCACTTGTTTCACTTGAATAACTCAAGCATAAATATTCAGCATGTTTGTTTGTGTGCCTGTGTACAATTAGTTTTAAATAACTTTATAAAATTCTAACATGATTCTTAAAATAAAATGAGATTTTCGTAAATCACTTGTATGTGAATGAAAACTGTTATATATTCTATACACATTATAGACGGGAGACTAATCGTAAACGCAATGATGCATAACATTGCTTTACTTGTGGCAGTCATGCCGAAATGGAACCAATCTCCAATAATTTTATTATAACAAAGTGAAGAAGTTCTCGAGATGGCAATGTTATGCAATTGCTGCATGATTTATATACGTTTACGGTTAGGTCGTATGGTTGTAACGTATTCTCTTTGCCTATTAAAATCTAATAATAAAATCTTGCTTTGCTACATTCCCCAATATTCACCAGAGCATACGAATGTCTTTTCCCTTTACGTTGTTTCGTCTTTTACCGTTTGGTTATATAAAAAACTAAATTAATCACAGATGTACGTCGATTAGGTATTAACTTAGAGTAAGAAGAAGCTGATGGAGATGATAAGTAAAGAAATTATGCATAACGGGTCTATTTTAGTTAAAAATGATGCTGAAAAACTTTGATTAAGTTTTTGCAATTGTCAAAAATTTGTACGAGTATGTCCCTCCGTCCAGAAGGCTCTCTTGAGTTAGTTGTGTAAAAAATTTGTAAGCGTAGTGAACTCTAAGTTTGTTTACTTAACATTTTGATAATCTTTTAAAAACTGATTTTTTTTTTTTTTTTTTATTATAATTTCTATATATTTCATAACAACGTAGAGCAGAGGGTTTGAAAAAAACCATATTCATAAAATTTAATTAAATACATTTTTATTTCTTTGTTTAGCATAAAAAAAAAGTGTGTAAAGAAAACCGTGAAAAGGCGGTAATTGTATGCAAAAGTTATGGCGGACGCCAGAATGAATATGAATGCATTTATATTATAAACATTATGTGCCTGGTCAAACCTTTAAGCAATGGCTAGAGGAGAGGCAACGGTGCTCATTTTTCCATCCTTCACCTTAGCGCTTAGGGCATATTAGGTTTATCATTCCGTTTGCCATCTACAAAAAGAGGCGTCACACACCCCATCAACTGTATAGTTATGTCCGTCAGTGAGCTTTCCTGTTGTTGACATTCACGCAATTGTAAAAATTGAGAAATTCCTACAAAAAATTATACTTTCTGTACACAAAACACTTTGTAAATTATATAAAATCGGTTGAGAGTCACGCCCACAATTGGCAACATCAATATATCGGCCACAAAAATTAACGTATATGGTAAACATTTGTTCCCCAAATTTGTAATTCCGTCATCCATCCATCAATGGGTCAAAAATAAGCCCAACAGACACGCCTAACTTTTTACAAAAAACTATTTTGTGCTGAATTTAAGGGCACGCGGAAGTTTTGATACATAAATCAGGCCCACTATTTATTTGGGGAGGCTGTGTATGCGGGTATTTAAGATTTGGTTTGAGCTTGAAATTTAACGTTCTTACTAGTTTTTCCTGAGTTGCCTGCTTTTAGTTTCATTTGGGTTGTTGTTGTTGTATTTTCTTTTATGTTTTTTGTTTTTGTTTTTGTTTTTTTTTAAATGTATACAAGTAAATGTGCATGTACTCGCTCGCATACACGTGAAAATTCACCGAAAAGAACAAAAAAGTCCTTTTCAGAACACCTTAACGTTTTTATGTAATGAACCTACACACACACACTTTTGCGTTATATTTTTTTTATTCAATTTTTTAACGCCTTTTTGTTTCTTCTCTATTCTATACGTTAGAAGTACATTTGATGCAGTGAAACCTGTATTCAACGAGCCTCTTACATCGCTTATAATATTTTGGTGGCTTTAGTCGGTTCACTATAATTTACATGGATAACGTAATAGATGTGTTAAATATATGTATCGTTATGGTTACTGAGATTATTATTATTGTTGATTTTTTTATATACTTTTTGTTAAATATCAATTTTATACTGTTCACATAAGATGGAAGGTGTAGCAAGTTTGTTATTAGGTTTGCAACAAACAGAAGGAGGCGTCAAAGTCTACATATTCTTGATCAACATCTGATCATGCCCGTTAGTGTGTCTGTCTGTTGTTGGCACTCTCGTAGTCGTAAATTTTGAGATTTTGAGTTGAAAATTTATGTTGACACTTCAAGTTTTTGCATGCAGTTACATATTGAGTATATTCGGTTAGGAGTTACGCTCACAATCGACAAAAATTCATCTATCTGCCACAAAAAATTTATCTATAAAGTAAAAATTTTGGTACACATATTAATTTTTCTACCAAAAATGGGTGTGGTTATATAACAGACACGCCCACAATTTAGAAAAAACCCATATTCCGTGGTACAATAGTTTTTTTAATGTTTTTTTAATTCAATATCTAGTATGAGTGATTTTTATATCCCTATGGGGGTATCAAAACTTTATTATAAAAAATTTCATATAAAAAATTGTTAAGAAATTGGCCAGGTTTTGTTTTGGCATAGCCCATAGGTGGGGAACATTAAACAAACTTTAACAAATTCGGTTTAAGCCAAAACTTAAACACCCTTTACAAGTACATACAAATAGTGGGCGTGGCGGGTACATGATTACGTTATCTAATGGTGTATATAAAACATATTAATTTCCAAGTCGAGTTGTACGGTTTATAAGTATTTTTGTAAATTGTGGGCGTGTTTACTATACGACTAAACCCATTTAGGACATATCGATGGATATGTTAATTATTAATCTATTTAAACATCAATTTTTGTACCAGATAAATAGATTTTTTTGGATAGTGGGAGTGGCTATTGAACGATTTAGCGTCCTAAGTAGGAATATGTAAACATTTCAGCTTAATAGCAATAATTGGTTATCTGACACATTTTTTCTGGATGTTACATATGGAATGACAAACTCAATACACCCTTCATTTATACAAAAGAAAATTAAAACTTTTCATTACTGTTTAACTTATACTGTGGCCCTTAATGGTAAACAGATTCCCCGCCTATGGTGTAGATTACGTCATACAGCTTAAATTTCATATCTCAACTATATATGAGCATGAATGCGTGTGTGTGTGTGTGTAGATTAATAATAAAAAAAACAAAAAATAATAAATTTCGTTTCAAATCTTGTTAAGAAATTTACAAAAGTTTATTTTATGACAAATTTTTTTTTTTTTAATAATACTATAAAAAATTATATTATACAACGACAAAAACAACAACAAAAATATAAAAGAAAATTCTATAATGATTTGCAAGTTGATTATATTGTGGAAATTTTTCTTCCATTTTTAAATTGCTTTTATTAGTTTTTAGTTTTTTATTTCATTTTTTTTTTTTTTTTGACTTTATGCTCTCATTCCTTATAATGGTTTTTTTCTTGTTTTTCGTTTTCGTTGTTGTTCCTTCGTTTCTTTCTTTTTTTTTTTTTTTGTTTCCTTAGAATATATATGAAATGCAAATAAGTTTATGCTTACCTTGGCGGCGCCAAAAGCTTACAGCATTATTAATATTATTTGAAGATGAAGACGAAGAAGAAGAAGAAATATATGATAATCTCTGTATGGTTGGTTGGTTGGTTGGTTGGTTGGTGAGTGAGTGAATGAGTGAGTGTTACCTTGGTTAGCTGCTAACTGATTGTAAGAATACACTTAAGGCGTTCCATACAATGTTTAGGTGTTTGTACGTCTGTCTGTCTGTCCATCTATCTCTATCTCTCTCTCTCTCTCTCTCTCTGTCTGTATATATTTAGAAGCTTTAACAAAATTATTATTAAGATGGTGATTATTATGAATTATTATTGTTGTTTGTGTATTGGTGTTGTTGTTATTATTATTGTTATTGTTATTATTACTGTTATTAAAGTGTTGTATTATGCAAAATTTGTGAATTTTGTATTGAGATCAAACACCAACATCAGCACCAACACAACGATAGAAATCTCTAACAATCTCATGCTAACTACTGCACTTTACATATCTCACTCATCCTCTCTCTCTCTCTCACTATTGCTTGCTTCCTTTATTTCTATGGCATTTTCTAAAGATCTAACAAGCTTTTTAGGTAAGTATGAGTATTAGCACCAGACACACAGACAATATTCACTTACATACACACACACACATATATATATATATATATACGTTTATAAATTTACGCACAAAATCCATAACCGAGTAGAATGTTGGAGTGTTATGGTTAAGCTAAGCAAGTGGTCAAGTATTTGCGTCTGCCTGTTCGTCTATCTGTCTGTCTGTCTGTCTGTCTCTCTGTCTGAATAGAATAGAAGTCAAAAGGAACGAATTCAACACATAATATGAAAAGTCACTCTATTCGTTTTTTTTTTTTTTGTGTGTGTCAAGTGTTACTGACTGGTAAGGAAATTGAACCAACAAAACAACACACGCACACAATATAATCTAACACTAACAAAGAGTCAGAGAAAAGTGAAATGTTTTGTCGACCGGAGGTAAGCGAAACGTAGAAGAAAGACCCACAAACACACACACACACAGGCACAAACAGTTGAAATGAAAATTTGCTGTCATAAAAGTCAAGAAATTTGTTTTCTTAGTTGATTGTTGTTCATGATATTGTTGTTCATGGTGTTGTTGTTATTGTTGTTGTTGTTGTTATAGCTGTTGTTAATCTGTTGTTATGTTGTTATAATGATTGTCATTTTCTAGATTACTTAGCATTATGATGATATAAATTTCCAAGTTAATTTTACAATAAATAATTATCCATCTCTCTCTCTCTCTCTCTCTCTTTATTGCTACTACTACTACTACTACTACTACTACTTCAGTTTATGATTTTTAAAAGTAAAACAACAAAGAGCCTCAAGTTGTTTGGATAACAGCAAAGTTAGATAATAACAACAATAACAATAACAAGACGTTTAAACGGTAAATGACTGAAAAATTTGTTTGATTTTGTAAGAAAAGTTTTTTTTCTTTTTTTATTAAAATTAAATTTTTTTTTTTAAATTAAATTTTTTTTAATATATAAAATATTGATTACTAAGAGAGTGATTGTTAGTCTAACAGGAAACGTAAAAACTAATTAGTTGTTGTAAATGATGAAAAAAAAAAAAAAGGATTCATTTATGAAGCTTATCGATCAAAATTTTAGCAAAAATTTTTTTAATTTTTCTCGTCTATCTATGTACGTTTAAAAAGGGGTGTGTTTGCCAAATAAAGAGGCGTGGTCTGAAAATAGAAATGTGCACACACTTGGTGCAGGATTCAACTACATCACAAACCTTTTCTTTTTCAACCGGCATGTAAAGCTGCCGTTGATCTGAGACAAACTTTACACTGTTTCCGGCTTTTTACAGCTTTTCAAAGAACTATGAAATTATTAAAGAATTGTGTCACGATTGAATCAAAGCTAAACAGTGCAGAATATTATCTGATTAGATTGATTTTCATGTGAATGGTTTACATTGTGTGCAAATTCAGCAGCAGGGCCATACATTGTTCTGTTTGGTTTTTGTTGTGTTTTGTTTATTTCTCTTATATTTTAATTCAATTAAACAAACAAATAATTTAGTTTATTTGCTAGAAAATTATATCAAATATTCCAAATGTGTGCATTTACCCTCAGTCCTCTGCATTTTCCTTCATCTTCTTCTTCTTCTTCTCCTTCTTCCTCCTTTCCATTCTCTTCATCAACATTGCCATCACTTGACACGTAATCAAACAAACAATACATTGAAAAAAAAAAAAGGGAAAAACTGAAATACAGGAAAAAAAAAAAAAAACGGAAAAGAAAAAAAAGGGAAAAAAACTTGGTTCAGAGTGTAGAAATGAAAAAAGGAAGAAATTTAACTTTTTGTTAACTTTTCGAAATGTCTTATTATAGTTATAGTTTCATGGTATGTGTGCTTATGTGCATGTATGTTTATATTTATATATTGCGTGAGTGAAATACTTGACTTAACCAACTCAACATTTTTTCAGTTTACTTACAAGTGCATGGGTATGGGTGGAATGGATATGTGTGGAGAAGAAGTTTTTCTTTCAGTCTTTTCTTTACTTGAAGATATTTTTTTACTTAAAAGTCACGCAAAAAAAAAAAAAAAAATGAAGAAAGTCGTATAAGAAGACCAAGTTTTCTCATCTCGTTTACTGTGTTTGTGTGTAAATATTTTTGTAGTCACCATCAGAATAATGAGCAGTCTGCCATTGCCTACTTAATGTGGAAACAGTTGCCTGAGCAAATTTTTATAACAAATTTGTGATCCTTGTGGAAAGGTTTCATTTTCTTTTTCTTTTTTTTTTTTTTTGGGTTAAATTGAGTTGAATTTGTTGTGGATAATATTTGTTATCTCATTTAGAACACAATTCGTTATTATTGTAAGAAAATGCTCGCATATTAATTGTTGACATTATGTTATGTTGTTGTTGTTGTTGTTGTTGTTGTCAATATTTTCCTTGCTATCTCTTTTGTTCTTTCGGCAGCTATTTCGCATCAAATGAAATCAAGCTGCTGCTGCTGCAGCATAATGTTCTCAATAATTTAATTGTTATTTGTTGCACAATTTGACACACGCGAAAAAAATTATATAAAATCGCAATAAATTTCAACGCAATTGCTGATACGCACACATCCTGTTGATGCCGACTGCAACCGCATTCAGTGGTTTTCTGGTTTCGGGGTAAAAAAAAAATAAAAAAATATAATAAATAAAATACCGTATACACCACACATGCAATGCAAATGTAAATATGTATGTATAAAAATAATATATGTGCATGTGAGTGTATTTCCTGTTACATAACCCGGTCTACCGTTCTGATGTCAGATTATCATTATTGCTGGAAATTATCGTTTGACTTTACGGAAAGACTTACTTGCTTGTACCAACGCTTTTAAACATACACATACACATACACACACGCACACATTTTCAGAATGCAAAAATCTCAGAATCGACATTTAAAAAATGTCTGTAAAGAGAAATTTTGCAACTGTTGCTGCCGTACAATATATTCTTGTTTTTATATCCTCCACGTAAAAATGGGAAGGTATATTAAGTTTGTTATACCCTGTACAACACCCTGAAAAAGGCATCAGACACATTACAAAGTATATATATTCTTGATCAGCATCAAAAACTGAGTCGATTTAGACATTTATGTCCGTATGTCCGTGTATTTTTGTGTCTATCTGTTATTGACCTATCAATAACCTGAGAAATTTTGTACAAAAGTGTCAACTTATCCACAGATCGCTATATAAATTGGGTAAAATCGCCAAAAAAAAAAAGTCAAAAGTCACGCCCACAATCGACAAAAATCTATGTATTTGCCACAAAAATTTAAGTAATGAAGTTGAAATTTGGTACACATATACATAATTACTCCATTGTTTGATTTGCTAAAAATGGGCGTGATCTTATAATAGACGCGCCTACATACACAATTAGAGGGCGTAAGCACTTGCCACGCCCACTCTTTGTATGTAAATTTATAGGGTATTTATCACGTGGCTTTAGCCAAATTTAGTTTTTTTACTTTGTTTTTTTTTGTTGTTGTTGTTATTGTTATTGTTATTTTTACTCGCTTTTTTTCATTTTCGGTTTTTGATTTTCGTTCTTCTTTTCATTTCATTTTTTTTTTTTTAACTGAGTTTCATAAAAATTTCATTTATATATTGTTGCCATAAAATAAATGGAATTCCAGCATGAGGTACCTACAATACTAAATACAATTAAAGTTTTTAAGTGCAATATATTTTTCTTAAAAACAAAGAAAACAAAAAACCAAAAGAAGAGAGAGAAGAAGAAAATGTATGCGTGTGAGAGAGAAGACAAAAAAACAAGAAATTATGTATAATCGTCAATTCAAGTTTTATTTTCAAGAAACTTTATATGAAACAGAAGAAATTAAAAATAATAAGTTTGACTTAAATTCTTGTAACGACATTTAGCTTACACCGCTTATTTAATAATAATTCCAAATGCCAGCAGATTGACTTGCTGATACAACGAAATTATTTGTAGCATAATTTGAGGAAATAAGTGAGATAGGGTGTTGAATGGATGGAATTATAACCGACCATAACATATTCATTTGTTGTTGTTATCGTTTTCGCCGTAATTTGTAACGTTTTTGTTGTTGTTGTTGTTCTTGTTGTTCTTGTTCTTTTGTTGTTGTCGTTTTTGTTGTTGTTGTTTTTGTTGTCATTATTGTTCTTGTTATTTCCATTGAATAAATATATTCTTCTTCTTCTTCCTCTTCCTATTGTTGTTGTTGTTTTTATTATTGCTGTTGCTTCTTCTTCCTTTGATAAAAGTTATTGTTATTGTTATTATTTCTATTGTATTTATTGTTGTTGATGTTGTTGTTGCTCTGTTTTTGCTTCTAATTAAATATGATTCGATTTACCCCTAAATCAATATTGAGATGATGAGTGTGTTTGGAAGCAAACAAAATATTCAGTCAATTGAAATATGAAGCACACAAATGTAGCGCATGTGTATGTGTATATAAAAAAAGTACAAAAAAAATCTGGTGAAATTCTCGCGTGTTTGTTTTTGTATTTTTATGGATTTTAAATGGTGTCTAAACACTAACGAGCTCAACAATATTAAGTTAAAAAAATAAAAATATAAATAAAAATAAAAATAAAAACACTGAAGAAGCTGCACAAACCTGTATTATGTTTATTTTCTACACTGTGTCTGTGTCTACGCCGAGTCAGACATTTCTTTAAACATTACGGTATTTCTCTTTCAATGGATATTAAGTTGGGTTCGTTTTTTTTTCTTTCTCAATTTCCTCATATAGAATCAGTAAATAAACTTGACAAGCCATAAAACAATAGGAGCAAACGTACCAGCAATATATAACTGTTCAACTAAAGTGAACTGAATAAGTGAGTGCATGAGTAAGCGAGCGAGTGTGTGAGTGAGTAGATGACTGATAGCAGAGAACACTAGCAAAGCATTGTACAAAATGTGCACATTTGGGTGAGAGAGGGAGAGGGCTGTATAAATAGAATTGATAAGCTACCATTTTGCTAACAACCACAACAACAACAACAACATGACTACTTCTATCTTGTACGATTATGCCCATTATCTGTTCTATTACCGTTATTGTAAATGCACATGTATTAAGGGGAATATTGCTATTGTTGCAAGCATTTGTAGAATCAGTTAAACACACCTAAACATACACACACACACACACACACACAAACACATGTTGATATATTCCTATGATTACATTTGTTGGTTGCTACTATTATTATTATTAAAACGCAGCAACAATATGGAAAGGGGGGGAATATTGATTTTGTTCAGACATTTGCAAGTACCAGGAGGGGGCGAGCCACACCCGTAAAAGCGTATATATCCTTTATCGCCATCAACAGCCGATTTCTGTATGGATTTTTTGATTTTTTCGCTGGCACTCTCACGACTGCCAGCATTGAGATAACGAGTTGTAATAATTTTCGAGTTTGTCCGTAAGATTGCATTGATAAAAATTGGGAAAAATTGGTCCAAGGATATATTCACAATTTTGCATAGCATAGCATAGCATAGCAAAGGGCTAATATGATGGGTACTCTAGTTTTGCGTTGTTTGCATTGTTGCTGTTGCTGTGTATTTTTGTTATTATTATTATTGTTATATCTGTTCAGAGAGAGCTTTGATTTTAGAGATGCGAAATGGTTATGTGTGAAAACCCCACATACACTACACCATACAAACAGATAGACATCTACCCACCCACCACCTACGTACAAAACTACCGCATAAATATTTGATTTCATGCTTGCATAGAAGAGCTGATGATTTGAGCATTACTTAAACATTTCCTAAGACTTTTAACATTTACAACAACACCACACCATATAACTACAGCTATTCTTACAGTTGTTGCTACCGTATGTCTTAAAATATGTGCAAACAGTATCAAGTACAAAGTATGCGTATGCAATAGTTTTCACATTCCACACCAAACAAGTATTAGTTTCGTTCGTCTGGTACAAGTAGAAGACGTTGCGTGAGATGTTATTGGAATTTTTTTCATATTCACACACTGCTTCATATATGTGCACAACTGTTATTCTTATACAAATATGTTGACAGCTTCTTGTGATTGTCTGTAATTTGTTTCGTAACGAGAGAGTTTTTATTTGCTGCTATTATATCCGTTATGTGGGAATAACTGTAAGAGAAGCATTGTTGAAATATTATTCATCACATATATGTACATGCATTCACACACATTTAGACAACTGATTTGTTGGATCTTAAATACATGCATACTTGAAAAAAAAAAAAATATTATAAAACACCAAGTTTTTCCAGCCGATCAAATGCTACCAGATGTTTATACCAAAAAAGAAAAAACTCCCAACCATTTAATGTGTCACACTATGTGGCGGCAAATACATCCTAAATACAGTGTTTTTCATTAATAAAAATGTGAACTTTTTATACAAACTTTTGCTCTTTCATGATGGGAATACAAACGAGAAATTTGTGTCCGTACGTCCGTTGATAGAAAACTTAGCCTAATAAAGAAAAATAAGGCCCGTAACAATTCAAAATGAAACTTTGACAATTTTGTAAACAAAATATAAACTGTTATATAACATTATAAACTGTTATATATACAAGTATCTGTGAAGCAGCAATTTATGTCTGTACATCCGTTAATAGAAAAATTGACCTCATAGTCATAAAAATGTAAATGAAAATAAATGCCCCTCCCATTTACGAAGGCGCGAATAATACGCATGGTATTACATACATATCACATAAAAAATAATCATTTCTTTTAATAATATAATCATAGCAGCAGCAATTTTCGTCCGTACATCCGTCTTTAGAAATATTGGTTTATGATCTTCACTGATTTAGAAACAAAAAGTAACAAAAAAAAAGGTTAAATTTGACTACAAAGGGAGTGGAATTTACACAAATAATCCCCTTTTAACGAATGTTGCAATATGTATTAAAAAAGTGGGCATGTCTGAATAGACGAATCATCGATGATTAGAGTACAACTTTATAGGAGTATTTTTTGAAGTCGCGTAAGAAATTTATGTCAATTATAAGCGTCTCAGTTAAGTAATTGTGTCCATTTTTAAATAGAAAACTAATTACATGGAAAAAAAATCTGCAGCAAATTTCAATGTTTGAGTTTTTTTAAAGCATTCTTAAATAGACTCAGAATAGAATTTTATGCTTGTTAAAAATTTATTTATATACGTTATAATGTACCTGACGCTTCCTTCTATATAGCAAATTGTTGCATTAGCTTATGTTTCATCATAAGTAAAGCAAGGAGTAACTGGATTTGAGCCTAATTGTTAAGCACTTGTGACATATAAACAATTCTTGATTTCATTGTTTAATAATACTTAAAGTAAGTATTGGTGTACAAGTCAAATTTTGCGACAGGTAAAGTTTTCAGAAATTGTGGGCGTGTCTGTTAGACAACCTTTAACTGATAGATCACTTCTTTTTCTTATAAATGAAAGATCATTTACTGCCTGTACAGAACACCTGTAGGATTGACTACACACTCATATAAAGTTTTGTTTGTAAATTTCAAATCAATTTAAAAATTGCTCCCCTTTGCACGTGCAAAGCATTACAAAGCACTTCTTATAATGGTGGCATGATGATTTGTTTGTACAATATAACAAAGAAAAGGGAAATAATGAATTTTGTATTTAGTTTGAGACTTTTTTTCCTACAAGGTCTTGCGCTTAGTTCATATAACCGTCGCTAGCTGTGTCGTTTTCTTTAATAAATGATTCATGAAGCGGGTGCATAAAGGTCGTTTACAACCAACTGTAGAATTGATTTTATTTTAAATGTTACTTTTGCTTTTTTGGTAAACGAGGTTGAAAAACTAACTCCTGTTCCCCCCCCCCCCTCCGTTTCATATAGATTGCGGAAAAGTTTATTTTTTATGGTTGTTGTTCGAAACGATAAAACAATATAACATACTTTACAAATAGTTAGTTTTGTTGATTACAATAAATAAATGTTGTTGTTTTTTTTTACAATTTATTTATTTATTTTAATTTTTTTTCATTTTTTTTTTTTTTTTGGTTACATTTCTATTGCAAAGCTTTAGTTTTTTACCCCTTTTGTTGGTTTTTGTTTCAAACGTTCAAGTATTTTTAAACTTCAAATATATTTGCGTGTATGCATGGCGTACTATTACCAAAGCATTGAAAAGTCATAAATAGTAAAAGTTAAATAAAAAAATCACAAAACAATAACAACAACAACAACAACAACAATATGAATCCCATAAAAAAAATTTTTTTTAAAATGGATTTTCTTTCGTTGATTGAAATTTTACAAGGATTACAAGCGACACTTAAAATTTAGATAAATTAATAAATGTTTATAAATTATTTATTATCTATTAAGACATAAAATATAATGAATTGGTTCAAGTGTTATTCAATAAACATAAATACAGCAACACTGTGTCATCTAAAGGTAGACAAATAAAAAACAAGTCAAACAATTAAATTTGGCTTTGGTTGAATCTTTAATATCATCCACATACAAGCGGTAGGTGTGGCAGGTATATAATTCGGCCCCTTTAATAAGGCATGTATTATCTGTCAACTTGCAAGAACCGAAACGGTTCGTTCTTTAACCAGGGTGTTCGCCTCTGGAACCATCTACCACCAGAGGTGTTTCCCACCAAGCCTAGTATACGCAATTTCATAATGAAATAACACAAACACTACCCCTTCCCCCCCTTCCTCTAATTCCTTCTAACCACCACCGTGCTTGCACGTATCCCCTGAGTGGATGGTTATATAATAAAAAATAAAAAATAAAATAAAAAAAAGTCGGCAAATGGATAAATTTTTGTTGATTGTGGGCGTGACTCTTGACCAATTTTGCTTTATTTAAATAAAGTTCTGCCTGCAATAACCCGAAAGAAGCATCAGAAGAGATTCTATAAAGTATTTTTGCTCAATATCAAAATCTGAGTCGATCTAGTCACATGCATCCATCTGTCTATTGTTGATATCCTTACGTTCGTAAATGATGAGTTATTCGAATGAAATTTTGTCCAGACACTTATAGTTTGTGAACGAAAGCTTCGATTTAGAATGGAAAAAATTAAATATGCCACGCCCTCAATTGAAAAAATGTCCATTTATCAGTTACAATAATTAATCTATTAATTAAAGTTGAAATTTTGATAATCATTCATAGATGTATTAAAAAGTGGTCGTGGTTGTGAAACATACACGCCCACATTTTCTAAAAAAAACCTTTTTTTGTATAAAATTCAAGATATAAGTTTATGTACCGTTAAAGAATTTAAGGAGAATACTTAGCACACTTACAATTTATTTATAAGTAGATGTGGCGAAAATTTTAGTCAAATTCATAACTTTTCTTGTCATTTACTCCATTTAAAAAGTGTTCGATGAAAGGTTTAAGCATCATGATTAAAATCTTTATCAATTTGGGAATATTTTTTTGTATGTATTATATATTGTTGAAGCTTTAATTATCATAAAAATTATGATGAAATTTGTTACAGATGCTCATAATTAAAAACTTTATTTCCGGTTATTAAATAGAGCTACAAAATTGTAATTTGATACACTTTATCTTTATCTAAAAATGTATTGAAAATGGGGCGTTTTTAAATAACAGACACTGCCATAATTTAATTACTAGCAGGATCTTTCCATCAACTGTAAAATGTAACGAAAAACTAAAATAAATGACACTTGTACACACATGCCACGCCTACAAATTATATATATATAAAAAAATATTGATGAATTGCTCTAAACTAAACATATCTATACTAATATTCTTATCAAATTTAATGAGGAAACAATTTAAGTAAATTTGTCCATACGTCCATTTATTTATTAGATTCGTTAAAAAACATTTATACGTTAATTTTTTGTTAAATGTATAAAGTTTTAAAGATATTTTAATGTAGCTTTAGCAACTTTATTACATATTAAGTATTAAATACTGTTTATCATCTTTGTCAAACAATTTAATCGGTTTTGTCCATCCGTCCGGGTAGTGTGTTGTTATAAACGTCTTTGCCTAAACAGTTTTAAGTACAGTGGCTCACAGCTTATTTGGTACACCAACCTTTATAAGGATAAAACAGCTGTAGCGTCTAAAATATTTAAGTTATCAACTAAATTTTAATGCCAAGTTGTTGTTGTATGTTTAACGAAACTTGAAAACAAAAAAGATTTCAAAAAAATATTTCTAACTGTTTAATAATTAGAACTTTGTTATAATACATCAAAAAACATGTCACAGCTTATTTGGTACAGTTCATTTTTTATTGAAAAATAATAAATATTAGAATTATTTAATATTTTGTATGGTACCCTTTTGCTTTTATAGTACTCTGTAGCCTCCTTGGCATTGAATCTCCCAGCTTTTGGGTAACATACGGGCTAATTTTACCCCACTCTTCAAACAATGCCTTCTTCAGTTCATTTTTGTTGGTTATGTTGTGTTTTCTAATATTATTTTCCAACAAAAACCACAAATTTTCAATAACATTTAAATCTGGTGTCTGAACCCGTGGCGACATTAAATGGGGGCAATTCCATATTAGTTAAGTGTGCACAATTGTTGACTTATGTTTTGGGTCGTTATCTTGATAGAAGCGGAAATTATCGCGTATACCAAGCTTCGTTGCACTTTGAAGCAAGTTGTCTTTCATTATTTTGAGGTACATATTTTTGTCCATTATTCCTTCAACAAACACTAGACTACCTACTCCAGCTGCTGACATACAGGCCCAAACTGTTACACTTCCTCCGCCACGCTTAACCGTGGTTTTAACGTTTTCTTTATTAAGCTCAGTATTCGGTTTTCGCCAAACGTAGAATATGCCGACGGAACCCCCGATGTTAAATTTTGATTCATCTGCAAAAATAACTGAGTTCCAGAACTCAGAATTCTTCTCGACATGTTCTTTTGTAAATGAAAGCCGGCTTTGTTTATTTTTTTTACTCATGATTGGTTTTTTACGAGCTACTCGACTATTAAAACCAGACTTGCGGAGTACGCAACGAATTATTTTGGCACTATAGGACTAGCCTAAATCAATATTAATTTCACAAACCACTTTTAGTGCAGAAAGCTTCGGATTTGCCTTTATTTTTCTTACAATGTATCTCTCATCAGATTCATTGAAGATTTTATTAGGTGCTTTTCTGCCTTTATCCTTTACGCGGTTTTCATTAAGAAAACGGTGGATAATATTCTGAACTGTGGTTTTACTTCAGTTCACAAAGCCAGCAATTTTCGGTACCGAGTGCTCATTTTTATAATGATTTAGGACTAGTTCACGCTGTTCAGTACTGGTACGACGACCCATTGTTTAAATTGCGTGTATTAATTAACAATTACTTTAAATTAATAAAATTAATACTTGGAATAATCACTAATATAACCAAGAAGGCCGAGAGGAGAAAAAATTTTGAAAAATGTTACGATCAGTCCATGCTTAAGTGCACAGAAATAACTGTACCAAATAAGCTGTGACATGTTTTTTGATGTATTATAACAAAGTTCTAATTATTAAACAGTTAGAAATATTTTTTTGAAATCTTTTTTGTTTTCAAGTTTCGTTAAACATACAACAACAACTTGGCATTAAAATTTAGTTGATAACTTAAATATTTTAGACGCTACAGCTGTTTTGTCCTTAAAAAGGTTGGTGTACCAAATAAGCTGTGAGCCACTGTATGTATCAATGTAATTAGCTGTACTGTGAATTAAGTATAGTTTATGATTTTGTTATTGAGTAAGTTTTAGTAAAATTTAATTGCTTCTGTGCCTCCATCATGAATTTTTTTGTCATGGATTCTGTTTTTTTTTTTTTTTTGAATTTATAAATATTTTAAATATATTTCAATGAAAACCTTGGGAATGAATGCATTTTGTAGGACATTAATTAATGACCTTTACTTGCGAAGGTACCATTACCTTATAATCATAATTCTAAAGTCTCATGGTTATAAATTTGTTCAATAAAACTGTTTACATTGACTCTCTGATTTGATTTATATATTTTTCTGTACACAGTCGGGCATACTTCTACTTCTACCGTTTCATTGTAGCTTTCATATTTATATGTGTCTGTATGGTATTATGCAATGCGTTGTTCAACGAAAAGGAGTAAATTGGAATGCCAATTGTGAGGTCGTTATACGATCCACACACATATGCACCATTCTATAAACAATATTATTATGCGCTGGTCATTACGTGTACATACAAACATATAATAATGCCTGACAGTTATAAAATAAAAACAAGCAAGCAATGTCAATAGCAACAACAATAATAACAACAATAACAACAATAACAACAACAACAGCAATAGCAAGTTATTGTAATTTTAATCTGTTCAACAAGCTGTCGCACTTAAACGGAATTATTGTCATGTAACCGTAGTGTCAATGTAATGAAATTTTAATATCATTTTTGCGGTCCATAGAGTGAAGCGCTCAAAAAACAAAAGAAAAAAGAACAAAAATATTGCCCTTCAATAACAATAACCAAGGACTTTGGGAAGGGCTTTCTCTGCATCAGCTACATCGCTCTGGTAGGGAAAATATTGTCAAGCAATTGTAAAATTGTTAAAAGAGTAACAAGAGCCAACACTACATGCGGCTCTTCATAAACACTCAGAGGTCTATGGCGTGAGTGTGCATGTGTGTGTGTGTGTGTGTGTGTGTAGGGCATCATATCACATGTAGAGCCATAGTACAGAGGAAGCTTTTGCTTGCTTATTGAAGTTTTCATTATTGTTTTTGTTTTTGTTTATGTTATTGGTTTGCTTGTGTTTGTGTGTGTTTGTGTGTGTTTGTGTGTGTGTGTGTGTGTATTGTAAGCTATATCCATAGATGAAATATTTGTGTGATGGCAATTTCAAAGAATGTCATGGTGACAATAACCTTTATATGTGAACATATAATAAAAAGCATTTTTTTTTTTTTTGTTGTCTACTGTTCTGATTGACGCTCTACTGACTGGATATTGACAAAATTGCAGTTTTTAGTAGAACTTTTCTAATTTATTAATGTATAAGATGATGTGAATATAATGGAAAACATGACATCATTATTAGCCTGAAAGGCTGCTCCTTTTAAAAAACCCTACTGCTGATGAATATATACAATGTTTGTTGTTTGGTTTGCAATCCACATAAGTATGCTTGATATTTTCTATGCAAATCTATGAGTATGTTCGTGTGTCTGTCTGTTCTTGAAACTGTTGTAGGTCACAAAATTTGAGATATTGTGCTAAAGATTGATACAAAATATTTCTAATAACGCAAGTTTCTGAATGAAATAAGTGAAAAGTCGGTGAAATGACACGCCCATTATCAGCAAAAATGTATCCATGACCTTGAAACTTGTCACACAAATTCATTATTATTAGAGTTTCAAATGTCATACCAAAACTGGATGGGTTTGAATATTAGACACGCCCACAATTTATATGAAAATGGAAATTATTGAAGAATCGTCTTAAGCCAAATTTATGGGTTTTTTTTTTTAATTCGTTCTTTATTAATCTTTTTATAAATCCTTTTCTCATTTATAAATCCTGCACCTAAGTTGTAAGAGTGTATTAAGTATGCTACACTCTGTATTTTTTTGATCAGATCGAAACATTACTCTTCCGTCCATCTGTTGTTGACACTCTTACGGACGCTTCAGTTATAATATTTTGAGCTAAAAATTACAGACATTTGTGATTCCTAACCTAAATATATAACCAAAGCTATAAAACTGAAATTTCATAAAACATAAATATTTCAAAAGCCTATCTAAAATGGGCGTGGTCCTATAACATACACAGCCAAAAAATTTGAAAAAAAAAAAAAAATTTTTTTTTTTTTATAAATTTTTTTTTTATAGAATCTAACGCGTAATCAAGTGTCATTAACAAAATTCCCAACAGAGTACCTCACATGTTATTGTGCATCTTGTTCTCTCTTAGTTGCCCTAAATTTAGACAAAATCTTGCTCATTATCATTAATATTAATCAACATTACATTTTATATTTAATTATTTTTGGGTTAATTACGTTTTTCTAAATTAAATATTTAATGCATTAATTTAACCAACCACACAATAGGGTAAATCTAAAAAAAAAAAACAAAACAAAACAAAACAAAACAGAAAAATAAGGCCGCTGGCCAAAAATTATTTTATATAAAAATAAGTTGAGAAAAAATGAATTCAGTTCAAATATTTAAAATCGTGGGTTGGCAGATAGAATTTCAAATGAGTTGGAAACAAAAAAACAAAAAGAAAAAAATATGGAAAAAATTACAGCTCACTTCAAATTTATGCTGTACACACACACACACACACACACACACACACTCACCCGGTTATGGTCTTGCTAAGTAAATGTGTGGTTTGCGTTTTTTCTTTTTTTTTTTTCTGTCCATTTTTGAACTCTTATCACCAATCCAACAGCGTACACGATACACGATATACCTGGTTGTCTATAAAATTTTTTTTCTCTTTTTTTGAAGGCCGCTGTATAAAATATTTAATGTGCCGTATTAACCCGTATATTTGAACACATACAATCTAACTACATCTATAAATATGTATTTTTTTTATACCCTACCCGTAAATGATATGTTTCTTAAATTTATTGTTTACTATGCCACACCTACAAGAAGGCGTTAAAGCTTCTACGATATATATATATTCTTAAACAGCAAACAGATCTGAGTAGTTGTAGACATATCCGGGTGTATACGATTCTAATGATCGTACATTTTGACATGTTTCAGTTTGAAATTTTTTATATATTTTTACTTACTGTAGGAAAGAAGCAAGACTTAAACTAGGCAAAATCATTTGACAACCACGCCCACAAGCTACAAAGATTTATTTATGTGGTACAAAAATTAACCGTTGAACTTGAAATTTTATTATTACGCCAGGCACGGGTGTGATTGAATAGCAGGCACGCTCACAATGTACAAAAACTCTTTAAGGGTATAAATCACATCGTATGATAGGTTGAAAGAAAAGCCTATGAACATAGAGGGTATTTCAGATTTGTTGCTTTTTCATAAATTATATTTCTTTTTACATGCTTTAGTAATTTGTTTTCAAAATTTCGTTTCGAAATAAAAGAAAAAAGAAAACAACACTGAATTCAGCTGGGCTTTGTCAGTTCTTTTCTTTTTTGCGTTAATTAATAGAAAGAAGTGTTTTTGTGTGTGTGTGTGTGTGTGGGTGTTCATTTTTAATAAGTGTAATTCCAAAACAAAGATCAAAACCCAACAAAAAGGCTCTCTTGCACATTTTGGTTAAAGAAATCAACGCCTGTAATTGCAAGAGAACTTGAGCGAACTTGTCTTGTGTCAGTTATGAATATGTTGTATTTTTGTTGTTGTTGTTGTTGTTGTCCCCCCCCCCCCCTCCCCAAATATTCTTTACACACTACTTGAAAGCCTTATTATCTGCGTAGTAATGGAAATGTGTTGAAAAATGTTAACACTCAACTCAAAGTACGGTGAGATGTAGAAAAATCTTGAAGCAATGCATGCGAACTAAGAAAAGAATTGCGATTCATTACAAATCTGGAAAAACAACAAGACCGTCTTATGGCAAGTTTTTAAAGCTCTTTTATATTCACGATACAGAGAATAGTTTCTTTCTACACCTACACACGTTTTTTTCTTTTTTTTTTTTTTTTGTACATTTTTTTTTTCCATATTCGAACAAAACAAACGGAATATTAATGGGGAAGGAGAGAAAATTAATTTAGGTCAAGACGGCTTACCATATAAGTACACCGCATATGTATGTAGTTACGTTTACAATTTTTAGAAAATTTTTTCTTATGCGTTTTTATTTTTTTCTTGCGATTTATGAAGAACCAGTAAGAACACTAAATACCTTGCACATCTAAGCAAAACAAACGATGGACGTGGCTGGTTTATGATTACGCTCTCTATGTATTATACGCTGAGTGTGATTTTTTTATAAATTGTGGGCGTGTCTGTTAACCTAACACGCCCATTTTAGGCACATCAATGTATGAAATAACTGCATATAAAATTTTTCCTTAATAGATCGATTTTTGTGGAAAATAAATAGATTTTAGTTGATTGTGGGCGTGGCATTTGAGGAATTTTGAACTATTTAAATAGAAAACTTTGTGCAATATCTCAAAATTTACGACCGTGAGAATGCCTAGAATAGACCAACACCCAGACATCTAAGTTTAGATTGACTCAGTTCTCAGACTCGTCTAGGGTGTATGATGCCTCTTTCTGGATGTTGCAAACGGATTGACAAACTTAGTATGTCCACCATTTAATGTAAAGGGTATACAAATCGTATAGAATAGAAAATGTTTAGCAAAAGAAAAAATAAAAGAAGAAGAAACCGAACAAGGTAACTATAATACAAGTAAAGTGGAATTTTTAAAGAACAAAAACAAAAACAAAAACAAATGAAAAAAGAAGACAAAATGAATACAAAATACTCAACATTTATAATCGCTGATGAGAGAGAGAGAGGTGTTCAGGAAAGTCCTTATAAATGATAAATCTCCATCATTCAGCAAACGTTCAAATCTCTCTAACTGGAAATTGGTTTAAATTTGAAGTTAAAAAAGGGGCCACTCACTCAACAAAGGGCAAAGAATAGATGAAAAATGAGATTTGGCTGCGGTTAGGTTTTAAATACTCTTTACATGTATATATGAAAAAGTGGGCGTGGCAAATATTTAAACTTTCTAATAGTATATATGTATGTTACGTACAACTTTATGGCTCAATTTTTCAAGCAGATAAATCGATTTCTGTTGATTATGGGCGGGGTTTTTAATGGATTTTTGCTAAATTTTAATAGCAATCAATAAATTTCAATGTCTGTACGAATTATTACGACCGTAAGAGTCCCAATAACGGACAGATTTACAGACGGATGTGGTTAGTTTGACTTAAGTCAAGAATATAATTAGTTTGCAAACGGCATAGCAAACTTTGTATAACTTCCAACTTTCTGGATCATCTATTATTTATAAAAGAGTACTTGTGGTGCTAAAATACAAACTAGACTTACTTAGTATATGCAAACTTATATGAAGAATTAATCACAACCGTTGGACAATTGCTGCGAAATGTTATCGCAATGTCACCGAGTTGTGATGGATTCTTATAGCAAGTAAAACGTTAGCTCTTAACGGTCTCTCTTTAAGATAACTTTTTGTGTTATTGTTTGTGCTTTGCCAACACGTTTCCACACACACACACACACACACACGAAACTCTAAAATCACTTTTCTTTGATCTTCATTGCCGTTTGTTTTTATTGATATTTCATTAAATTAAATATCGTAACGTAAAACGTCACATGGTTGGAAAGTTTATTTGTGTTGCAAAGAAAAAAAAAAAAAATAAAAAATTTATATTATAAACTTTTTTCCACTCCTAACAACATATAAGTTTCGTTGTTGTTTCAAAACATTATTTAAAACATATGGCTCCCAACCAAAAAATAAAAGAAAAATAAAAATTTGCCAAGGCTTCCTATTGATGTCCTCCCTCCTACATTCACAAGTGACATATTTTGTGACTGAACTGTGAAATATGAAAACTTTTCCACTTAAGCGTTTCCTCTATATACCAACAACAACAACAATAACAACAACAACAATAACAACAATAACAATAACAATTTTCAATCAAATGGAGAAGAAACTACATAGAAATAAAAATAAACCAAAAGAAAATTTTATAGTCGGTCAAACCCAACCATTTAATACTTCACACTACTCAGCTACACGAAATGTTGCCATATAAGTCACTTCGTGAAAGATTGTTATATGGAGAGGGGTTCTAAAAATAGTCCATTCCGATTAAACCATTTTCAATAAGGATTCTCTTTGAGTCAGTACATGTTCTTGTACAAATATCTTAAAAAATGCGATCAGTAGCTTGCATCCAAAATTTCCTTGAACAGAGCGACAGACATGATTAAAGCGATTCAGATTTTTATCCTGAATTAATTCGATATAATTCGTAGGTAAGTGTAACATTTGTCGTTTAGGTGTAACAAACATGCCACAAGTGGTGTAGGGAAGAGAGAAGAGAGACTAGCCAAAGCAAAATGTGTTCTTCGAAATTACCCTAAAAAACCAAAAAATTGTTCATATGAAAAGTTATAAATAATTATACCGTATACCACATGTGGTAAGAGTCCAAATCTGAATTGATTTAATCATGTCCGTCTGTGCATCACTCCGTCTACTTCTTTTTAGATCATAAACAATTTCTTTTTTTTTGATTGTCAATCGATTAAATAGCAACGCAGAAGAAAGTCTATGAGGAGACTTTACAAAGTGAAAATATAACTCGATCTGGATATGTTCGTCCGTGGAAACATTCAGAGTCAGATAAGATATTAAGGAAACATTTCGTACAAATATTAAAATTGAACAAAATTGGTCAAGGGCCACGCCCACAATCGAAAAACATCCTTCACAGCCACAAAGTTGAAGTTTTCTACAAATATTTATAATTTGTGACTTTGATCGATTGAGCGGAAAATAGGCGGCATCTGATAACGGACTCTTATAAAAGGATTTACAAAAAAAAAAAACCTTGATGCTTAATTTGAAATCTATCAGGTACATGCCACGCCCTCTGTGTCTATAGTAGTATTAATACTTAAAGTTTTGCCCTAAACCAACTTTAGTTGTTTTTTCATTTGTTTCATTTATTTTAATACAATTTCAAGCATTTAAGAGAAGAAACTGTTATATTCCATCAAAACATTTATTATACAATAGTTGTTGTTATTGTTGTTATATAGAATGTTATGAGTTAATCAACCTGTTCAACAGACTGATTAGCAATTCTAATTGAATTTTCTTAAAACACATGCACAAGTCTCTGTAACATTAGCCGCAGTCGTCAGTTATGTCAAACAAAACAGTCAGCAGGCGGCACCCAGCACCCATCAATACCCTTGAGTTACTTACCTTTGTATGGTTACACACTTCTCTACCCATACATACAAACGTTATATGGAAATTTTGCAAAACTTATCATATCACTTGTATGGTACGCAGTACATCATCCATCCATGATAAACTATCACTAATCACTCACTTGGTGGCAAATTCGTATTGTTATGTAAACAAAACAGAGAAACTTTCAACATAATTTTACTTAACCGCTCACTAGGGTGTACATACAATGCACACCCACCCACCCACCCATACAGGGCATCTTCATAAATATTCAATAGTGTGATAACAATCATTTAATCAATAACGGTTAGCGGCACATGTAGAATATAAATACTAATCATAATTAATTTACTTTGCCGTCATGATGATGATGATGATGATGATGATGATGATGGTGGCGATGAGTTAACTGCATTGCAAAATTTAGAAAATGACAAAAGCTTTCGCTTGTCGTTATTGTTATGCTATGCTACTCGTTAATTACAAAATTATTATGAATCATTTGGGAGTAAATGTTTCACATCAAAATTTAAGTGCAAGTCTTGTGTTTCGCATAACTTAAGAATGCAGTAAAACTGAAATGTTTTGTCGAATAATAGCCAATACATCTTGCGTACAAATTTATATAAACGGACAGACGGACATGATTAAATCGTTTGAGATTTTAATTCTGAATCGAATTTCATTGTAGAAATAATTGATCAATTTTTTGTTTCAATCTTGAAATTCTTACAAGTTCTTGTGCTAGATAAATATATTATCTTTTCTAATACGCTCAAATATCTAAACATTTAATTCTCTTACCTTCTCAGTTCTCGTCCAGCAGACTCACCTATAATTTTACTAAATTGCAAATCAAATCATGTTATCTTCCTCTTCTTCGGATATACTATTTGGCACATTTAATGGGAAATGTTTTGTAATTCTCTGTTTCGGGCAAAGCGTACAACAAGTAAAAGGAAATGCAATTATTTAGTTAACTCATATATATACACACACACACACACACACACACAAACAAACACAACCAAGCCACAAAAATAAATCTTATTACAATAAATTGCGTAAATGTAGGCATATGTTCAATAACTTCTTTAATATCATCTATCAAACGATATTTATATAATTACAACAATAACAATAACAACATCAACAGCATATCTATGGTAAAGTACACAGAGATCATTCAATAATGTTAAATTCTATCTAGTTCTATCAATATATCAACAACTCCATAACATCCTACATTACATAAGTGATTATTCAAACCGAGTGTTAAAGTTATTTCACACAGTTAAACAAATGTGTTTGAAAATATATTTTTAATTTTTTTTTTATTTATTTAAAAAATGCAATGGTTATAAATATTAAAAAAAAAAAATATATATATATAAACTATTATACGAAAAATGTGTTATACTAAACTTTTATATAACTGATCCCTTACACCTCTACATATATATAAAAATAATTGAAAAAGAACAGTTGAGCTGTTATGTGATAAATATTATTTTAAAACTGTTATAATATATACTATGGTATAAATAAATAAATGTTATTCTAAAAAAAAAAAAAAAAAAATGAAAAATAGAAAACTGTTATACTTAAATTTATTACCAGAAAAAAGTTTTATATTTTTTCCTTCTAGTTTGTTGCTTTTTTATTTAACTGTTATACAAAAAATATTTCATCATATTTAACTGACACATAAAAACTGTTATACATAAACTGTTATAATATTAAAAATAAAAAGATTTAATTTTATTTTGATTGTTTTTGTTTTTTTTTAATAGGGTTTTTGGTTGTCATAGAAATTTCTAGTAGTTCGTTACTAAAAACCAAACAAATAAACGAGATGAGATAGTAAATTAGTACACAAAAGAAAAGAAAAGAAAAAAAGAAAAAAAAAAACTAACCAAAAACAAACGTAAGCAGGCACGGTGTGGTATGTGGTACATAAAGCAACGTAAACGTTTTTTCTCATAATAAAAATTGAAGCTAATATTACAAAAACAAAGATTGCTTAGGGTACCAGGCAAATAAAACATAAGGCTCGATTATTATGTCAAGTCACGTTTGAGTGTAGAATATGTGGAATTCTACACATGAGTATATGTGTGTATGTAATACAATCATGCACCTTCGTACCGTACATGGTTTATACAGATAAAAGTTTTAGCGATACATTGTATGTAGCTGGTGTGTGTGTGTGTGTGTGTGTGTGTGTGTTTGTGTGTATCTTAGAGCTGTTTAGATAATAACCGGTGCCCTATATTTAGCGAGCTTAACAAAATCCTTGTGTTTGTACACTACTTTTTAAATGGATTTTCTCCTCTCTCCCAACAATACCTTTTCAAACAATTCGTTTAACGTTATGTTCCTTGTTCAGTAATTTCGCTTAAAAAAGGAAATCGTGATAATAATAATAATAATAATAATGATGTTGATGATGATACTGGTGCTGGTGGTGGTGGTGTTGGTGTTGATTATGATGGCAGTAGTAATGTTTTGGCTGCGTATGCTGTGATCTTGCTTGCTTGCTAACAAGCTTGCCTGCTTGTGGATAACCAATAAAATTTTCGATAATTTACACTTACAATCCGCCAACCAAGCATGTTGGAATGAAAACCGAAAATTTCTTGCCAAGTGGTTATAAGAAGAAGAAGAAGAAAAAGAAGAATAACGCAAAATGGTTGTTAACTTTGCGTAACAAGGGCGATTAGTATGGAAAGACAAGCAATGTGTGCCAAAGGTCAAAGTAGAGAAATGTAAAGTACAGGAAATAAAGGAAAGGAAATTAGCAAGGTTTCGGTTTTTGTTGTACGTTTATAAAATTGTACCCAACATGATATAAAGCGCTGCATCACCTCCAGCTACATGCTGTACGTCACAAACGATTTAAGGATATTGCTGGTGATGGTGGTGGTGGTGGTGGTGGTGGTGGTGGTGCCTTTAAGAGTTACCTATATACCAAATTAATACCCAAACACACACACACGCACACGCACACTGTGCACATATTGCATAAACGTCAAGGAAATTTGATTGCAGTCTTATAAAGTAAAGCATGCACGTATGTAGGAGGAGTAGGGACAAGGCTGATGAAAGATTACCAAAAACCAAACGAGATATTAAATGCATTTAAGCAAAAGAAGAAGGCAACAACTATGAGTTGCATTTCGGTAGTTGTTTACAAAATAATAGGCGTGGCACTATCTTTACCATTTACATTGAAATTCATGTTAATTTTACCTTCGTAGCTAAACTTTTAAAATTCTATGCGATTGTAAAAGATTTTTTAACATTAAGGGGCGTGTCCGTTAGACGATTTATGTAAAGAATGTGTTTAAAAAAATTTAGTGAAAAAGATGTAGTTTTGGGTCAAAACTTAAAAATCTAAAGCAAGCGTTAGTGAAAGCATTCATTGCAGTGTATGGCAGCAATCATGCTTTACAAATTATGCAAATAACCGTTACTTTTGATGACCAAAATTCATTTTTAATCATAATAAAAATGATTTAAATAATTTTGTAGCAAACAGTGCCAGCTTTTGTGGATTGTCTTGGAGCCAACCGGGAGCTAACATCAGCTTTTTTAAACGCGTCATAAATAATAAATCCTTTGATTATGAGATTGCTTTGTTGCAAATTTGAGTGCAAGCGGTTGATTTTAATTTTTTTTTTTTTGGTCGTTTTTCTTTCCAAAAATAAATTTCTTAAAATTTATTTTTTTTTTTTTTTATATACAAATTTTAATGCCAATCTCTTGTAATTGAGCAGAAAAATTTCATATTGAAAGTGGGAGTTTGATAAAACCACTGTGACAGCTTCTGCGATGATTGGAAATTGTTGTGAAAATCGTTTTTTGAAAGCGGGCCAGAGAAAAGTGGCTCATTTCCACTCAAAATGAATCGACTATAAATTCACATGAATTTTAAGAATATAAGCTTTCAAATAATGTTTCAAATTGTTTCTCTACGTTTATTTAAAGCAATGTTACAACAGTTCAAACTTTGTACTGTAGTGTAACACATCACCTAGCTCACCAAACAAAAACCCACAAGTTTTGATATTTACAATGAAACTTGGCACAATAAAGTAAGCACTATATTTGGACTTTTTAGCTATATTTAAAAAGGATAATATTTGTTTTATGGAGGCGTGGCGAACCATTGCATCCATGAAGATGTCGTGAACAAATCTCAACTCAACACCTCAACGTTTGCTGTCCGTGCAATGCAAATACCTACCACGCTTAAGAATTTGATACTTAGGAAATCTTTTTTTGTAATAGTTACAGACAGAATGAGAAATTTCAAGTAGTAACGAATATATTTAATATGTTTGTTTCTTTTCTAAACGAAAATTCTTCATTGAAATTAAATTAATTCCGCTTGATTGCCACTTTAAACGTTAGTATCCTTCATTATATTGAATATTTAAGCTAAGATGAAATATTCATTTGTTTTTTTCTTTTTGTTTTGGTTGAACATATGAAAAAACTATTTTTATATGCTTTTATCACCATCAAAAACTCATTGTCAGACTAAGCGTACTGCTGGTGTTTGTTTTGCTCGTTCTTACTTTTCTCACATTCATCATTATACGTTTCAGTACTTTTATCTGCAATATTTTTACGGGACACTCATGCTCTATAGAACGTGTTACAGTTACTTAAGTACGGAATACATTTAAAACATTTGGCATATTGACATATGTTGCATGCAGATACCGACTCGATGTTTTATTACTTACTACACAGTACGAACGACTCTCTAAAATATATAACAAACGGGAAATGTTTGTATGTGTAGAAGTAGCTACAAAAAATGTTATAATGTTTAAGGTTTTTATTAAATTTTTTTTATTTTATATGTATAACAATCATCACTAAAAATGACTAAAAATGACTAAAAATTCGTAAGGACACGGGGAGGATAACGAAGAGCTAAATCGACTGTCGCCTATTGATGCTGATCAAGAGAACTCGTATATTTGTGTATTTTTGGCTGCGTAGCTTGCCTTGTTTCTGGTGTTGGAACTAATGGAGCATATGAAGAATGTTTGCATTGCTCACACATTTTAATGAAACTTATTGTTGGAGAAACTTATCTGCACCATAAGTAACGCTTTGCCGCTGCCCCCTCGCTTAAAAGGTAGAGTACCGATAGATAGTAGTAGAATCCTTCATTTAAATATTTTCAAAATATATACCATTATATGGACTAGAATCGCCTATTATTTAGAAAACTTGAAAAAAAAAACATTTTTCGTGATTTTTTTTTTTTGAAATATATTTTTTAACATTTAAGGATCAAAAACACATTTATAAAAAAAACCTTATACAACATTTGAAAATATATACTTTTACCGTTACAATGATATAAAATTTCTTTCCAAATATTTAGCATGTACTCTGCAGACTCACTCTTTAGTAGGAACTAGACTTTTCTGATCAAAAAATAAAATTATAAATTATTTATGTTAATAACGAGTTTATAAAACTGTAAAGATATTGATACAAATTCTCTACATTATCAGAAAAACCCTTCCTTAGCGATCTTAGTTTTTTGTTATGTTAAAATTTTGAATTAACATAACTCTGGTTAAAATGACAAGAGAAACGAGTACAAAAAAACTAAATTTGACGCTTAGATCAAATCTTAAGCACCCTTTAATTCTAATTTTTTACTATTTTTTGGGCGTGGCATGTACTTGATTATGCTTTGTATGGTTTTTTCTTTATTTATTTTTATAAATCTGGCGCCAAGTAAGGTTTTTTTTTTTTTATAAATTGTGAACAAAAGGTACAACTCTAGAACTGTATGTAAATGAAGTATTTTGTACTTATGATCAATATTTTAAGCTAAAATGAAAGTAATTTTTGCTTGTTAATGTCAGTTTCAGAGTTAGGGTGTTTTTCATATAATATGTGTTAACTTTCAACCTTCACAGAAATTGCTCGTGTTGATGAATCAAGTTTAAATTTGCGCTACTAAGGTTCTATGATCAATCAGCATCGAATGGCATCAAAATTTCTATACAAAAAATATATCGCAAATGTAACATTTTTGCCTTTCCTTATACAGCTCTTGCAAAAATAACGCCAAACAAGTCAATAAATTCATAATTCAACAAATGGAATTATTGTTCCAATGAATTTCATTGGAAAATATCAATAATTGTAGATTTTGGACACATTGCCGCATACGTTTTCAATGGTCGGTCAAGCCAGACTTAAACATTTTCACTTGCTGACATTTATAGTTAGCTTGATTTAAGATAAACAAGTTGTTGAACAATTTTAAAGTTGACATTTGAAACCTTTAAAGCTTGAGTGTCGGCTTTGAAAGTTTTTCGTACGGTCCGACTTTAACCTTAAAAGCATTTTTTGTTGTAAACATTGACATGTAAGAATACTAATAAAAGGAACAGTCAAAAATTATGTTATGCTACACATAGGTATTACTTTGCATTCGTGTATATTAAAGTGTTGTAGTTGTGGTAGTTGTGTCGTCATCATAAATATATTCACCCATGTTGTGGTAGTTAGTGCTGTCAAGTTGAAGTTGCCGAATGAAGTAAAATAAATATAAAAATAATAATAATAATAAAAATGTTGTTGTTGTTGTTATTATTATTATTATTATTATTTCTACCGAGAAGTCAATATTAACAATTTGGTTAATATATGCAAAACAATAACAACAAAATAACCAACAAAACTATATGTATATGGATAAGTAAATATACAATTTCTATGAGAGAGAGTAATGGTAAACAACGTAGCCAACATTAAATGAAGAAATAAGAATTGTAGAAAGAGAAAGAGAAAGAGAGAGAGAGAGAAAGAAAGAAAGATTTGATATTTTAACAAAAATATACAACAATCTGTATATAAACACTCTATGTGTGCGTGTGTGTATATATATATATATATGTGTGTGTGTGGTCAAAGGATCAACTATCAATATAAATAAAATACACAAACACAAACACACACACATACACACAAATTCATATATAAACAACCGACTCAACTCAACTCAACTCAACTCTCTCTTGAATGCTTTTATTTATAAAGTATACACACACACAGCGTATCATAACATGCATGAATGCATGCATGCATGCATGCATACGAACATATTGTATATGTAATTATTATATAATATTCAGTTATGCATACAAGTGTATTGTAATATATTGCAATTTTATATCCATAGAAAATGCTTGCTAAAGTCGTACAAGGAACAAGAGTAACTTCATCCATAATGTATGTGTGTATGAATGTTTTGGTATATGTATCAGAGTACAGAGTGTGTTACCCTACAATATGGTTTTAAGTAAATTTAACAGATTTAAAACAATGTTACAAGTTCATATAATTCTTTACATTTATCATTAATTTTATTAAAAAATAGTCATCCGTCCATCCGTCTTTATGCCTAAAACTTCTGTCTGATTGTTAAACGTAGTTTTTTTTTAATTAAACAAAATAAAAACAAGTGAAAAAACGGTTCAAGACGCTACTATGTGATCATTTAATACCCTATACCAGTTTATGTTATAATTAGTTTGATTGCCAGTTATGCTTACATTTGTAAAAATCACTTTTTTGATATAAAAGTTTTATATGGCAAAGGCTTCGAAAAGTATTTAAACCGGTTACAACTTTCATAACACAGTTAATTGTTAAGTGAATTATCTATATTTTTCACCAATTTTTATTTTTAAATAAGAAAATAATTGAGAATATTCATTAACAAAAGAATTGTTTTAAAACAAGGCTTTATATGACGACTTTGGTCCACTCTTCTAGTAAAAGTTCCACATTTTTTACATTGTGAGCGTGTTTAAAGAAGTGTTTAAAGAGAATGCGTTATATTTTCTCTTAAAGGTTAAATACTGTACAAAATATGTACCAAGAAGCGTGTCCGCCTTGACATTGATGGATTCTGACAAAAACATTATGGGCGTGTATTTTTAATAAATAAAAATTAAACTTTAACTTTGTAATGTAATATTTTTGTGGTCCTAATAGTACTCTTGAAACTTTAACATCATTTATGGGCGTGGCATATATAACAATACGCCTTCTTTTTCAACTAAAAAGAAGGCAAAGTCTTAAAAACTAAAACGAGTGTTTTTGGATCAATTGTGGGCGTATCTCTTATTCACAGTACCGCCCCCTTAACATGTTACCGTCTGGTGTAAAAAATTCAATTTTAACTTTATTTAATATTTCTTAAATGTGGGCGTGGCCTTTCATTTATTTTGTCTATTTGATATAATCTAAATACAATAATTCTACTCTTTTTTTTTTTTTTTCATGAAAACATGTTTTGTTGCTAGAGAATATATTTACATAAGTGACAGGGTAGAGTATTGACTGGTATTGCTTGACTTTGACAATATTTTCATTTATTGCTTGAACAGATGTATGTGCCTAGATATGTGTGTACAAAGTAATATATGTGTAAGCATACATATATACATACATACATACATACATACATTTATTTTCAACATATCCATATTATCTGCATATCCATCAAAATCAACATAGTATGCAATGACAACATCATGTGCATTTTTTATCGTCTCCCATTTCACACGTACAGCCATATGTGGTGGTGTGTGCATGTTTATCAAAATGAATATACAAACACACACTTGTGCTTATAATGCACACATGCCGATACATATATTTTTTTTATATTTAGCACACAAACACAAATATATGTTGGAATGAAGATTGTAGCATATTTTTTAAAAAAATATTTTTTTTTTTTTTTTTATTGCATACATTCAGGATTGTGCTTTACGTTACTTACGTAGCTTTTCTCTTATTTGTTATTTTGTTATTTATTTATTTGGTTTTTGTTTCCTTTTTCAGTAACAAATTTTTCTACCCTTTCCCCAGCATGCAGGCATGCATGCATGCATGCCTTAACATATACCTGAATTGTAAGCTTGTTTGTGTTTTCTTATTTTGGTTGAACTGTGCTCCTAAAGTCACAGCTGAGTTATACATATAAGATTTCGTTTTTTGGTTAGTTGAGTTTAAGTTGTATTGAGTTGACTTGACTGGAGCTGAGTTGAGTTGAGTTTTTAGAAACGGATTTATTATGCTTAAAATCAGTCACGTTTATCTATGAAACATGCCACAAGGGAAAATGTTGTTAGCTTTTTAACATACCAGTACTTTATATATACTCGTATTGTACCTGTAACCGAAATCAACTAACCGTACAACATACAATTTTCAACTTAACAAAGTATTTTTGACTTCTTTTGAGAATACATGAATAGAACGGAGCATAGCAGCAATGCGTGCGTATGTGTGTTAAGCTGCTACACAAATATTTAACATGACCTGGTGAAATGTTTAAAAGAAAACTTTTTACTAAATCACATAAAAAGAAGAAAATCTTAAAAATCGATCATATACGACCTTTTAATAACCTACAACACTTGGTTGTGCAATTTATTCTATATTTAAGGTCAAATGGAAGTCACTTCCCGAAAAATCATTGTAAGGAAAGTGATTCTAAATATGGTTTAATCGGGTTCAAAATTCTGTTTTAATTAGTCTTTAACAAATTTTATCAAAATAACATAAAAAAAATATGGGAATTTTTGACTTTTTTGTAAAAATTTAAGTTGAGTTTCCTAAAATAGACCGATTAGGTCCATTTTCAATAGTCACCATTCTTGACATCGTTGTGCCAAATTTTATAAAAAAATATAAAAAAATTTTCACCTATTGTGTACTTTGATTATAAGCAACATATGGACGGACAAACAGACATTATTTTAAATCGTTTTATATTTATAAAAAATTGTAAACATTCGTACCACTTTGTGATGCAGGGTATAGCATAATGTAGAGTACTTGTGGTTGCTTAATTTATAAAAAAACATGAAGTTAATATTCTTACACTTGCTACACTTATGTTCATTTTTTTATGCTGTTGCGAATTTAAGTTTTAATCTTTTATGAAAACTGTGTAAAAATGGACAAAAATCGAATGTCTGGTAGCACTTACTTAATAGCGTAACATTGAGGGACTCAAAGGATCATGGGTACCTATAACTTACAGTTATTCGTAGCACCGTTCGATAATTTGTAAGTGTAAGATTCGTTTCTCCCATGCGATTTTAAAAAATGCTTTTCTTAGTACTCACCATAGAAGCTGACCCAGTGGCCTGATCAAGCTAGAACTAACATCATTAAATTTGTTTAATCATTAACTATCGATTGGCATCAAAATTTTTACAGAAATTTTTTTTCGAAAATTTAGCATGTTTGCTTTATTAGAGTCCTTGGAACAAAAAAATGGCAAAAAAAGTAATTAATTAATGTGCTAAAATTCACGGTGGAAGTATCAAGACTTGTAGATTCATGTCAGTGATCTTTAAATGATCAGTTGTTGGTGCGTCCAGTGCGAAAAAAATTAACGTAGAAGACAAATTTTTAAGTCATTGAATAGCTGACTTTCCCGGAAATTGTATGAATCATATTGAGTTCAAATAATCCACATTTCATGTCATTATTTACACATTTAAATACGGCTGGAAATGTAGAATATTTTTCTATTAAATAACTAATCTTAACAAGTCAATGGACTTTACTTAGCTTGAACCAAATCTAAGATATTCTCTCCATTATAAAGTTAAAATCTATTGAAATAAGTGTGACATGATTTTGTAACAAATTAATGGATGCTTCATTTATCTGAAAACTCCCATTTTTGTTATGCATGTGTTTAGGCTATTTATAGAAATATTTATTATATAACATTTTGTAAGAAATTGTAGGCGTGACAGTTGATTTATTTATATCCAATTTAATAAAAACTGAAGTGTAAAAATAAGAAAAATACAATGAAAAAAAAAAAACTAAATAAAATGTGTCTATACAAACAATAGGCGTGGCAGGTACACCTTCTAATAGTGTACATATTACTTCTCAACGTGCAAGTTGAACTTTTCAAAACCAAAGTAAATCAAATTAAGATTTTATAAGGTATTCTAAACTAATTTTTAGAAACCTTTAAAATTAATTTTTTTCAAATTTTTTTAATTCAAATTTTCCGACATAGGACTCTGCTGCCACGCTTTAAATTTCTAAATAGCATAGGGAAGGACAGTTGGCCGAAACCTTTTTTGAAATAATTTTTATTAATTTCTTTATTACTCGTAACTAATGGTCTTTGTTTCATTTAACAAAGGCTTGCCCCGAAGGACTCTTAAGCGTTTTTTTTTTTGTTAATTCACCTGATTATATAACATTTTACCATTTATATATATATATATATATGTACATACTTACAAATGTATTATTTTGTTAAGCTTTTTTTCTATTAGCCAGCTTTACTTACTTACTTGTGGTGATGAAATAAATGCCACGTTTCATTTATAATTGTTGTAAATTGTTTATTTTATTTTTCATAATTTTCTGTTTGTGTGTGTTTTTGTTTTGTTTTGTTTTGTTTTTGCTCTATGCCTTAAATTAATTTATGTTAATGTATTAATATTATGTTGTTGTTGTTGTTGTTGTTGTTTTTTTCATCTGGCTGTTAATTTAATTTCGTTATTAAACGTTTTAATTGATTTTTCACATTATGATTACCATCATCATAATCGTCATTATCGTCATCTACATCATAATCAACATTATCAGCGTCATAATTAATAATAATACATGTAATTAATTTAGTATTTGGCATCGTTTAACAATTTCATTAATTTGTGTTTTGTTTGGTTTTCAATGCTTTTTTTTTTTTATAGCATGCGAGTACAATGTAATGTAAAAGACTTTTTTTTTATACTTGTAATTAACAAGCAACAACAAAAAAATAAATAAAAAAGATATAATTTAATAATGTATAACGTTTGATAAGAAAGAATTAATTTTAAAATTATTACTATTATATTTTTAATATATAAGATTAAAATTATTTGCTGGATAAGCATAATTTTATGTGTCATACGCTTTAAACGTTTATTTAAAAAAAAAAAAATCGCTTAAAAGTTTCAATAAAAAAATAAAATAAATTTTGGTTTAAGCCAAACTTAAAATACGGTGAACCACCTCCTCCATAATGGGCGTGGCATATACTCTAATAGTGTATGTGTTATATTATGCGTTAGCATGGAAGTTGAACTTTATGTCATGTAGAGTTTTTTGTGGGCCTGTCGGTCATCTGGTGGGCACATCGAAGAAAGGTCTAATGTACTGAATTTTGTTTTGTTAACTTAATTTTTGTGTTTAATTGATTAGATATTTGACGATTGTGGGCGTGTCTGAATTGAAATATGTCTCTGCGTACAGAAACTAGAAAATTCTACACAAAATTTCAGTTCAATATGTGAAAATTGACAAGCTTAACTCTTTATCTCAAAATTTGTGATTGGGAGTGTCAGTGCGAGCGCCTCCATGGACCAATTTTGACCATTTGTAATACCAAACTCTAGACAAAATTCAAAAATTATGTGTACCAAATTTTAACTCGACATCTCACTGCATGCTAAAGCAAAAATCACATAAGTATTCAGACGGACGGGTAGAAGGTCTAAATGGACTCAAAATTCGGTGTCGAGCAAAAATATATGTATATACTTGGAAGGGGTATGTATGGCTCATACCTTTTTGATACTTACAAACATTTGAATACAACCAATATACCCCCATATCTTGTGTATAAATACTAATAAAGTTCATTTAAAAAAAAAAAAAAAAATCAAAAATCATATAAAATTTTTTTTTAAATATTTATAAATAAATAATATTAAACAATAAATAAAAATTTATATAAAAAAAAATATTTTTAAATATGTTTTTAAAAAGCTGTTTTTAGCTCAAGCTAAGTTCCAGTACATATACAGGGAATGGACAAAATAATATGAATAGCCGGCATATACACAATATTTATTAATTATTGAGGTGTTGGGACATAATTTGCTTTTAGAACGGCTGCGATTCTTTGCGGAGTAGATTCGTAGAGTGCCTGAATAATTCTGCTCACACTTTTGTTGTTAGTCAGGTAGTTTTATATTGCTCGGCCACCACTCTTTTTAATATTCGTGGGTCTCTGTCAGTTAACTTTGAGTTTCGGCCACTATTCCTTTTCGCCGGTGATATTTTACCATATTTTGTGTATTACTGTCTGTCATTAATGGAACACCAACGATTTACCCTCTTTCGATGTCTGAAAAATCACACATTTCATCCAACAATCGCTTGTTTTAACCGTCGCAGAACCTATAATATATACCCTGAAATATAACCTATAAGACTTGTCATGGTATTCATATTATTTTGTGTCCATCCCCTATACATGGTCGTACTTAACACAATTACAATATTATGCTGCTTTTATAGCTATTTTCATAGAAATGTTTTTGTGTCATTTGTTTTAATAATTATAATGAGTACATTATTATAATAAATATACTTTATATATATATTTATATAATATATACAACAATAACAACAAAGTTAACAAAACAATAAAAATCGTATTTGTACATATGTATTGTATATGTATATGTATGTGTATGTGTATAACATGCTCGAAACAATGACAATGATGAAATCATATAAATTTTGTTGTAGTTTGGAATTGTTTTAAAAATGAAGTATTTGTTATAAAATAACAATGCAACGACCATTGAAACAAGCCAACACAAAAAATATCACTTTAATTATAACAAAATTAAATATTTATTTTGTGTTGTATTAAAAAAGAAAACATTATGTATGCAAATGTAAACTTTGCATACGTAAGTACAGTGCATATAGCATAAAATGAAAGCAATCAACGATTTTCTTTTTTTTTTTTTTTTTGGTTTTTATATACAATAAATATATTTATATATGCAGAGAAATAAAGAATGGGGAACGTATATATAAAGAGCAGTAAATACTGGAAAAAAATTAATTAAATGAATCACGCGTTTGTCCTATCGAGAGACATAATCAAATAGCGCATGAATGTCAAGTTACAGGATTACAAATATTTAGTTTAATTGTTTCCATTATACATAGACAGACAGACAGACAGACAGACAGACGGAGCGACACACAATTCTTTACAATTAAAATCAGTCATTGTTGCATAGTGTTAAAAATAAAATCAATTTATTATTTTTTTTAATGAAAACAACAAAAACAAAAAAATGTTAAACACTTTTTGTGCGGGTTTTAATACTAAAAAAAAAAAAAATTTTGCTTATTTTGCTTAATTTTTAAAGTGTTTTGTTTACAATAAATTTAAATAGATTTCCATTTCATTTCATTACTTAACTTGATCATTAATTGTGTATATTTCATTACATATATAATTTAATTTTTATTGTTTTTTCTGCTAATTCGTTGCATTTGAATGATGGTGTTTAAGTCAAAGTAATAAAAAATTAATGAAAAATATTATTTGCTCATTTATATATATATATTGAAAGCAAGTACAAGTATTATCTTAAATCAGAAATAAACTCAATTTGTTTGTTAATCTGCTTGCATAATATGTAGAAGGAGGTGTGACCATCCGTATGTCTGTCTGTTGTTGATATGTGTACGGTCGCAAAAGTTGACATTTTCATCTAGAAACATTAACTGATTACTATTCCAGCCACGCCCACAAAACTTGGTACAAAAGATACAAAAACTAGAGCTGTACAGATGATAAATATATATATGCTTACTCTAGGCAAATAAAAAGGATATCAGCCACGTCCACAATTGAAAAATAATATTCGACTTTATGTGCCATAATCATTATAACAAAACTATTGTACCATGTACACGCCACGTGCACTGTTTCAAGATTCACACCCACAATCTATTATAGAAATAAATGTTACATGTACTCTCATCCAAATAGAGGTTATCATATAACAGCCACGCCCTCATATTTACAGAAAACACCGAACATTGTATAAAAGTATAAAAAAAAGCAGGTCTATTGTATAAATGTCAGGCCCCCAGTTTACAGTGGAATTAATAATATAATGGACCATAATTTAAAAAGAAATTTTATTGTACAGAAAACGATATTAAAGAATGATATTAAATGAATGTTTTCCAATACTTGCCACGCCCATATTTTGTATATATGCAGATTTAAAGAATATTTAATATTTAGTCTAAGCTATGAAATCTAATGCGTTTTGTTTTTTTTTTTTTTTTCAGTTTAATTATTAGTAATAATCACACAAAAGCAATTTATATTAACTGTTGAACTTTGAACTGCTCCCTTGATGATGGAATTATACAAATATTGGATATAGATCTGCATGAAAGCAAACACAATTAATGAAATGTATCTTGCATGTTTGTGTGTGTATTATGTGTTTAGATAAATCGGAATTTAAATAAATAATTTAGTTGTCCGTAAATTTTTTTGTTTTGGCAAATATTGCATCAACTCGTTATTAATATATAATATAATTGTGGTTGCAATTGTTGTTGTTGTTGTTGCATTTTTTTCTATAATATGTCATGTGTCTATATATAATTGTTCATTTTTAAATACTTTATAAATTATATTTTGATGCATAAATGTTGTGTTTAAGTCGTTTTTGTTAAATCAATTAAATAAATCCAAGTTTGTTAATTATTTACGAATTTATTTTGTTATTGGTTTTTTTTTTTATTTTTTATACCCTCTACATAAGATGGGGAGTATACTAAATATGTTCTTTCGTTTGCAATACTCAGAAGCAGGCATCATAGACCCTAAAAAGTATATATATATTCTTGATCAGCGTCAAAAATCGAGTCAATCTAGACATGTATGTCCGTGTGTCCGCGTGTCTGACTGTTTTATGGCATTCTCACAGGCGTAAATTTTAAGATATTGAGCTGAAATTTTGTTTTAGATACTTTTAGTATTTACTCCCAGATTGCTGTAAGTAGGTTAAGTCGGTTCACAGCCACGCCCACAATTGACAAAAATCTATTTATTTGCCACAAAAATTGAGCTATGAAGTTGAAATTTCGTATTCATATCTATGGTTATTTCACCCAATAATATGCCACAAATGGGCATGGTCGAATAATAAACACGCCCACAATTTATAAAAAAACCATACTTCACATAAAACTCAACTTGCAAGCTGATCCATTATACAGACACTATTATAGGTCGTATGTATATACCTGCCACGCCCATTATTGTAGATATGAATGGTATTTAAGATTTGTCCTAAACCAAATTTAGTTTTCTCACTTATTTTTTGTTGTTGTTAATTTTTACATTATTTTAATGGAGATAAATAAACGTTTTATTTTATTTTATTTTATTTTATTTATTTTTTATAATAATTTAAATAAAAATGAATTTTTATACTTTATATTATTTAATTGTCAGTGTAAGCATGATAATGCTTTTTGTAGTTATTCTAATAAACACCCTGTTATATATTGTTGCTGTTAATTTTATATCCTTCGCATAACATAGAGATGGTATATTAAGTTTGTCATCTAGAAGGAGTCTATATATATATATATATATATATATTCCAGATTGACATTAAAATCTAAGTCTGTCTGTTCTTGGAATTTTTACGGTAGTAAATTTTGAGATATTTTTTTTTTTGAAATTTTCTTTGGAACACTTGTAGTTTTTGCATGGGGCACAATCAGTTAGAAACCACGCCCATAAGTGATTATTATTTATATTAACTATATATTGGTATATATATTTTTATAATTAGCTTATCCATTGATCCGGTCGTGGTCGGATAACAGACACGCCTCCGATTTACATAAAAAACTTTATATACCTTGCACGTTAATACGTTATACATACAGAGGTCGTAATCACGTACCTGCCACGCCCATTGTTGCCATGGTCATGTGAAGGGTATTTAGGATTTGGCCAAAGCCAAATGTCGTTTTTCTTTTTAATCTGCTTTTTTAGCTTTTACATATTTTTCTATATATTTTTCGCTTACATTTACTATTTACTGTAAACTGACGTTTGTTTTAATATTTAATTGATGATTTTTGAAACGTTGTTGAGGATGGTTAGGCAAGGTGTTTGAGTTTGGACTTGGGGTTTGGGGTTTGGGGGAGTGCTGCATAAGTCTACGTGTGAATATGTAAAGTGATGAGGTGGCGCTGATGATAAATTTTTTATAAATTTACACAACATTATGCAATATTGTTGTTGTTGTTGTTGTTGTTTTTTTAAAATTATTTTTATTTTTAAATATATTAAATATTAATTAAATATTATTTTATTTTAATTTGTTTATATTTGTTGTTTGTATATCCCTTATGACATGATGATCATTTCATTTGTTTTAATCAAATGATAGCCGGGGCGGTCCCTAAACTCGCGGGAATTCATTTGCCCCAAAAAAAATATTATTTACTTACTGCCGTTTGCTTCTTCATCATTTGCCCAATTCAGCATAAATTTCATATTTTATTTTTATTTTTTATGTATGATCGTATAGGCATATATGTATGCGTGTATGTATGTTATCATCATTATTATTATTATATTTTATATACTATGTACACATTGCACATTGATTAAGTGCTTTAAATAGATTTATGACACCGTTTTAAATGGTTTCTGTATAAAAACATGTAAACAAAAAAAAAAAATAAAATAAATAAATATATTGTTAGACAACCAAAAAAATTAACAAAAGCAAAAAAAAAGAAGAAGAAGAAGAAACAAAGTTTATACAGTGATACTGTTTTTAAAAAAAAAATTTTTTTTTTTTTATTATTTTTTTATATATTGTGATAAGGGTATATATGTGTGTGCTTGTGTGGCCACTTGAATACTCAATAAAATTATTTTTTTTTTCTGTAAACATAATGAACACGTTTGAACATTCTGAGTGTTTTTTTTTTTTAGCAGTACTTGATACTTATTTATTTAATACTTTACATTTTTTGGTATAAAAACTAAAATTTTATTTAAAAAAAAAATTTAAAAAAAAAAAAAATTTAATAATAACATAGTTTCTAAATTTGACACAATTCATCAATAATTTTCATCATTATTAAAATTTGAATCAATCTTGTCAGGTCCGTCCCTGTCCACGTGCGGCTATGTTATCGGCATTCTGATGGTGATAAATTTAAAGGTATTGAGGTGTACAAAGATCCCTTGTCTAAATTCATAAATTTCTCTCTGTATTGCATGAAATATCTGCAACGCCTACAATAAACAAAATTATCTGTATAAGGCTTATTAAAAAAAAATTATGAAGCAGTAATTTTTTTACCCCAACCATGGATTGGCCAAAAATAGGCAAAAGCACATAATAGACACGCCCACAAAAATCGTTGTTGTTTAGAATTCAACGTGAAAGTATATAGCCTTTTATAAGGCGTAACTAGAGGTATCTACCACGCCCTTATTCTACATACATTTCAACACCAGCATGACTCATTTCCGCATCATTTTTCTCTTCTCTTCAGGTCGTACATGAGTTAATAATTTGAAATTTTATACAAAAACAAAACAGTCTGTACAGAGTAATCAGATTGCTATTGATATTGTACCAAATTAATTGAGAACCACGCCCCTAATCGATAAAACTCTATCTATCTATTATTTGACCATCAAGTTGAAATTTAAAAAATATTGGATTTTTATAATGATCATTATTAACAATGAGCATAAAATGGGTGCGGTCATGTAACATGAATGCCAACAATTTAGATTAATTGAAACATAATTCGCTTTGTTAGCTAGAGAGGGCGTATTGACGTTACCTGCTTTCGATTTAAGACGTAGTTTTTTTTTTCTTATTTTAAATAAATTGTTCCAGTGACCAACTCACTCAATATTAACAAAAATAAAAATTAAAGCAAAAAAAAAATCGATTTATTTATATTTTGTTTAATAAACAGTTTATTTAAGTAATTTTCGCCGTTCTTCTTCTTCTTCTTCTTCTTGTTCTTTACAAATAATCAAACATTTCTTCATTTAATTTCATTCTATCAACTTTTCATTATTATTACTTTTTAAATTATTTTATAAAATTATTTCCATTCTGTTTCAATTTCTTTAAATATTTTTTTAGCTATATTTTTATGAGATTTTTTTTTATTTTTTATTTATTTTTTTATTTCATATTAATAATAACTGTTGGCACTTTTTCTTGCTTGTTCTTTTTTTTTTTTAATTTTTTTCTTAACTATTTTTTTTTTTTTTCATATTCATATATGTATACGATGTTTTACATATTTTTTAAAAATAATGCTGTCACTATAAGTGTTTTATTATTATTATTATTTTTATTTTTTCTTATATAGTTGTGTATATGAAAAGCTCGAAATGAAATGAACTCCGCTTTTTAAAATTGTTTTGTTTGCTTGTTTGGTTTGTGTTCTTATTCTTTGGGTTTCTCTGACTGACTGACTTACTGTTGCTTTTACGTTTTTAAGCGACGCATTAATATTAAGGCCAGACAAGCCCATCTTAAGCTGTAATGTGTCCACAGTGTTTGTTGTTGTTGTTGTTGTTTCGATTGGGATTGTGATAGCAGTATTTGCTTGACATGACGAATTGAGCTGAATCGTTGGCAGCCAATATGCAAACTGTCAGCAGCTGATGTTTGTTTATCTTTCGTCCAGTCATAGCCTTTGGCGCCGTCACCCAACAACTTCTGTTCAGATTTATCGATTTCATTTAAATTCGATTGATACTTAATGCCCACTGATTATCGCATGATATAATGTATGGCACAAGAGAGGATCACATGAAAAAGATTATAAAATTAACAATTATATGAAATGGTTTTTTTTTTTTTCTTTTTCAATTTTATCACATTTTCAAAGCTAAACGTATGGATGGTATTTGTATACCCTCCACAGAAGATGGTTTACCCTTCCGTTTGCAACACCCAGAAGGAGGTATCAGAGATCCACAGATATGTCAAAAATGGGCGTGATCAAATAATGAACACACGCACTATACCATAACAATCATACTCCACGTAAAACTTGACTTGCAAGCTGATACGCATTTAGTTTTCGAAGGCGTTATCATATACCTGCCACGCCCCTTTTTGTATGTAGATGTGAAAGGTATTTAAGATTTGGTTTAAGTCAAATTTAGTTTTCTGTCTTGTTTTTTAATTGACTTAACGCCAAATGCAGAAGCCCACCTTAATGTCTTGGTTGTCTTAAGATTTTATTACCAAACGTTTCCGTTTTAATATCAAAATGGTTTTTTTTTTTTAATACAAACATTTATAAACAACTATCCTTCCTTCCATCCATCTATGTTTTATATCCTACATATGTTGATATCTATATAGCTGTACTATAACACAATCCTAACTACATACGTCTGCATGCATAGTTTTAAACTTACATTTATCGATGACAATTACTGAATGTGTTGGCCCGATGCCATTGAAAATCCTTTCATATTCATTCATACCATAGATTCGGTTGGTTGTTGATAGAGCTGTTGTTGTGGATGGTGGCAATGTTGTGGGTGGGCTGGACACTAAATATAACAATGATAATCATAAAAAAAAGTTTACTCAGTCAGACAATTTGTTTAAAAACAACATGAACATTAACATGAACATGAACATTAAATTTTATGATTTGAACTTTTTTTTCAATTTTATTGGAAATGAAAACTGAAAAAACAACAACATCAACAAACTTATTAGTCTATTGATGTATTATCCGGGATTGCATTGCATTCGTACTTAATATATGACAAAATTCTTCATGTCAGTTTTTTAACCTGAACATTTGTATAAATTATAGTCATTGAGTCAATGATAAATGTTTTATTATATGAAAAATATATTTTATTTTATATGTTAAAATATATATAGTTTAAGGTGTATTCATACAAACGGTAGGATAAGTTTTATAATTTTTTTTATCGACAAATTTCTGCTCAATTATTAATTGAGTAGAAAAATCGTTTGGCATGACTGAATGTGAATTTTTTTTCTGCTATTTGTTAGAATTTTTCGTTAAATTTTTTCTTTATTTTATTCGTTTTATTATTAATTATAATAATAAATTTTTGTCCTTTCAGTAGCTGAGTGGGCTAAGGCTTTGTCTTAGTAAACTCTAGGACACACGAAATCAAATCGGACCCAGCTTAGGGAAAAAGTGACAGTTTCTTCAGCTGGAATTTGAACTTATGTGTCCCGTTGGATTGGTGGTAACCCACCGACAGTTAAGAATATTTCTATGAAAGTCGAGTTCAAGCTTTTAAAAAAAGTCAAACATTATTACATTAATAATTTTTTGTATGAAAACTAAATAATTTTTTATAATATTTTATTTTTTTATTTATTTTTTATTATTATTAATTTATTTTATGATAATAAATTTTTTTTATAAATTTTTAGTTTTATAATATTTATTATTTTATATAAAAAAATTTAATCAAATCAGTTGAATGCTTGAAATATTTTTTAATTTTTAATTTTTTTTTTTTATTATAATAAATAAAAAAAAATATTTTATTTAATTTTTTTCCTTTCTTCTTCTGTGCATTTATTTACATACACGAATTTGTTATTTTTTTAAAAGGTTTGACATTTTTAAATTATGTTAACTTGCATTTAAACCGAAACCATATTCAACGAACTGAACTGAAAACTACATGAAATGAATGGAAATTGTATTGAATGGCATCAAGAGATAAAAATTGCCATAAATTATATGCTGTATGTATGTAAGCAATTTTCTACTTTAACACTTTTAAAATCCCAGTCACTCATGCAAACCTACAGCCAGACAGACAGACAGACAGACATACATGCAGTATATAAATGCATACAAAACACCCAGAAAATAACTCAATTGAGGCAAAAGGGAAATAACAACCAAAACGATTTCATATGATTGTGGCAAACAGTTGTGGTTGAATAGTTTCTGTGGAAGGAATTTTCAGAATTAGGGCACAAAGACGTCTTTAAAGTTTAGGTCAGAAAGAACATTTTTATTTACAAACTTTTTTTTTTTCTATTTTACAGATTTAATGAACTGTCTCTATAGGTTTTTATGAACTTTACTTACTAATGTTGTGAGATCATGATTGTGATAATCAAAAAGATGGTTAACCCGAACATATTAAAAAAAAAACAAAAAACAAATTGTGCTCAATTTGTTTTCTGGGTTATACAAAATATAAAAATGCGTTACTGCATGTATGACTAACAAGTGGAAGCGGGGGGACATTACAGATGGACAACAAATGTTATACAATTATTAGCCATTTTATTTATGGATATATTGTACAATAAATAATTTACAACAATATATATAAGCAGTAGAAGAGTGCCATGAAGTGCAAGCCTCGTTATAAATGTATAATGGAAGCATTCTTGTACAACTACCCGCCAGCCATCAAGTATAAATAATATAGAAAAGAAATCGAATTTGGCTTGGGCCGATTCTTAAATACCCTCCATTATTAATATAAATAATGCTCATGGGTGTGGCCAGTACCTAATTACGCATTCCAATAATGCAGGTATTTCGTCTTAACTTATAAGTCGCATTAAAAGTCATATGAGTTGTGAGCTGGTCTCTAATCAAACCCTGCCCATTTTGGGCAAATATATGAACGGACTAGGCGTGTCTGTTATCCCATACCGCCCATTTTTAGTTTATCAATGAAATTCAACTTTATAGGACAATTTTTGGGGCAGATGAACAAATTGTTTCTTCGATTAAGGGCATGGCATGGCTCTGAACCGATTTCGCCCAATGTAAATGGCAAATAGTAAATAACAGTAAATAAAACTTACGACCGTGATTATGCCAACAACAGACGGACAGACATGTTTATGCTAATCAAGAATATATCCTATGTAGCGTCACTGATGCTCCCTTCTTGATTTTAAAAACTAAATAGCAAATTTACTACACTCTCGCCTCTATGGTTGAGGGTAGAAACGCATATTTTATGTTGGCCACTTATTGATGAATGAAATACAATAAAGAAAATAATGATTAAATGTATAAAAATAAAAAATTTTTATTTAAATGACACTAAATTTCGAACCCTTGCCATAAAATAATAGTAAAAAGAAACGAAAAAGTAACAAAATTTAATACTTATTCTCAATCTCATTACATAACGTTACACATCATTTAAAGAAAGATTTCAGTTTACATCCTTGGCATCAATCAGCCAATGATAGTGGCACTGATAGCATACCTATTTTAGTCCGTAAAGCTAAAGGTTATAAATATTTATTATCACTTCTTTTTAAGTGTGTGTGTATATATAGAGTATCTACAAATATATCCATGGATGAGTAAATCAGTTAAAGTGCACAAGTTAAGTGTCGCCAAAAGTGATGATGATATCATTACACATGTGTTTACGTTCAATCGCCTTAATGATGTAACTGGGTGGGGGGGGGGGGGGGAAAAGAGTGGCACAACAACAGCAATAATAATAAAAAAAAAATCACATACTCGTACGTAGGTAAAATTTAAACTACTGCAGTCATACAAATAAATAGCTTTTCGTTTTTATTTATTTTTTATAATTTTTTTATTTTTTTTTTGTTTTTTTTTTTTTTTTTGATATTTTTCGGGTGTTTCAATAAAACATATTGGAGAGTAAATACGTATGTGTATGTACACAACATAAATTTTATTTATTGCATGCACACATTACACAAACAGAAAAATATGTTTGTATGTATATACACACACATACATACACATACGTTTACATGTTATATGACTAAAGCAAATAATCAACAGAAAAATAAATAAAACATAAAAATAAATTTATTGCTGAAAAATTGGCTTTATAAAGTTTTTAACCTCCTTTCCGATTTTTATGAGTTCATTTTTTTTTATTTAATTTTTTTTTTTTTTTTGTTATTCGATATGTAACAAAAAAAAATATTTCAAAATTATAACAAAATTTAAGAACTTAGAGTAGCTGCACATAATATGAAATAAATTTCAAAATTAGTCAAAAAGTAATCGAATTTTTAAAAATATCAATTAATTGCAAAAAAAAAAATAAATAAAAATTAAAAAAAAATTCATGTCAATTTTTCGTAATCTTTCATTTGATACTTAAGTAAAAAAAAAAAAAGATGGACCTTCGTTATATTTGATTAAAAATGTTGACACTCTCCAAGCTATTCCATTTGATCCTATATCAATCGATTTGATGAAAAATATGGCAGTCCGTTATTTTGTGGCGGTCACTGTATACGATTTGCAATTACATATCTTGGCCTATGGCATTCTACTTTTCAGCACCTTTCATTTGACACCCATAACAACTAGATTTTGAAGAAATACATGTTGCACGATTTTGAAGCAGCCGCCATATTGAATTTACTAAAAGTAATTTATAGATGTGTGATCGGGGAATCTTAGCTATTAGCAAATTTTTTAAAAATGTTTGTAGATTCTGCTGGTTGCTAATTAAATAGGGTTTTATGCCACGCCCACAACCTCCCAAAATATATTTATTAAACACGCCTACAATTTCCAAAAAAAAAAAAAATTATTTAGCGCAGAATCCGACTTGTTGGTTAAGTAAAAAGAATTAATAAATAAACAATAGGGTACCTGCCACACCCACTTTTTCTAGGCACATTTATCAATCCATCCTCAATAAAATAAAATATTATTTAACAATACAGATTATACACATCTAATCACCTGCTTTATAGTACAATGAAAATTTTTTTTTTTGTTTTGGAAAACGCATTAAAACACCCATACAGGTAAGGAGGAGGGAATTTTTAATTAAATTTTTCTGAATAAGAGAAAGAAATAAAAGTCAAACTAAAATTTATGTCATGAGACAAGTGCAAAGTCAAAGGGATATCTTTTATGTTATGTATATGAAAAGTTGCAGCAAGAATACCAACAATGACGACGACGATGACGATGGGAAAAAAAAAAAAAAATGAGGTGCAATTATCATCATGTAACCAATTTGTAAAACATGCTCTTTGTAAATAAATCTCAGAGGGTGTTTAAATACTGTAAAACTCTTCACAGAGATAATTTGTACTTAGGGTACACACACGCACACCCGTACACACACATCGTATACATGTATGTATAAATAGATAGATAGATAGAATATTATAAGTGTGCATACAAAAATACATGGTGTGTTTGTGCACCAACAGTCATGCCAAACACCATAAAATTGACTCTTATTACAGATAAAAATTATAGTGTAAAATGCTTGTATAGTGGGTAATAAAAACTATGGTTGAGTGCACTGTAACTTTAAGTCTGTGTCAGTTTGGTGGGGGGGGCGGGGGGGGTGTGTTAAGTACATAGGGATTGTATGTATATATTTCTCAGGGCAATCATTTTCAACGCAATACTTTTTACATACTTGCATACTTACACATCCATATCATACCCAGTGTTAACTATACTCGTGTGTACAATGTCTTTATGTTTATGACTAAGGCAATATATACACATACATACATATATACATACATATAGAGAAGAGTTAGGGGATGTGTTAACTTACTGTAAAGTTTTATGGTACCATCCATTTCACCGCGAGGATTTTTGGCGACACACTTGTAGCTGCCGTAATCACTTTTTTGTACATTCGTTACAGTGAGACGCATTGTGGCTTTATATGAGGGATTACCCGGTATTGTTTCCGTTCTATATTGGTAGAAATGTAGTAAATAGTGGAAGAGAGAGAGAGAGAGAAAAATAAAGAGAGGAGGGAAAGGCAGAACGTTTAATATGAGCCAAGTGAACATTTATAGATGATTATAAAAAAAAAAACGGAAAATAGAGAGGAAGAGAGAAAGAACTTTAATAAATTTCCTTCAATTAAGAAACATTTTATTTTAAATTTTTATTTTTTTTTTCTTTTTTAAACATTTCTAATAAAGTTTTTATTGAAAGCAATTCAATAAAATGCTAAATGCTTGTCAACAAATTTATTCGATTCATATTTTTATATTCCGAGGAAGGCCTCATAGACTCTACAAAGTATATCATATCTTGAACAATATAAATAATAATGGGCTCATAAAGGTGTCTGTCTGTTGATGACATCATTACACCAACACATGAAAATTTTGACATAATGAGTTAACATTTTATACATACTTCTACACACTTGTAGTTTCAACACGCAAAGCGCTTTTTATATTAAACAAGAGCCATGCCCACAATCGACAAAAATCGTTTTATTTGCCACAACAGTTAAGCTGTAAAGCTGAAAATTTATATAATTTATAATTATAATATACAAAAATGGGCGTGGTAAGATATTAGACACGCCCACAATTTATAAAAACATATATAAAATGTAAAACTCGACTTGCAAGCTGATTGCGACTTAATCATACACTAGATGAAGTAATAAGGTACCTGTTACGTCCACTCTGTGGAGGATATTTTTTAATTTTGGCCTCAGCCAAGTATTTTGTTTTTACAAATTCCGCTGTGTCCCGTTCTTACATTGGTGTAATTATAAAAATTAAAGATATTGGACTTCCTTAATACTACCGTTATCACATGCATACATTATATACATACATGTGCATATAATTTCATACAAAAGAAATCTTTATATTCTTATTACAACAGTTGCCTTTTATACGTTGTTTATTATAATTGATGTGGATACATGATGCTAAAGCTAGAGCTGGGGAGCTTTGTGTTTATAGAAATCTTTTCAAATGAATCAAGGTCAAGGTTAATTTAACAAAAGAAAACGAAACAGAAATAAAAATGAAAAGATAATAAAAGCGCTCTTTGTTGTGTGGCAATGCATCGTATGGTGTGCGGGTGAGCATACATTGCTGTTTAATTTCATTTTGTTATATTTGCTATTGTTGTTGTCATGATTATCAAGTATATACAATAAAAGATTTTTGCAATCAAAGTGCGAGCATATGTTTATCATGCATTTCAATTGAATTCGCATCCATCTGCTTGTCACTCTATACGTATATAATTTATGAGACTGGTTTTTCTTTTGCTTCTCTTGGACACTGTGTAGAAAGTATGCTGAGTGCATCATACTATTTAAAATTCTCGGGGAAATAGCCTTTAAAACCTCATAATAATTTATCCATACCTATCGGCGGCTTTGCTTTCTTTCCATTTCTATTTTTAAACCAATAAGTTGTGTTAAGGATAAGTTCATATAATATATGTGAAAATTGGAAGGACTGATGATTTTTAAAACCCTCCACCGCCATTCCCAGTGCAACTACCCGATGGAGACTTCAGAGACCCAGCAAAGTATATCTATTCTGCAGCAACATTAAAATCTAAGTCGCGATTCTTGTATTCGTGTGTCTGTATCCTAAACGCTCCCATTCGAACAACATTACAATAAATGTCTTTACTTTTTCCTTCCTTAGCAAAGTTCTTCTGTGACATAACAAATTTAATTTAATTTAAATTTGTAAAAATAATCGGAATTAATTTCTTAAGATAAAGTTTCTTTTGTTTAAGAATAAACGGCAGCTTGGATTAAAATTTCGAAAATTTTCGTAGAGAAGCCCTTAAAAAACCACTTTTTTCCCTAAAGAAAGTATACTTTTTTCCAAGAAAGTCTTCTTTCCCAATCATTTCGTTTAAGAACACACACGCTGGCATTCTTTTCTTTCGTAATTTCTTCTATTTATTCCAATATTTACAATATTTCTATACATTTGTAGAGAATTTCTAAAAAATATTCTGCCCGAAGCCGAACGTCTAAGCGAACTTGTTCACCACAACCGGCAACGATGTCGGGATTGCATTTTGTCTCGTCTATCACAATGGAAGGCGGCAGCAAACTCTTCAAAATTTGCTAATGTTTGCAAAACTCTTAATTCATCCATGGCATGCTCCAAATATGCCGTCTGTCGCAGTTTCGGATGAACTTTGCCGCAAAAAAATTGTGCAAAATTTACAAAAAACAATTGCTCCATACTTAACTGTGGCATTAATTTCGTGTAAGACGTTTTCAATGCTTGCAGGGACGAATAATTGTGCGCCATTGTCGAAAAGTAGGCATTGTGGCTTAAACGGATACCTTCATAATCGGCCAGTTTCTCATTAAGACTGCGACTGCCTATCGCCAATTCATTTTGCATGCAGCGCAAACTTTGCATAAAACGTTGATTGGCTGAGATCTCTTCACTGGGTCCCATAAGATTGCCCAAATAATCAAAATCAATGCCCGACGAATCGAAACCGTGAAACATTTCGTGGGCCAAATTAAAGCCCAATACGGAATACTTCAAGATGTCTTTGAGGTTGCGCTGATAGATGGGCATTTGCAGGAAGCCATAGGGTACAATAATCATGTTGCGTGCTTTCACATAGTATGGAGATGAGGAGCTGCCTTTGTATTCTCCCGCTAATATCACCTCCTCATTAACGGGCTGTGCCTGTTGATTTGGTACAATATCCAACGTTTCATGGTTCAGTTCCACCGCCAGACGTAATAAGCTTAATTGATTGGCATAAAAATTGTTCGGATCCAATGCAACTCTTTCATAGTAAGCATCATAGTATTCGGCAGATTTGTTGCGAGGAGCAAAACCTATACGTATTCGCATATTGGTGACCTTTTGTATTTGTGTCTTAACTATCACTTCCGGCAATTGTAAGCGGTTTTGTTGTATCGTCTTTTGTAAAGTACTCTTCAATTGTGCAAATAATTTCTCTACGTGAGCGTCATTCTTTTTCGGTTCTTTGTAGTTGTGCCTGCCAATTAGATAACTCATGCCCAACGGCATAGCACGCCTCAAACTGGCAATGCATTCTTGTCGCGATATTTCAGCCGGCCCTTGATGTTCCAGATATAATAGAAAACGTAACATGAGATAGTTGCATTGTGTTGAGGGGTCCACGGTGTTTAAGAGTTTCACCAGCTCGCGCATGTAGGGTATGTTTTGTATAATGACGGTGGTGGTGAGATCGGTTGAGGGGCCCTTCAATTCCCTTAAATACGTTAACCAATCGATTTGCGGCATATATTCTTGCAAGTAACTTAATTGCATTTCCTTGGGTCCCTCTTCATCCTCAATTTCCTGCAGCTTGTGCAATTGCAGTTCGAAGCGAGTAACCTCGCGTGCTATTTTATTTGCCGCCTGCTTCGTTTGCCCAATGTCCATAAGTAGTTCGATAATGACACCCTCCCCCATGGGAGAAGTCTCCGACAGATCGGGCTTGTCCAAATAAATGCTCATAATGGAGGATTCATCCCATCTGGGCAGTACCTGTTCCTTCAGCAAGGCCCCGTTCAAGCCGTACAAACGCAACTTGGCGATAGCTTCCTGCCAATTGAAATGATCGACTAACCAATTTTTATTACCTTGCTTGGCTAATATGTACCATTGGCCATCTGACCCTGGTTGTATTAATTGCAGATATTTCTTTAAATTGTACGGTTTGACTTTTTTGCAAGACTTGTAATAGATGCGAACTTTGTCAAGCAAGGAGTTATTTGGACCGCCACCACTCATCTGCCAATCGTTGCTGGCATTCTCCTCGGTAGTGGTTAAATTGTCTTCCAAGCTTTGATTTCGGCCGCCCCCTCCTGCACTAGATTTCCTTAATAGATGTTCTAGTTTTTTGTTAAGCTCATAATCCAATTGTCCCAACACATCGCCATAATCCATTTCGTCGATATGCTGTTGATACCAACGACCGCAGGCATACTGATAGAAATTCTCACAAGGCCGAGCCGCATTGTCCATATAACGTTCAATATTGGCAGCTGCCAACTGATTGATGTTTAATGTTTGATTGTGTGTCTGGCGACAACTGGTCGGTGTTGTCTGCCAGACAATGGACGCCAACATACCCAATGTTATGCTTAGTTTTAACATTTGTTTGTTTGTTTGTTTTTTTTCTTCTTCTTCTTTTGGTCTTGGTTTCGGTTTTTTCGGTTTTTCGGTTTTTTGTACTTCTTCTTGTTCTTCTTTTTCACTTTCCTCCCTTCCGTTGTTTGATGTGTTTTGTTGTTATTTTCCTGTCAGCTAAGCTGGCCGGGGGTTGCCCCGCTTCATCCACCGAGTATTATGCGGTTTGGGTTTTCCTGCTTACAAGATTTATGTTTACAACAACAACAACAACAATTATTATAATAATTACAAAAAAGCAAAAAACAAATTTGTAGAAAAAAAAATGGAAAAATCTAGTTAAAGTTTTGTTGTTGTTGTTGTTATTATTGTGTTAACTGAGGATGAGAAATTTTTTGATATGTTTTTTTTTTTTCTACAGCTTTGCTGGCACAATTTTTTATTCCAAGTTAAACTGCTTTCAACCACTTGTTGCTCTCAACTAATCGCCTTTCGTTGAGTTTAGTTTTCAAATCAGTATAAAACCATGCATACACACACACTCGCACGCTCGCAAATACTCACATTGTTGTTCTTTATTCTTTTTTTTTTCTTTATACCCTGTATCATGTGTCTTGTGATTTTATTGTTATGGTGTTTTTGTTGTTGTTTTTTCTTTTTTTTCCCTTTATTCGTTTGCTTTCATATTTTCATTAGCATTTTCAATTTTCAAGTGTATACAGTGGAGCAAGTGGAAGAGAGAGAGAGAGTATTAGGTGCTCTATGCTGAGATGGCATGAGATTGGCGGTGATTCTTGTTTTGCTATTCAAATTATTTTTTAAATCAAAATCATTTTCACATACAAGACAATGTTTGACTAGATCAGACACGGATGGCATGGTAGAAACATAAACCAAAACAATGTGTGATGAGAGAAATTGGAGGGTGGTTGGGTAGGGGTACAGGGTATGTGTGTGTGTCGTACTTGGGTATAAAATAATAACAAAGGTGCCTAGCTGCCACTTTATCAGCAGCTTAGCTTAACTTTGATTTATACACACAGACCACATTCTTCACTCTGTTCGCTTCTCAGTTTAAATGTTTTCTGTTGCTTTTGTTTTGCAATAAAAACAAAACAAAACAAAATACGAAAAAATCAAACACATTGTACATGATTGAGTTTTTCATGCATTTCTTGTACTTCCCGAAATGGTGGAATTTAATAATATGAGAGGGATGTGTTTTTCTCTTTGGCAATTGCAATAAATGGATACTTGAATGGCGCAGCATTTGACGTTGGTGTTGATTCTCACATTTTTACAGTAATGAATTTAATAAAGCTTCCGGATCTCTTTCACTAGGATTTCATAAATAACTAGAATTTGTATTCAAACACTCAGTTAAATGTAGATGTAGAGAGAGGGAGAGAGAGAGAGAGGATACCGTTATATACATATATTACATATACTTAAATGTTAAAGCATCTCAAGTCGAACGAACATTATTGAAATCAAGCACTTTTTGGTAAATTTTGAAAAAAAAAAAAAAAGACGGACACAAAGACAGACGTGTCTAGAACGATTTGGTTTGCTGATGCTAATCAAGAATACATACAATTGGTAGAGTCTGTCTCTCGTTCTTCGGGGTGTTGTTAATGGAATTCCACCCATTTTACGTGGTGTGTTTAAAAGAAGTTTCGTTTTGTTGTTATTGTTAATATGAAAAAACTCACTTGTATTTGTAGGAATCGGTTATCATTTGATCATTTTCACGCGTCCAATAGTTCAATGATGTGGGATTGGCTTCAATAAAACATTCTACAGTTATATTAAAATACATGGGAATGCCGACCAATTGATGCGGTATCCAAACCATGGGAGAAACTAGCAGGAAAAAAAGGAAAGAAACAAAAAAAAAAAATAATAATAATAATTAAATAAGAAAAGAGAGAATAATAAAATGTAGTTGTTGTTGTAACAAAAAACTTTACTTACAATCTACACTAACTTTAATACGTTTTGATACGCTGGGCGGCACTCCGTTGCTGGCAATGCATAGATAAGCACCCATGTGCAATCGTGAAATGCGCTCCACTTCCAATGTTTCACCTTCGACTTCGTTAACTGCAAGTAATATATTTTGTGTTTAAAGTTTTATTTGTGTGCTCGTGTGCACACACACATGGTTAAGGTGCAATCGTACGTAGCGTACTCCCCAACACATACCTTCCAAAGATTTATTGATAACGATTCTTAAGCCATCGTCACGTTTCCATTTGATTGACGGCTCAGGACTACCCTTCGCTTTGCATCTTAACGTTACATTGTCACCTTCACGCACGATAACATCGCTTGATGTTAAAGCATCATCAATATTGGGCGGAACTGCAATAATACAACAATTGAGAGGAAAATGTTGAAAAAAATTATGCGAAGAAGAAAAGAAGTCGGTTACTTCAATCAATTTTTCCATCCTTAACTGGAACTAACTTGTTATGCAAGTTTTTTTTTTCCTTTTTCTTTTTTCAATCATTTATTGAACTATTAAATATTCTTGTGGTTTGGCAAACTATGTAAAAATGTGCAAGAAAAAAAATTCTATTTACAATTTGCCATTTTTCCTCGTTTTTGTGCTCTAAACATACACACTTTGTATGCGTTAAACGAGTGATTTTCTTAATTAAATTGTATGTCAAACTTTTTCCATTTCCAGCAGTAACAAAAACACACACACACACACACACCACCACCAAAGATATAACTAAAATGAAATAAAAAAAAACTAAACTTTTATTGTAAGAAAAAATTTCTGGTTTTTTTTTGTTTTTTTTGTTTTTTTACTTTCAATAAAGAAAAGGACAAAAAGTCAAACGGCCAAGGCAGCAAGCAGTGAGTGGCGAATGGCCAGCAAGAGTTGGATGTAGGAGATGTGGAATGTTGGAAAACATACACATACACACACATACATGCATACAAATCAAATTGTTTGAGCCTAAGTCTTACAAAGAAGGGCAGCTTAAATCATTTGTCGACACATCTGTGGAATATCAATGAAACAAGTTATGCAGGATGAATAACAATAACAACAACAACAACAACAATAGTAATAGCAGCAACAAAAAAAAGTTTGTGCTACCGCTCAAACTGACACCACAATGAATGTTCAACACTGGCCGACAAACATGAATAAAGACGAGACTGAATCACACTCCAACTTACATGTCGAAGCCAACGCTCTTAGTTTTATTATTATTTTTCCTTTTATTTTTTTAATTTTTTTTTCTCCTTTTTAGCCTAATGACAGTTGACAATGTCTTTTTGGATATCCTTCAAGCTTAAATATGCTGAAGGAAGCAACGAGCAAGACACGACAACAGTCAAGAGAAAAAAACCTCTTGACCAACGACTAATTCAACAAACAACAATAACAACAACAACAATATTATGTTGTTAAATATTCAAGGTACAGCACTCTAACAATCAAACCGAACAACTGCTGCTTCAGTTGACATAAAAGAAAGACGACAGCCAAGACGGTAAGTAAAAGAGAAACACAGACAGACAGACAGACAGACAGACACACGCACAGTAGTATAAAGAAGAAAGAAGCCATCAGGAAAATTAATAGAAAAGTATTTATAGAGGATAGAGGTGTACGTATGTGTATGTGTATGTGGCAGCATAGCTTATTGAACTTTATTGGCACACAGCCTTAGTTGACAGCCCAACGACCACTAAACTTAAAAAAAAAGTAATAATAGCAGGGACACGCGTATATAGAATCCAATGGACACTCGAGTTAACAAATCTTAGAATCGTATGAGGCGATAATCAATTGTAACTTCCGTAAAGGAAGGCGGGGCAAATTTCTTTACGATATGCTTTCAAATCCATTTAGTTCTTGGCAGTGAAAGCTTATAAAAAATTTACAAAAAACATTCTACGTCCATGTGGAGGCACCTCCAAAATTGGTTCGTTTTTACAGTACGTAGTATATGTATTATTATGTAAATGTGTTTGAAAAACAGAAACGATTTCAATAATTTAACATAGCGATCTAATATGTTTCAACTTGACTGTATATTTACTTTTAAAGATATTGAAAAATAAAAATAAAACAAAAACAACAAAAACAACAGAAACAACAACAATAATAATAATAATAAAAAAAGTTTTCTTCTGTACATTTCTTATAATAAAGTTGATGGGTGTGTGTGGTGATGCATTGAGGTGGATTGTTGTTAGTGGTAAAGTTAAGTAATAAGGCAGGCAGTGGGGCCAACTATATATATATATATACGAGTAGTTGTGGCAAAATTCAACGTTGATTTGTCTTTTATTTAATTTTTCTTCTTTTGCTAAATATTGGCACAAAACGTTCTTGCCACACACACACACACACACACACACACAACACAAAACTTTGGCAGTTTCGGAGATTTTGTGCTTTTTTTTCTTTTTTTTTTTTCTTCCTTTAAATACACATTTAGTTAATGTTGTTATTATTGTTGATTTGTTATTTTTGTGTTGTATTGTTTTGTTGTTGTTTTTATCCCACTTCCAGCTTTAATGTTTCTGGTTAGGGTTGTAGGGCAAACTTGTTAGCTAACAAACTATTTAGCTGATAGTCATAATAACTAGAATATATCTATAAAAAAGAACAACAACAACAACAACAACAGTATTAATAATAATAATGATAAACATTAAAACGCATATCACGCTTTCACATATGCGCCATAGTTATCTGATTGGCAATTATGCCGACTACTGCTGCTGCTGCTGCTGCTGCTGCAGCCGTTCTTTCACTAATTATGGGGGGTATTTAGTTTAATGAGAGCATTTCAACGAAAGAAGCAAAAGAAAGGCAAAAAAAAACAAACAAACAAACAACAACAAAAATATGAACAAGAAGAAGAAGAAGAAGAAGAAACTTTGAGCTTTAATTTGTATGCTTTTAATTTTGGGTTTTGAACAATAAACGAATCTCGAATTTTTTTTTTTATACAACATACAAGGATTCTGTATGCAAGACACACCAAATGTTTTGTGTTACTTGGACTTTTCTTACAATATATCCTCCACTATAGTAATGAGGGTGTATCTAGAAAGAAAGGTGATATGTGAAGCAACAGACACGCCCACAATTAAACCAAAAACCTTATATTGATTCAGATTTCGATTTCAGTCATTGATAAATACCTTGAATATATACCTATTGCAAAACATAATCAGATACATGCCACGCCCCTTTATGAGTATATGAAATTTGTTCTTTTCTTAATTTCTGTGCTTTTGACTGGTTAAAGAATCAAGGTTTTAAGGTTCCACCTTCACTTATACTAATCGTTTCTGAATCACTTTCTGAATCGATTTAACCCTGTCCGTCTGTCTGTCTCTTCGTCTGTGCGCCTCTGCGTAAATGTACACAAACTACAGGTGCCATTTTTTTTGAGATATTTCCATGAAATTTGGTTTAAGGACATGTTTTAACTTAAATCTGAACCCCTTTTAAAAATCAACCATTTTCAAGTCGAAAACTTTTAAAGTAATTCTGAAAGTATAATAGCATGGTAGGGTATTAATAGAGTTTAGATTTAATTGCCTGTAACATTTTCATTGAAAATATTTTTACATATATGCTGGAAAAGTTCCAGAAATAACTTAACGACTGACTTAAATAGTTTTGCCATTGAGGAGATTAAACATTTATTATTAAACAAATTAACTGAAGTTTTAATGCCAGTAAATTAAAACTGTAGTGAAATGATATGACGGAAGAGAACATTTGCCAGGAGCAGGAGTAGGAAAAAAAGTTCAAAAAATGTTAATCAGACGACTATTATAAAATGATTAAGAAAAGCTTGTTAAAGTTAAAAAAAGATTTTTAATTTGTTGATTTTTTTTAGCTGAGAAATTATATATTTGAGGTTTAATAATGATTTGCGGACTAAAGCAATGCTGTTCAGTTTCTATTATGTTATGATTTAGATTTTGGACAGTGTGTGTATGGCGCTTAAATAAAATTTAAATTTTCAATAATATTTCCTGGATCAGGCTGCACTGCCACACGTAATAGGACGTAGGGTGTAGCCAAAGCTCTACCAAGTAAATTTATTACAAAAACATGATAAAAAATCGATTATAGATTACATTTCCCTCCCCATTCGCTCTCCAGCCAATGCTGAGCATTCTTCAGTTTGGTAAATTTAAATATCATTGATGGCATCATATGCGCGCCACAAAAAACACAAAAAAAAAGAAAAAACGCATCAATGTGGAGACAATGACTTGAAGGTCTTGTGTTAAGCTTGTGCAAACGTCAAATTTGATTTTCTGCTGGATATATTTTGATTGACTGTCTGGCTGTAACTGTGATTGTGCAATTTCTAGAGCTTTGGCGGTTGACTTTATGCGCATGAAAAACGGAAAAAAAGCATCTCTGGCGTAAATGTCAAATTGATTAACTGGAAAATAAATATAATTTTCTATATGAGTTTGCAAAATACTCACAATCGAAGTTAATATTAGTCACGAGAGGCGGTTAAACTGCTGTGGAAGGAAAGATTTCATTTTACAGAAGCAATCGCCATATAAAACAACACTAGTGTTGTGTTGTGGCATTCTAGTTAGATTTCACATCATATCGATTATTAAGAAATTGATAAACGATTTTTATCTTTAGGCAGATGTTGTAGGAAATGTATCACAATTTAAACAATGCTTTATTATGTTGTAAGCACATTGAAATTGACTTTGTTTGTGGCATTCTACTGCCCAAGACCTTTCATTTGATATCCATATTGAATAGGTTTTAAGAGATACTAAATATCGTGTAGCCGCTATATTGACTTCAAGAATATGTCACTTAGCTTGTGGCAAAACTTTGAGGCTTTGGTCCAAACCTATGTTAAAACATTGTTTACTGTTTTTATTGATAAATATCATGTTAACCGTAAATCTCAACTTTGATGACAGTGATGATCCGTACAAAGTAGGGGAAGAATGCTAGTAACTGTAGTAGATTTTTGTTATTGTGGATTTATACATGTGTGTGTTTTGTTACGCTTTAGCTAGCGTGCTAAAATAATAAAATAAGTAATAATAGAAAAAAGGAAGAAGAAGAAGAAGAAAAGGTAGCATCCAACGCTATATAGAAAGAAATCTTCTCTGTCATGTCGTCATATTGGTTTAGTTATGAGAGTTGGTTTTTCGAACAACAACGCGTTTCAACATTTGCAATATTTTATTTTATCATATACAGGATGTCCCGGAAATATTGTTGTTTCCGGATTCTACGAAATTATTTTTGGTTACAATTTTTAAACACCCTGTATGTAAATGTTGTACGTACAATATACAGGAAGTAGAGCAAGAGAGAGAGAGAGAAGATTGGGCTGGAGTGTTGCTAAGTAGCTGGGTATGAGGTGCAGTAAGTACTTTAACAAACTTTTATTTCTATACATATAAATATCTTTTGAATCTAATTTTTATCCTTATCTTCTTCTTCGTCTTCTTTTTCTTCTTTTTCTTGCACTTTTTTTTTCTTAATATTTAATGCATATTTGCAGCAGGCATAATAACACGTTTTATGAACATTTTTAATATGACACGTTTCGTGTGCCGACATATATGCCGTACAGTGTAGAGAAGAGGTACATACATGTCTGGGCGTGGTGAGATCAATAACATATGGCATCATAAGTAACAACAGCAAAACTTTATATATGTATATACATACTTAGCACATGTGTAGCATTTGAGTGGTAAAGTGCTTAAAAGTTAACTGTATGTGTGTGTGTGTGTGTGTGTGTGTATAGATGAAACGTGTGTTAGTAATATATTGCTATTAAGGTTACACTTTAATTGTAGAAGTTGTGATATATGGGGAAATTAATAATTTATTTTATATTTTTAAGAATTTTCTTGAATTTTTTTTTTTTCAATTTTTTTTTTCTTAATTTTAAAAAATATTTATATGGAAACTTTTATTTATAAGTAAAATTTTTAATTAATTTAAATTTATTTTATTCATAAATTTCTGTTTTTTTTTATTTTTTTTAAAGAATTTTTTTCATTTTTTTAATTTTAAGAAATATTTATTATGAAAATTTTTAATTAATAAAAATAAACTTGATAAAAGTTTAATTTTATAACATTTGTAAAAATGAACAATAACAACAATAACAATAACAAAATTAATATCAATCAATCAGCAGCTTATTAAGATTTCATGCAATATTTCAATAATTCATTGCAACCAAATAGAAATAATTAAATTTCCAATGATATAATTACATCATATAATTATAATGTAAACGTATTAAACAGAAATTATAGCAATTCTTCAGTTTTAATACTAAATAGAAGATATGTACTCACTCTTTCTCTCTCTCTCTCTCTATCTCTCATACAAAAATTTATATTATATCTGAAGTAATATTTCGACAAATTTATTACAACGACGAAGATACAAAAATATATGATATATGTTGTTGTTATTGTTGTTATTGTTATTGTTATTGTTGTTATAATTATTATAATTATTAATAATTACTTATACCATACAATTTATATAAAATTTACTTTATTGATGACAAATTGTGATAACTTCATATCCGTTAGTTGCAAGTTATTAATTGTAAAGGAAACTTTATACAAGTCGATATCAAGATGGACATAAATCAAGTACTAAATATAATATAAATGATAATAAATACACGAACACGTGCTACAGCATGTCATTTATTTATATAAGTTTTATTGTTTTCTAAAGTAAAATTTGAGTCATAGTTATTATATGTTTAGCATGTTGGGACGACTGAGAAGCAAATATATTTTTGAGAGACTTTTCTCATAGATAGATTACACATGGACAGATTCATCTTTCATACATTAAATATATAGAAATATTAAATGAATCTTTCTGTTTGCAATATGTAAAAGGAAAGCTTCAAGGTTGCTTACCTAGGTGGCCATAATTTTGAAATTTGTCTAAAAAGCAAATTTTCTTTTTATACCCTGCATCATTTGAAACTTCTAAACGGCAAATGCTACACCCACCTACAAGTATACCGATCGATACAGAATCAAAATCTGCATCGATTTAACAATGTCCATCTGTACGTCTGTCTGTCCATGTAAATTTCTGCACCAGCTATTGATTGCATTTTTTAAGATATTTTAATGAATTTTGGTACGAAAACATATATTAGTCCAAAGAGAAATACTATTGAAAATTGACCGAATCGGACCATTTTTAAAACCCCTCCCCATATAAGGTTCCATTATAAAGAAAGTCTTTATATTTTTGATAAAATTTGATAAAAAAAATATAGTTTATGAACTTTTTACTTGACTGTAATAAATTTAAACCCGATCTGACCACTTTTAAAACCTCTTTCCTTTATAATGATATTTTACGAAAAGACTTATGTAGCAGCAACACCTCGTGTTGACTGAGACAATTAAACCAATTGTAAATTAATTTGTGCAGCCTAAGTAGTGTAGGGTAAGCTTCTCTCTTTATAACACTTGTTTTGAATCGTTTAATTTGAAATTTTAATCTTTGATTAATAGCAAATTATTTTCTTTGTCACACTGCCCAACATTTATAAACATTTTGTTGTTGTACAATTTTCATATAAATGTTTGTTTTTAATTGAATAATTGTTAAACCATTTTAACATTTATATATTTATATATAAAGGCAACAATTGCTTCAGTTTAATCCCCCCCGAAAAAAAAAAAGAAAAAAAACCATTCTTATCGAGGAACGTGCATTAACCAACAAAACCAAACAAAACCAAACAAAACTAAAATTCTTCTTTCATTAGAAAAATTTTAATTTAGAGACATGATTTTGGTGTTAACCAAACCATAAACATTCATTTTATTATGTTGTACAATTGCACTAAATACAACGTACATACGTCCGTAACTGTGTTTGTCTATTATTAACAAAGATAAATAGGTTAATTTTCAAGCAATTCAGCAAAATGAAAATACCGCTTGGTAACACATAAAATACCCAGAACAAATTATCATTTGAAAATGTATACAGGATATATCACAGTGACGACCCTGCCCCCCTCCACCCAGTCAGTGTACAAATAAAACACACACACACAGACACACACACACAGAGCAATATACGGTCATACCAGACGATGCTTGCATTTAACGTATAAAACAAACAAATTTATAATTTGAACGTTCTGTTGGTATGGGAGTGGTGACTCACATATCGTGTATAATGTATACATAAAGGCAACAATAACAACGTCAACTAACAAATTTACACCAAGTGTATGGATAACAGCAGCAACAATAAATGAACCCAAAAAAAAAAAAAATAATATTTATACAACCAATAACATACGCTGGGCGAGAGATGTATTCCTTTCTATAGACGGGACAGTTTACCGAACCATATGTATGTCGACATATGTATACAAACATGCACATATGGTTGATTTTATATAATAATAACAATAACAACAAAAATAACAATGGAAAAAAAAGGCTATGTATGGTGTAGGCTTATATTAAATACCCTACAATTGTATGCGCAAAGAAAAAGGGCTTGGCAGGTATTGTACCTAATTATGCTCTGGCTCTGTATTATATATCAACGAGCAAATTGGAATTTACACCAAAAGAAGGTTTTTTTTTTGGAACTGTAAACGTATATATTATACAACCACTCCCCCTTTTAGCATAATCGAAGGTAATAAGGTAATTAAATTGTATACAAGTGGCTAAAATTTTTATTTGTAAAATTCATAATTTGTGACAAATAAAAACGATTTTTATCGATTATGAGCATATTTATTATACAATCACGCCCATTTTTACCTTATATATAACTATATAAAGTAATTTTAAATTTCATCTTCTTAAAACTGTTTGTATAATAAATGATTAGATTTTTGCCCATTTTAAGGGCGTGGTTATCTATCAATTTTGCTTAATGTGTAAAACCAAAAACAAAAATAATATATATATGAAAAAAATTTCAACTAAATATCGGAAAATATAACATCATGATAATACAAATAGCAGACGGACATACGGACAATCATGTCTAGAACTGTGTAAGTGACACACGCACAGTTTTTATTGCTAATAAAATATATAAATACTTTGTAAAATCTCTGTGAGTGTTACAAACAGAATAATAAACTTAATATATCAATACATCTTGTACAGGTATAGGGTATAAAAACAATTTACAAACAAAACAAACCAAAAAAAAGAGGAAAAAAATATAAAAAAAATGAAGAAAAATATGCAACATAATAGTTAAACGGAAAAATCATGGTACGTCTCTTGGGCAGGGTTAAAAAAACACATATCACTGGAATAAAAACAAGCACTGTTTGTTGTACCCTTATATATACATACAGCAGCAAATTAAAAGCACGTTAAGAGGCAACCATCTCTCTGCAGCACAAAGAAACATGCATACGTACACAGATGAGTATGCAAGTGTACAATTGTAAACAAAACGAGGTGAAAATTTATAATATCAAATATATGTAACTACAACAACTACAACAACTGCTACAACTACTAAATATGTTCAAAAACCAAACAAACTATGTTCGTGTGGCTACTTGCATAGGATGTACATGTAGATGTTCTCTTCTATCTCTCTCTCTTTCTCTCTCTCTCTTTCTTTCTCACTCTTATATTTCTGATCTTAAAAATGAAATTTTTTACAAAATTTACAATTTTTACAAATTTTATAAATTTTACTAAATGTTGAACACTTCAAATAACTCATTTTAGAGACGCGTAGGAGAGAATTTCTAAATTACAAAATTTTAGTACAATTTCAGTTCAGTTCAGATACCCAAAAAAAAAAAAGGACAGACAGGGCTAGTTAAAGTCAGCTTTTGATTTTAATTTCAGCTGATTGTTTTTACTGGTAATCATATAAACGATTTGGCTCACTTGGCATACCCGCCACCAACCATTTTAGTGCAAAATATTTCCAACTTAATGAAATTTCCCATTAAGATGAATCACATTTCAAAAATTGTACACAATCATACAACCATACATTATTATTGTATGCATTTCTCTTGATATTATAATATTGTGTATTTTTGAAATCTTGACAATGTAATGTAACGTTTTAAACGTATACGCGATGCATCAACTGATTCGAGCAGCACACCCCACCGTTGCGGCTTATGTTTGCAATACATAAATAGTCAGACTCATTGTAGCATAACTATTGTGATATTGTATTCACTTGTATGTACACTGAGTTGGCATTTAAATCCTTTTGTGTTTAAACTCATGCCATAAATAGCTATAAAATGAAAACGTGTAAGCTGGAGTGTGTGGTGGTAGGGCAAACGACGAGACTGGGTGGGATATGATAGGGAAGGAAATAGCCAAAAACTTGACCAATTGTTATTGCTGACCTCCGTGTAATAATATCCTTTTTATCGCCACATACGTGCTAAGGACGTACGTACACAATGTAAACTTTTATAGAAATGGACGAAAATGTATGAAGCAACTCTCGTTTAATTTTAAATTTATATCATATCTGTCCCTTTTCTCTCTCTCTCTCTCTCTCTCTCTTCATTTTGTTTTCATTTTAATTTTGCGATTTTTCTCCTTTTTTTTTTTTTTTTTCTTTTTTTCTGTTAAATTCAGCATAATGAGGCAATTTATTAAATTCAATTATTTTGATGATATAAAAAGTGTTACAACACGCACACGCACACGCACAGACACGCACAGGTCCATGTAATAAGGTTCGCATGCATGTGAATTTACGGATTTTGTATAATTGTTAGTGTGCTAGTGTGTGTGTGTGTTATATGGTGGAGTGGAGAACAGTCAAGTGTTAATGTAATTATATCTGACTGGGGGGAATTTGCGATATATTGAGTGGCACACCGGCATACAAAAACTTAATTTATTATGACCGCATAACTGAACCGAAATGAAATAACAACAATAATAATAATAATCATCATCATCATGCAGACACATTGTCCGCTTGACAAAATGTTGGCAAATAAAAATAAAAATAAAAATAAATAAAAAAAAAAAAGAATTATAACAATTGAATAGGTTGATTGTGAAAGTAATCTAAGTTTCATTTTTCTAAATCTAAATTAAATTTGAAAAAAAACATAAAGAAGCAGCAGGATTAGAACGCCTAACTGAAGGTGTTTTGAAAATGGACTTACGTCACTTTCACAATAAACCATGTTGAGCAATTAAACTTTTTTGAAGGTAAGACAACAACAACAACAACAACAATTAAAAACCATTTCAAATCCTTTTGATATAATGGCCTATATATTACAACAAACAAATGGTTGATGGAAGCAAAAAACAAAAAAAGACAGACAGAGTGACGGACATGCTTGTCTCTACAAAGTCAGTAAAATGTTTGGTACAATGAAAGATTTAAACATTACAATACATTTGCATAAATATGTTAGCGTGGAGCAATATAAAGAATGTTGCTACCATTGTCGTTCTCTTACAATGCATTGTACGTACGTCCGCACATAATCGCCTCCTTTTTCTTTTTTTTTTTTATGTGACGTTTGTCTTTTTGGTAACTTTGCAATAAAATCATTCACTTCTTATGAAATGAATTTAATGCAAAAGAGAAAAAGAAAATTTGGAGAAAAAAAATTTGAAATTTTAACTCAAACGGAGGGCGTGGCAGGCAAGTAGATAATTACGCTTTCTGTGGTATGATTTAACGTTTTACATAAAAAGTTGAATTTTGCTTAAAAAAAAAGGATTTTATGAAATTGTGGGCACGCCTTTTATCTCACCCCGCCCACTTATAACACTAACACTAAAGACTAATTTAATTATAAAAATATTATATAAAATATTTGAAACATATTTAAGAGCTTAATTTTTATGACTAACAGATAGATATGTCACCATTGTGGGCGTGATTCTCAATCTATTTTGTTGACTTTAAATTGAAAGTTTTATGTGGAGCAACTAACAAGTAAAACAAAAAGTAGAATTTTTCACACACAATCTCTAAATGTATGACCGTGTGAAGGCCCACAACAGACGGACATACAGACGGACATAATTAAATCGATTCCGTTTTAATGCTGATCGTATATAAAGTCTCTGAAGACTCCTTTTCGGTGTTGCAAACGGAATGTCAAACTTAGTATGCCCCTTATCTTAACACTATAAAATATTGTTTACCGCGGTTGAAAACTTTTCAAAAAAAAAACAAAACAAAAAACACCACTGTTTGCCACTCGTGCTTATCTCTGTTAAAAATTTACTGCGTTGTTATTGGAATGAAGGTAAAAATAAAGACCGCACAAAAGGATAACTCAACACACTTGACTTATAGCGGAGTAGACAAAATGCGAGACAAAAATAAAAAAAAAATATATATAAATAATTTGTATGTGATGAAGTGCGACTATGAACTACACTGCACGAAATACACGAAGATCCCTCGAGAGATTATCTTCTCATGTTTGTTTTTTTTTTTTTTTTTTATGTCTAAGTGGAAAACAAGGAAAACAAACACAAAACCAAGTTTTCTTTTTTCTTTTTTATATGAAAAATATGAGACTTTTTAACAAGAAATTTTGTAATTTGTTGAATGCTCGAATAAGTTGTAATAATGTGATAAAAGAACGAGCACTAACAAATGGCAGAAGAACGTTTGCAATATAAATTTAGAGTTTTATTATGAACGTTACTGAATTATTTTTGTGATTCATGGATATGAATAGATAAAGATAGATAGAGAAAAGAACAGAGAGAGAGAGAGAGAGAGAGAGAGAGAGAGAGAGAGAGAGAGAGAATACTAAGGAGTAGTATTACAAAATAAATTGAAACCAAGAGTAGATTCAAAATAATGGTTATCAGGCACGTTTCTGCGCTAATTTTAAAAACGATTTGTATAAAATTTATAGAAAAGTGGAAGTCTATAGATAAAATTACAACCAATTTCGGAGTAGATTTACAATGATTATTAACAAGAGGACGTCGGCACCAATTTTGAAATAGATTCGAAAGTTCGAAAGTGTTGTTAGAACCAATTTTATATAATTTCGTAGTACATTCAAAATATTTGTCAACAATTGTAAAATTTATATAAAAAATTCAAAGTTGAAAAGTAAAGTTAGTAAAGCTTGAACTAATTTCGTTAATTTGTCGGAAAAGCTAGTTGGCGTAACTTCGGAATAAATTCGAAGCTTATTCTAAACAAATTTCGTCATGAAATCGCAGTAATTGTTTTCAAGAGTCCTTTGTATGAGATTCGGAGTGTATTCGCATTAAATTTGGACTGTTTTTACAGCTGATTGAGACTAGTTGACTAGTTGAGAACAGATGAGTAATTTGAAAAATGACCGTTTTTACTAATATCGGAATAAATTTTAACTGACTTCGGTATTAATTAAGAATACATTTCAAGTTTGTTAAAAGCCAGAGAGCATCTAAAATAAGTTGGAAAATATGTGAAAATATTGTTGAAAAGTGTCAGAACCAATCGACATCTAGAAAACTTACTCTAATAATCTTTACAAAACCTCATTATCTTCCGTAACGATTAAATTCATAAACTAAAGAAGCACACGAAGCATAAACAATAAACATCCTTGAGGAATTTTAAAATTGTGGAATGTGTGGTTCTATGTTTTTTAAGTATTTTAGAAAAAAAAAAAAAAAAAAATTCCCACAAAGTTGTAGAAAAATAATAAAAACTCCAACATAAAAACTCAACCAGACGCTTATACATGAGACTCCAAAACAATAACAAAAATGTACTTTTATAAAAAATATTTAATCTATGAATATGAAAAAAAAGCTACCAGCTACCTTTTATTGTTATAAGAATAAGCAGAAAAACATTCTTATACACAATAAGGAAAAACAAAATGGAACAAAAATAAACGGAAAAGCGGACGGAAGGACATACCTTGGTAGTAGTTGCATAGTTAGCTGGATGGAGTGGATGTAAGTGCATATGCATACTTATAAAGCAAAAACAACAAAATATATTTCGAGGAAAAATAAATCCACAAAATAAATATAAAAAAAAAAAATATATAAAAAAACTGAAAGAAACTTAGCAAGGATAGTTAGCATGACATTAAAAGTGAATTTCAAGAAAACAAAAAAAAGAAAAAAATTGAAATAGAAATAAAGGGAAGTACTTCATTTTATGCTAGAACGTACTCTCGCCCTACGCACTACATATAAAAAGAAGAAGACGAAAAAACAATACATGAGCCGCCCATTCTGTGACATGTACGGTAAAAATTGAAAAAGGAAAAAAAAAATAGCGACAGTAGAAAAACAAACGACAGCTTTTAAGGCGTCAGTGTGTTATTTGTTGTTTTTACTACATTTTTATAATCATCGTTTTGGATTTTTTGACTTGTATACCCGCTACATTATAATGTTTGCAACCGCCCGATTTAGAGAAGATTCAGAGAACTCTTCAAGTGTTTATAATTATAATGAATCAGCAGCGTTAACTGAGTCTCATTAATTATGTCCGTGTGTCCGTCTATTGTTAAAATGCTAAGGGTTGTAAAATTTATTATGTATTTAGTTATTTAAGTATTATATAATTTATATAAACTATATATTTTAAAAATGGGCGTGGTCGGACAACATCCACACTTGACAAAAACCAAAATTGAAGGCAGTAACTGATCTTAGATTTTTATAATGTTTAAAAAAAGACCACAATATATTACATGCCACACCCACTGATTACATATAAATGTAGATTTGGTCTATGCCAAAATTTCTTAATTCATTAAAGTAGACATAGAAAAGGTCAATTGTTAAGTAGCACGCCTACAATTTATGAATATTTTCAATTTGTACAAATATGTCAAATTGATTGGTGTGTAAGAGTTGGTGTAAGCTTAACAAATCATTTTTGAAGTTTTTTTCATTGAATCTCTTGTTTTTCTTCTTCTTCTTCTTCTTCTTCTTTGTCTTCTTTTTCTTAGAAGACATAAACAGTGTAGGCGGCAACACGATTTAGTTTCTATTTTTATATCCACATAAGTAAGTTTTTTTTATTTCCTTTAACACTTTTTTTGCCCTTCTGCATCAGTTATCCTTGTTAAAATTATTACACTTTGTTTTCGACATAACTTTGTGTATGGATATGTGGATATGTGTGTGTGTGTGTGTGACTATGTGTACATATGTATATTTGTTTTTTGCTTTAATTTTATATATTTTTTTTTCTTTTATTTTTTATTTTTTTCTTTCATTGCTGTAGTCTTCAATTTTGTTGTTGTTGTTGTGTGTTTTTGTAACAGTCAAACATTATAGTTTGTTGTTGTTGTTGTTGTTGTTTTTATTGTTGTTTGAGAAACTTTTCATGTGCGAAATAATTAATTTATAAGTAGTTAAAGTGTTAATACATGCAAACAGGCAAATAGGTGGACAGACAGGCAGACAGGCAGGCAGGCAGGCAGGCAATCTACAAACTATCCTTTCACTTACATTTGTATATCTCACTTTTTGCATACCTACGCTATGTATATACATGTATACCCATCAACAATCACTTAAAATTTTTTTCCCTTTATTTGGAATAATTTTGTTTGTTTTTGTTAGTTGTTAAGTATTTTTATAGCATAAATTAATCGTTTTGTTAACTTTTAAAATAAATTCGTTAAATTGTTAACTAAGTATATACTTATAATAGCTACAACAACAATAACAATTAACAAATATATAATATTTGATTATCATATAAGAATTAGTGTTTTTTATGCAAATGTATTTATTTTGTCCGTACGTCCAATCCATTGAATTGAAAAAAAAGGTGTAGCAGCTGAGTCATGCCCTCGATCATTTCATAATTCGTTACACATTTCAATATTAAGACAAAAGGTATTTAAAATAAATAGTTTAAAAAATCAAACGATGATTTTTTGCCAAATATTTTTCATGATAATCAAATTTAGTTTTAATTTCTTACTGGTTTAAAATGTATTTAAATTGTATTTAAATAGAAATTGATTTTTGTAATTTTAAAATTTTGAAATCATAATATCGATCAATCGTCTGTTGTAAGAATTTTTCGATTTTCAACTTTTTTTTATTTAATTTTTAGTTATATAATCGTTCTTCTTAACTTTTCATTATAAATATCGGTTAAGGATGAAAACATTTTTTTTTTTTTCGGATTTATTAACGATTATTGATTGTACCGAACAACATCTGAGACATTTTCAATTTATATTTAATCATGGACGTGCCCATCACATAATTTTGATCAATTCTTCTCCTATACCAACCAGCACATAAGAAGCTTCGGTCAAACTTGAAATCGATATGAAAGTTTTGGGGATCGGAAGAATGTTTACTAAAGACAGACATACAGATGGATTTGACTAAATAGATAAATATTGTAACCTTTAACCCATGAGATAAAATGCAATGCTTTGATAGTCTTTAAAAGAAAATTCCTATTATATGTCTGCAGCACGTTAAGTTTTCTTACAAGAAGCAACACCTGATAATATTTTCATTAATAATGAACATCAAGTCTTTAATGGGGAAAGAGATTGCTTTGAATATAAATTCTTAAAGTTCTACTAATCCCTTTAAACAAGTATCTACCATTTTGTTTTTTTTTTTTTGTTTTTTTTCGTTTATCCATAAAGTTCAAGTTGCTGGGTTAGGAAGCTTATATTTTATTTTCAATGAAAGCAAAGCTCATAAACAAAAGTGAAGGGCACTCCAGTTGCAAGACTCAGTAGCAGCCACAGAAGCAGCAGCAAATATATATATATATATATATATTTTTTGTACTTTTGCTGCTTTATCTCTTTCAACTCTAACCGTAAAGCTATTGCTGATGGTGCTCGATGCTGTTGTTGCATATAAAGTAAGAGTTTCAATTTTTCTCATGACTTCTTTTATATCTTTTTGCATCGTTCATATAAGGTGGCGGGGTGTACTAAATACCCAGAGACCCTACATCTATATCTACATAAGTGTGTCTGTATGTCTGTCTATTGTAGCCATTCTCATGGGTGTAAATTTAAAGAAATTGACACTTTTGGTTTTTGTACGTGGATGGATTTTTAAAATGGGCAAAATTTGTCAAGTTCCACGCCCATAATCTATATATTTGCAACAAAAAATGACCAATGAACTTGAAATTTTCTTCATATTTACAATTAATCTGTTTATCGTTGAAAAAATGGGCGTGGTTGGATAACAGACACGCTCACAATTTACAAAAAAAATGTACTCCAAGGACTTGCAAGCTCATGCGTAATACATACACTATTAGAGGGCGTAATCATATAAGTGCTACGCCCACATATGCAGGGTATTTAAGATTTGACTTAAGCCTTGTATAGTTTTCTTACTTGTCTGTTTTTTTTTTGCTACTGCGGCTGGCTGACTGGGTGGTTTGAATTGTATTCTTTTGATTCTGTGCGTTTTTTTTTTTTTTTTTAATTTCCCATCTAACTCTTGAGGGAAATTTCATTCTATTATTTGCAATCTCTCGTTAGATCTGGTCTTTTTTAAATTTCTTTCCGTACATATGCCACAGTGTGTATATGAAATATATCTATGTATGTATATGTGATATATATATTTTTGTTTTTTATACCCACCTAACTAGTAGCAGAGCTTTAATTATACGCACCACACATAAGATGCACGGGTATACTTAGTTTGTCATTTCGTTTGCAACGTTTAGAAGGAATGGTTGTGCCCTCTACAAATTACAAGATATTTACATATTATTGATCATTATTATAATATGAATTGTCCGTACTTTTAGGTGGTAAATTATAAACTATTTTTGAAAAAATTTTGAGCGAAATTTTTTAAGTGTCACGTTTGCAATATAGGAAAATTTATCCGAAAAAAATATGATTGTGAGAAAGAATCTTGTTACACATATTTACAATTAGTATAATCATAGAAGCTCCCGAAATGGGCGTGGTCGAAGGCAGGTAAACATACCATTTAGAAGAAATAAACACACTTGGCCTAGAATCTGACTTGTGAGTAATCAGATATCTGCCACGCCCCGTTATAGTTGTCAAAATTATTAGAGATTTGACTTAAGCTAAATTTAATTATTTTACTTGTTATACCCGCCACTTAATTTATTATTTCTTCCGCTACTAGATCTTACAGAAGGCGACTTCAAAGATCCCACTCTTGATCAGCATCAATATCTGAATCGTTCTAGTCAGAACAAACATGTAGTTTCTGTCGTAAAAATTATCTAAACATTTACGTAATTAATATAAATAAATAGAAAAAAATTGTAGCCATGCCTACAATTTATAAAAAGAAATCACTTACGACAGCCAAAAATGAAGCTAAGAAGTTAAAATTTTATATTTAATGTATTGATGGGGAGTGTATAAAATGGGGCGTTAATGGATTATAGATATTTCTACTTTGTTGTTCTTGTTCTAAGCTAAAGTTTTACACTAAACTTTAATTGCATACATGCCACGCCTTTTGGTTATATATGTAAATGTAAATGTAGGGAATTTAAGATTTGATTTAAATCAATTTTATGACTTGTTTTTCTTTTCATTAAGAATGTGTCTTAGTTTGTATTTTGCTGGGAATTTTTCGTTGTTTTTTTTTTTTTGTTTTTTTTGAAAAACGTCAGTATTGTGGTTTTCTAAATCTGCATAGTTTTGCGTGACAAATAGTGTTTCGGAACGAGCATCACCATCATAATATTGAATATGTGAGTGGGGTGTGTGTGTGTGTTTGTGTGTTTGTGTGTTTGTGTGTTTGGGAAGGGTGGAAGGTGGTGTACTGCACTCAGTTAGCCAAACAGTCATATACAAATAACGCAAAACGTACAAATAAATAAACAAATAGTAAGCGCCTGGCAAAGTAAAGCTGATTTTATAATGTTAACGTGGTTGGTGGGTATTGCTGCTGCTGCTGCTGCTGCTGCTGCTATGTTGTTGTTGATGCTGATGCCTTTAGTAAAAATGTTATTGTTAGTGGTGTTATTTGTGTGTGTTTATGCTCTTTGCTCTACAACAATTTTTCTCATACTTTGCACACAGATAACGTAAATGGGAAATGACAAAGTAATTAAGGGTCATAGTTGAGAGTGTAACACGGTCGCTCTCTGTACCTCTCCAACAAGCAGCCACTTTTTGTTGCTTTTAGTTTGTATAGTATATGGGTTTTTTTTACGCTGTTATAGTTGTTGTTGTTGTTATTGTTGTTATTGTTGTTGTTGATTTTTTTGTTGTTTTGCCAGGCACATGACAAATATTTATTTTGATTTAAATAGAATTGCACAGTATGAATGCGTTGCATGTTGGTGCGGCAGTTGCGACTTAACTCGCACACGCTTACATACACGCATATGCTAAAAACATAACATCGACTCGTAACATAAAAAACCAATTTAGTGGCATATTGTTGGTGACAAAAGGAATTTTACAATCAACTGAAAAATGGTAATTTAAATAGCCATACGCACACACACACACGTGCACACATGTATCTAAAGAAATATATTCTAAACTAAACACTAACACAAAAGGCATGCATATATATATATATATATATTTTATGGGATAAAGTTTAACTTTATTTTGACTAAATAATCGCTTTTAAATGTTTTTACCGTCTAATGGTTCTTTTATCACATCAGCTGTGTATTAATGCTGTGGTTTGATTGGCTGGGTTTTCATTGATTTTATAGCAAGAAAACAAGTAAACAAGTAACTTTGGTATATTTTATGATTACATACCCTACACTTAAGAAAAAAAGGTATACTAAGTTTGTTACTCCATTTGCAACATTTAGAATAAAACTTTAAAGGTTTACAAGCATCAAAAAAATATAAATTGATTTTGACTGCATGTTATGCTTGTGAGTTTAGAGCTGACATTTTAAACAAATATTTCAAAACATTATGTAAAATGAGCAAAATCGCCCATAATTGACAAAAATAACTAACCATTGGCTTTAAGCATTAAGCCTTAAAGTAAAAAATTTATTAAATATAATAATAATGAGCTTTTTCATACATAAGGGCGGGGTTTAATAACGCCCACTATTTAATAATTGTGTTTTATTTTTTTTTTACTAGTATCCGATTTGATTAAGTTTTTTATATAATATTACCAACAAATTGCAATTAGGTTTTTGCCACGCCTACATTTTGAAGGGTCAAAAATGAAGAGTATTTTAGATTTCTCCCAAACCAGTTAGTTTTTTTTGTATGTATCTACTCTTTGGGCGATTCAATCATTGAGTTCAAAGGCAACCCTTACAATACTTTACTTTGATAATCTTTCAAAGAAATTGTTGTTGTAAACATGCCAAGCCCTTATTTTAAGTATATCTGAAGAACATATTTTAACTTTAGTTGAGAATTTCTATCTTAAATATAAAAATAAAACTATTTCTACCTGTCTCGACTAATGGGGCCCCGCCCTAAAACGGAGTACCGGCATAGATGCTTCGTCCAAGGATCACGGGGCAACAGTAATATTGCAAAAAGCAAATTATATAAAGATCCCCTGGATAATTTCCAGGGATCATAACTACCTTTTAGCAAACATAACATAAATGGGGCACCAACCCATGGGCAATAGGCTGTCCGAAGTTGGGAGATCAAATGATCGACAGTCCTACCAAAGACTAAGTTTGGTACCGCGGAATACTGGAGCCCCAAGAACTAAGGTTCTTGCCAGTACGTACTTTTGGGTAGGCCCCCTTGTGGGAGCATCGCGGGAGCTGTAAAATCGCTGGTAGTGCATGGTTGAAAACCCTGGTTACCAAGGGGTGAACTCTACATAGCCTATGATGTAAGTTCTAAAATTGGGACCTCCTTCGGGGGGGGCGCCCAGGGACGCTCAATTCCCTAATAAACGTCCACTCTATGTCTCAACGATGGGTATTGGACGATAAACACATAACATACATGTCTCGACTAATTAGACGTTTTATGTCTGAGCAGATGTTAAGTGTCTGTCTGGTATGTCTGTATGATGTCTGTCTGTTGTGCCAGGCCTGTGGAGGTGCTGCCTCACTTTCACAGCTTGGTACAGTATAAATTGAAGGTTTACCCGGAGTTGATTATATATGTAATCAACTCTTAATCGGCACCAGCTACGGGTGATAAGGCACCAACTGGTAGTAGCTTATAACATCTAAGTTACGACCTTCTATCGGAGAGGTTTAACATTCCGTACTATGGGTGTCGGGAGCCCCCAGGGTGATTTCACTCTGGCCCGACAATTTGAGGTAGGCCCCCTTGTGGGTGCATCATAGTGGCTGTGGTTTGTCATCAAAACAACATCTTGATGATGTCATTTTTGACCGCTGTAATGCATCCTTATAATGTATTACGCACTGTATGGTGTCGTGAGATTAAGCCTTAACGGCAGGTGCTCACGTAAAACCATACAACTCTCTGTCTCGACTAATTATTGTAAAAAAAAAAAAAATATCATGCGATTACACACAAATTTATCAACTTATACCATTGATTAGCCGTCAAAAATATAATTACAAGCAAGTTTTCTTCATTAATAGAATTCTTCAGAATTATTCACACATACACAAACAGAGAGAGAGAAAGAGAGGGACAGAAGGATAGTCATAGCCTTTAAATTAAATTAGAATTAAACAACACTAGTAATGAACGTCAGGTGTACATGCCAGCGTATTAATTTACTAATACAAACTAATTAAAGGCGACATTGTAATTATAAAACAGTCATCGTGAACATTTCTTGTTGTTCAATTACATGTAAAATAAATAAATAATCAGCAGAATGGATAATGAAAACGAAGGCAACAAATGAAATGATATGAATTTAAAAAATATTTCAGATAAGCGTGAACAGATGTATACCAGACCCCCTCCATCCCCAAAAAAACAAAAATTCTTTAATAAATTTAATTTCGTGCCTCTGCTTATGTTAATACAGGCACGTTGTACATGCTACCAAAATGTATTGTTGAAGAGCATATATCACAGTGATGTATTCCAAAAAAAAAAACTATTCAAGTGCATGCGTTTAGAATTTTGTATTTTTTCAGTTTTTTTTTTTTTTTTTTTTTTTTTTTTTTTTTTTTTGGAAAAAACAACATTTGTCACAAAACACATTTTACAGTGGGTGACAGTTTTGAATAATAACAACAGCCAGAAAATATAAATAAAAAAATGAAAAAAAAAATGAAAAAAAAATGAAAAAAAAAATTGAAAAAATTACGTGTTGAAATGTTGAGATTTTTTTGTGTCATGCGAGAAAGAGATATAATAATGTTGAAGTTAAGGTACTCGTGTACACACAACTAAATATATTAGATTTTTCGTTTTTTTTATTGTTGCAGTAAAGTCTGTTAAGCGAAACGAAATTGCTTTCTGCTACAATTCAACCAAAAAAAACAAAAAAAACAAACGCACAACCCACTGTACATACACATATATGACAATTAATCTTGTCCGTTTGCGTGTGTAAGCAAATGTTTGTATATTCTCATATGCTTGAACTAAAAAAAAAAAAAAAAAAGAAAAAGAAAAATTGTTTGTTCTATGAAGGCCCATTTTCTAGGTTTCTCTATTTCTCTATCTCTCTCTCTTTCACTCTACATATCTTGACATACAATTGCATAATGTAGGAGCGGGTTTGTCAGGGCAGGTCATTGGAGATTTATTCAGAACACGCACTCTATTCAACAAACCAACTAACTGACGCATGTTAGTGGGTTTATAAATTTTTGGTTTTTTTTGTTTGTTTTTTTTTTTATGATTTTTTTTTGCCATGAAACCGCAAATTTTTTATGACATTTGTCCACAACATTGTGGTCTACTTTTGAGGTGGGCAGAAATGGTCAATAATGTAATAATAATAACAACAACAACAACATAAATAATAATAATAACAACAACATGAGCAACACGTTCATGCATTAGATGAAGGAATAACACTCGTGTCCCTAATACGCGGGGCCATAGCTTCGCTTCCGCCCTTTAGTGAAAAGAGCGGAAGTGAAAGTCTGTGCAAAAAAAAAAAAGAGGTAGATCACCACTATGTATACACTGGTACAAGTTTTCTCCTGAGCATCGATATTTAATATAAAAAAAAAATCAAAAAAAACAAACATAAACAACATGAACAACAAGAACAATAACACAAGAAACGAGAACAACTGAAACAATGAGAAGAAAAAGAACAACAACAACAATAATAACAATTTATAGCAACACCTAGAAAGCCTATGAAACAAAACCAAACAAACTCGGTGTCGCCACAATAAACAAATTTTAAGTACAACGGCGGGGGGGGGGGGGGGTCTGCTTTGTAACTCTAACGCATGCGATTCTTAAACAAATCACTGTAAAAAACTAGTGTGATTGTTAACTAATGATCTGTATAAATAAAAAATAAAAAAAAAATTGTTAAAATTTCTATATCCTTTCAAGTAATCTTTGAGAATGTCTTTGGTTCAATGTGGAAGTTATACGTTGCACTAGGCCCCCTTTTTGGGTCTTTAAATGAAATAATTCAAAATGGTTTTTCGAATACAAGCGAATGGTCTAAAGTTATATAATGGACGGACATACTGATATTCTAACTAGTCATTCTTCGTTCTAGGGTAATTAGACCACCCTAGAAAGTGGACAGACTGACAGATAATTATAAAAATGTTTATAGTTTTAATCTTTTACACAATTTAAATATATCCCGATGACTGTAATCATTTTAAAGGAAGAGCAACATTATAAGCGAAACTAATCGGAAGTGGCATCAACGACCGCCAAGGGAATATCAAGTTTTGCACGCAATCAGGATGGCACGCTTCACAGATTGTGACTGTTGTCAGTACTGTTGCTTTGCTATTTGGTTGTGCCTACACATTCTAACTGTTGCACATAAAGAAATGCTTTTTACATCTTGAATATGTACACATGATATAGAGCAACATATATGTATGTATGTATGTATGTATGGGTATATAACAAGGGTAGCATATAATTGCGTACAACTGGCGTAGCCTCACTCGTTTAAAGCAAAGGTCATTTATAGACACCATTAACTAACTATTCTTTTCATCTTTCATGGCTTTTTCTCATGTTGTTGGTGCACAGTTACAGCAATGATTTCTAATAAACTCTGGCGGCCCTCTAATGTAACGCCCCCAGGTTTGGCGTGACCTGTTTCAAAACATATGTTTACACTGTATACGCTTGCACCAACACTTACTTACAATGTATACATAAAATAACTGAATTTGAATCAGTGAATCAACGGCAAGAATGTACTAGAAGGAGTGAGAGAGAGCGTGGTTATTAGATAGAACATGTGGCTTTCCCAGTTCCCAGTTCCCAGTTAAAGTGAACTATATTGGCCAAAGGCAACGTTGAACTCATGTTTGCCGTTTTTTCTTTTTTTCTTTGCCAACATATTCCACACATTTATGGTTTCGTTCATATTGTTTTCTTCAGTTCTTCTATTTATTTATTTTTTTTTTTTTTTCACATTTTTCTGATTTTTCCTGATGGTTGGATAAAGGATAAAGGTTGTCAATCCATTCAAACACCTTACAAATTATGGATTTTTAGAGTAGCATTGAAAAATGAAACAATCAAGCCATGTCCGTCCGTTATTTTATAAATCTTACATAAACATTTAACATAAGAAATGTTGTCAATCGAAATTGGCTAAAAGCCACGCCCATATTAAGTAAAATATGTTGTAAAAAATGAACCATTTGATGGGAATTTTGTTCATCCAGAAAGGTTTAGTACAACAGACACGCCCATCATTTACAAAAACGTAACTCAATGAATTCATTTACTATTAGAGGGCGTCATCAAATACTTGCCACGCCCACTTTTGTTATACAGATGTACGGTGTATTTAAGATTAGTTTGGAGTCATGTTTCAGTTCAATTGTTTTTTGTTTGTTTTTTTTTTTTGATATTTTGTCCTTCTCTTATTTGTTTGTTGTTTTGTTGTTGTTGCAGTTATAGTTTTTACATGTCACAAATGAGATTTATGTGCGTTTACTTTAAGCTTTATATATATATACATATGTGTGTGTGTGTGTAATGCTTCGTTTTTGTTTTTTTTTTTTCCAGTCAGCGACAAAGAATTGTGTTTGTATTGTATGCGTTGTAAGCGTTGGTATGTACGCGGATGATGTTGATACGTCAACTTCAAAACCGGAACAAGTACAAATACTGTCATTTCCTTTTACAATGACATTACCATCTAACACATGCATGCATACTTACTGCACAACACTAATATAAATATACTGTTACACAAAATACTAACATCCTGTATGAGTATTATGTGGATGATGATGATGATGATGATGATGATGACGTTTAAGGAATGAAAGGAAAAAATGATAAACAAATAAAACAGAAAATATAAAACCTAATACCGTCAATATAAATTTGGCTGATACACACACACACACACACATGTATAAATACTTATGGTACACACAAACATCAAAAGTGTTAAGACTAGATTTTCTACTTCTACACCTTGTCCCCACACAACACTCACACCCACAAATTTCTGTTTTATTTTTTCAATTTTTTTATATCAATTTTTTTCTATTGTTTGTATGTTCGTGTGTATGTTCATATAGCCAAGTAAACATAATTTATATGCTTTCACAGCCAAAATATATATGTATGATTATGAATATGTGCTGGTGTGATGGCACGATGTTGTTCATCCCCAATCATGTGTTTATGTGGTATAAAGAGGTTAACGTTAAAGTGTGGAAGTCATCGATAAACAAAGATAATCAAGTTCAATTTGTTTTTACTATATTTGTGCAGAAATTTTCTTTTCATTCAACAAAATCAATAAATTTATATGCATTTGGGTTACGGGTTAAGTTACGTAATATTCCATTATAGATAAAGAGCATTTAAGTGCAGTTGAACAGAATATTCATTTGAATAAAGACAGATTTTTATACTTTATATATATGAGGCATGCATTAGCATTCTGTTAACACTTATAAGGAGGCGTCAGATACCCTACAAAGTATATATTCTTTAACAAATAGCAACAATCTAGACATGTTTGTCCATACCTCTGTCTATCTGTTGCATTTTTTGCCATCACAATGATGAAGATATTAAAGAGAAATTTGCTAAACATCTGTTTTTAGTCAAACTTGATAAGTTTAAATAGGGCGAAATCAATTAAGAACCATGCCCACAATTATTAAAAATCCTTATATTAGGTACAAAAAATTAGGCTACAAGATAGAAAGTTGATAAATTTTCATCGATGTGGGCGTAATCGAATAATATCCACGCCCATAATTTATAAAATATTACATATGGCTCAGAATTTGATTTGTAGATTATAGACACATAATATATACACTACTATAAAGCATAGTCAAAAACCTGCCACGCCCACTATTTGTATATATGCTTATTTTATTTCGTTTTTAGGAAATTTAATAAAATAGTCATGCAAAGATTTTCTTTACCCATTTTCAACTTGTCACCAACAGTTCAGAATATTAGCTTGAAAGTCGAGGTGAATTTAACATTGGAATGAATTGTAAGTTTGTAAAAAGTCTTGGGGAAGTATATGAGGAAGGTTTACAAAAATATTCCAAAATTGATATTATTTGTATAGAGACCATGGTTGGCCTATCTTTATAGAAAATTTCTTCAAAGTATTCACAAAACTTTCATCTCTTTAGCAAGACAACCTAGAGGCTAAACGCTCAAGTACATAAAGTAAAATTGGTTTAAACCAAGCCTTAAATTATCCTCTATCTTATCTATATACTAAAAGTGGGCGTGGCAAGTACTTGAATGCACTTTCTAATGATATATTCGTTAGGTATCAATTTTCAATTTTCAAGTAGAGAGAGATCTTTTGGTAAATGTGAGCGTGTCACAGCCTTTTTTGATACTTAGATAAGTTATATATTTATATAAACAATTACCAACTTCACAAGTCAATTTTTGTTGCAGATAAGTTTGTGGGCTTGGCTTTGGACAAATTTAAACAACGTACTAGGAGCGAAAACTTGAAATGTTTGCAAAAAAAGTTAGTTAAATATTTCAAAATTTACATGTGTGACAACAACAACCGAAGCACGGACATACACAGACGGACTTGTTACGATTGCCTTAGATTTTTATCATGATTAAGAAATTTATATATTCGGTAACGCCTCCTTCTAATTGTTGCTAATGAAATGACAAACTTAAGTGAAGGATATAAAGAATAAATGTCTCAAAAATATTTTTATAAGAAAACATAAATTCATCTAAAACATCACCGTTCCATCAACAACAACAACAACAATAACAACAACAAAGCAAAAAAAACATGAACAACAATAAACCAATAACGGACTAACATTTATAAATCCTTTAAATTGAGTTATTCCTCATCAACCTCAACCTACGCCACAACACAACAATGAAATATTTTATATAATCAACCGTAAATAATGATGATGATAATCATCATCATCATCATCATCATCATCATCATAAATATTTTAGTAGTATAACCCAAGTCAGGCCATTTTAATGTATGAGCGAATGCTTACAAATATACAACAAGAGTAATAAATGTATTGTGTGGACTTACCGACAACCTTAACAAAGCCATATTGGGTTTTTGCTGTAACCGTATTTATTTGACACATGTAACGTCCTCGATCCTCCTCTTGGACATTGTTGATGTGCAGAAACCATGTACGATGTTTATCATGTTTGTCGTGTGTTACACTAATGCGAGGATTACGGGTTATCACATGATTGTGTACGGTTAATATGGCGCTCTGTTCAAAATGCATCCACGCCACCTGGTAAATGGTGAAAAAGAAACAACAAAGCAAAGTGAAGAATATAAATATGAGATAAGTTAGTAAAGTTGAATAGAAGAGAAAAGAAGAAGAAGAAGAAGATTTTTTTTTGTTTGTTTAAAATGAATTTAAAAAAAAAACATGAATTGAGTGTTTGTTATTTTATATTAATTAACTAAAGTTTCAAAGTCTTATATTTTTACACACACATACACACACACACACGAATGTATGCCATGCTTTGGTGCTTTTGTGTTAAATAATATTTTAGTTTAAAACTTGTGCTATGTCACGTATAATATTTTCTATTTTGCTTTGATTGTTGTTGTTGTTGTTGTTGTTGTTGTTGTTATTGTTGTTGTTGTTGTTGTTGTTGTTATTGTTATTGTTATTATTGTTGCTGCTGTTTTTTCCGTAAAGGAAAAGTAATTTTTCTTTGTTTTTAAGCTATGTCATCAAAACTGACAAATGTGTTATTTTATCTTTTAAATAGTTTTGTGGCTTGACTGAATTTGTCTCTATCTCCCTCTGTCTCTTTCTATCCTTTTCAAGCTAAAAGTTAGTTAGCTTCTTACACAAACGCATACACACACGTACACATACACGTACACGTACACATACTCTAACATGTCAGGTAAGAAAGTTTTTTGTTACCTTATAAAAGTCATCAATTTTCTTATATATGAAAGATTAGCAAGAAAAACACATTTCCAAAACTTTTCCTACTCGATTCATTTTTTATCATTCATTTCATGTGTATATGTGTTACATACATGTGTATATGTGTTACATCTATGCGAATGTTGTTTATAATGTACATTTTCTTATGAGCAATAATATTGTCCATCTGTCTGTCTTCTTTTCTTACATGAAATTTCTTTTTCATATTTTTCTTTATTTTGAGTTCAATAAAATTCTTAAAATTTTGTTTATTTTATACCCAAATGTATTTAATTTTTTTTTTATTTTTTTTATTAAAGATCAACATGGACCGAAATTGCTTAAAATCTGACTTTATTAGCGCAGAATATAAGCTTTAGGCTGATCTCAACCTTCTTAGAGAGAGAGAGAGAGAGAGAGAAAGAGCGGCTTTTGTGGTTTCAGTTTTGAAAATTAAAGAATTAATTTTGTTGTAGTGGCATTTATTTTTTTTTTTTGGATAAGATGCATGAACGTCTTAATGCAACTTTTAAGTAATTTCTCATATTGTGTTTTTTTTTTAGTTTAATTAAATCGCTTTTATTCATGTCATAGTTTATGGTGAACGTGGCCCATTTTACCTTTACACAAAGTACGCTTAAAAAGTATTTTTCTTTATAGCGTCTCCTTTGGCAAGTTGCAAACTGAATGACTTATTTGGTATACCAACCATCTTATATGTAGGGTATAATAAAATTTGTAGAGAAACAAAATATTTTTATGTAAAAAATTAATTTAATTATATGAAAAATAATAATTTTGTATAAAAAATATTTAATAATAAAAACAAAATAATTTGAAAAAAATATTAATTAATTTTTATATGAAAAAAATTGTTTAAAAAATATTTTATAGAAAAAAAATCAATTTTTATATAAAAAAAAACATTTCTTTTGTATAGAAAAATATTATTTTTATTAATAAAAAATTATATGAAAATAATATAAATTTTTTATAAAAAATATATTATATGAAAAAAATTGTACATGCAAAAAAATATTATTTTATATATAAAAAAATATTTTATACGTATACATATATTTAAAAATATATGAAAACAAATTATTTGAAAAAAAATTAATTTCCTATAGAAAAACATAATTTTTTATAAAAAATAAAATTTATGTGAAAAATATTTCTATAAAAAATAATTTATATAGAAAAAAATAATAAAAAAAAAATATATATGAAAAAAAATTATTGAAAAAATTAATTTGTGAAAATTGTGTGTAGTGTGTAATTAAGAACCACAGTGAAGTTGCGTTTTGTTAATGTAGTTAAAATAACATACTTATGCAGCCATGTGTGTATGTTGCGTTGCCACCCTCTCTCACTATGCCTCTATATGTATGTGTCTGTAAAATTGTTCACACACTGCCATCCTCTCCACATGAACATTATAAATTATATCAAAGGAAGTGTAGAGTATGGTAAGCGAAGCTAGATATGTGCTGAGTAAGACATGTGTGTATGTAAGGACGTACAGACAGACAGTAATACATGAAAAGTCATAGTTTGCAAAGGAAATGCATATAAATGGGAAGAGTAATATGTATAGATACGTAAATGTTTTGTAGCTTATTGTAGCTTTAACAGATGATAGCACTTTTTCATCACTTTACTGGGTACCTTACCGTAGAGGAGGCGGCAAAGTGGGAGTTAGTGAGTGAATGCTAAAAATTGTATGCGAAAAACTTTTTCAATTTATATAAATAGATATACGAAATATGTTTAAACTGTTTTTTTATACATAGCGAAACACATCGCCGTCTCCTACTCCTTCGTTATCATTCCTTTTTTTATATGTTTTTGTTATTCTTATTTGTTTGCATGACAAACTGTTTACCAAATAAATGTTGAGAAAGAGAGATAAAATTATATTAAAGTTTCTCATCTAAATTAAGGAAATGGAAAATCTTTTACATACAACATGCTACACAATGAAAGAGAGAAAGAGAGAGAGAGAGAGAGAGAGAGTTTAAATATTTCATATTTAACCCACGCATTAAAGAACTTTTCCAACACAATTTATCATTTTCATGTTTATTATAAAATCATACAAACATCACATACACTCCACACACCAACACACCAACACACCAACACTAACATTAAATATTAATGTGCTGCAATAATAATAACAATAATAATAATACGTACTAGTACAGTAACCTTAGGAACTCTTGTGACCACAGCATGACTTTAAGTGGCATTTTAAAATAATATCAATCATACGACTGGTTGCACAAGTTAAAGTGGAAACAAAATGAAATGAAAATGAAAATGAAAACTTTTTATATTAAAACAGAAATCAGAAACCAAGAACAATACAATACATAGTGTGTGTGTGTGTGTGTGTGTGTGTGTGTGGGTAGTGTATTTCCATTGCCTTAGCGAAGGTGAAAGGTGTGAAATGTATAAATAAGCAAACTTGTCATTGTTGCGGTTATAATTTTTTTGCTTTTTTTCATTTTTGCATCTACCATGAACCTTTGTTTTTTATGTTGTGCAATAACGTAAATGTCACAACATGCTATCGTTGTTGTTGTTTTGGTTGTTATTGTACGCATTTTTTTTATTAAACTACAAAAAAGAAACAAGAAAAAAAACTAAATTTTCGCTTCAGCCAAATCTTAAATACCCTTTAAATTTACAAAAAAAAAAGTGGGCGTGGCAAGTACCTAATGACGCCCTCTAGTAGTCTATGTATTACGTTTTAGCTTAAGAGTTGAGTTTTACACTTAATAAGAATTTTTGTAAATTGTGGGCGTGTCTGTTATTTGACTACGCCCATTATTGGCACATCGATGGGTCAGGTAATTATAAATATTACATTTTTGTGACAAATAAATAGATTTTTTGTCGATTGGGGGCGTGGCAATCAACCGATTTTATTCAATTGTAAAAACAAACTGCATTCAGCTCAATATATCTACAACTTTACAATCATAAGTGTTTCAACCACAGACGGACATAGATTTTTAATGCTTTAACTCTCGTCCTCGCTTCCTTCTAAAAGTTGCAAATGGAATGACAAGCTTAATATACCCTTCATCTTCAATGGAAGGTAGAACAAAAGCACAGTAAAAATTATGACATAAACAGATCATGAAAGATGTTAACAAAATGTTTTATTTATAAAGAAATACAATAAAATGGAAAATGTGGGTGTGTGATTGTCAGTGTAAAAAGGTGCTTTAGTCAGTTCTGACTAAGCCAAAGTGGACAGAACCAAAAAAAAAAAAAAAGAAAAAGTATAATAAAAGAAACAGAGGAAATAATGTGACATTAGATTATATTAAATGTTAAGACATTTGTTATGAAAATATTTCCTTTTAAAAGGTAAATAACAGACAAATAAATAAAAAGACAGATGAAAAGACGAATAGTAAAGCATAAGAAAATGGATAAACCGATGGACACACAGACTAACTAAGCGTTAGACGAACACAGTAGACTCCGATTTATAGGACCGACGGACAGAGAGAAATTCTGAAATACATATATATACAAAAATATACTCACACTGAGATTTATAGAATCCATAGAACGAAGAAAGAGTTTAGGATATATAAGATGCTCGCAGTAGGACAAGTCAGATTACGATCAAAAGGACCGATCTACATAAAAGCAAACTAAGGTGGATAGACAGATCTATTACTTGGAAAAACGGATAGACAAACAGACAAGCATGTTGTGACCAATTAAAATAAATATACAGACAGACACATTATGTGAAATGGTTAAAGGGACAGTGACAGTGACAATTTGTATAAATATGTGGAGGATACTTAAAATTAAACCTAAAAAATGACAAGACAGACAATAGACTAGGACCAGCAAGGCGAACCTTTACTGAACTGTTGTTTGTTGATCTATTTCATAAATAAATAAAACTTTTCAATTATGAATTTCCTTAATGATCAGCAAGCAAATCGCTAAACTAAAGAGAACTTTGCCCATAGAATCATTTCTATAAAAAAAAAAAAAAAAAAAATCTCATGACATTTATTTTTTCATTCCTTTTTATTTGAGGTAAATTTAAACTCTGTATTAAATCATTTTAAGTACGTAAGTATTGCAATATATATATGTAGGATAGGAAAAGTGAAAAGTTTATGTATTAAATTCATCTAAACAACAACAACAACAACAACAACAACAACAACAACAGCAACAAAATGTAATAATTGCCGCACAATGAACAAGTTGAAATTTATATAATTATATATACATCTGTATGTGTGCGTGTGTGTGTGTGTGTGTGTGTGTGTGTGTGTGTATACATATACACATTGGTGCTAGTATAACAGCGTTTGGCAACACTTAAGCGATAACCAAGAACCGACAGGCAGCCAGCCAACTAACCAACAACATTCAACGAACAATTTCAACCATGCAACCAAGCCAGGCCAAGCCAAGCCAAGCCAACGAAGCCAGCCAGACCTAACACAAGGCATCAGTCACATACTTTATCCTAACAAGTTGGTTAAGTTTCATACTGTTTTGGACCTCATCCTCACCCTCATCCCCCGGCTCTCCTCTCTACGTACTCTCACTTTTTGAGCTTTGTGTTGGCATGAGGGTAGAACACCATCACCAACCACATAATAGCATACAAGTATTCAACTTTAAGGCGGCCTTGTGGTGTTCATTATAATGCACTAAACTAAGAGCACAAGCAGATACGCACACACACACACACATATATATATATATATATATACTGGACTAATTAATTTTATTAGATGATATGCTCGAGTAATAGACGCGAGCAGCAGCAACAGCAACAGCAGAAATGCCCTTTAAAAAATACCGCAGAGAGCCTAACATGAGTAAAGAGACAGCAGGGTAGCAACAGAGAGGTAGATAAAAGAACGGCATAATCTGTAAACTTGTAACTTTGCTGACATTCTACAGATGTGCACCGAAATTTTGTGACAAAAATGTGATGCCCAACTGTCCGCGCAACTGTATTGGTGGACATTTACCTAGGTACGTGTGTTTGTATAATATAAATTAATATGTAAATGGGTGGCATAGTTTTAAAATGCCTTCAGGGGAAGAAAACATAACGTAACCTATCTAACCATAACCTAGACAGTTAGAGTACCCAGCACCGAGCAACAGAGATAGTGTTGGAGGGATGGACACAAAAGCATTATAAAATGTAATTAAGTTTTACTGTTAAATATGCATTATAAATAGACGTTATCATATTTTGCATACACACTCAAACACGCACACACAATACCGCAGAGTATATTTGTTTTTTTTTCATACAAAAGATCCGTTAGGGAAGTAAAATTTTACATTTCAAAGCAAGTGGAAATGTGATGTAATCGATTAAGCCCGACCGTTGAATACCCTACACCACTTAATACTTAGCGCAAGGTTTTCCCAAATAAGTCTTTTCGTGAAATATCATGGAAAGGGGGTTTTACAAATGGTCCAATCGAATCAATTCTTCTTCTTTCTACTCTATTCTTTACCATACTTTGTGTCAGAATATATTAAAAAATTTCCATTCAAATAAAACCTTATATGTGAAGAGGTTCCAAAAATGAACCAATAAGGTTCCTCTCTAAGCCAATACATGTCTTTGTTTCAAAATATCATTAAAATATTTATGTCAAAAAAATGCAACCTGTAGCTTGCTCACGAATTTACATGATTAGACAGACAGACAGACGGACATGATTAAATCGTTTTAGATTTTGATTCTAAATGGATCGGTATACGTGTAGAGGGGTATGGCATTTGCTGTTTAGAAATAACAAACATCCGTACAAACTTTATATATCCTTTGCCGCAAGTGGTACAGGACACAAATTTATAAAAAAAAATTAATAGCGTTCAAATAGTTTAATTCCGTATTAAATGGTTTACTTTTATAATTAATATATCGCTTACTTATCAGGTTGCCCAGCTATTAGGCAATCCATTCAAATATAACAGTTCAAGCCTAAAAGTAAGCAATATTTTTATTATTTATAATTCAAATAAGCATAATTTGTTCAATTTTGCGCTTAATTTAATTCTCATATTATTATAACATTTTTAAACTTTATTGTTTGTAATTGTTGTTGTTGTTATTTTTTATATTTGAAATCAATTTATATTTCTAGTTAATATTTCCCATTAAATAGAGATTATAAATAATGTTTTACAGTTTAATCGGTCAGCAATAATCATTTAAAACCCTAAACCGCTTGAGGATTGCTCCAAATTAAACAATGTCTAGATTATTATAAACTTGAGAACAGTCATTTGATAAACTGTATCTTAACTTCATTACCTACTTAAGGATGGTTCCACAGGGACAAGGGAATTAACACTCAGATAGTTATAGCGCATGATAGTCCCACCTACTGATGCTTGCCATGTATCCGGTATAGTGAAACTTCTGTAGGAGTTTTGAAGATGAATAAGAGATGAGAGAAGGTGGCAGTTTAGATGAAACAATTTATTGTCTTTGATTTATTATTAAGAAAATGTTTGTTTTGATTTTGATTTTTACTTTATATAGGGTATTGAAATGGGCCATTCTAGCCTCTCAATGACGTATTGTTAAGGTCGGACTATACTTCTAAACTAATGTAATAAACGTAACTTTTATAGACCGATCTAATCAAATCTGCCTGTCCGTCTATGCGTTGAGTGTGTTTTATGGTAATCACTCTCCTGATAGCTAAAGGTTGCTCGGCGGCAATGGTTATTAGGTATAATGATAAGGTTACTAACTCTGCAACGAGTTGTAGAAGGTCGTTGTCAATACTTTTTCAGAATAACAACGAAATGTTTACTTCACGTTTGACTAGCACAAAAGAGGTAGCGAAGATGGACTAATATGGAAAGGGCCACCTACTATTCGTAAAGAAATTGACTAGCACATAAAGAGCCAAGCAGGATACAGAAAAGATTGAGTGTCACAGAGAAGATTAGGTAGAGATAAGTAGCACCTGAGAGACTAAAATAAAGTACGATTGGCCGACCACCGAGTGAGTTAGATAAAAATTGGGGAAAAAGTCAACTAACATCAAGAGGGTTGGTAATAACTGGTTAACACTGAAAGGGTTAGATGAGTAAGCACCCGAAAGTCTCAAATAAAGAGAGCCTGTACAATGTGCGATAGGATATAATGGCTTTAAGTCCATCATTTCAAATTCCAACTTAAAAACTTAACTTTATACCGCAATAAATAGAGTATCAATAGCGTATTAAAAGCCTCCTCTGCCCGCAGCAAATCTTAAAATAAAATAAAATAAATAAATCAAAAAGCTTGCAAGAGAAAGCCTTGCATGATTTGATTATTAATTAAATATTTACAAATCAATTAAAATTTGTTTCAACTAAATTACACACTTGCACACACGCGCTCAATATTTAATTGAAATTCCCCGCGACACGAATTTCATAGAAAATTTTTAATTACCAAATAAAAATTACCACAAAATATTAGCCCATAATATTCTAATTAATAAATTATTCGATTTCCAACCAAATAAAGTTTACAAACGAAAAAATTCATTTTAATAATGTAAACAAAAACCAGTAAAAAAAAAACTTAATTTTGACTCAAGTCAAATTTTAGATACTCTCTACATCGATAATGCTGGGCGTGGCAGGTATATAGTGACACCTTTTAAAAATGGAAAGTCGGTCTTTTATGTGGAGTTTGATTTTTTATAGATTTTGAGCGTGTTTGTTATGCGACCATGCCCATTTTTGGCATATCTTTGAAAGGATTAACTAAAGATACACACGCTAAATTTAGATAGATTTTTGTTGATTGTAGGCGTGGCTCTTGACCGATTTTGCTTCTTTTTAAATAGCGATCTGCGTGCACTAGAAAATAAAAGTTTTTGTGCAAAATTTCAGCTCATTTTATCAAAATTTACGACCGTGAGCATGAAAACAACCGACGGACATACGGACACGCAGTTTAGATAGACTATGTATAAATATTCTGTAGGATCTTTGATGTGCCTTCTTCTAGGATGGATATATGGATTGACAAACTCTCTCCATTTTATGTGGAGGGTATAAAAATAAAATCAACTTTTTACATAAATGATAATCAATAAAACAAATTTTACGGAAATTAACAAATTTTTGTATTTTTCATGATACTCTACCTACAATAAAAACAAAAACGAATGCTTTCACATCAATATTCTGACAATAATGAATGTCTACTGGTATTAATTTTTCAGTAGATAACAATTTTCAGGTTCCTCTCAGTTCTTTCCATATTTACTTGGTACGTGTTGAAAGGGTCTTTGACGATGATGATGATGATGGTAATGGTGTCTTGTGTAGAATTTTATTATTGTTTAATATGAAAACAAGTAAAACGAGACCTGAACTTAAAACAGTTTCAAATTTCAATGCCTTCTTACTACACTCCCCAACAAATATTAAACTCTTGCAACTATTATTGTAATGATGATAATATGTACACATAAGAATTTGCTTGATCTATATACGACACATACACACATATATATATTTATATGTACATAGACAAAGAGTGACTGCATCAACTACTGCAGGACATTAGTTTGCTTAGTATACAAGGACACTAACGTAATTTTACAAATAATACCCACTGACATGAGTCAGTCGGTCTAACGTTAAGAATTAATGATGTGTAGTTTATCTACTGAGAAACAGAGACTGGGCAGTTGTTTCACTTCAGTACTCGACCATTACAGAAGAAAAAAAAGTGTAATAAACAATTGCGACTGTAATGTTGTCACATTATGTAATGAAATGAAGTGAAGGAAGACTATAAAAAAATATAAAAAAAAAAATATATATATATTAAACCTTCTTTACAAGTAATAAATATATTAAGTGGAACGTTTTAGACTTTGCTTAAATGCAATGGCATTAAAAAGGAAATAAAAATAGGCCAAATCTTATTAAATACTCTTTACCTTCATAAACAAAACAGTAGGCGTGTCAGATAGTTGATTATGTAAGTAATACGTATCAAGTTACATGTAAGATAATATAGATGAATAAAAATAAGGTTTTTTGTCAATTGTAAGCGTGTTCGTTATACGACCACGCCTCTGTATTAATGGATGCCCTAATTTTAAATATGTATACCAAAATTCAACTTCATAGTAAGGCTTTTGTGGCTTTGAGAAACTTTTACCGATTGTAGGCGTGGCCCTTGACTGATTTTATTCAATCGAAATGTCTGTACAAAATTTTAGCTCAATATCTCAATTACGGCAGCGATAATACCAACATGAAGACACGAACGGACATGTCTGGACTGGTTCAGATGTTGATGAAACGGAATGACAAACCTAGTATTAGCTTTTTCACTTAGAATGAATGAATTCGTATGGTTAAGAGAAAATCGATAGTGATCAAAATTGAACAATCTGTCAGGAGCCACAGCCACTTTCATCATTTATTAAAAATTACGTTCCCTGCGTTTCTTTTTTTTTTTTTATAATGTACTATAATTTGTGTGATCCAACGTATGAGTCATGCGGCTGTTGGATGTTAAAGAAACTGTGACTCAACATATGTGTCACGTAGCATTAAAGGTTTAAAAAAAAAAATTTCCTATAATTTTTTTTAAATTCTCTTAAAATTGTTAAATATTCTAATTTTAAATCGAGTTAAAAATTTAAAATCTAATAAAACTAATGCTATGGGTGAATAATTTTAAGAACAAAGAATAAGAGAAAGAGAAGGAAAAATTCAAAAAGTTACTGTAAGAGTCATAAAGATTTATATTTAATTAAATATGCAGTAATAAAAAGAAATATGCAGAGAAGGAATAATAAAAAAAAAAAATAAAACATTTTTACAAAAGGAAAAAAAAAATTAAAATTATATCATTCATACTTTACAGCAGCGGTGAGCAAACGTTTCTCTTGCCTTGTCTTGATAGAAAGAAAATGTTTGTAGCAAATTGCATTTGAATTACATTTAAATAATAACGATTCAAAATTTAAAGATCGAAAAAATTGTTTCAAAATTTGGAGTAAAATACATAAGGATTGAAATTAAAAGAAAAATTCTATAATCAAAAAAAGTTTTTGAACTTTTCTTAAAATCATGAAATCGATCGAATCTATTTTTTTGGCTGCTAGCTCTATTTTGCAACTGATGAACATATGGACACTAACGTGGAACGTAGTGTCTTGTTATGCATAACACATAATATTTAATTTCGAATTTTAAAATTGTGATTTGTTTTTTTTTTTTTTTTTCAAAATATTACCAAAGGTACCCCCATGACACACACGTTTAGCGTTACAAAACTCTTCAGAGACTTTGAAAAATTTTTGATGATTTTACAACTCCACACAAGTGTAATTTAGAAGAGTATGGCAATTCATACAATAATAATTTATTATTTTATTGTCTATGTTATAACACATGTACGACTTGAATAATTTTTCGAAATTTTACTCATGCTTATCACGTTTTTAACAAACTCACAAAAACTATGCAGACAAATCTCCTTTCATGCGGCCACTCATACATACATATATATATTCAATGGTATAATCAAACCAAACATATGACGCTAGAGAAAAAGAGATAGATATAGAATGTATGAATGAGATAATAACGGTGAATTTATTACTTTCCACTTTTTACATAACATAGAGTTGAAAACGAGTAATCTAACTAAATTGCAATTATGTGATGAGTAAACAAAGTGTAAGTGTGTGTGTATGTGTGTGTGTGTGTGTTATGCTTTCGTTTTAAAACCATACATAGTGTATAAAACATATGTAAACATGGAACCTATACAGTTAATGTTTCCTTTCTTGTTCATTATCTATCTCTCTCTCTCCCTCTTTCTCTCTATATATTTGTTACTCTGTATACATATGGTATACACACGGTATATATAGCTGTATAAACTAAATTTGTGTTTGTTTATTATTTTATGGTGTTTGAAATAATGCAGCAGAGAGAGAGAGAGAGCAGCATGTAGCAGCACCAGCAACAATAATAACAAATAAAGTTTTAAGAAAATTTTATTATTTATCTTTCGACTCCTTTGGATATTCTTTGAGTGCATGTATGTGTGTGTGTGTATATGCATGTAGGTAGGTATAGCGTTCTCTCTTTAAACACGTAGAGAGGGTGTTTTTGTCACTGTTTGACTTTTAAGAGGCTTATGTGGTTGCACAAAAGCTTAATGTTCAACAACAACAACAACAAAAAGTTAATTAGTTGCTTTAATTGAATTTATTTAAGAAGCAATTATGTATGAAACTTTATGAAAACTATATTTTTTATATACGAGGTTAGTTTTGGAATACGCGGTTTATGTTCTTTCCGTCCAGAAAAAACCATAAGTTTAAACGTTTCCTTCGCTGTGCCAAACATGGCAGCAGTCGAATAATAACAGACACTCCCATAATTTAAAAAAAACATTTTTAATTTTTGTATAAAATCCAACGTTCCACTTAATACGCATTAAATCTGCAACACCCACTTTTTGTATGTGTGTGCACAGGGTGTTTAAGTTAAATTTAATTCTTTGTTTAATTTAAAAAATTCTGTACTGTAGTGAAATGAAGGTAAGGTCCACTAATTCTGTCACTACCTTCCCATTACACCATATGGAAGAGTTTTAATACAAATATTTCACATTTCATTATATTATTACCTTTATCATTAAGTCTGATTGTATAAAAACTTCATTTAAACAATTGAGTAAAAAAAAAAAAACAAAAACTAAATTTAATAAATCACACGAATACACCATAATGTGCTAGAAGGTATATTAAATCTGTACAGGTATTTGTAGCTCTTAAATGACGAAAGAGAGACACATTGAGAGATCGAGTCACAATCACTTTCTGAATCAACTTAATCATGTCCGTCTGTCTGTTATCGGTCTATATAAAGTACTGTGCAAACTACATGTTAAATTTTGAGAATATTTTGATGAAATTTTGTACAAAGAGCTGTTTTGGCTCAAAGAGAGAGCCCTTTAAAAAATGTACCGAATTAAAGCATTTTTAGAACTCCTCCCCATAAAACGATTTGTTGAAGAATAAATAGTTTGGTCACAGCCACAAAGTGATTTAAATCACAATGCCTCTCGTTTACTAATTTAATTGAACTAATTAAAATATAATTTGTGGAGCTAAGTGGAGTAGGGCCGATGATAGCATTTTCACTTGTTTTAAAAACATCTGTACTTGAGGAAAATTTACATTTGTTTAATGTTTTTTTTAAATTTTATTTTTTTATTTAATTTTATTTTTTTTTATTTTTTATTTTATTTTTTTATTTTAATTTTTGTTTTATTTTTTTTTTTTATTTTTTATTTATTTACTTTTTTTATTTTTTTTTTTTTTTATTATTTATTTCACTAATAAGTTTATTTATTTTTTTTTACTATTATTATTTATTATTATTATTATTATTATTTTATTTTATTTACCATTAAATAATTTAGTTTATAAATTTTAAAAAATTTTAAAAAAATTTATATACTTTAAAATTCGAAATAAAAAATGTACAAAATTTTTGCTTAAATGAATTTAGCAACAATCGCCTACCAATCATAGAATTTCCATAAAAGTATGTGCTCGCTCATATTTATACGAATATATTCAACAAATATTAACTCGAAAAAAATGTGTTACGGAAGAATTTTTTCTTTTTTTTTCTTGTATTTTCCGTTTCTCTGGTATATTCCTTAACTAAGCAAATATTATTTTTATATTGTATTACACACATATACTATATACACCATCCACATATGCCAGAAGGGGGGCAGAGAGAATATTAATATAACAAAACGTGTCACCATATATGTTGGAGCCTTGACAAGGATATATTTGTATGTGGCAGTGTATGACGCGGGATAGATACTCCATTCGACTCGACTCGAAAGTTGAAATATTGTATAAGAAATAATCATAATTTTTTTTCCTTTACTCATTGCCAACAATACATATATAAGCGTACACAGTGAGTTTAACAATACAACGTGACTATGAATGCTAAATAAAGAAACAGTTTGAATAAGAAAGAGAGCGAGAGAGGGGTGTTTTAGGTAATGAAGGTACATACAATATATGGTAAACAAATATAAAACCGTATATAAATAGTCATGAATGATAAAAAGTCATTTCATTTCATTTCATTTCATTTCATGATCGTATTAAAGTTGCAGAAAATGAATAAAGCTTGAATGAAATGAAAAACTTTAGTAAAAAAAAAATGAGAAAAATTTATCAAAATACACGACTGCAAAAATTTGTAATGTGACGCTAACTTTTTAGTATATCTTACCTTGTAGGAACCGAGATTTTTTACAGAGCAGGCTAATTTAATATTTCTACCAGCGGGTACCGTAATATTATCGATAACATCTGTAAATTCCGGATCTTCTGTTTCCACTACAAATGTACAAAAGAGAAACTTTTCATTATACGGTTTTTTTTTTTTATTCTATTAAAAAGTAAACAAATATTTCAATTATATATATATATATAATGTGGGCGTGTCATGTACTCCTCACTAAATCTGTGATTGAAACCTTTAACCTCTCTTGGAATCATAGAATATCCTTTACATTGGTACGTATAATGTGGGTGTGGCAAGCAGACCTTTACAATCGAATAGTATGCAAATTAAGAGCGTCTCTGTTATAGGTCAGCACCGATTTTTTCCTTCTTATTGAAGGGGCACATTTATACCCATGTAAACTTAACTTTAATTTGAATATATGTCAAGTGTTATAATGATTATAAGTTGTAGGCGTGGCGTTTTGAACGTTTTCCATCTAATTTAAACATGACTTTACAGCGTATCTAAACAACAGCTACATTCTTGTTATTGTTGTTGCTATTGTTTAACGAAAATTTACATCACAGAGATATATATAATTGCCTAAATATTCCCTCCATCCAACACACACACACACAAACACCTATAAACGTTCAAATGTGAAAATTTTCAAACAAATTAAAATCCTAACAAGATGTGACAGTTGATGGTAAAGCAAAGGAAAGCAAAGCAAAGTACTTTCATTCATATTCGCACATTAGTGGAAAATTACATGCACTTACACAACCGCTTAGTTTAAGACACACACGTACACCTATACCTACACCTACACACATGTATATAAATTAATGCTGTTTAGTTAAGTTTCGTTTATAAGAACGACTGTATTACAAAGTCTAACTCTCGAGACCTTTACTTTATATATATAAAATATTTGTGTGTATGGAATTGTTTTTTTTTATACCCTACACTCCTTGTTATTGTTACATGTTTGTAACTCTTTAATAATTAAAGAGAACGCCACCGATCGATTCAGTAAACTTTCTGTATTGATGATCTTTCATTAAACCTTCCATCCGTCCGTCTGTCTGTCTATTCATGTACGAGTATATATATAAGCAAGCTAAATATTGCATTTTTTGATATGAAATATTTTGGACTAATAAGAAATTGGAACCATTTTTAGGACCCCTTCTCAAATAAGCTCCCATTGTAAACGAAGCCTAATTAATAGGTTTTTTTTTTTTAGCAAATCTTAATGAAACCATTGTGGATGCTATTGGATGATGTTTTTAGAAGCTCATTCCAAATAAAACATTTTCATGAAATAACTTTTCTTTAACCAGGACTCGTATTTATTATTAAAAATTAAACTAATTGTAAACAAATTTTAGAAGGGTTTAGGGTATTAAATGGTTGGCTAGAACAGACTATAACTTTTTCACTGATTACACTAATGTGGATTGTGTTAGTATGTGTATGTTGGCTACATATTTAATTATGTTTGTATATATATATATACACCCACACACATATGTACTTTATTTAGACACATTTATAAGCCTAAACAAAACTCAACAGAATTTTAGAGGTTTTCTAAGGATGTTTATTTGCATGCCCAGTGAACAGCATAACAAATCGTTATAAATTATGATGTTGTTGATATTAATGTAATAATAATATTATTGTTGTTGTTGTTAATATTTTTATATTTAGCATTATGTTAATATTTTATGGAAAGTGTTTAATGTTTTGCTTTTGGGTTTCAGTCCACTCAATATTAATAATACAGACTGTCTAATATTCTATTTGATCCAATCCAAAGCCATTAAAATCAACCATACATGGTATATAAATAATATTTTAGAGAGATAGTGTTTACAATCCTTTCCTATATCCTTTGTTGTTTCCTTCCGTCTGCTGTCTGTTAAGCATCCGTTATTTCATTTACTCATTCCATTTCATGTGTGCATGTGTGTGTGTTTGTGTGTTTGTTTGTGTTATTTCTGGTCAATTGAAGTTAATAACCCAAATTGAGATTTTTGGTGGTAAATAAATATTCTAAGCCTTAATAAGCTGCATTTAAGAATGACACACAGAGAGAGAGAGAGAGAGAGAGAGAAAGCAAATATTCTTTAATCCCTGTATGTATGAATGTATGGTAAACACAATTGTTTTGTGTTTGGCACATTCACAAAATTTCATACAGCACTAATAATACACAATTACAATATTCAACACTCTGCACTTTCTCTTCTCTGTATGTGCCGTTACTACTCTGCTGTCGACAGTAGCATAGCATTCCTCTCTCTCTCTCTCTACCATGCCAACAATACCATAATGTTATATACACACTACTACTATACCATCCCAATTGCTGGGCATATACGCTTTGAATGGTTGAATATTTTTTTATTCATTCGTTTGTTGGTTTGTTTGTTTCACTTAATATTTATATGGTTGTATATCACCAACATTTAAGGTAATAGGTGTGTTTATTATACTAGACTGACCTCTATCAGTTGCCTGCATATGTTACTATACAGCATTTAGTATTTGGTTGGAGAGACTAATTTCTCAATTTTGGCCGGTTTTGCCATTTGTACAAACAGAGATTTTCCATTTCGATAATTGTTTTAAAGGCAAAATACACGCAAAGATTTCATTTCATTTCAGTCTGTTATCACTTGAAATTCAATTTATTTCGTATGCACATCATTAGTGTTTATAAGTGAGATGGGATGGAATAGTTTGTATTTGAAATGAAATTATAAAAAAAAAACCGAAGTACAGCAAGATTAAATGCTTTAAAGTTTCAATTATTTTAAAACAAATTCAATCATTTTATACCCTACACCACTACAGTTACAAATATACAGCTATGACGAGTGACATAGGTAATGATGTCGTTTCATTAAGTAAAACACTTTACAGGTAGAGAGGTTTTAAAAATAGTTCAATCTGGTACAAATTTCTTAATAATTAAATATTAAGCTAACTAGGTATTTTAATACCCTTCACATAAGATATGGGTTAGACATAGTTTGTTCCCAAACGATGACATTAAAAGCCCTACAAAGTATATTCTTGATCAGCATCAAAAACTGAGTCCATCTCGACATGTACGTCCATGCGTTCGTGTGTCTGTCTTTTATTGGCATTCTGACGGGCTTATATTTTAAGGTATTGAGCTAAAATTTTATACAGACATGCAGATCATTATATAAAATGGACGAAATCTGTCAACAGCCACGCCCACAATCGGCAAAATATATATTTCCCGGTAGGGCTGGGCATTCACACAGCAGGTGCTCGACAGTTTCCACCTCTTTCTCGTCTCTGCAGCTTCTACAGAAGTCATTATACGGGACACTGTATCTGCTGGCCATATGGCCTATGAGACATGTGGCCTCGTCAGGACTTCTACGACCGCAGAGATTGATTTCCTATTTAGACTTAGTAAGTCTTTCGTTCGTTTATAATTTAGCCGAGGCCAGAGAGTGCGAGATATGTAACAATTCGATAGAGTACTCCATGTACTGTTTGTCTATCTCAGCGTCTCCTTCTCCAGTAGACCGTTTAGTTCAGAAAGGGGAGGTCCGCACCGCCACTCTCTCTCTAATGTCTTATCTACTCGCCCCAATTCTTGCACACTCGTCGGCAATCTCATTTCTTTATAAAGAAACTAGAAATTTTCGAAATTTTTACCAAATTTACAATAGACAGACAGATGGACGATGTACTTGGTAGAGTGCCTGATGGCTTTTTCTCTAAACGTTATACAAATATAATGACAAACTTAATATATCGTTCATTTTATGTAAAGATTATAAAAAGATCACCAACACATTCTCATATTGAACAGCTATAAATCACAGTTGATTATAACTGATATGCCAGCGTAATAATTCCCAAAATGTTTCTGTCATTTAAGCTGATGGCAAACAAGTTCTTTTTATGGCACTACTCCTCTAACATACAATATAACACATATGTGCGTGCGTGTGTGTGTGTGTGTGTGTGTGCGTGTGTGTGTGTGTGGAATATAATATTTGATTTTTCATTCTTTTTAAATCTTGATATTATATACGTACGATAGAAAGTAGTTTTCTTTCTAAAGGCTGCTCTGCTGTGTATTTTTTTTCTACTATCTGCCACAGCCTTGCCTTTATTTTTATATATTATATGAAATGTGTTTAATATTAACACATTTTCTTTTTAGTATACTTTTGAGAATATTTATGCTTTCCTTTATCCTTGCCAATATTTGTCTGTCTGTCTCTGCCTTAGCTTAGACAGAGACATATTTTTTTTTTATCATTTCTGTTAAATGTGTGTTAATAACGTCATAAATGTCATCGAATAAAATTTTTGATTTATTACCAAAAAAAAAAAGTTGAGAATATCTTTATAGTTGAATAGAATAATAATTTAATAATAAAGAAAGAAAATTTATAATAAAGAAAATAAATAAATTGGTTTAATTGTAGCAACAAGGGAATAAAATTGTTGTTGGACGTACAGACAATTTAATTATTTAATTGCTTTTATTAACATTTTAGCATATTTTTATATACATTACATTAAAAATGCCACAAGAAATTGTCCGAAAGCGTATAACGTAAATATATTGCACGTAGTTCGCTATTTAGGATGAACAAAATTGGTCAAGTGACGTGCCCACAAAAATCTATTTATCTGTCAAAAAAAGTTAAGCAATTAAGTTGAAATTTCATATTCATATCTATAGTTATCTCACCCATTGATATACCAAAAATGGGCATGGTCGTATAATAAACACGCCCACAATTTAGAAAAAAACTGTACTCCACGTAAAATTTGATTTGCAAGCTGAGATGTAATGCGTACGCTTTTAGAGGGGATAATCATATACCTGCCACGCCCACAGTTTGTATAAAAATGAGTTAAGATTTGATTTAAGCCAAATTTAGTTTTTTTGACGCCCATAAAAAAGGAAGTTTTGCTTATTAGATATGCTCACAATTTCTAAGAAACCTTATTCGTAACATAATTGAACTTGTTTGTTGATGAAATGTAAAAAGGGGCGTAATCAGGTTTTAAAAGGCCTTATCACGCCTTTTTTTCTATATCATAAATGTGAAGAATGTTTCTTTTAAACTATAACTTCCATTGTTTCCATATTTTCAGCAATTGCCTCTTAAATCATAATCATTGGCTGCATAGAATATATAAAAGGATGCAAGTTTTGTGTTTAGCTCTTAAATGATTACTTTTTACATAATGCTTTTTAATGAAGGCAAATGAAAAGTGAAACCATATGTTTGGTTAACAGATGTTATTATAGACTGCAGACTTTATGACGGTGTAACTAGAGATGGATGTAGAAAGCAAATCAAAATATTACAGTCAGTTCTATTCAACCATTAATCAACCTACATTATATGATATTTTTCCACAAGTTGTGCTACATAGCAGTAAACGAGAGGCGCTATCACATTTAAGTAAAGAAGGCTTGTTGAAAAAATGTTCTATAAAAAGTAGTGGGAAAGAAATCTATTTTAAAATAGAAGATTAAAAAGGTAGGTGTCTTAAAAATAAACCAAGAATGAGTATTTTTTTTAAATATCATTCTAGACTCGATTTCATTAAAAAAAAAATATTTAAAAATTGCAATCACTAGCTTTTAGACAAGAGGTACAAAATGCAGGGACAGACGGACATGATTAAATCGATTCAGATTTTGATTAACAGTTACAAACATTTGCTTAATATGCTGTCTATCTAAAGTAGCAGCGTAGGGTATAAACGGCGACTGGCAGAGATAACCTTTTTCAACTTTTAATTGTTTATGAAAAGATTAGAAAACAAAGCTCATAATAATAATGCACTCATAATAAAATATGAAAACTTATAAATAATTAGTACTCAAGGAAACTTTAAAGTCTTTAAAGTATAAAAAATTAAAGAATTTCAATTGATTTAAAAATGTTGAAAATTCTATTATTTATTACAATAATTTACATAGTTGAGCCGGTACATATATACAATAAAAATAAATAGAAAAAAAAAATGAAAAATGAAAAAAAAAATTTATTCCACTTTTTGCAGATTTGCTCAACCATGGAGACGAAATTGGCGTCGAAAAAATTTCAACAACTATTTATAAATGAAATGTCCAAGCATTTCGAAATATTGGCCAAAGAGCAATTGAATGAATATTTAAAAGAAATCAAATTACCAGAAAACATTAACAACAACTACAGAAATGCTCTGCAGCAAGCGATTGACAATGATGCAGAAGTGGACGGAAAATGCCTTTACATTAAACAATGGCTGGATGTTGTTAAGGGACTACAGCAGCAGGAGCAGCAGGAGCAGCAGCACCATAACCACCACCAACAACCCACGGAAATGTTGTATATTTTAAGAAATGTCAACTTTTTGGGCAAATTGAAGAAACAGTTGAACAAAATGCAAGAGGATAGTGTGGAGGAAATGCACAATCTGCGCTATTATCAAATGTGCAGTAAATTCAAATTTAAACACAATGATCAGCAGCAACAATATTATGCTCCCACCCATCTGCAACCATTTATGAATGATACTTTCTATGAAGAGATATACGACAAATATCATTTAGCGGCCAATCAAACGATCAACATAAATCTGGTGCAATTTGGTGATGAGGTGTACGGCAGGGTGAAAAGCTCCGGGGCCGAGATTATTGACGATTATTTGCAAGTGATTAAACAACTGCTGCTAGATATTATACAAACCAATAAAATGGAAGAGAATGGACCGGCACAACAACAGCAACATTCCGTAGCCTTGGAGAAGATACTCAACGAAATTGACGTTTTACTAAACACCACCGATTTCTATGCGAAACGTCAACACTTGTACGATTATCTGCAAAATAATTTAACTCTAGACTTTGAACTGATGCACAGTAGCGAACAAGCTGAATTGGAATTATTGCAAATTTACAATAAATTCAAACAGAAAGGCATGGACTTGGTGGCCACATTTCTATTTAGTAATTTTGAATTTTTGGAAGCACTGCATCAACAATGGTCCCTCTTGGTACCGGCTGTAGCGCCCGAACTATTCAATGGCAAAAGTCGTCTACTGCGTCAGGTGGAATTGTTGTATGAAGAGTTCAAGGCCGATATAGAAGATTCGAATACTTATGAGCGTTACTTGCAAGCCACCAAAGAATTATATGAACAAACTAAAGCAGATGATATGGATTTGTCGCATATTTATGAATTGTTTTACAGTGCAGTGCAAAATATTGGCGCTTTACGTATTAATATTATAGCCGAGAAGTGTAAAGAATTGTATGAACGTTAAATGTTTTTTTTTTTTAATGAAAAAAAAAAAAATAAAATAAAGAAAAAGAATTAAATGTAAAAGGCTCACCAAGACACTTGGCAATATTGAAAATTTACGGAAAAACAAAAATAAAATGTAGACGTGGCAGGTTAGACCTGATTATATATATTATGTGTCAACTGGCAAATTTTTAAACAATTGTTTAATATGTCAAAATATGCAATCATGAGAGAACCAACAAAAGACGGACGCACGGACACACATATCTAAAAGGCTCAATGAAACACCCATCACGCCTACATTTCACATACAGGTGTGTACGGTGTTTAAGTATTTCATTTATTCACATCTTTCGTTTAAAGTCGAAAAGTGTGCTACAAGTCTTTGACTAAACAACTAAACTAAACACAATAACAATAATTGTTATATGGAATAATAGCTCATCGCTCATAAACGCACACATACACACACACACACACACTCACACACAAAAGTCAATTCTCTTGCTTTGTTGAGTGACACAAGTAATTAATGGCAAATGTTTTGTGAACGCTATCTAAAATTGATCTCTCCCTCTCTCTGTCTGTTTGTTCAGGTAGGTATGTACTCTTATCAGTGATGGCCTAAAAATTACATTTTACCAAACACAACAATTACACAATACAATCATGACAATAATAATAACAATAACGACAACAACGACAGCAACATAATTGCACGTTACAATCACTATTAATTCATAACATTAATACTTAATTAACGTTTAACAATGACGCACAAATAAATTATTAATTTTAATATAATAACTAAATAATATGACAGCAAATATATATAAATGTCACAAGAAAAAAGAAAATTTTCACATTTTAAATGATGGGTCGCGTGATAGAAAAATTTTTAATATATAAACATAGCAGAGATACGAATTTTTAAGTAGAAAATCGTCAGTTTTAGGGAAAATCATTTTCGTTTTTTAAAAATATATATAAAATGAGAAGATCTTATTAACTAAGTCAAGTAAATGGTAGAATTTTTGTGGAGTGGGAAAGGCTACGGTTATTAGCAAGAGCAAAAAATCCACTTCTTCTAATACAACTTGATTGTACAACTTTGTAAAACTTTGATTGGTGTATAACAGGTTGGTAAATCTTATTATATTATATTATTAGCAGTTTTATAACAGTACAGTTTTTTTCCTGCTTCTATTCAGTTTGTATTAACAAATTTTTCATAGTATAACAGTTTAATAAAATTTATATAATTTAATAAAAGATTTTTATAGTTTATTAGTTTGTTTATAACAGTATCACTTCTAAAGCGAATAAAGAATGCAACATCAGTATAACAGTATAACAGTTTTTTAATAGTTTTAATGTAGTATTATTATTATTATTTTCATATATAAATTGTATAGTTAAATAGTTTGTGTATAACAGTTTTATAACAGTTCAACTTTTGCTATAAATTAACATTTTTGTCAAATTTTTAGATTTCCATATAATATTTATATAAGTTATTAGTATAACAGTTTGTGTATAACAATTTTTCATGCATCATTTTTATACGAATACATCATCAAATCATTTATAATTTAATAAATAATATATCAATAAGATAATCCAGCGGATATGTTACAGTAAGGAATAGTTTGAATTATCGATTATCGATTATTATTGTTTGATGGACTTTAATATATTTTAACCATAAAAACTGTTTGGATTCTATTTATACAATATAAACAATATATATATTTATATATGCAATATAACACATTTATAACAATTTTATAGTAAAATAAAAATAATTAAGAGCACTTAAACATCACTTAGAGTCTCTGTCACAAGTTTTTTGTAATCTCCTCATACCATCAAGTGAGCGAATGAGTATAAATTTGTTTTGTTGTAATTTTCATTTGCAATTCATTCGCCTACTGTATATATAGTATAAAGCTTTTATGTGAAATGACATACATTTAATAAGCAGCTTCATTATTTATTACATATGTTGTTGTTTTTTTTTTTTCACTTTTTTTTGTTTTGCACCAAACATGCACAACATATGAACTAGATTTGCCAGTGCAGTGAAACATATGAACATTATGTATTATTATACATTAAGTGTATAATACATTAGCAGGCTAAGTGTATAAGTATATGTATGTATGTGCACACATATGTAGCATGTATAGTATATATTTTAATTTTCGAAAAACTTTAACACAATGCACTTTAATCTTTGTCCTCTCTCTCCCTCGCAGCAGCAAATAGCTTATAAATCTCTTGCTCTCCAGGTATAGCAGCCAAAATGTAAAAAAACGAGAATATATTTTTGTCTAAATAAAATTTCATAAAGCCTCATGCATGTACAACATTTTGTGGCTAAGTTTGGTACATTGTATTGTACATACACCTGCACACAGGCACTCAGCAATTTTTTAATCTTAAAAAAATATTTCGAGTATACCAGTAAGTATGCTATTTATGTGTATGTGCACATAGGTATATATGTATATACAAAAGTATATTTGGCAACAGTAATCTTTGGTAAAAAAAAAAAAAAAAACTCATGTATAACAGTTAATGAGTTATTTAGCATTTGATACAATTTATGACCCTTTTATGGAAACGCCTGCAAACAAATTTCTAAAATATTTCATAAAAAACGATTTTTTCTTAAATTTTAAATTTTTCTCTTCACCAACAGCAACAGTTCAATATGGAAAAGGGTTAAAAACTCTTAAGCGAAGTACAAAACACAAAAAATTGTCGAAGTAGACACAAAAGCGTAGAAGCAAAGCAAAAAAGAGTCATTTGTTGTTAAATTGTTTTTGTTTTTTTGTTTTTTTTCTTAACAAGTATGTATATCCCTGTGAACAGTATGTGTTGGAGAGTATTGCGATTTTATGCCCCATAAACTAAACTCGAAAAGCAGCTGATGACCATAAAGGGAGCGGACAATGTATATTGGGTGCTTCTTTGGTCTGTTGTCCTTCTTAAATTTATACTTTTATTGGTTTCTTTTTTACATTCTTTTTTTTTTTTTATTATTATTTAAAGCAGAATACATGATAAAGTAACATTTTTGGTATGAGGCAACAGAGAAAGAAGAAATAATTCTACTTGAAAATAATCTTCTAATCAATAATGGAGCAATAATACAAGAAAAAGTAATTTGGAAACTTTTTTTTTTTCTTTTGTCATTTCATACTATATATAACAATTTGTTTAAAACTTTACCAAAAACAAGTGATTTTTGTTAGCTGTATATATGTATAACAGTTGGTAATGTAATATATTCTAAAGTTAAATTTCGATATTTTAGTTGTATTACAATTTTTTTATACAAATAGTATAACAGTTATATATCTGTTATACAGCATTAATATAATAAATATTGAAAATTTTAACTAAAATGTATGTTATAATTTAATTTAGATAATTTAATAGTATAACAGTTTTTTATAATATGGTATATTAGACAGACACGCTCATAATGTACAAAAAAAGCCATTTTCATACAGAATCTGATTTATTAGTTGATGTACTCGTATATATATTATAAAAAAGCGTAATAGTACCTGCCCCGCCCACATTTTGTATACAGTCATAGATTTGGCCCAAACCACGTATTAAGTTTTTTCACTTTTCGTTTTTTTTTTTATTTTTTTACGTATCTTTTATAAGAAAATCGGTCTCATTATGGCTATTTGTGTAGTAATGTGCATACGTACACAATTCTCTTATTGCTGGGTTTTAGTCTGCGTGTTCGGTAATTTATCATTGTGCCGGAAGTTGGCAAATTGTCTGCTACCGTGTGTCGACATGAAATTGGCCAAACAATATAAATGACATTAAAAACATTAAATGCAATAACAACAACAACAACAACAATAACAATAACAACAGTAAACAAAGTGAATATTTACCGTTAATTAAATACCATTAAAAATACATGAAAAAAATGTTTACAATTAATTTTACTCACATTAAAAACAACGAGAAAAGATAAAGAGAGACAGAGAGACAAAATAAGCATTCAACTCTCCTTAATTTATAATGAATTTCTCTTGAGGTTTACCTTTACCATACCACACCAAACGACTGATATCATATCGTATTGTGTTGTGCCTCTCTAGGTATGGGCAAATTGCATCCAGCCATCGTGCAATATTAACAATGCTTTGTACACATGTCAGATGTCATCTTGTTCCCGGATGTATAGAATGTTTTTTTTTGTTTTTTTTTTAATAATTTTTCATCCTTATAGATGGGTTTTGATCTCTTATCATAAGCAGACTTCTGGGTGTGTGTGTGTGTGTGTGTGTGTGTGCACAATGTGCTCGAAGTAATTTTACAAATACGAGTTACATGTGTATGACTGACTATACGGTATATAATATGTTTTCTTGTTTTTGTTGTTGTTGTTTTGTTGCCTGTATATGCGGTTTATCGTCACCATCGTCAACATCATCATCATCATCATCGTCATCGTCATCGTCAACTTTTAATGTGACATATGCAGTAGGAGCTTGAAATTAAACCTACGTATGAATTTTTTAACGTTCACGTCACATTTCACTCAATTATTTTTTTATTGTTGTTGTTGGTGTTGTTGTTGGTGTTGTTGTCGGTGTTATATTACCATTACCGCAACTTTACCGTTATTTATGCACACGCACATATACCATATTTAACGTAATTTCAATATTTTCATGGCTGCTGTTGACACTTGGCAAGATGTATGTTTTCTGGCCAATTAACTGATCAAAGGATATGCATTTCAATTTCCTTCTCACTCTCTCTATCTCTCTCTATCTCCCTCTGTACAATATGTTAAATATTTTTAATTAAAAGTGAACATGTTATAGTCGGTCAACTCTACATCACTTGGCTCCTTAAAATTTTCCTACCAATTAGTTTGGTTGTCTCTGAAAAGAAGTTCTAAAAATAGTCCGATTGAATCGAAATTTGGCACAAGGTAATTAACTATTTCTTCATCAAATGTTGTTTTAAAATATTAGGAATTGTGATTTTTTGTTAAATAAAGATTTTATATAAGAAGGGGTACTAAAAATATTTTAATTCGGTTCATTTTGAAGAGCGTTTCTCTTTGGGCCTTGTACCAAATGTTATCGATATATTTCAAAAAATCGTATTTCGATTTTATGATTATATCAGAATATTATTATTTAATTATTGTAAAAAAAACTTTGACTTATAATTATATCCATAATTTTGTGAAAATGAATTAATTTTTTCAAAAAAAAAAAAAAAAAATTTTTTTTTTAAGAAAAATTGAAAATTCGTAAAGATTTTGCCTTTATATACAAATACAAAAAGTGGGCGTGACTAGTATATAATAACGCCTTCTAATAGTGTATGCGTTTTATATGAACTTTCAAGTCGGATTCTAAGCCAAATAAGTTTTTTTACAAATTGTGGACCGAACACGTCCATTTTTCATACATCAATGAAATGTTTAATTATGAATATGCGTATAAATTGTATTATTGGGCGTGGCACTTGGAATAATAAATTAATAATAAATATATCAGGCGTAGTACAAATAAATCCATTATTTTTCCAATATGTGGCTTTAGTTATCTGTATCTCGCGGTTGTTTAAGTCCGATCCGGTTCCACTAGATATAGTTCAAAAGATGAGATTTCGCACCAAAAAAAGACTGTTTTGACAGTTTTGTTATTAGTTGACTTAATTTTGTTTTGGCGCGCTTCAAAGATGGATACTAGTTAAGAGAAAATACATCATATTATGCATCCACCTTATAGTCCAGATTTGGCACCAAGTGATTATTATCTGTTCCTGTCCATGGCCAACAATTTTGCTGGAGAAAAATTCGCTTCAAGAGAGGCTTGTGAAAATCGACTGTCTCAATTTGTGTCCAATAGGGACAAGGGCTTCCAAGAGAGAGACATAATGATTACCTTCTAAATGGGAACAAATTATCCAACAAAATGGTGCATATTTGATCTAAATCGAATCATTCTAACTAAGGTAATTAAAGCCTTCAATTTTATGTAAAAATAATGGATTTCTTTCTACTACACCTAATATAATAAAGTGTATACTAAGACTACTAAAATAGCTAAATCGATGTGTTTAAAAAGTGGACCTAATACTGCAGCCAAGTGTAGTGTGTATGTAATACCGGTAACATGTATACAATCTTAGTTACAACATAAGCAAACAGGATGTATGGTCATGTTCATATAATAAACAATTGTAAAAAACTTTAAAAGAAAACCAGAAATCACTTTTTTTTTCTTTTTTTTTTTTTTTTATTAGCTCAAAAAACAATGGTTCCATAGAATATGTTTTACTTAAAAAAAAAATAAAAATAAAAAAAATTCCTTACTAAAGAAAAACATGATTTGTTAGCATTGCTTTTATTTCACTTTTATTTTCCTCCTCTTACATGTTCTCATTCTACTTTTTTGGACAATTTATTCTAAAATGCAAAATGTATCTGAACAGAATGTAACAATAGATGAACTTTTTTTCGTCTTTTTAAATAACACAAATTGAATGTCAATAATGTGTATGTATGTGTGTGTGTGTGTGTGTGTGTGTGTAAATATGTCTTTTTTTTTTTTTAAGGGCAGAGAAAAGGCAGACACAATAAGGAATAAATATTCCATATTCCATGTTGTTTGTACATATGCTTCAATTGTTATGTATATTGTATCTGTATCTGTCTCTGTATAGGATTTAAACAAGAAAAGATAAAGTTGAAGTTAAAAATGAAGAAGAAGAAGAAGAAGAAGGTAATAATAATGGCCAATAATAACGGTACAATAGTATGAAAATGCCCTAAAGTTGTTTAGTACAGCACTCGCATATAAAATCGTACACATATACACGCATCATTCTCATACACTTTCAAAACATATCAGCCGCTACAGTAATGCAAAAAATGCAACAACATATTACAATAGAATAAAAAGGAGAACAACAGCATTGAGAGAATCGAAACCATCATTGTGCAGTTACAATATACTCCGTGTACATGTGCATGTTATGCAATGAACAGTTATTCTTAGCTAGACAGTACAATATAGTATAACAACGTGATCAGACATCATATGGATTTTTATTATATTGTAGTATAAATGTTAGTGTATTATAAAAGTATATTTTCTTAAGGAAATGTTTGTCATTTCTTTTATTAGAATTGTTATATTCTTACTCTTCTTCTTCTTTTTCTTATTGTATTGTTTACACAGTTAGACAACTGGCCCTTTCACTGCTCTTTCTTTCTTTAAAAGCTACAAAAGTTAGCCCTAAGGTGCAGCACTTTTTTTTTATGTGTTATGTATGTATGTATGTATGTATGTATATATGTATGTATATTTTAATATATGTTAGAGTATTTGTTAAACATATTTATACGTATACAACAAATTATTCGTTTCCCTTTCAAGACTTTCTTTACGCCCTCTCTCCCTTCACCTGGTTATGAGAAATTCACTAAGTTTTGCATCAACCACAAAAAGGAGGCGTCAGAGACTCCATAAAGTGTGAGCAAAGAACTCTAAATCAATTTAGGCATATATGTCCGTATGTCCCTACTATTGTTAAAATTGGCCACAAAATCGCAAAACTTGACATTTTGTATAAATACTACAGAATAAAAACCTAAATGCCACGCCCACAATTAAGAAAACTTTATTCTATTTAAACTGAAACTGGAATAAATATATTTATCGGCAGCATCATGCATCATATCAGCCAAAAAGAAAAGGGCTCGTATAACAGATACGCTTACAATTTAAAAAAAAACCTGCAGAATACCACAGAATTGTTACATAATACAAACACTATTCAAAATACCCACAATTTGAAACGGCACATAACTCAAAGTTACTCCGAACGTCTCACAAATAATCATGTCCATCTGTCCATGTAAATTTGTAAGCAAGCTATAGATCGCACTTTTTACAATATTTCAATGAAATTTGGTACAAGAAGATATATTTATTCAAACGGTAACCCTATTAAAAAATGCAACGATTTAGACCATTTTTAGAACCCCTACCCATACAACCATTTATTTTAAAAGAAACCCTTTATATGGCAAAATTTTGCAATTTTTAATATTTTTTGACAAAAATTGATAAATAATAGTTAATTTGCTTAATAATAAGCTGTACTGAATGTGAGCTCAATGGGATCATTTTTACAACCACTTTTCATATAAAACTTTCTTGCTGAAGTGACTTTTCTATGATAATGCTTCGTGTTTACTGCTACAACTAAACTAATAATAGCATAAATTGTACAACTAAATGATGGGTATTTAGTGGTCCGGTACAACCTAACTATGTTTTGTTTTTTCTTTGCTTTATTAAGATTATTTACTTTTGTTGCAAACGCACCTTTTCTGACAACTAATGATAAATTTCTTTTTCTGCCATCTTTTATTATTGTTTATACAGAAAGAAACACATAATAATACGTGATATATATAAAGTTGCTTAAAAAATACCCAGACAGAGTCATCGGATATCTTACAAAGATTTTTAATCAACATCAATGTATTTGTCCGTAAGTCCGTTGGTTATAAAAACGCTAACGACTGAAAATTTTTGAGATTTTAAACTAAAACTAAAGAATTTAGGCAAACATTTCTATACTCTGTCCAAAGGTTGCAAATTTAAATTAAAGTAAATCGCTTGAGCGACACGCCCACAAACGCATAAACTCTATTTTTAAGTCACAAACATGACCTATACAGTTAAAATTCAGCTTTTCTATGTAAGTGTCAAAAGTGGGCGGGTTACACCCACAATTTAGAAAAAAAAACACCTTGTTTTTTATATAAACAATCTGGCGTATAAGTTGATACATGTTTTTTATCTCATTAAATAACGTAAACAGGCGTCTGCCACGCCCATATTTTCATATATGGAAAGTATTATAGATTGTTGAATTTTTCAATCTAACTTTTCTTCTTATTATCAATTTATGTATACAAATAAAATAAAGAGGAAAACTCTTTAAAAACATTTTGTTGTTGTTGTTGTTATTATTATTATTGTTGTAATAAAAAATAAAAATTCTTAACTATATAGTTGGCAAAATGGAGAAGAAAATAACAAAAACACTGATGACCGGATACGAGTAAAAAACTTTTGTCATTCATTTTCACATACACACACACACACATATATATATATATATATACGTTTAGAAACGTAATAAGTCTTCCCACATATATGTATGGTATGTACTATGTTGCCCTTCCTAGTTTTCTTCTTCTTTTTCTAGATAATAATAACCATTACATAGCTACTTAAGGGAACTCAAAGTCAAAACGAGCATCATGTATTGTTAAGGAAAAACTTAAGTGTTTTCTATGTATGCGAACAATAAAAATGACTTGAAAACTGTTAAAATAACTTTGTCCACACACACACACGCATACACACATACATATACGCATACTACTCGTATAAAATTGTTCTCTAACAAGTAACAAAATTTGTAACTGTTGTGTTGAAAGAACAACCTTGAGAGAGAGAGAGAGCGTGACAGAATGTGGGACAGAGAACAAGATAAATAAAGGACAGTAAAAAATATATATATAAATATCCAGAATATTGGCACATATTAAATGACCACTTATCTTGGAAACTTTTCGCTTCAGGTGTTCTGTTGTGTTGTATGTTCATGTGGGCGGATATTTTGTTTGCTTTTGAACAATTTATATGTATATACCATATAATAAACAGGCTTTGTGTATATTAGTTGAATTAGTGTATAATGCCACAAGGAGAGATAATTGTATTTAATTGAGTGTAAAATTTCTCAACAAACTTTTCCGTGCCTTTACTATAATATTAAACAAACGAAACCTTTAAGCAGTCAAGTTATTAATGAAATTGTGACAATTTTGTTAAAGAAAAATTGAAAATTTGATAATTTTCAGATTATTTTCCAAGAATTTTTTCATTTGTTTTAATCTCCTTCTTTTTTTTTTTCGTTTTGGGTGTTTTTAAATCAATTCATAGAAAATCTGTCTGTAAATTTCTTCATATAAGCATCACCATGAGTTGATAATAACAGACGAATACCGCTATCACACAAAGCAGAGTAACAACAAAGAGTAATATGAGGCTTAACAAAACACTCACGCAGTCAGTCAGTCAGTCAATCAGACGGATGGTAAGCATTCAATGTTTTGCATTGTCTTTAAACTCTTCTCTCAGGTAGATAAGTACTACTCTCTTCCACTTTGTTATAATAAAAGTTTACAAACAATTGCGTGTGCATGCCTGTGTGTGCGTGTGTTTTATAAAAAAAATTATTCATGCATACATCATAGCAAGAGTGAAAAAATAAATTCTTGAATACACATGCACATAACAAAACTCTTACACGTAAACCTCATTTTCTCGCTTGTTTGTTTATGTTGCTCTTACACTACGAGAGCAGTTTTATAATTCGTTAGTATTGAGGGTAGTTAAAGAAACAATTCAAAAACAAACTTTATTTCTTTTGATTTAAATTTTTAACTTTTTTTTGCCTTGTTTTGCGTGGTTAGGCTAAGTTCTGCATATAATTTCATATTTTTAAATTAGTTGTGGGTGTGGCATGCGCCCATTTTATCATTATTTAATTAAGAAAATTTAACTTATTTACGTAAATAAATGAATTTTGTATTAAATAGAAATTCTTTAAATAAGGGGCGTGTCTATTATACGATTCTACTCATTTGTAAATCTTTGATGAATGCATTAAATACAACCTCAATGAGTAAATGTTGCCCTGTTGGGTTCGTGGATGCCAAAGCCTACCATCTCTTCCTAAATGTCAAACCTTTACAACTTTATTGAACTACCCAAGAACCAACATATGGGTTTGGTCAACATCTTAATCAGAATTCAATTTCGTTGCTTTACTTTTGTGATCGTGAGTGTTAAATTTATATTTATGGTAAAAATTTAAAATTTTTCTGGCCAAAATATTCTCAACATTTGTATACTAAGAGTGGGCGTGACTGATACAAAAGTGTATGCATCCAGTGTCACCTTGCAAGTCAAGATTCTATATGAAAAAACTTTGTTTATTCTAAATTAGGGGTGTGTCTGTCATTCAATCACGCCCACTTTTTTTCCTTTCTTTAACGTGGACACTGAATTTCAACTTTATAAATCAATTTTTATACTAATAAGGTTTTTTTTTTTATTGATTTTGGGCGTGGCATTCAATTAATTTTTCTCCAAATTAAAAAACATTTCGAATGGATGAATTTAGATCAATTCCCAATTAGATGCTGATCAAAATTTATTTACTTAGTAAGATCCCTGACACCTCCTTCTGGGGAATATACTCTTATCCCTTTTTTTTGATGATTCTTAAAACGTTGTACAGAGCCTCTATTTATGATGCTGCTCTCGTATAAGATAAAAATATTGTGCTAGAGTTCGTGAGACAAAGCAAATCACTTTTGTGTTGTTTTTTTTTTTATTTTGGTTCTTTTTTACTTACAAGCAGTTGTTGAGATTGACTATTGTGAAGCAATTTGGGATTGTTGCGGTTAAAATGGTTTAAATTTCAAATTCCCTTAAGGTTGTTTATTTTACTATAATGCTTGTGGTGTAAAGTATATTAAGTTTATGCTGATGTTTGCAACATGAAAAGGGAGAAATACTCGTATATGAAAAAAAACAGTTTATTCATGTTTATGTTTTTTCTTTATAAACCAGCTTATGTCCTAATATTCTGGAAACTGGGCTCACCCCCCCACATATCTTTGTTGTATTTCCACTCATTGATAATTTGCATTCAAATGTAAATTTTTTCTTTCATTAACTAAGTCTCTCATTTATTTATGTTATCTACCTTCTGGTATCTGCTCGTTAAACTCAATCGTTTTCTTCTTAGTATTTATTTATGTCTGTCTGTCCTGCCCTGAGGGGGTAACTACTCAACAACCAATACAATTATACAAGTGATATTTTAAGTGGCATTTGAAAGTCTCAATGGTATTGCCTGATCCTTGTTGTAAATGTGCATGTGTGCATGTGTGAACATATAAAGTATAAAGAGCAATAAAATGAAATAATAATATGCTCTTACTCTATCAAGTGCTACTAAAAGACTCTATACACGGAAGTTGATACTACTGCTGCTGCTGCTGCTGTTGCTGTATTGTTGTCGTACATTATTGATGATGAAGCTTAACCATCATAATCATAATAATGAAGAGAAAGATGATGATGTGGTAAATGATGTTTTTCAAGACTGATATCAAATATTGGCAAAATTGTATGCGTTTGTTTGCCGATGAGTCTCCCTCTCTCTGTCTCTCTCTTATCTTGTTTCGTAAATTTTATCCCCAAGGAGTCTTCTGTTCTACTGTTTCACTGTCTCTCTATTGTAATTGCATTAAGTCACAGCTATAGTGTTTACAAATATATCTCCGTACACATAAAATTCTTAAACATCTTGTTCAATAAAATACAGACACTTGAATATGATGGAAAGTACTTTTTTAGTTTTTTTTTTAGTTTGTGTGGACACTATAGTGATATGTCTACAGTGTCAGATAACTTGTTAAACGAAATATTTGATTACAACGTAAAACTAGCGCTAAAGCGTACATGGTGATCAAAACATTTTAGACTCAAACAGACTGTTATTCTGAGTAAATCTTTACTACCATATAAATACAAAGTTTTAGGTATAAAAAAGAAAAATTTTATTTAAAAAAAAAAAATTATTTCAAAATGAAAAATTTACAAAAACAAATGAAAAAAAAAATTTCAAATTTAAATGAAAATTTTAATCAAAAATATAACCTTTTAAATTAAAAGAGAAAATTAAACCTAATTTAAAATGAAAAATTTACAACTTTAATATGAAAAAAAAAATTCAAATTGAAATGAAAAATTCGAAATTAAAAAATCTCAATTGAATATGAAAAATTTATAAATTGAAATGGAGAAAAATTATAAATGAATGAATGACAAATTTCCAATACAAAATCAAACAAATTATATTGAAATTTTCATTTAAAACTGAATTTTTTTTTCAATCACTATAAAAGCTATTGGTTTCCATCGAAATTAATTTGTATATAAACTTCAATTATATATTTTTATAGCTTTAAAGATTGTAGGCATGGTTCTCTATCGATTTTGCTTTATTTAAAAGAGAACACTCTACCGTATTTACGTCACGCTTATTATAATCTCTCTCTCTCTCTCAATTATTATGCAGCTATTAACACATTTATCCACTTGAGAGCGCTTCAAATAGCCAAAGTGAAGCTGTTCAACAATGTTGAGTAATAAAAGCTTTCCATCAAACGTCAATTAAACTCACGTAGTAAGAGCTTGTAAACACTTAACACGTTATGTTGTAATGCACGTTGAGTGGGGGGAGGTAAGCGTTCACCCGAAAAATAGTCAAAGTTACTTTGGCCCTGTTTATGCTCTTCATCTACAAAATATCCTAATATTGGGCTACAAGTTATTAAGAGCCGGCTAAAGTTTACACTTAAACATTCTTGTGCGTTCCTTTCTTACCCTCCTGATTAGATTCCTTTTTATAAGAAAAATCCCTGCCCCGTCGACCATTAAAACATTTCTTCATCCAACCAAACAAAATGAACTTAATAATGTTTGTGTGTTGTGTGGACTAAAGAACGAATACTGGTTAAGTGGCAAATTAGTAGCAAACCATTGCGACACTATCACACCATCATTATCAAAGCAGTAAATTTTTCTTTTTGGTGAATACAAGAGAGGGCTTAACCTTTCCTACAACTTAATTGTGTCTGGTTAATGGGAGAGCCTACTGCACAGCCCATGATAGCAAACCGTGAGATAATTAGCTTCACACACACCATGTACATACACACAGAGAGAGATATTCAGGTCGACAAATCAATTTACGAGTGTTAAAGAGGCTGACAACAATAACGGCAAAAGCAACTGTTAAAAATGAGAAAGAGAGAAAGAGAGGGATGAGACAACAACAAAACGTATAGATAAGCACCTTAATGAAGCTGAGAATGGTGTATAAGCTAATTTACGGCCTAAGGGTATAAACTAACGAAAAAAAAAAACAAAAAAAAAAATCGCGGGAATTTATAACGGTAAGTGTTACATTGTACAATTGAAAGGAATGGCAAAAAGTCAAAAACGGAAATACACTATTAAGAGGATGAAATGACCAAAATAACCTTAAAATTATTTCCCAACACATTTTGTACTGAAACGATCCATTTTATAGCTTCTAACCACACTTTTCATTAGAGGAACGAACAAAACAAAGGAGCAAAAAATTAAACTAAATTGGGTTTAAGCCACAAATTTCAAGTACTTTACACAATCTATAAAACAAAAGTGGGTGTGGCAGATATTGATTACGCTCTTTAACTATGTTTTAATCTCGTATCCATTTATTTGTGGAATTCTTCATGAAAAGTGTTTTTTTTTTTTTTTGATACAATGTGGGCGTGTCTGTTATTCCACAAAGGCTTTGTTTTGACACATCGATATATGGTACAAATTTCATCATCGTAGTTGAATATCTGTAGTCGATGAAAAGATTTTTATTGATTGTGGGCGTGGCAGTTTTAAATGGCAACCCAAAACCATAAATCTATATACAAAATGTCTGCTCCATATATGAACATTTACAATCGTAAGAGTGCCAACAAAAAATGGACATACGGACGGACAAGTCTAAATGGACTCTCTCTATATCTCAGTAAACTTTCTTCTGTGTTATAGCAAAATAAATAGCAAACTTAGTGGCTACGAGAACTCTAACAAAGGGAAAAGGTTTTTTGTCCGTATGTCCGTCAATGGGAAAAATCAAATCCTTCAGGTCTAAAATTTGGTACACGCCGGGTCAATCCTTTGACGGTCACTTTTGTAAAACAAAGAAACATTCTTTTAAATATAGAAAAATACGTTTTTTTTTTTTTATATAAATCCATGCTTGAATTGATACATATTCTATGAGTATGTTAACAATTTAAAAAAGAAAATCTCATTTAGATGTTATTTTCCAGCATTCGATATGCACACTCTCCTATATTTTCTTTTTCGTTCAATTTATATGCAAATATCTTGCTGGGAGTTTAGAAAATTGGAATTTTTGCTACCGCTTTAACTTGTTGCTTAAAATAATTTATATACTTAGGTATGTATCGTCTGACATGTAAAAAGTAAAAGCCAGCATGGCCTGTGGTATGCTTCTCCCCCCCCCCCCCCCCCCCCCTTCAGTCGTTTCTTTTCCAATATTCACTTATATTCTCTACGTAACGTGGTTTTCTTTCTTTTAGGATTTTTCTGTTTCCGTTAATACTAAATCTGCCTGAGCTGTGGGAGTTTGTGTTTCTTCCACTTTTCTATGGACAGTTCTGTGTTGTTGTACATACGTGTCTGTCCTTGACCCTCCATTTTCATTTCATTTTCTACGTATTGTTTACCCCGTTTTAGAGAAATCAACAATTTTTTAACCATACCACCGTAGTCTTGTTCTTCTGTTTGGCAAATATTTATATTGTCGACCAAATTGTACAGTTAGACTACCGAAGAAATAATGTCGACAGGGTACATTAATTAAAATGCAAAAGGGAAGCAAAATGCCACAGTTTTAATGAAACTCTTGTATGGGGAAGAAGAAGAAGAAGAAGAAGAACAATAATTAATAACTTTAACACACAGGTGACAAGTAAACAAAATATTCTATCCAGTGGGCACAACATGTACCTGATTTTTTATTATATGTATACAGAGCAGTTAACAAGTCAGATTTAATGACAAATAAAGTTTTTTATAAATTGTAGACGTGGCTACCCTCAATGCCGATTTTTGACGATTGTGGGCGTGCCTCATCAATAGCAACTAAAAATTTCATGAGCGCATAGTCGAATACAGATACATCCATTTAGATTTTGATCAAAATTACAGTAATCCCCCCCTACAACAGGATACTCTTTTAACGCGTTTTCATATAACGCGATTTCATGTCCCTCATGTACAAAACGTTTTCCTATAACGCTCAACTAATCTATAGGGGGGGGATTACTGTATGTTGTGCAAGGTCTCTAATGTCTCGTTCTGGGTATTTCAAATAATAATAACAACCCTTAGATCTCACATCCACCCATCCTATATGGTGGGTAGTATAAAATGATAGTAAAAAGTTAAAGTTTCTTAAATACTCTACACATTTATATGGAAAAATATGGGCGTGGTATATACTCGTATATGATTACGTTTATTTTCAACGACTAGTAAATAATACTTATTTTATATTATTAAATAGAGGCTTTGAAAATTGTGGACATGTTAGTTAGATGACCCCGCCCACTTTTAGAATATTAACTTTAAACTTTACAAGAATATGTAGAATGAATATGTGAGGAGGTAAATATTGAAAATTAACAAAAATCGATCAATTTAAGGCGTGACAATCTACGAATGAAATATTGTTTATGCGGTTGTTTGTAACTCTTTAATGTCGAATGCCACACCCACCTTTAATTAAATTAATCAAAATCTAAATCGATTTACCTATGTCCATCCTACCGTCCGTACGTCCATGTAAATTTGCCTGCAAGGTACCATTTTTTTAAGATATTTGGATGAAAAATGGTAAAAAAAAAAAACTTGTGTTGACCCAAAGAGGAACCCTTTTGGAAACCATTTCACCATATACATAGAGTTTTAATAAAAGTCTTTATTTAGCTAAAAAACGTTATTTGAAATATTTTTTGACAAAATTTATTAAAGATATAGAAATTTATTGTAATAGTTTAGTAAAATATCTACTATTTAACTTAAAACTGTAACTCTAGTCATAAAATTCATTGTGACTAACCTATCAACTCTCCTTAGTAAACATTTTAATTTTAAATAATGCAATCAACTTAAATTATTAACATATAAATAGAAAAGAAAAGAAAGAGGGACAGAGACAGAGGGGGAGAGAGAGAGAGAGAGAAGTAATATAGAAATTATTAATCAAAATTCATAAATTATTCAAATATAGTGAAATGGCAAACAAAAGTGCTTCCTACTCCATAATAAGTATAAAAACACTGCAAAAAATAACTGTTTAGTTAATAAAATAGAATGAAACAGAAAAAACAAAAAAAAACAAAAAAAGGAAAAACAGCAATTATCATATAATGAAAACAAATTTGTCTATAGATAATATACACACAAGAAAAACTGATATTTGGCTTGGGCCAAATTTTCAATACCCTCCACATCTAGATACATACAAAATGGTGGGCGGGGCAGGTATATGATTGCTCTTCCTAATAGTGTATGTATGTTTTATCAGCTGGCAAGTTTGATTTTATAGTGGGTACGGTTTTTTTGTAAATTGTGGGCGTGTTTGTTATTCAACCATGCCCATTTTTGGTATATCTATGGATGGATTATTATATATATGTTAACCAAATTCCAATTTCATTTCAATTTTGTGACATTGTGTATTATGGGCGTGGCTATTGACCGATTTGATTCTATATTCTTTGTAGGTTGTCTGACGCCTTCTTTTGAGAATTTCAAATGGAATGACAAACTTAATATACCCCTCAAATTATGTGGTGGATATAACAACAACAACAACAACAAAAACAATAACAATAACTTTTCATTTAGTTGAACAACTGGAAAATGACTGTAAGCAGCCAACAAATTATAAACTAACACAAATAAACATAAGTATAATAAAACTGAAGAAGAATATAAAACAACAACAGCAACCACAATAAAATACAAAAATAATAAAACATTCTAAAACGACATACAATAATAAAAGTAAAAGAAAGAGACAGATAGAGATAGAGAGAGAGAGGGGGGGGGGGGGAGTTAAAAAACGTTGTCTACAGAAAGCATATGAAGGGGACTTAATATTAGTCTTAGTTTTACTATAAAGCTGTAGGGAAAAAGCAAAGGCAAATATTACAGTAGGTTAAGCCCGACTATTTAGTACCCTACACCACTTAGTTCCACAAAGTATGCTACATTTAATTTAGTTTTATCAATAAACGCGTAGCATTGCCATATAAGTCATTTCAAGAAATATAATTATATGGAGAGGGTGTCTAAAACTAATCCGATTGGGTTCAAATTAAGCACAATCAAATATTAAACCAATTAACTACTTTTCATTAACATTTTGTTAAAATATATTAAGAATTGTGATTTTTTCTTATATAAAGACTTTCACTATAATAGATTTTTATATGGAGAGGAGTTCTAAAAATAGTACGATTTGGTCCATTTTTAGTAGATTTTCTCTTTGGATCAATATATGTCTTTGTATAAACTTTCGTGGAAATATATCAAAAAATGCTATAGCTTGCATACAAATTTCGATGGACAGACAGACGGACATGGTTAAATCGTTACAGATTTTGTTTTTGAATAGATCGATATAATTAAAGATGGGTGTAGCATTATCTCCTTAGAAGTTACAAGTACCTAAACAAACTTAATATACCCAAATTTTTCTACAAGTGCTGCCGGGTATACATAATTAGTTACTAATAGTGGATGTGTCTGTGATCAAGAACATTTATACTATGTAAAGTCTTTGCTGCTCGTTCTGGGTGTTGATAATCGTACTACATAAGTAGAGGATATAAAATAGTCATTATACCATATAAAATAAAACCTTAATAACAACAATAATAATAACAACAAACCCAACAAAGTTACAATTTCAGTTTTATTAGAAAAATGTGTAACTTTCTTTATAAATATTGTGAGTTGAAAAACCCGTAAAACCGAAAAAGCCACAATTCAAGTACTACCAAGAAATTGTCTTAACTGTTATACAAACAAAACAACAAAAACACAAACCAAACAGACAAGTAAACAAATTAAATTTGGTTGAAGCGAACTCTTAAATACCCTTCACATCCACATCCATATAAACTGGGGACATGGCATTACGTTCTTTAACACTGTATCCACTTACATGTCAGATACTGCCCAAAAAAAAAAAAAAAAAATGTTACAAATGAAACCATCAAACCTAGCATACCCAACGAGTATAAAACTAAATCCATATTCAGCTTTAAATAAACAATCACACGCCAGCATATAAGCATCATAAGCATACAAGATAAATTCTTTCATATAAACATGTTTAAACATGTTTTAAATTTAACTTCAAACACAATTGACTCTAACTGACATCACATCACTTTATATAAATAAAATCTTATACATGTACTCTCATACATGGTGAGAATAAAGTTATAAAATATTTTGTGGTATTGCGCTCAATTAGTTGTGAAATTATTTTCATATTTATAAATTGAGAGGAATAAAAAGTGCAGCAAACACACCAAAAAAAAGTATAATTTTAGGGGCTTTTTCAAATTACATAATTGCAACATATTGTAAGGGGGTGAAGGCTTGAATGAAATGAAATTGAAGCTACACAGAACAGATAAAACAAATTGAGAATACTTGTCGAATTTTTAGATATTTTTTTAACTAATTGAAGATATTGTCATCTTTAAAAGCACAGCCTTTAAAGGAATTCTTAGGTGCATAGAAATCAAGATGCCTTTGCAATGCTCACTTAGGTTAGCTATGGATGAAGAGAACGATTATATGGCACAGAGCTGCGGTTTTGAAAGAAACTTTAGATGGCTGATGCCAACAACTTCACTGTCTTTATGAACAGTTTAAATGAACAGATTCTAATACTGAAATAGAGGTGCATTGACGGAAAACCATCTGTTTTCATTATCATATATCTGCAGAGTCTTCCAAGCAAAGAATGCCCGCCTCCAAGGTAAGCAAAGCGACTATCCTAGCTCTTAACTCCAAGGTAATAAAATCCAAATACGTGGCGCCGCAATGTTTCAGTTCTCTGACTAATATTCGACAATATAACATTACTACCTGTTGTATACGTGAAGACCCGAGCATGCCCGAGAAAAAGATGGCAGATAAGTGGGAGCGATGGTGAAAAAATATGCTTAAACAAGAGCAAAGTTATGGGCACTATTTCAGCAGTGATTAGTGGACTAAATGCAAAGGTAGTAAGATTTGACAAATGAGATAACAGTTCTCTGTCAAGTGGATAAATATCTCGACCAAAGTAAGGTCTGACCAAAAGTCTCAACACGAAATCAATATCTAAGGTCACTGGAGTCATAATGGGAGACCATTTTAAATGCAACTTGGCCATGAATACATCGTCTCTTATAGGGATTTCTGTAAAAGCTGCAGGGATGCGGAGAAGGTCAAAACAAAACACAAGTGATGGTGGACGCCGACCAATCCAGAATCACTGTTCGATTTTTGACATCATTTTAGTGTAGAGTATATGGGTTCTTCATAGAATTTCGGTGTAATTTCAGTTACTATTAAAAAATATATATATATCCTTACGATTATACAGCATTACGTTCATAGTTAAGGAAACACAAGTATCATAATTTTTCAACTGAATAATCACATGTCCATACGTCCAGATTGTGTTCTTTCTCTAAGCGATAACTAAAAGCACAGAGAGATTTTTAAAGTACTGAAAGAAGGAATAATCTTTCCTTTACTTTCATTTAAAGTCTTCACATATATTTGTACATATCTGTTTATTTATCTTATGGATATTTCCTTACTTCACACCTGCCCAACAAAGGTGTAAATATGTTTTGTTTTTTCTTTTAGCTCGTTATAGCTCTACTTACTTCACCTCTCTTTGTACCTTTTCTTTTCCTTCCTCAACTTGCAATTACCATTACCCATCTATATGCTACTGTCTGTCTTTTATGCGAACTCTTGCTCATTCCTTAATTGTACTCAATACTCAATACTCTTGTGGTATAGTTTACAAACAAAACTATCTTTATCCGACTACTGCATCGATAGGATCAAATCAAAAACGTTCATTAACACAGAATTTCTCTTTTCCACATTTTCACTCTGTTTGTTGCGACTATGTCTTTTTCACCTTTTCTTTTCTTTTCTTTTTCTTTTTTTTTATATTGCTTTAATTTCCTTACTTGTAATCACGATTCTCTCTCTCTCTCTCTAACACTGCTTGACTGACTAAAGGGCATTTCCTGAAATGTATGGTTCATTAAATCGAAAATTACAATGTGTTTAAAAGTTTAAAGCCAATGTTGCAAATGCTGAAACAGTGATATTGACTTTGATGATGAACAAAATATCAAATTTAAATGTAATAGCATACCTTAAGGCTTTAAATAAAATTACTGCATCGTTATATGGGCATGAAGGAAAGGGTTTTATAAGAGATTTTTTCAGTAACCCTTTCTTTTTCTCTCTACAATTTAACACTTTGTTTAGAACTTTGTTCCATTATCATATATAATATGTAAAAGTATGCTTTAAATATCGATTATTGCGTAAAAAAGTCAATCTTAATAAAGGGAATGAAATTTCTTTTTTCTACTTTAAGGTGTCTGTCTGCCTGTCTGTCTCTTTTAAAAATGTTGTTTATAGAAAAGAAAATAAGTTTAGTAGTAAACGTTAAAGTTATAGTGAAGTGAAGTGAGGTGAATTGTGCTATGTTGTAGTAAAGTTGAGAGAGTTGAGTGCAAGAATTTATTTTCAAATATTTTATTTAACTTTTCCACTTTATTTAACTCATTTTTACTTGTGCTGAAATTTTTATAACAATACTACTTAATTTTCACAATTTGTGTATGCGTGTGTGTGTATGAAACCGCTTTTTACTGTTTTTATTTTTTATACGCTTTTTCTATATTTTGCATTTTGCATTGTTTTTGTTATTGTTATTATATTTAATTATCATACTCACTACAGTGCTGCTGTTTCCTTCAGCAGCATTAACACTTAAAACAAAAGAACCTCTAGTATCAGTTAATGTATAGGTATGTATATGTCTGAGTAAGAAACGAGAGAGTATCAAATAAACAGCTCTTGTAGATGGGAGTGTGAGTGGTGTTGTATACACAATCCATACACATATAAACACAAATTGTATAAAGAAAAGAAATAAACTTGTAACCGAGTAAGCAAGAGCAACAAAGAAAAAAGTAAATATTCTTTATTTACTCTGAACTTCTACTCCATGCTGCATGCACAGACATTCAATAACCGGGCAATTATTTAAGAAATTTTTTTTTTTTTTTTTGCAATTATCAAAATTATTGAAGCATTCCGTTTATTTATTATTATTAATTTGCTAATGAGTAGAAAGTATGCCCTTAACATTTTACAGCATACTAAGCTTGTTATTCTATATGTAACGCTTACAAGTAAATGTTAGAAATTCTACATATATTCTTGATTAGTATGAAAATCTAAATCAACTACATGATCATCTGTGTGTTCATTGACATTATCATGGTTGGAAAAGTTCATTTATTGTGGATGAAATTTTATGTAAACATTTCTTTTCATCTTTCTTCAGAGGTTCGTTTTTAACATTACGGGGAGAGGGAGTTAAATGGTCACGCCTACAATCAACAAAAGTTTATATATCAGCTATAATATTGATCATTTGTTAAGGTAAAAAAATGGTCGAGATTGGGTAACAGTAACGTTAACAATTTACAAGAAAATAATACTTTTTTTTTTTTTAAAACAGCATTCAAGCAGAAATTTCATGTATATTGTATATTTTTTAAAAGGGGATAAAGCCACGCCCATTTTTTTGTTTTTATATCCCATTTAATTTTACTAAATCGATCATTTTTACAAACAGTGGGCATGGCAGGTACATGATTATACGCTCGAATTTCATGCTTATAACAATTTTGTAAACTGTGATCGTGTCTAATACAGAACCATGCCCACTTTTGTTACATTTTTTCCAATTTTCAAGTTTATAGCTAAATTTTTATGACAAAAGAATATATGTTTAACAATTGTGGGCGTGGTTTCTAATTTAAATAATGTTATAGATGCAGAAACTAGAACTGTCTGGAGAAGATTTCATCGTCCATTTATATGTTTTATTATTATATTAGGCGGATCATAACTGATTGTTAAATGGATTAAATCATATTACTCATCACTCTCTGTTTTTTATTTTTATTTTTTGACGTGTCCTTCCCTGTGTCTGCCCTTCTAGGAAGCTTCTGCTATTTTTGGTATATAACATCAACACGATTCATGCACTTAAAGGACTTTTCTTTATATATCGATGCTTAAAAAAAAAAAAAACCCTAAATTGAAGATTTTACTTTTCTCAGATCCATTTATACAAATCCCACTTGTTGGAATAAATGTTAAGCTGCATTTAAACTAGACGGTAGAAAAAAGTGGTATAAATCTTTTATGGCAGCTAAGGCAGTAAAGCAGAAAGCAAAACACAATAACTGTACATTTGTGAGTAAAAAAGAAACAAACACAAAAACAAAAAAAAACACATACTAAATGGTTGTATGCAAATATAACCTCTCTGAGTAAACATTACCGATATGAACCTACCACCACTACTATTACAACAAGTGATACCACAGCCAGTAGCTGCTACACACTAATTTATGCACTCGCTCAAGTGTACGGTAAAAGTGTGTGTACATAATAACAATAACAACAATAGCAAGAGTGAGTAAGCATACATGTGTGTATGGGTGTAGTGTGTGGTAATAATAAATGAACAAACAATCTTTGCTAACCATAAAGAAAAGACATCAACAACGACACCATGCACTCGCTGCTTTTGTATGAAAACCTTGTCTGAGAGACACATACTCACGCACACACACACACGCGAGCGCTTTACATATTTTATACCTCTTTTCCTGCCAGCAAAATATATTCTTCTTATTATTTTCGCAATTTAGCTTCACATACACACCCACACTTACTCCCACATGTAGTAAATATGCCTACCATAAAGCAGACAGACGTTGATGTAATTGTAAACAGTAGTTTACAATAGGAGCGTAACAATAGCAACAGCAACAGCAACAGCAACAAACTAAAATAATCAAGTTTGACTTTGGTTTGAAAGAAATCTGAAACACCCTTCACATCATTATACAAGCTTTGGATATATTTGTGTTGTTGGTTTTTTGAGTATTAATTAAGAAATCGGGTTTTGCATCGAATAAGACTTTTTTCGTAAATTTTGGGCGTCTTTGAAATTTAACCATGCCCATTTTTGACACATTGATGCATGGATTAATTATAAATATTATTTATTAGCGTGGCACTGATTATGTTCAGAAAAAAAAGTTATTTTTGTAAGTTATGGGCGTGGCACTTGACCTATAATCGGAAATGTTGGTTTTCTGGTTAATATCTCAAAATTTTCGACCGCTGACGGACCGACATGGATAGATTTTTAAGCTTATCAAGAATATGTATACTTAGTAAGACCTTTGACGCACACACACACATATATATATATATATCCATAAATACGCCTTTGTTTGCTATTAAACCGGCAAGGAAGTCAGCTCGTTAATTTTCAAATGCCACCTTACTAACAACAGACAACAATAATCACATACACACATACATACAAACAATTTTACAATACTGTGAACAACAGTAATAGTGTTCATCTGTAAGTCTGTGTTGATTTACAAAAATTATCCGATTATGTATTTAGGTGGCAACCACATAACAAAATGGTTTACCAGAAATTTAATTAGAAATATAACAACAAAAACAACAACAACAACAACAATAATAATAATAATTCCAACCATCAGCATAATAAAAAAAAAAAAAAAACATTTCAACACAATGTATTGTAAACAAACGAAATACTTGAATCATACTGTTCCATAGAACGCCCATTGGTTGCTTAATGAGCAGTAAGTCGTTGAGAATTCAAATTTTATAACTAAACTGATTAAAAGTCAATCTAAATTCATCAACTCTTTCTAAACTCATTCATTTCATTTACTTGAAATAAAAGACTCTTGTAAATGTAGTTGAAGTTGAAGTTGAAGTTGAAAATGTTAAAAAAGAAGAAGAAGAAGAAAAGTTTGGCATTACAAAAAATAAAGAAGAAGTTTAGCATTACAATGGAGAAACTCTTTAATGAGTTTGTATTTTCTTCATCTCACTAATCATTTGCGAATCATTTACAACAATTAGCATTTTGCTCTAGACGGAGATTCGGTTGCCGCAACATTTTTTTAGTCATTGAGTTTGTAGGCATTGTGTTTACCAAATTCACAAAACGAACAAAATGTTTACGCAATAGCTTGAAGATTATTTAGCCAGCTGATTGATTAGGGAATGCGAGTCCCTTTCGGCCTTAAGTGTGATCTCTAAGTGCCCAATAGACAAACACATGGGAAATTTTATGGTATCTTTACAAGATTTTTAATTTTTATATTTAAGTAATATTTACAACAACAAAAAATATGTTTATACCATCCTAATAAAGTGGGCGGGGTAGGGGGGGGGTATATAAAGTTTGTCATTCCGTTTGCAACACCTAGAAGGAGGCGTCAGAGACCCTACAAAGTATATATTAATCAGCGTCGAAAACTGAAACGATCTGGACAAGTACGTCCGCCTATTATTGGCATTCTCACGATCGTAAATTTTAAAATATTGAACTGAAATTTTATATATATAGTCTATATAGCTTTTACACGCATATCCTTAATTAAAATGTGCAAAATTGGTTCAAGAGTCGATTTCTCTTTTTGTACCAAATTTCATCGAAATATCTTAAAAAAAGCGACCTATCTGTAGCTTGTGCCCAAATTTACATAGACAGACAGACGGACATCGATTTGATATTTATAAGTTATAAACATTCTCACAACCTTAACCAACACTCAAACCGGTTTTTAGGCAGTCTTTTTTTGTGCGATTTTTTATATGTGCGATATATGAAAATTTTAATCAAATTGAAGTTTTTAAGAAAAACTACGTGAAGCTAACTTTTAGATAAATTTTGGAAAAGTTTGAAAACGAAAAAAAAATTGGAAAAAGTTTTCGATATTGTATTGTATAAATCACGCTTCTACAGCAATTTTTCAAATAGCTCACATTAAATGCGATTTATTTTTAAGCGTTTTCTTCTAGGCGGTTCGTATCCACCGCTCAAAAATAGATTTAAGTGTATACGCTTTACCCAAAAATGCTGCAGTATATATATAGAAAAAATCCACTTTAATAATATTTATTTTTTAAATTTTTGTTAAATATTAATAAACAATAAAAAAAAATTATTATTATTACAAAAAAAAAAAAAAATATCAAAATATACAGATTTATACAATATAATAAATTTACAACGTTCATTGTTTGTATTTACATATTGTCACATTGTCTAAACAATAGAGAGACCATTTTTTTACATACCTACACACACACACACACACACACACACACAATGTACCTAAATAACATATAAATTATTCATATTGTTGTGATAATTTTCAACCGCATATAATTTGTGGTAAAATAACTGTTTTGCCGATTCTCTTCCATAACACAATTCTAAGCACCTTATTCTCTCTCTCTCTCTCTCTGTGTGATTCACTCTATGCAACGGTTCTTGCCCAACTTCAATTGTATACCTATTTATATATACGTTTATAAACAATACACATACATACACGCATTTATTATTTTATATCAAATGTTTATAATGAGGGCAACTAAGAACAATAATAACAACAACTACAACATGAACAACGCTAAAATAACATTTATCAAATTGAGCATTGTTGGTATATGGGTGTATAAGATAACAGACTGAAACTGAACGAGCCAACGAACAATAACAACAAAATAACAGTAACAGTAACAACAATAACAACAACAACAACAACATAAATGAATAACAAAATGTTGCACTTAATTTGGCAGTTAAGTGTTATTTTATTCATACGTTTAACGTTTTCCCATTGAAATGCTGTATACGACGCCTTGGTCTAGCCAGCTGGTTAACTAGTTGTCTGCCGGGCTGTGGAGTGTCTATTGTTTGGTATGAGAGATGATACTTATGATACCATATTTGAAGAGTAAAGAGCATGTTAGGTGTCATGTTAACAAAAGCTTCTTTTGTTTGACACCACATGCTATAATTTTCGTTTTTTTCTTCCTTTTTTTTGGTTTTTTTTTTTTTTTGTATATTCACCACATAAGCTGGGGGGTATATTAAGTTTGTTAGAGCATTTGCAACATCCAAAAGTCAGGCATCAGGGACTGTATAAAGTATATATATTCTTGATGAGCATTAAAATTTTGAGTCGATCTAGATATGTGTGTCCGTGGGTCCGTCTAGCATAAGTTTTGAGATATTTAGCTTAAATTTTAAGTCAGTTTTTGTTTTTGCACGTAGAACGCTATTAAAAATGATCAAAATCGGTGAAAAGCCACGCCCACAATAGACAAAATTCTATATATTTATTACAATAATGAAGCTATGAACTTGAAATTTAGTAAGAATATCTACAGTTATCCTATTCATCGCTGTGCCAAAAATGGGCATGGTCAGATAACAGGCACGCCTACAATTTACAAAAAACCATACCCGACTTGGAAGTTGATGCCTAATCCATACACTATTAGGGCGTAATCATATACCCGCTACGCCCATTTTTTATACGTAGACGTGAAGGGTATTTAAGATTTGTCTCAAGTCAAATTTAAATTTTTTCTTTGTTTTTGTTTTTTCTTCTTTTTTTCGTATTTTCATTTAATACCCCCAGCATTCTGTTGGTTGGAATACGTACTCAGCTCATATAGAGTGTAGGTGCGTTTGTGCATCACACTCATGTCAAGAGGTTTTCCACTTGTAAACTTCTGCCATTCTGCTCCACCTCCTCCTGTCTATCATACTTAATGTTCCCCGGCATAGCAATAAATGTTTAAAATTTTCTTGCTCTTTATATTATCCACTTGAACACTTGTAATGGTAAATGATAATACACACAATAATAATAATAATAATAATAATAATAATAATCATAATCATAATAATAGTAAAGTATTAAACTTTTATTTTTATTATTTGCTAATATCATAAAAAAAAAAAAAAATGCACAAAAGAAAATTTCATATTGAATAATATACGATTTAAAATGTCATTGAAATGGTATAAATTTTAGTGGCATGCGTTTAGGTGTTAATAGATTGTATGTAATAAAGCATAATTTTAGGTGCTATTATTAAATATTGTATGCATGTGGTGTGTGTGCATTATAATTCAGTAATTTTCAAATTTATATAAACATATATACTTGATCAGTAACACAATATAAGTCGATCCGTCTATTAAAAGTGAAATGAGCTGAAGTTTCTGCGCGCATATCGTACTAAATAAATTGGGTAAAATCGGCCAAGAACCATGCCAGCCAACTATAAAGTTGAAAATTGATTTATATATTATTAATTACCCTCTACAACAATATGCCAACAGGCGTGGTCGGGTGACTGACACTCCTATAATCTATATATCAGTAAAAAGTAAAAAGTCAAAGTAAATCAAAAATTGCGACCTATCGGTTGACTATAGAGATGAGCAGACGCACCCGATTAAATCGATTCAAATTCAGTCGTTATTAAGTCGAAATTAAGCGGGCGTTTGACATTCGCATACATACAAAATCCACTCTTACACTAGTTTGTGGTGTTTATTCAACGTGTTGTAGAAAAACTGTTAAATTAAAAATTAAATTTTCTTTTTTTTTAAAAAAAAAAAAAAATATTGATACAAAATCTTGAATTTTTCATATATTAAGGGCAGAAGAAAATATGTCTCATATTATGAATTTAATATTTTTTTTTTACCGTTATACCGCCTTTTTATTTAATTAAATATTTCATACTTTGTTTTACAATTTATTGTAAATCTATAAAAAGAAATTTTCATTTATTAGTTGGGAGAATTTTTTTCATTTTTTTTTTTTATACCCTACACATAAGATAAGGGGGAATACTAAGTTTGTTATACCGTTTGTCACACCCATAAAAAAGCGTTAGACACGATACACCATTTTTGATCAGACAGTTATAGCTTTTGCACGCAGATCGCTATTTCAAATGGACAAAATCGGTTAAAAGCCACGCCCACAATTGACAAAAATCTATTTATTTGCCATAAAATTTGACCTTTGAACTTGAAATTTAGTTTATATATTTATAGTTAGACTATCTATTGATGTGGCAAAAATGGGCGTGGTCTAATAACAAACACGCCTATAATCGACAAAAAACCTTAAGCCATGTAAAACTTGATTTGCAAGCATATACTTAATATATACACTATTAGAAGGCGTAATCATATACTTGCCACGCCCACCTTTGTAGAGATGTGTAGGGTATTTAAGATTTGGTCTAAACCAAATTTAGTCTCCTCACTTGTTTATTTATGAATTATGAAAATAAAAAAAAAAAAAAACACGATTTTATTAATATTGTTTACACGCTTAAAAAAAACCATAAAAACACTTTTTGGTTATTAATATGATTTTATTTTTAATAAAAGTGTTGATGGAAAAATTCACTAAACTATGATGGACATTTAATTGTCAACAATAGTTGGGTGGGTGTGTGGTAGGGAGCATGTGTAAAAATGACATAAAAACTAACCAAACGCATACATTTATATCCGGTTTATAAACAATTTTTAACACATTATTATTATTATTATTTTTTTTTCTTGCTGGATGTATTTTATACATTGTTTTTTGCCATTATACATACATACATACATTCCTGCAGTAGCATTATTATCTTGATTAACATTTTAATATCTTACTCTCTGGAATGTTTTATTTAAAGCTAGAAAAAATGAAATTTGGTTTAAGCCAAATTTTAATAACCCTTTACGTTTATACCCAAAATGTAGGTGTGACAGGTACCATTAAATCAACTTCTATGCCGGATTCTACACAAAAAAGATTGTTTTTTATTGTGGGCGTTTTTCTTAAGGGATACCTTCTTATATACATATATAGGGGATGAACAAAATAATGTGAACACCATGCAATATGGACCACACCTGCTTCCGTGTAAATAAAGCGACGCTTAGTCTTGTATTTCAGTGTATTAAACGCTTTGTTTTGCGACGGTTCAAACAAACGATTGGTGGGTGAAATGTGTGATCTCTCAGGCTACGAAAAAGGGCTCGCTTAACGGTAGTATTTGCGACAAAAATAGTTGAATTGTTTAACATTTTACAAGCCACAGTATTCACGGTAATGACAGCATTTACAAAACATGGTAAAACTTTATAGGCGAAGAGTACCAGTGAGTGAAACTCAAAGTTAACTGACAGACACCGAAGAATTATGGCCAGACAACATAAAACTACCTAATTAACGGCAAAAATGACAGCAGAACTCATCAATCACTTGAGTAATACTGTTTAGATAAAAACAGGACGACGGAAGCTCCACAAAGTTAACATTTATGGAAGGACTGAAATTTGTCAGGTGTTTATATTATTTTGTCTATACCAAGTATATAAAATTTATATCTCCTGTATATATATATATCGATATATCGATCAAATCAGTTAGATTTTTATTCAAGTTAAGCATTAGGATTAATTTAATAAGCTTTCAATTTCAAAGTATGTTTCAACTGTTTTAACAAATTTTAAATACCCTACATAGTGGGCGTAGCATATACCGGATTATAACCTTTATTAGTAAATAGAATATATTATGCGTTAACGTACAACTGGAATATTGTGCCAGTTATTGTTTATATATAAATTGTGAGCGTGTCTGAAATGAAGGTCACTGTATAATGTCCGCCAGCTGTACAAATGTATGAAAAAGATTACGATCAGACATTTCGTAATCAATATAGAATAGGTTGGGCAAAAAAAGGCCATGCCCACAAACAATAAAAATCAATTTATCAGCTTTAAAAATTTGAACTATAAAGATGAAAATTGATGCAATGATTTTAAATTAGTTAAGAATGAGATCGTTCGTTTAGCAGACATGTCCACAATTTACAAATACTTTTTTGTTGTTGTTGCATAACTCAATAAAAACACTATTAACGAGTGTAATCGGGTACTTGCCACGCCCATAATTTGTATATAGATATGGGCGATGAAAATTTTCCTTTTTTTTTGGAATATAAACAAAATCAGAGTATATGAATATAAACAGTTAGAAAACTTACCAATATTGGCAGCATTAAGAGTTGATGATGGTCCATTATGGCCACTGCTCATAGCTGTGGCCGTGGTTGCTAATAGATAAGTTATAATAAAAAGTGCCATCATTTGTGTAACTTGTACGGAAGGATAACTTTTAAGAATCTTTAAACTGTAAACAGGCGGCATTTTCGCTTTTAAATATTTTCTCTTGTTAAATAAAATTTCATTATTTTTTAGATCCTTGTATAGATAAATAGTATATTATTAAGATCATTACGCTGTAAAGAAAACAGTGGCATCATTATTTGTATTCCATTTTTTTTCTTTTTCTGGTTTTTATTAATTATTCCAACAAATCACTTTGGTGGCCCATTAAAGGCAAGCTTTATGAGTTTGTTAAAGATTCTTTATATTTATATATATTGATGAATTTTCATTTCATATGATGATCTTTTTAATACCCATAAACTGCACATCTCATTCAGTGTATTTTGGTTGTCACTGTAAAATAAAAACAAACACAGAAACAGAGAGTAAGAGCAATGAATACAATTGCACAACGTCGCTTTATTAAATATCAATAAATGTATTTAATGAAAGTGTCAAAATATCATGTTCGTATGATAGTGTGTGTGTGTGGATGTGACATTTGCAAAAACCCGGCATGCCAGTGACCATTTATACATACATACATATGTATGGGTGGATACCATGTATGCGGTTTAATTTGTATATTACACGAACTGGCCTGGCTTTGGGATTTAACGTAAACATTGAAAGCCCACGCTGACACACCCGCAATTATATGTTTTATACACCTGGTAAATGTAATGAAAAATATGTGGCAGAAAAGCTTTTTTAATCAAATTATTAAGATTAAATACCAACCAGGTATAGAGAGTGAAAGGGATAGCAACAGAGACAGGCGACACATATGACTGAAATAATTTTTAATTTCACCGATAACGCATAACCTGTAACAGAGATTATTATATAATTTATTATTAATTTCATTTTCTTTTTCTCCTTTTTACCGGGATAGCTATGTATGTGCGTGTATGTGTGTGTTTTTTATTGTGGTTGCATGGTGAAAATATTTTTTTTTAATTAAATTTTCCCCTCCCCCCCCCCTTTCTGATAACAATGAAAGCATAATCATAAAAGCCGCTGTCACATTATTTAATATTTTCACAATAAGAATTTTGAAGAATACTGTTGTTGTTGTTGTTGTTGTGAAAGTATTGAAAAAGAAAGAAAAAAGGAGCAAAGGCTCCTGTAGAGTAAATTGTACAAAACATTGATAAGCACTTGAAACCTGTGTGCCGTGGTAATGAAAAATGTTATGTGTAAAGTTTTTATGCAAAAAAATATTGTTAACGCATCTATTTATACCCTACACTATTGCGGCTCATCTTTCTAATTATACCGAATCGAATCAAAATCAAAATCTGAATCAATTTAATTACGTCCGTCTGTCCCTCTGTCTAACCATGTAAATTTGTGCACAAGCTGCAGGTCACATTTGTTAAGATATTTCGATGAAATTTGGTCCAGGGACATGTACTGGCCCAAAGTAGAACTCTATTGAAAATGGATCAAATCGGACCATTTTTAGAACCCGTCTCTATACAAGGTTTTCATTTTAATAAAAATCTTTATATGGAAAAAAATCGCAATTCTTAATATTTTTCTACCAAATTTAATCAAATTTGGCTGAAACAAATTTGGACCTGATTAGACCATTTTTAGAAGACCTTCCCACATATAATTAGATATCACGAAGTAACTTTGTGTGGCAGTGTATACAGATACAATTAAACTAATTGTAGCATAATTTAAGGAGCCAAGTGTTAAGACTGTAGACTCGTTTATTCCTGCTGTTCATTGACAAGTAACAGCGGACAAGCTTCATCAAAGATTTGTTTGTTAGGAAACACAATTTATTTATAAAACGTAACAAAAAGTTGAATTCTTTTTCTTGCAGATTATAACCGAATCATGTCACCAAAAATTTAGCAAAATTCCATATATCCTAAACAATTGTTTTTAAAACTCTTTTGTAGACTAAATTTAAATCAATATTGTTTTTTTTTTTATTTTATTTAAATTTATTTTAATTTATTCAATTTTCACAATTTATTATTAAGTTTTGATTTTATAAATTTACATAAAATATACTAAATAAAGAATACAGTTGTTGGCTAACGCAAACAAATGAAACAATCAACAACCTATATATATAAAATAAAATAAAATAAAATGAAATAAATGTGAATAAAAGCAGAACAAATTGAGCTACAATTTTACGTTTATTCAGAAATACGATTACAGTGACTATGACTATAAAAGAAACTAAATTGCCTGAAAAGTAAAAAAAAAAAAAAAAAAAAAGCCATCCTACAACCACCATCCCCCCTTCCCCCCCACACCACTCAAAATGAGTCTGTTTTTTACTACTGACCTAACAGAAAAAAAAAAAACGAACGAAAAAAATATGATTTTTATCATATGAAAAATATATATATGTAGGTAGGTGGTGTAAAGGTAATGAAATAAACTCATACAAAAGCGGCAACAACGAAAAAAAACGAGAGAGAGCTCCCTTCAATTGAGTTGAACGACTAAATCAAAATGTTCATTGTCGCTCATTTGACAATTTACACTATACAACATTTGTATACAAATTTTTACCGTTTTGTCGATGGCATTGACAATTGAATGCGAAGCCAATTGAAAATATAATAAAATGGAACATTTTGAGATTATTTCTTCGTTTGTTTGTTTGTTTGTTTACATATTTATAACGGTAAAGCGTCATGATAAGTGAAAAAGAGTATCAAACAAATTCAATTATAAGAAATATATTGAATATTACAACAGCGTAAGTCTTTTAATTGTCTCTCTCTCTCTCTCTCTTCAACTGTAAAACACTCTTTGTTAAAAAAAATTCATATATTTTATGTTAATATAACACTCATACGCAACAGCGTACCGAATTTATATATAAAATTAGATTCTTAAATACAACGGCTCATATTTAATTAAAGTAAATTAAATTAAAACATATTCAAAAAGTGATTATAAAAATTTTTTTTAAAAATGAAATCTTTTAATTTTAAATAACATCACATAGCTTATGGCATTCTAGACGTAAACTCCTTTCCTTTAGCATCCACATTTAATATAATGAAAAATAGAAATATATCACCTTTGAACGGTTACCATATTGTATGTATATATATAGGTTATGACATTCTATTTGTCAAACCCTTTCATTTAATATCAATATTGAACAGATTGTGAGAAATTTTAAATTTGACCAACCGCCATATTGCATTTGGGTAGATTTTTTTTTAGCTTATGACATTCTACTCATCAATACCTTTCATTTGATACCCATATTATATAAGTTGAGTAGATTGTGATAATCGACCTTTGACCTTTTCGATGTGTAATCGCCATTTTAAATTTTATATTTACACTTTACATTTACGTTTAATTGAGATAAGGGAACAACACTTGACAATTTCACAATAATTGGTATAATGTTTAAATTTGACGATTGTGGGCGTGGCACTTATCAGATTTTTTAATAGGAACTACGTAATTTTATCTCAAAATTTACAACTGTGTACTTTACAAAAGTACTTTTAGAGACATATAGACGATGGAGTCAAATTTTAAAGCATATCGAGATACCTTGAAGGGTGTCTTACATCTTCTTCTTCGTACTACAAAGAGAATGACGGGCCTACAGTTTATGCGCCATGTTATGGCATTATGATCACAACTTATCCTCTAATTAGATTTAAATGCAACAACAATAACAACAACAATAATAATAACATTTTAAAACAACATACATACAAACAATGTAGGTGCCTGTTTCCCATCTTGTTATTGTTATCTTTTCACTACACAAATACCCTCCTGTTCTACTTTTCACTCTTAAGTATAATTTTATTATTATTGTTAAAAAAGCTTACAATAAGCTTCGGCTTAGTGGTGATGCTACTGATAGTCCTGATACTGGGCATGTTGGCGGGAGGCGGGTGTGGGAGTATAACATTGTATCTATGTGGCCACTGCGGCCAATTTGACTGTGAAGTTAACAAAGAGTGTAGAAAGTAATGAATAAAAAGAGAGTGCAAAATAAAAACAATAAAAACAACAAAAACAAATAAAAGAAAAAGAAACTGTCTGTTAATTGACCGTTAAATTTTATAATTGTCATTAGTCTCTATGTACATAAAGCCATAAAAGGGCAGACAATGGATGGAGGCAGCACAATTATAAAAGACGAGTAGAGTAACGCTGAAGAGAACTAATGTGTGAGGGTGTTGTAATGTATAACGTATGCATGTAGGTGTAGGTGTAGCAGCCAGAGTATAATGTTTTTTTTTTTCCTCTTTTTCTTTTTCTTTTTGTTATTAATACAACTAAATGTTTTGTACTCTACTACAGCCATTTTTTTTTGCACGAAAATGTTTTACAAAGAATCTTATTGTTGTTGCTGTTGCCATACAGCTTCTAACAATTCATTTCCTTGATGGATTTTGATGTTATTCCTTTTCATATAACTGAAGTTTTTTTTTTTTTTTTTTTTATTTCGCTCGTTAACTCACTTGGCTGATGATGTACTCTTGACAGATTCTATACAAACAAACAAGCAAACAAACAAAAAAAAAAAAAAAACCGGAGAGGAGCTCACAATTACTAAAATATGAATTTTGTGGAAATTTCTCTTACACAGAAAACATGTTTTTTCTTTCTTTCTTTGAAAACCGGATCGCTTCGCTTCACTCATGTAGAGTGTACTCAAGGTTAGAATAGTATGTATAATATAAAAAAAAAAAACAAAATACAATAAAATAAAAATAATTTAATTAGTGTAAAAGATAACTCTATCACACTCTCTCCCTATCGCTCCTTTTCTTGCTTTAACACATAACTTCACTTTGTAATCTCTCTCTCTCTCTCTCTCACTCACTCACTCTCTCCCTCATTGCTTTTACAAAATTTTACCTTTAATCACAATTTTCTTTTGTACAAGTACGTACGATACTGTAAATTATTGTAAATGGATTATGTTGCCAAGTTGTGTTTTACAGTCAAGATAAGATAAGTTGCTAGTTTTGGATCTCTTGAGCTTTTATAAATGAAAGGATTTATTAAAAGCAACAACAATAGAAACATTTTCTAAATGGCGTTTATGTTTATATAGAGAATATTATACAATTTTACTTGAGCTAAATATAAAATATGGGCGTGGCAAGTACATAATTAAGCTATTTATGTAATAGGTATCAACTTTGACATCAGATTCTGCTCAAGAGAGAATTTTTATAAATTGTGGGCGTATATGTTATCTGACCATGCCCATTTTCAGTACATCGTTGCATGGAATAACTATGTATGCACATACTAAATTTCAAGTTCCTAGGTCAACTTTTGTGGCAGCTATAAAGATTTTTATTGATTGTGGGCGTGTATGTTATCCGAATACGCCCATTTTTTGGTATATTGATGAAGCTAATATATATAGATTTCAAATTTCAAGTTTATAGCTTAATTTTTATGGCAGATAAATAGATTTTTGTCGATTGTAAGCGTAGCTCTTGACCGATAGAAATCTGCATCCAAAAACTATAAGTGTCTCTATAAAATTTCAGTTTAATATCTCAAACTTCTTTAGGGTGTGTCAAATGGAATGGATATAGTATACCTCCCATCTTCTGTGAAAGGTTATATAAAAACTGTTTAGTTGAAAAGTTGAAGTGATTCTAACAAGAAGTAGCTTTAAGGCTTGCAGAAAAGTATATTCTTCTTTATATAACTTGAATGTATCAAATTTTATAAACTAAACTTCGATCCTCCTCCATATGAAACTCTTCTGATGTTTATTTTTAGAAATTTTCTAGAATTTTTTTAAGAAAACACCACGCCCACAATCGACTAAAAACCTACTTATCAGCCACAAAAGTTAAGATACGATATTGAAATTGAGTAAATTAGGACGTCTATCAATGTATTACATGATACGCCCACAATTTAGACAAAAACGTTTTCTGTGCAGAATCCACGTGGAAGTTGCTACTGTAGTATTAATGATATTAAAAAGCTTAATCAGATACCTGCCACGCCCACTTTTGCCTAAACTAAATTTACGCTTTTGTTCTTGTTTTTGTTGTTTATTAATTCATATCTCTACGATTTAACGGTTCTATAAATAGCACAAACACCACAAACACGTTTGTTCGGTAATACGCTGCCATACAATTGATAAAACGTCATAACGTTTAATTAATATATGAACGCACCAATGAGCATGAGAATGAAGATCAGCTCTCATTTAAAACTGTACTCAAAAATGACTTGTGCTGACAATTATGATGCAAGCATTTCGGCTTGAGACCCAGACAACAGTACGAGATTGCCATTGGACGAGACAACTTGAAACAATTTTTTATGCGGAAGTAGTATTTTATACAAAACATCAAAGAACCCTAAAAAAAAAAAAAAAAAAGACAACGTGACTATAATTAAATAAAAGTCACGTGTTATCAATTAAACATCTATAAAAAAACTCAAAATAATATAAACGTGTAAGTTTGTATTATGAAAGCATTTGATGGCTGTAAATATTTTTTCATATAAATTGAACACAAACAGCACAAATAGTCAACAGTTCGTGTTTGACAATAAGTAGAGACGTACAGATTTTAAAATAGAATTGTGTAAAAAAATATATATAAAAAATAAAGAGAAATAAAGCCGGCAACCAGACAAAATGCATTTGAAAGCATTTTTTATTACGTGCTTACTGCATATATTTTTTCAGCAAATTCAAGCTAACGGGTAAGTGAAGTTGCTGGCAAACATACAGCACATATCAGAGTACTGTATTTATTACATAAATTTATTCATTAAGAATAAACAATGACCTTAAATGTCAATCGGCTGATATGACAAAAATAAAACTTGACTCTACTGTCCACTTGGAATTTCATAGTTGAGTGATGTTGCTGTCACAATGTAAACAAAAATCTGCAAAATAAAAATAAAAATCTAAACGACCTTCGTATACAAACAGCGGGCGTGGCAAGTAGCTGATTACGCTCTATAATCGTGTAAGTAAGACGTAGCAACTTAAACGCCAGAGTGGACAAAAATAAAGTTTTTTATAAATTGTGGGCGTGTCCGCCTTACAATGGCTCCCATTTGTGCATAAATACCAAATTTTAACTTTTCAAATACATTTTCATTTGCCTATGAAAGATTTTTGTCGATTGTGGGCGTGGCACTCGGCCAATTTTACCCAATTTAATTAGGAATCTACGCCTAAAATTTCATCCCGATTTGCAAAAATTTACAACTGTAACAATATCAACAACAACAACAACAACAACAACATATCTAGATATAAATCAATTCAGATTTTGATCAAGAATATATATACTTTGTAGGATCTCCGAGGCTGCTTGCTATTGACACAATACTGTCACATACAGTACAGTTCAATAATATCCACACGAAAAAGAGAAGTGAAAATTAATTTATGTTGACTCACGTTGTTTAATACAATAATTTATTTGGAAAACAAATTTTTCACGGTCATAACGCTTCTACACTACCGTGATATACCTGTTTTTTTACACTTATTTGTATTGTATTAAACATATAACTTAACATTTGCTTTTCTAATCATCCGCATGATTACTCACCGTGTAATAAATTATTTCATTGGAAATACCCCAAAACAAATGTTTGACATTTTATATGCCTACAAATTATACACGTCGCTATCTTTTTACTTAAACAACAATAGACGGGTTTTTTGTATGAATTATAGACGAAACAAGTATAAAAACTAAATCTACTTTAGATCAAATATTGAATACCCTCTACATGTACAAATAGTAGGCGGGGAAGGTATCTGATAGTAGTGTCTGTCTTAGATATTGATTTACAAATCGATTTTTCATAAATGTTATTTGACCATGCCCTTTTTTATCGATTGATCGATTGCATAAATATTCCAACATTTTTTTTTTTTTTTGAAGAAAAATGCATTTTTGTCAGCTTCTCATCTATTTTGCCCAATTTAAAGAGCGATCTACTTACAGAATCTAAACAAGTTTATAAAAAAAATTTCCAACTTTTACTACCGTGAAAATGTTAAGAACAGACGGACACGCAGATACACGGATGGACACGTCTCGCTATACTCAATTTTTATTGCTGATCAAATATACAATTTTTACAATTCCTGATGCTTCCTGCTGGTTGTTACAAATGAAATGACAAACGTAGCATATCTCTTCATCTTATGTGGTGGGTATAGAAAAAACCTTGACGGGTCATATACCCAGAGATAACATGTACCTATAATGCATAGATGGCCTACTTTAATGTTTATAAAAAGATTAGAAATCTATAAATGTTAAGAAATTGTTCAGCTAGGTAGAATGTTCTTTTAACTGTACCAAAATATATATATTTTTAATTGAATTCTATACAACTTAATGAAAATATATCAGAGTAAATAGGGTCCACATTAGGTGGACGACAAATCTAGGCGACCCACTCATTAACCAATTGTTATGTTATGACCAGTTAAGCCCATTATTAAAAAAAAAAATATTATAAAGGCAAATTCCGCCCAATTATATAAGGGCTTACTCAATCTCAGATATTTCAAAACATTCCGCTCAGTAATACGAAATGTTTATACCCTCCATGCAAGATGGCAAGTACACTAAGTTTGTCATTCCATTTGCAATACCCTGAAGGAGAAGCCAAAGATTCTACAAAGTATATATATTCTTGAAACTGCTCATGTTAATCATGCATTATGGAATTATTCTCTGTTAAAAAGATACCATTTTCTTTTTAATATATCTTCTGAATGGTTGCATCAATTTTCTTCATTCATATATTAGAAGAATTCTTCAAAACAAGACTAATTTTGAATTTTTTTTTTTCAATTAACTGGATTAGAACTAAACAGATTTAATTGAATTGGACAGACGGACGGTGGGACAGAGGGGCTAAATCGCTTCGTCTATTGACGCTTAAACAAAACCACTATAGCCCCATATCATTATGGTGATGGGCACACAAAATATTGCGATTTTGTATATAACAATTATTAATACTATAAAGAATTTGTATAAGCTGCTCCAAGTGATATTTTTAGCTGCATTATATTATTTGCTTTCCTGTTTTACCTGCTTTACGTTATTGCTAATGGTGTCACTTACGTGCTAAATGGGGTTTTCCACGAAATTTTATTTTATGCATTTCAAAACTTTAAAAAAAGAAAAGAAAAAACCGAACTACAGTAGGAGATGTACAAAATAAAAACCCCCTCATAAAACTTACGTGTTTACACGCTCTCCACTCACATGTGCATTAATGGAGAAACATTTCCTGATAAACAAAAACAAGTCGAATGTTTACATACATTTTTTTCATCCGAAAAGAGTTATAAACAATTTAGATCAAGTTTTTTTTTTTTTTTTTTTTTGCGATGAGTCATTTAGCAGACAGTTTTGCGTCAACACACTATGTATGTACGTAGGTAGGGAAAAAGAGACGTATAATATTATAGGTGTTATTGTTATAACACCATATATACGGGAGACATTATTAGAATACACGTGTATATAGCATATAAGCATATATGTGCTTGAGGATAGAATTTTAGTGATAGACTGCAATAATGTAATCTTATATACATCGTGTGGTATACTCAAATAAAAATATTATAGGCCTTTGGTCGGTTGTAAGAGAGAACGCCACTAGCTCGGTCTTCCGCATGTTTTCACCAAGTCTTTACAGGGCAATAAAAACTCGGTCCCACCATCGGTCAGTTTCGGTCTCTTTGGTAAAAGGTGTATATTCCAGTTTTGCTCAAATGCTAACGCTGGAACATGGCTATCGCAATCGATGTCAACGTAGGCATAAGTCTTATATACTTCATGATTCATTCTTGAACTGGAATTTATAGCGGAGAATTTTTATCTCGAACATACCTAAAAAAGCTTCATCACATTGCCTTAGCAGATGATGAGGGTCTTATGGAGTGTAAGCTTTGTCAATCGGGAGGAGGTTTTGCTGTTGAATTGTTTACTTCGCCTTACCAATGAATTAACTCTTTATCTCCTTTATCTCCATACTGAAATTATTGGAGATATTTATGGTTGTACTTAGTTAGACGAATTCTAGACAAAGTTATATCGGTTACAAAAGGCAAGTGACTCAAATAAATACTTGCATGTTGATACCATACATCTTGTTTTGTCGTCATTCATCGCTAGGCCCATCCTTGTCGATGCCCTTTCGATATTTACAAATGCTGAGATAACATCTTTAACTTTCCAGCCAATAATGTCAATATCGTTGGCGTAGGCGAGAATCATGACATTTTGGTTAAAAATTGTGCCAATCACCCCTGGGCCTACACGATATCTGCCAATTGCGCGAGGTATAGTAAACAAGAAAGACGGTCGCGCGCCATGCTATAAACAATTTTTAGGTACAAATAGTAATAGTACATTCTTTACTACGAGTCAGACTCGTGGTTATAGGCCAAAGAGTTAATGTGTCAGCATTCTGCGAAACCTTCTTCCTGATGATGTTGAAGAAGGTGTAGAAAAAGTTGTTGTACTGTTCATACTACGATTTATTTTTTAGTACTTAAGACATTGAATAATTAATGTCAGAATACAAAGCCTTTCTCTTAACTTTATGGTTAGGTTTTTCTTAGTACAAAAATATTTACATCTGAACTACTTCTAAAACTCTTTAATGACAGCTTTTTTTTTAGTCTAGTACTGACGCTTGCTTTAGTATTTAAGTTGTTTACTACTGGTACTTAAGTTTTAATTCAGTACCGCTTTAAAACTTGCTTTCTTACTCTTAATTTATATCTGAATTTTTCTTATTAAAAAAAAAAAAAACAGAAAATATACAGTTATTGGACCCGGTACTATACATTCCGAAGGTAAATATACTGTAGCAGTGGCAGTCCATCAGGCTAGCGAACCATGTCAAATAAAAGTCGGCATTATTGGACCCTCTTATAATGAAACCAAAACGGTGCAATTAAATTCAGGACAATTAGAAAATGTGCATTTTGATGTACCTACATTGGAGAATGGTATCTATAATCTTACCGCCGAGGGTGTACAGTGTATGGATAATTTTTCCAATAGCACTAAATTGAATTATGCCAAATTTAATAATCATGTACGCATACAAACGGATAAAGGTCTTTATAAACCGGGCGATACTATAAATTATCGTATTTTGTTTTTGGATAAAGATTTGAAACCGGCCCAACCAAATGAAAATGCGAAAATATGGATCGAGGTACAACCAATCCTGATACGAAATAACATAGATTTCACAAAATTATTTACACAAATTTCAGGATGCTAAATATAATCGCATTAAGGAAATTAAAGATTTTGAAGTGAAAAAAGGCGTGCATACGGGTAAATTTAAAATATCCGAACATCCAGTTGTGGGGGGTTGGCGTATGGGTGTGGCCAATGGTCAACGTTACGATACTCAAGTGTATTTTGATGTCAATAAATATGTGCTGCCCAAATATGTGATAAATGTAAAGGCTACCGAGAGTGTATCCGTCAAGGACGGTGATATGCAAATAGTCGTAAAAGCCAAGTGAGTCTTTAGTTTTAGAAAATATTTGAAATGACTGACATTAATGTTGTCCCCTTCTTTTCTTTTGTCCAGCTACATCTATGGCAAACCTGTGAATGGCAAGGTTACTGCAATATTAAATTTAGGATATAGTCACTTCAGATACCCCTACTTCTATGACGATTATAATAAAGATGATGAAAAAGAAAAACCGAAAGAAACGCCCACCATTATAAAAACGGCCAATATGGTGAATGGCAAAGCTAAAATTGATGCCAATGTTAAGGCCTATGAACCGTTTATGCGGGATAAGCATACCGCAACGTATTTACAAATATTGGTAACAGTGGAGGAAGAATTTACGGGAGTGAAACTCAATGAAACAGTCCACACAACCATTTATCCCTATCGCTATAGTATAAAATGCATCACTTATGACATGTGCACCACTTTTGTGGCCGACAAAGAAGCTAAAGTCATATTACATTTATCCTATATCGATGATACAAATTTAAATGATACCAAAGAACCAGTGGAACTGATCTATACTAAAGTACTACATAAATACAGGTTTGGGTATTATGATGAGGTTGAAAATGAATCTATTGCGGAACCGATATCGGAAAATCGCACTTTTCACTTTACAACGACAATGAATGAAACAGGCTTTGCTGAGTTCGCAGTTAAATTACCCGATCTTGAGAATTACAAATTTTATAATCATTATTATAAAATGGAAGTGAAATATCGTGATGAACAGCAAGCATTGCATATGACTCATCAGTTTAGAGAACCGAAGAAGATGGATGAGCCGCATGATAATAAACCAAAAGAACCCAAAGAATATTTTCGAATAGAGAATGAAAATATGCAAGTATCGTAAGTGAAACTTAGATAATTTTTCAACACAATAAATGAATGGCTGGTGAAATTTTTTTAGACCCAAAGTCGGTGAAGCGACACAGTTTGTAGTGAACTCTAGTCGTCCCCTCCGTTACCTGAACTATGTAGTGGTTGGTCGGGGCAATATATTAGACAGTCAACATATTGATTTGACTGATCAACCTAAAAATTATAATATTACGGTTACACCCACCTATGAGTGGTCACCATTCTTTGACATTTATATATATTGTGTGGATGACCAAGGAGAATACCATTATGCCGAAGCGACCAATTATATAAAACACAATTTACAAAACCAGGTAAAATGTAAAACATTATGAAAATATATTATTATTACCAGTGAAATGTTTAAATGTTTAAGATTAATATAACGGCTGCTGAAGAAGTGAAACCCGGTGAAGAAGTCAGTTTTTCTATTAAAACTGCTCCCAACTCATTTGTCGGCCTTACCGCCGTAGATCAAAGTACTTTATTATTGCGCTCTAATAATGATTTAAGAGCTGACGAATTTTCATGGCTCTTCAAAATGTATGCGACCCATACGCCACATCAGGGTGGCTATTCTTATTATCCGGGCTCAAATAGTGGTGTAGTAACCTTAACCAATGCCGATTACTTTTATAACTGGACGATACCGAAGTATTATTCGAGTGAGTTTGCTGCTTATAAAGGACATAGTTTGGTATGTTCTTTAACTAATTCTCATTCTCATATCATTTCCCATCAGTTCCACTATCGGCTAATGATAATTATTTTACACGAACTGCTGCACAGGGCCCTTCCTATGCTCTAGCTGGTGCCCGACCTTCACATTCAACTACTGAACGCATTGATGGTGGTAGTGGTGCTAGAGGTGCTGTTAGTCCAGCTGATATAAGAGTTCGTAAGGATTTTTCTGAAACCTGGATATTCGATGATATAGAAAAGTAAAGCGATTCAAAGTTTCATTTGTGCTCTTATATTAAAAACATCTAATGCTTGCTTTTAGTACCGACACTGAAGAATTTACTTGGGTGAAGAAAATTCCCGACACTATTACCTCTTGGGTGGTAACGGGCTTTGCTATGAACAGCGAAGTGGGTTTAGGTGTAACGGCAGATGCAACCAAAATTATTACTTTCCAACCATTCTTCATATCCGTCCGTTTACCATATTCTGTGAAATATGGTGAGAATGGAATTTTTTTTTTTTTTATATATGTTTTCACAATAATCATCCATTTCTTTGGGGATCTTTTACATATCTTAGGTGAAGTTATCAACGTACCTGCTTTAGTTTTTAACTATCTCAACAAAGATTTAGACGTTGAGATTACGTTAAATAATGATGCTGATGAGTATGAATTTATGGATATTACTAATGAGGTTTTAAGTGATAAACAAGAACTGAAGAAAACTGTACGTGTACCAGCTCACGCAGCTACAGGAGTATCATTTATGTTGCGTCCCAAAGTTGTCGGCAATGTTATGTTAAAGTATACAGCTGTATCGCCTTTGGCGGGCGATGCTGTACATAAGAGTATGAAAGTGGTAGCTCCTGGGGTTACCCAGTATGCTAATCGGGCTTATTTCGTGCAATTGAAAGATAAATCGGAATTTAGCGACAAACTTGAATTGGAATTACCCGAAGATGTGGTGCCGCAATCTCAATTTGTGGAAGTGGGTGTTATAGGGGATCTGTTAGGTCCTGTGCTAAGCAACTTGGATAATCTAGTACGTAAACCCACCGGTTGTGGTGAGCAGACCATGTCAAAATTGGTTCCCAACTATTTGGTGATGCGGTATTTGCAGGTAATCGTTATAGAAATTAAAAAAAAAAAACATTTCAAAATTATTCATTTTGAAAACTCTTCATTAATATTAGTTTGCCAAAAAATTGACGCCCTCCTTGAAAACCTCCCTGCTTTATAATATGGAAACCGGTTATCAAAATATGCTGAATTTCCGCTTAAAAGATGGTTCATTTAGTACCTTTGTTCCACGAAGTCAGGAAGGTGAAGATGCTAAACCAATTAATGGCTCAACTTGGTTAACAGCTTTTGTAATCCATGGCTTACAAAAAGTGTCCCATTATGTTGATGTAGATGATAAAATCATTAATGCTGGTCTACAATATTTAGCCAACAGACAAGCTGAAAATGGCACTTTTACCGATCAAGGCAACTTTTATTATAGCGGCAATCGAGATCCTATTACCTTAACCAGTTTTACGTTATTGGCCTTTTTGCAAAATGCAACACTGGCTGAACGTTATGCCCAAGTGGTAAATAAAGGTTTAGAATTTATTGCACAAAATCTAAATACAAATAGTTCGTTGAAAGATAAGGCTTTGGCCACTTATACTTTAAACAAAGCTAAACATTCCCAAGCTTCAGAACAATTGAACAACTTACAAGCATTGGCTAAAACGGAAGATGATCGCAAATGGTGGTCAACTAGAGATGATGCAACTCGCAATGCTAAGCGTTGGTGGTGCTTTGTTTATAACAATGATGTTGAAATTACTAGTTATGCCTTGCTTACGATACTGGAACAGGATACGTTCGATGTTGGTGAAGTTGTACCTATCCTTCGATGGTTAATGGCTCAACGTAACAGTTATGGTGGCTTTGCTTCCACTCAAGATACTGTAGTCGGCTTAAATGCTTTAATAACGTTTGCTGAAAAAACGAATTACGAACCTGGACAAATGGAGGTAACAATTGAAGCGAATGCTGATGATAGCGCTGCACCCAAAAAGGAGATTATCAAGTTAACTGAAGATAATGGTTTATTATATCAAACCTCAGAGGTAATTATTTGCAAAAATTTATGAATCAGTATACAACGGACATGACTCAAAAAAAACAAAACATTTCTTACAACAATGGAACAAACGAATGGAACGTATTAACGTTTTTAATGCAGAAGATTCGTAGGTTCGAGTCCCGCAAAGTATAATACGACAGGACTAGAGCCAGCGTAAAAAACATAACTCTTAATACTTATTAATTTCAGATGCCACCGAAAACTACCGCCATTACTGTAACTGCCAAAGGTTCAGGCACAGCTTTAATACAAATTTCATATCAATATAATATCTTTGAAAAAGAACCCAAGCCGAGCTTTGAAATACACACCAAGAAATATGAGGGAAATCTAGCTGGCAAACTAATGATGGATGTATGCGTTCAATATACTGGCGACGGTGAAGCTTCTAATATGGCTTTATTGGAAGTCTCTTTGCCTTCAGGTTTTATAGTGGATGAAGATATTATTAAAGATTTACAAGAGATTCCATCAGTTAGTGTAAGTTGTCATTTGGCCATTTTTTATCTACCGATTAAGTGAATTCTATTTTATTCATCATAGAATGTTGAAGTGAAGAACTCGCAATCGTTGTTGGTGGTTTATTTTGATCATTTACGTAAAAATGATGAAAAATGTATACCAGTGGAAGCATTTAAAAATCATGCTGTAGCCTTGCAGAAACCGGCTTCGATTGTTTTATACGATTATTATGAGGCGGACCGTAAGATGACGATATTTTATGACATCGATAGCAAATTATGCGACATATGTGATGGGGAAGACGAGTGTAATAAGTGCAAGGGTTTACAGTGAATGAAACAATTCTTGAGACATGCCATTTAAGGCCATATATACCTATTCAAAAATATTTATGCAAATAAATTTGTCTCTATGTTTAATATCAAAATAAATTGGCGACCATACAAAAATGTTAAATTATTATTATTCACAACTCAAGTACGAGGGTTGGGCGAGTAGAAAACAAAAAAATTATGAGCGTCACAAAATGGCGGATTATCAAAGGAGACAAAGGAAATGGCTTGATGGGTTGAATGTTATAATTTAAGTGACATCACACTAAAACCCTTAAGGCGGCCGCCCAAAGATTTTCCATTATTATTATTTACAATAAAGATGACAAATGAAAGGCCCGAATGAAGAGAATACAAAAGGATGTATGTTATTAAAATTAAATCTGAAATTGTAACCGCCACAAAATGGCGAATTATTAATTTTTTCACAATCTATGTGAAATGGGTGTCAATTGAAAGGTTTGGACAAGTGGAATGCGATAAACTAAGTGGCATCGTACCAAAACTAACATGGATGCTCTCAGAATGTATTTAATTACTATTTTTGGCAATCTAGTATAAACGCTTTGGATTGAATAGAGTTTACGGAGTTTTTTAATATATAGTTAAATAATAAATAATTGTTTCAATAGAAGTTTTCACATGTAAACTTAATATATGTTGTATAACGTACAATATTAAAAACATATCCTTTTCTCTGCTCTGTATCTCTATGTGTCTCTGAGCGGATTTATATTTAATTGTACACGGATTTGTGTTGAAAACTTCTTTTTAAACAATTTTAATTTATTTTTATGAATACGCTACGCCAAGAACTTGCATTCTCTCTCTCTCTCTCTCTCTCTCTCTCTCTCTCTCTCTCTTTCCTCCTCCTCCTCTACAGCACAATAATTCTGTGTATATATAAATATTTATATAGAAAATGAAGTGCATTAGTAGGAAGTCGTTATGAAGTCAGAACCAGCCAGCCAGGTTACCTGGTTACCATTGACTTGAACACACTCATGCACACATATATACATACACAACGATTGTGGCTGCTTATTTACTTGCTTACTTGTTTGTATTTATATATTTCCACGTGGTATTGTATATGTTTGCTAGAGTGTGTCAAAACACATTAGTCATCATAACTTGTGTATACATTGTATGGCTGTGTGTGTGCCAAGCCATGGCGCAGTTGTATGCACATTTTTGCTTACAATTATGTTTCCATACATACGATGCGATTGTAAATTTAGGTTATGCTCATATGAGTGCGTGTAAAATGCTTAACATTTTTCCGACAAAACTTTTTTTTTTTTTTTTTATGTTTCTCTACGAGTATAACCATGAATTATGCGACTTTGTGGTTTTTATTTAGTTTTCCATTTTATATATGCTACCGCCACCATGCTCCTCAAACGTTCTCCACATTTGTTTGTTGTTAGTTCACCTTTAACTAACAGTTTACTGGGAGATGACCAAGAAAATATGCGTATTTATGTCCTTTTTTTTTTTTTTCCATATAAACCCTTACTCAAGGTTGGCCTACACATATTATAAACAAATATATAAAAAGGGCAGATACTGAGACAAAAGTTGAATTGTACAATTTAAGGCTCTTAACTGAAAACTAAATCGCCTAAATATCCAATAATCCGTAAGAGAGAAATTCATATTAAATTATTAGTGATTTTAAAGTTTGCTTCAAAACAAAAGTAAATCCTTTAACAAACGGACGGTTTATAATAAATTCCAAGCAAGTTTTAATTAAGATTTTTACAGTAAGGCCACTTTTATTATAACAATTGGTTTCGATTAATTTGCTGAATTCACTTAAATGTGTCTGTCTGTCCAGATATTTTAAAAGCTTCTAAACAATAATTTGATTGAAAAATTGGAATCAATATGACGGTGTCCGTATGTCCGTATGTTAAGATATTAAGCGAAAATATGTTCAAGGCAAAGAAATGAGCGAAATCGATTAACAACCACGCCCACAATGGACAAAATTTAAATCTGTATGTGAACATTTATATAAACTTTATCGAAATGGTAAAAAAAAAGGCGTGGTCGCATAAAATTACGCCTAAAATATACATAAAAAAACTAAACTGTATGACTAGAGTATTTTTATAGACGTTAAAAACGACCCAAATGGTACATATGTCACGCTTACTGATTATGTATAAATGTGGAAAAAGGTTAAATTTAGCCAAAGTCTCAGACGGATCCCACACAGTATACATAAGCCTGATCAGCATCAAAATCTGAGTTTATGAAACGCTTTGCATATAAAATGAATTTAAGAATTGGTCCAAAACAAATGCGTTCATTCGTTATGTAATAAAAATTTTATGAATCTGATACATTTCCTCTTTTGTTATCGTTATTATTATATATTAGTTTAAAATTTATCTTCATCTCATTAATACACTTAATTTCCAACCGGCTAAATCTAGCCTACATTTTTGTTTTTTTTTTTATATAAAAAGTTGCACAATCAATCTTCCACTTAATAAACAAACATTTCATTTCAATACATTTTCAATTGTCTCTTGTAATGATTATTGTGAAAGGTACACAACCCTCCTCATAATCAAAAGCACACACACACACACACACACGTAATTATTGCTTCTAATTATGTATTTTTTCTCTGTTCAAAAATTGTTTGTATTTGTGGTTACAAAAACCAAACAGCACATAATTAACGGTTTCTCTTAAACTACTTTAACCAATCAATCAATCATTAATTAACTTGGCCTTCAACCCACAAACACAAACCAAAAGTTTATCTTTTCTCCTCTTCTCTCCCCTCCACCACCACACTACATTACCCCTTATTATCCATAATGCAGAAATCGTAAACATGCATACACAACAACTGAACCAGCCAACCAACACATATAATCGTCTGGGGGAAATATTAAATTGCACACATTGTACGTACGTAGGTATACCTACTGCATACATTTATTTATTCTATTTTTATATGTGTATGTGTACGTGTCGAGAGATATGCAGAAATATAACCAGGGAGCAGGAGAAATTATGCAACATATCCACTTACTTTAACAAATACACAACGAAACAAAGCAATCACAACTATTGCAGCATATCAATTGTGACCGAAAAAAAGGAAGAAAAAAATGAAATAAACATAACAACAACAATAAGTGCACTCATATAAAACGTAACAGAGAACAAAGTTCTATACAGTTGCTCAGCAGTTGTACTGATATAGTGGAGGGTAAGTCAAACAAACAAACTGTACGGTAGATTTGGCAAAGCAAAATGGAGCCATAGGGAGACAGAGGCAGTGGAAGAAAGAACGAGTAAAAAAAAAAACGGCAATTGGCTAAAGACAAATCTTTAATACCCTTTACGTCTACGTATAAAAGGTGGGCGAGGCAGGTATATAATTACGCTTTAATAGTGTGTGGATTAGGCATCAACTTAAAAGTCGAGTTTTACGTTGAGTATGGTTTTTTGTAAATTATAGGCATACCTGTTATATGACCATGCCCATTTTTGGTACAGCTATGAATAGGATAACTGTAGATATTCATAATAAATTTCAAGTTTATTGCTTTATTATTGTGCTAAATATATAGATTTTTGTCTATTGTGGGCGTGGCTCTCAACCGATTTTGCTTATTTTAAAAAGCGATCCGCATGTAAAAACTAAAAATGTACAAAAATTTCAGCTCATTATTTCAAAATTGACGACTGTGAAATGCCAGTCAAACGGACATACGGACATGCATGTCTAGATCGTCTCAGTTTTTGATACTGATCGAGAATATTTATACTTTGTTAAATCTTTGACGCCTACTTCTCGGTGTTGCAAATTAAAAGGACAAACTTTGTATAACCCCCAGCTTATGTGGAGAAATCATCAACGAGAAAACAATAAAAACATAAATTCCTGCCTCACTTGAGACCAGCGGTTTATTTGATTGCTGTTGTTTTGGTTGTTGTTTTTATTGCTGTTGCTTTGTGGAGATTTTACACATTGTTATGGTTGTATTGCCATTATTAAAACACACATACACACACACGCAAACAGAACACGGAAAAAAATTCAAACCTAAAAACACGCGAAATCATAATTCAGTTTTGTTGGAACTTAGTTAAAGCCAGAGAGAAAAAACAAATCCTCCGTAATGGTAATGATAATCATAAACAATCTAAAAAAAAAACAACAACAAAAAATGAAAACAACAACAAAATATTGATGACGATTATTAACCATATGAAAACAACAACAGCAGCACACGATTTAAAAGGAAATTGTTTTGTTTTAACAAAAGTTCTCAAAGTGGGTGCACGCCCAAATAAAACTTAATTTCCATGTACATTATCTTGAATAAAAAATTAAACAAAATCATAAATACTAATTATGTGTATATGGCATATAAGTAGGTGTGGTATAGGGGGAAAATATTATCCAATCACGTGACCTCAAAAAGGTTTAAAAGTACTTGGGTGGGGTAAAATAAAGTTGCATGGGATTTTAGTGACCCCCCCCCCCTGAAAATATTCACAGATTTTCAACTAAAATTTAAAAATAAATAAATTTCAACTTTGGTCAAACTTTGAATACCCTTCACATCTATATGTATATAAACCGTGCGTTTAGCAGGTACCTGATTAAACCCTCTAATGTTGTTACTATTACAACTTTTTATAAAATATTTATACTATGTATCAACTTATCCGTAGAATTCTACCTCTAAAAGATCTTTCCTATATTTTGTGGGCGTGTCAATTATACAACCCCGCCTGAAAACAGACTAATTGTAAACATGTTGCTTATAGAGTTTTTTTATGGTTTAGTGTAGATGTGTCTCTTAATCCATCCCGCCCCCTTTATTTTATAAATTTCTACATTGTAACTCTATTTTTATTATATAAGCAATTTTTTATTGAGATAAAATTTGGCACAAAGACTTTTTTTGTTGAAATATTTTACCTACTACGGTCTGTCCGTCCGGTTATATTGTCTTCCCCAGAGATTGAAATATTTGAGATACTTTGTTGAAATCTTTTTAAGATAGCATGTTTTACAACCTTCCCTCACTATAAAACACTTTACTATGAACCTCTTTTTAAACCGTTCACGCAAGACGAGGGCTTGTAACATCCAAAAGGAGGCGTCGAAGATCCTATAAAGTATATATATTCTGAAACAGCATCAAAAACAGAGTCGATCTAGACATTTATGTCCATATGTCCATACGTTTGTCTCTTGTTGGCATTATCACTAGCGTAAATTGTGAGATATTGAACTGAAATTTTGTACAGACATTTCTAGTTTCTGTACGCGGAAAACTATTTAAAATGGGCCCACAATCGACAAAAAACTAGCACAAAAATTGAACTATGAAGTTGAAATTTATATATATAATTATTTAATCTATCGTTGTGCTAAAAATGGGCAAAATCGATCAATCGATCGCCCCTAATCGACCAAAAACAATTTATCTACCACAAAAATTTAGTCATGATTTTAAAATTTGGTATTCATATATATAATTATTCTAAAAATGGGAATGGTTGGAAAACAGACACACCCACAATTGAGAAAAAAACCATACTCAGGGTTAAACTACGACTTGCAAGCTGAGATGTAAAACATACACGATTAAAGGGCGCCATCATACATCTGCCACGCCTACATACATTTGTATGTAGATGTGGAGGGTATTTAAGATTTAGTTTAAGTCAAGTTTAATTTTCTTACTTGTTACCTTTTTATATTGTGTACGGCTCTTACCCAAATAAATCATTAAAAGGTTATGATGACAGCTATAACACTAACCCTAGGTAGCAAGCATTTGCTCGCCACTTATTCTCCAAATATTTATCATAAGATGTGTTTAAGGAGACCTAGTGTCGTATATCCGTTGACGACAATCTAAACAACAATCTGAGCAATCTGCTAAAGAAACATGTTATGCGTGATAGCGTGTGTATGTATGTTTGCGTATGCTTTGCTATAAGTACCACTTAAATTCATAAACACTGTTGCTGAGTACCCGCAGCGTATTATATATATTGTTTGTATAATAGTATCGCAGTCTACTACTGCTCAAAAGCGATGCTTTTGTCTCCATCTCCAGTCTCCATCAATGACAGCAATAACATAGATGTGACACGATATCATCATTAGTATGAATATAAATATTTGCAAGTATATGTGAGTGTTTAAAAAGAAACATAATCAAGAAATAACAGTGCTTGCATACAAACACCTGAACGTATATAAACGCACAACAACGACTTACATTTATGCTTTGGCATATGCCAAACCAAAGGGCGAGCGAATACAGTTACAGTGCCATGGTTAGTGCTTTAAATAGATTTATCTATACATATACATACATATGCATTAACATATGTATGCAATATTATCAAACTTTATATACATTCTTTACGTAAAAATATATTTTTTAAAATATATTTTTTTTTGCTTTTTAATATTTTCCTAGGTGCGTACGTTTTAACATATGTTTGTGCAATATTTTCATTTGTGTATTTTTATTGTTTGTTTTAGATTTATTTATTTATTTTATCATTTATTTTTTTTTTTTTTTTATTATATTTAATCCACCACAAAAAAATGCTAAATTAAGAGATTTTTTTTTTTTTTCTATTTTTAATAAATTGTGTTTCCGTTAGAGAACCTCGTACATCAACAACCGTTTTGTCACTACTAAAAAACATTTCTGTTCCAAAGGAAATTGTCTATTTATTCCACATGCACGAACTAACGAACAAACTGTTCTACACTACATACGATAACAGCGGCAGTAGTTGTTGTAGTAGTACTACTATGCCCTTTAATATCAACAACAATAATAACAATAACAACATCATCAATCGTTGTCATTTTCATACATTTTATGCTACATAGAGAGAATTACATCCCGTCAAAATCAAAACAAGAAACAATAATATAAACAAAATGAAAGCAACAATAACAACTATAACAACAACAACCAAAACCAAAACACTAATAACACAAACCACAATGCAATTACATATAAAAGCAACAAAAAATCATACACATTTCCGTCGTATATTTCTCTTATCATTCTCTGACACTCTCTCTTTTCCTTTTAGATTTAGTCTCTTCCGTGATAATTTTAGTCAAGTTATTAACATTTATGTTACTGTTAAAAGTTAACAGATGCTTAAGAACCTGTTAATGGAATCATTACTTATGTACAGAGTTTTTTTTTTGTTTTTAAATAAAAAAAAAAGCCGCCTATAATATAATCGAATATATCGAAAAGCACGTGTACTGTTAAGTTTTGTTTGTTTACAAATACAACAGAACGCTACAAGAACATAGACAGAGGGAGATAGAGAGAAAGTATAACAGTTTTTATACCCACTACATAAGATGAAAAGTATACTTAGTTTGTCATTCCGTTAAACGCGTCAGAGACCCTACAAAGTATATATATTCTTGAACAGCATCAAAAACTGAGTCGATTTAGACATATGTGTCCGTGTGTCTGTCTGTTGTTGGCATTCTAATGGTCGTAAATTTTTTGATATTATGCTGACATTTTGTACAGACATTTTCAGTTTTTGCACACAGATAGCTATTTAAAATAGGCAATATCGATCCAGATCCACGCCCACAATCGACAAAATACTATATATCCGCCACAAAAATTGACCTATGAACTTGAAATTTGGTATTTATAGTTATTCCATTTATAGATGTATCAAAATAGGCGTGGTCGGATAACAGATACGCCTACAATTTACAAAAAACCTTACCCAGCATACAACCCGACTTGCAAACCTTATATATAACTATTAGAGGGCGTAATCTGCCACGCCTACCGTTGTAGACGTGGAGTGTATTTAAAATTTGACCAAAGCCAAATTTATATTTCTTCCTTGTTTAATAAAAAATATGTAAATAAACTGATTGTTCTCTTTTATGTAAAGGGAGAGGAAAAAACCTGTTAACTTAGAATCCACAAAATGTTCAATTTCGTATTTAAACGTATTTAACATTGTAAGGTAATCATTCCGTTTTATCGAAAGTTCGCTAACTGAGTTGGCTAAGGCGGTGTCTTAGTAGATTCGATTCAAACTCAGCTGAGGATCATGGTGGAAAGGATTCATCAGTTGGAATTTGAACTCTCTTGTCGTTGCATTGAACTGATAATCCACGGACAGTTCCGACACTTTAGTTAATCAGTTAATTAAGAAAAGCTGTTCGTTAGATGAATGATTAAATAATCTTATTAATAATCAGTTATACGTTCTATTATAAGATCCCCAATGTATTATTTAATATTCTTTATCCTATACATATATTATATATTTTTATCCTATATGAACTTCTCCAACCTCTCTACTTTATCGTATTTTAATAGGATTAATCTAGAATACTATCCTATTCCTTTGTAGTTTGTCTTGTCCTATCCTTTGCTCTCATCTACTATACTATTCTATCCTAGCTTGTCCCATTCTTATCCTATTGTATTGTATCTCATTTTATCCTATGTATCCTACACGATCCTTACCCTTTGTAATATTTATGGGGTGCTATAATGAGCTGTGCCGTTTAAATTACGAACCATCCTTTAAACCCAACCAATCTAAAACTTGTCTTACTTTGTTCCACGCTTTCTTATTTAAAATTAAACTGTAAAACCTTTTAAAGCTACACGGTTTGTAGCAGTTTTGACACAGAAAGATCAAAGTGACTTCTAAACGAACTGTGTAGACGTAGGTTCCGAAATAAAATGAAAGCTCGCCAAAAATGAAAGACCCTAAACCTTTCTGTAAAGTATACAAAAGTTATTATAGAAACTAGCGGCAGTCTTGTAAGCTGGAAAAAAACCTCACACAATTGACATTTTCTATACGGGGTCCAGATATAATAAGAAAAATATTCAATCAACTGCAGGCAACAGGTTTTGCAATAAAGCGACCGATACGCATTACATTGTTCACAAATATCAAGTACAGCCTAATCACAGGTCAATGTGGGGTGGCCACAATGTGACTTCAAGCGTAATATAAAAATTGAATTTTCATTCTTATTTAAAATCCGCAATCACTTAGTTGCCAACTTAGTATATGGTTGAGTTTATTAAAAGCCTTAAAAACTAAGGTTAAGAACTTGGACTTTAGTTGGCATCTGCAGCAAACTAGACTAAAACAAACCAACACAAAAATTTAATAAATATTAATAAAAGTTTTATAACTTGAACAGATTCTTTGAAATAGAAATGTTTATGAAATGATCAAAACTTTACTATCTGCTCTACAATGCTATTGCTCACTACATTACTTTTATAATTATCATATAAAAAATGTTATGCGAACTTTTCTAGACACAGTTGCTTTCATCAATCTAACCAAGCAACTGAATCCTGTTCCTTATCGACCAAACTTTACAACCACCAAACCTTTCATTAAACCTTTTACAACATATATATACTTTAACATTCAATAAAGAAAATCCCAATATTTAGCAAAAGACTGTAATGTAAAGTTAACATTTAAAGTTGTGACAAAGTGGGAAAAAATATTTCTCTTACAAAGTTTTAAAATCAACGTCGACACTTTTCTTTCTCTTCTACTGTTAAATTGTTCACGATTTTATTGAAAATCTTAATTTAAAAAAAAAAATTAAATTCAGTTTAGGTCAAATTTTAAATACACTCCACATACAAATAGTGGGCGTGGCAGTTATATGATTACACCCTCTAATAGTGTTTGTATTAAGCATTAACTTGCAAGTTTGAATCTAAGTCAAATAAGGTTTTTGTAAATTGTGGGCGTATCTATCCCAATCCCGCAAAAATGCGGTCTTGATGGATGGGCTCATTATAAATAAATATACTTTTATGGGTAATAGAAAGATTTTTGTTCATTGTGGGCGTGACTTTCAACCGATTTGGCCCTATTGAAATCTGAACGGGTCAATCTATTCGCACAAACTAGAAATGTATTCTCTAAATTTACAACCATGAGCATTCTAACAACAGACAAATAGACAGACAGACAGACATATCGTTTTAGATTTATATACTGCTCAAAAATATATATATTGACGCTCTCCTCTAAGTGTTGCAAATGGAATGACAAACTTAATTTACTCTACATATTATGTGGAAGGTATAAAAATCATCTTCTTTGCAAGACAACTCCCCCAATTATTTTTGAACTTATTTTTCTTACAACTTGTTCCACTTATTCCACATATTTTTCGACAAATTTATTCTCAAACAAAAAAGTAGGTAAAAAAGGGCTTTATTGGGTGTATACCAAATCTAAAGTTTTATAGCTTTATGAACCATCTCATAACAGCGTAAGGAAAAGGTATTAATTGTGTACGCGTAAGTAACTTTCACAAGCTTGTTCCGGCCATAAAAGAAGAAGGGTTATTCTAAATTTTAGATATATATAGAGTCACCTACTCCAAATATTCTAAATAAACCCTTAAACATATTAACATTATGGTTAATGGGCGTGGTTAATTTCATTTTTCCATATATAGGAATAATTAATGAATAATATAAACAGTTATTCTAAATATCTGCTCAGTAGTTAATTGTGAAATCATTCCTAATGATACCATCGCATTTTTAATATACCTTCTGAACGCCTTTTACAAAAAAGATGAATTTTGCTTTTTTTTAAAAACGGAACGGATCTATACTGGAATTGAAAAATGTGGTCAGCCCATTGAACCTTTTAAAGTTGTGTGACGATGAAAATGTGTACCAAAGTACACATGAGTGCTAAAAGCTACGGCTGCAAGGCTTAGGACGCCATTATGGGCTTGTCCTTGAATCCATCTTGCTCAATTGCAATAGAAAACTGTAGAAACTTTCTAAGATTGCGTTTACAAAATTTCAGAGCGATTTTTCAATTTGTATGTAAATGTATACAAATTCACTCGGACCCATGAACGGACAGATTAACTAAATCAACATTTCTATTTATTTTAATCAAAAATATATACAGACTTTTAAGGGTGTGGCTCGCCCTTTTCTGTTACTTTTAAACGCTTAAACAAAACCAATATAGCCACATATCCTTATGGTGATGGGAATAAAAACGATTGTATAAAAATGTTCAGCTTTTACTAGGATTTTATAAACTTGTCGAATCGTTAAATTTTTCAATCGTAGATAAAAGCTTTTGTAATATTATCTAATTGTAAAAAGAATGCTTTCTCGTCATATACGCTCTTTCTCTCTCTCTCTCTCTCTCTCTCTTTATTTCTCTAGCTCTCTCTCTCTCTCTCTCTCCCACTAAAGCTTTCATTTGTAATTTGCAGCCAAACGAAACTTTTACTGAATTATTCATCTTAACATATAGCATTTATAGTAAACATATGTTTTATTGTTGTTGGTATTGTTGTTATTGTTATTATTATTACTATCTATTTTTTCTGTTTTCTACTTGGTTAAAATTTTCAACATACAAATGTTTTACTGTTATTGTTGTTGTTGTTGTTGTTGTTTGCCAGGAAGAAACCACACACATGTGTGTGCGTGTGCGTGTGCGTGTGTATGTTCATACACATATTATATGTTTGTACCGTTAAAAAAAAAATTGTGCATTATACACGTATGAGATTGTTGTCGCTGTCGTTTTTTTTTTCTGCTCTCTTTCAATGCACATTCAAATGCATAAATAAATATTTTTTTTTCCAACAGCACTGAATATATAAATCTTCTAACCAATCATCTTTGGGCTGGGTTTATAGAGTCGCAAATAAAGCTTTTTTTTTTTTTATATGCGGTTTATTATGCTTTTATCTAGTTGCTGTGTTATGTGCTATTGTTGTAATTACTATTATTGTTGGTGTTGTTATCGGTTTGGCATCATTAAAAAAAAGGGCGCATGTGAAAAAGATTGAATTAAATACCAGGACCAGCACCACCAGGACCACTACCACCAATAGTCACTTACTTACGTATGTACATTAATAATAATGGTCTTGTAAACACCCAGGAAACTTCTCTATTTCTCTAATAATGAGCTGGGTGGATCATTAACATCATTACACACCATTCACTATGGATAACATATCACTTAGTAGGCTGCATATAATCACAGAGGATGAGAGAGGTTGATTGAAAATTGTTGTTGTTATTATTTTTGTACAAGAAAGAGAAAGAGAGAGAGAGAGATAGAGATGGAGAGTTAGAAAGAAAGAAAGGGAACATGTTTACATGCCATTAGAAGACTTATTAGGATAGGTCAGTTTATACGTATAAATCACAAGACAACTATAAAGCACAAGAACTTCATGTTTTTTATACCCTCCACAAAAGATGGGTGGTATACTAAGTTTGTCATTTCATTTGCAATATCCAGAAGAAGACTTCAGAGATTCAACAAAGTATATATATTCTTGATTAGTATCAAAAACTAAGTCGATCTAGACATGTATGTCCGTATCTCCGTATCTCCATGTGTCTGTCTGTTTTTGGCATTCTTAAGAGCGTAAATTTTAAAGATATAGAGCTAAAATTACAAAGTTTTTCAAGCAGATTGCTATACAAAATGGTTAAAATCGATCAAAAGCCACGCCCACAATTTACAAAACTATATTTATCTGCTACAAAAATTAAGCTAATAAGTTGATATTTTATAAATATATTCATTAAAGTGTCAAAAATGGGCGTGGTCGATAGAAAATACGCCTACAATCAATAAAAATCTTTATATATGCCACAAAAATTGATCTATAAAATTGAAATTTTGAATGCAAATTAATAGTTAGCCCATCCATCGATATGGTCGTAATCGGATATAACCGACACATCCACAATTTAGAAAAAACCATAGTCAGCGTAAAAGTAGACTTACAAGCTGATTCCTAATACATACATTATTAGAAAGTGTAATTATGTACCTACCACGCCCACTATTTGTATATAGATGTGAAGGGTATTTAAGATTTGGCTTAAGCGAAATCTTCTTTTTGGTTTAATTTGATTTGGTTTTGCTTTGCTTCGAGTCTGTACGTCCGCAAATATGCTTTTGTGCATATTTTCTTTTCGACTATAAGTATACCAACCATTCATTCTTAACAAGCAAAACAAAAACAACACACTTGTACTAACAATGTGAATACTAATAATATTATGACAAGAAGAAAAAGCAAAGTATTCACACAACTGATGCACTACACTTCTTAAACTCTTGAAAATGAAAAAATCATATAGTTAGTAGGGATAATGGTGGAGAGAAGATAGACACACATAGACAAATAAAAGCAGACTTCAAATTGAAATATCATTAAATCAATTTTTTTTTTTTTTATTCATTTTCATTCTTTTTCTTTTTCTTCTTCTTATTTTACAATCTTCTCTAACTACTTTTTGGCTTCGTTCCATTCAAACATTGAGCAAAATTGTAACACAACTGTGCTCATTGTACCCCAACTAACTAATGGTAAATGTGTACTTGAAAATTGTGTTCTATTTGTTATTTGTTTGTCACTCATACGCACTGTAGTCTTTGCATAAGATGTGACTTTCTTTTAAATAAAATAGAATTTGGTAGAAAAAAAAAAAAATTATCAAAAATATGCAAATTGCTAATTTATTTTATAAAATTTGTCAGTGAAAATCCAATTTTGATTGTAAGAATAATTTCTGAACAATTTTATTATGAAAAAAATTATATATAATGAGTTAACTGTTGGAATAAGTTATACTATCTGCATTTTATAGAGAAAATGTTGAAAAAAAAATCACCTTTGTATAAAATTTTATTTATTTTATAAATCAGTAGTAATTTTTATAACCCAAGGCGTATGATTAATCACAAATATTTCATTAAATTAATAGAAATACAATAATTGTCAGTCTGTCCATCCATCCTTATCTGTCTATCCATTATTAAATTACTAATTACACTTAATGTCATATGATCGACGGTCCAGCTAAAAAATTTTCATATAAAATTATGTATTTTGGTACGAGCAAATGTAGATGGCAGACCAATTGCTTTAAGCCAACCTATGTAGACGAATTATATATGATAAGGTAACGAACGTTGATATCTTTTAAAAATCCTCCACCTTTATATCAAATGACGAAACGAAAAAATACTTTAAGTTTAAAGACAATTTTCTCATTTTTATACCCTACATGAGGTAAGGGTATATTAAGTTTATTGTTCCGTTTGCAACACTTAGAAAAAAAAATTCAGAGACACTACAATATATTCTTATATACATTATCTGTACCAATATCTGAGTCGATATCGATATTTTCATGTGTTTGTGTCACGCTCATGATCATAAATTTTAAGAAAATGAGCGTTAATTTAGTATATAGTTTCTGTACGCAGATTGCAATATAAATTGGACGTAAATGCTTGAAAAGCCACGCCCACAATCAATCAAAATCTTTTTATCAAGCCTTAAAAATTGTAAGCTACGATGTTGTAATTCAGTGCACACATATGTATATTCCATTTATATGGCAAAAATGGGCGAGGTTGGACAACAGGCACACCCACAATTTACAGAAAAATCCTTTTGTGTAGTATACGCCGCATAAGTTGATACATATTACACTCTCTGTTAAAAGTCCTTATCAAGTAACTGCCATGCCCATATTTTGTAGGGTATGTAATATATCACCTAAACCACATATATGTAGTTTTTGTAACTGTTTTTTTTTTTTATAATGTTTCTCTTTAAACATTACTAGCACAGTAAAGTTTTTCAAAAGCTTTCAAAAGCTTTAAAAGAAGTCGTTTTTTTTTTCTTTCTTTTTTCTTTATCATTGTTACAAAGCCATGTCGCACTTGTGTTAAATCCGAACTGAAACCGATTAAAAGCTTTTAAAGAAAAAAAAAAAAACAAGCTTTTATTAATAATACTCACATATTACGCATATGTTAATCAGCTGTTTTCTATTTATATGTGTTGTAAATAAAAGTGTAGGTGGCAAAACTTTAGTCAAGTGAGAGTAAATACTTTATACATCAATGTATGTATAACTATCGGAACATGAAAACGTTGAAAAGAAACGTAAGAAAAAGTTGTCATTGAGTAAATAAAAGCGCTTAAGGAAAGGAAGGCAACGCCATACAAACAACAGCAATACTTTAATAAAAGAAAAGAAACAATGAAATAAATTTATCGAAAAAAGCTGTAAAAAATGATTCAGTGATAAAAAAAACAAAGCGAATAAAATTGCTTTTATGGAATATATGGAAATAAATGAAAATCTGGAATCAATGTGAAAATGTGATCAAATGTTCATATTTTGCGTAGAGTTCTTAAATGTGTGTGAAAAATAAATCATAATAATAAAAAGTAAACCTTGACCTGTGAACTTGTCTGATATTGACTCTTTTGATTAACAAGCTGTTGTTAGAAATCTCCACCATTTCTAGCATCCAACATCTAACACAATCTACGTGCTTACAATATCAATGGAAAAAATCGTTAAAAAAAAAAAACAAAATACACAAGTGGAGAATAACAATAACAATAACAAGAAAGTAGAGTTTTTTTGTTTTTATTTAAATGCCTTGAAAGTATTACATAAATACTCTCAACAATAGAAACTTTAGCATAAAACAAAAGCATAACAAAACAAAACCGTTTATTGTGGGTTTTATTGTATGTGCGAGAAAAAGCGTATCAAAAGAGGGAGAGAAAAATACAGCGCTATATATATATAAATATAAATATATAAAGGATAATACAACAATACCTTCAAATTACTATTCTATATAATCAGTATATTTCTGCCTTTCATTCAACTTATTGTATATATTGTAATAAATAAATAGAAAAGGAAAACTTTACCCTAATTATGGGCTCTTGTTTGGGACGCAATACTGACACGAACACCAACACTAACACCAACAGCAACATCAACAAGAACAACAATCATTCATTAGCCACCTCTTGTTTAAGGTAAGTTTTATAGTTGAATGAAATTTTTACATAAAATTTTGATAGAATATAATTCTCATTTCATAAACTAGTTGAGTATTTGTAAGAAGTTTATAAAATCTTACGTTTACCCACCCGATAAAACTTTATAATGTCTCTTATAACTGCTTAAAAAGGTACTTAAACACTTTGAAAACTAACGGCATCTATAAAGACTACTTAGGGTACAAAAAAAAACAAATAAAACAAGTAAAAATACTATTGTCGGTCAAGCACAACCATTTCATATCTGTATACACTGCTACATAAGTTTTTTTTTTTTGTAAAATATCATTATATGGGAAGGGGTTTTAAAAATGGTCAGATCGGGTCCAAATTTATTACAGCCAAGTAAGAAGTTAATTAACTAGACTTCACTAAATTTTGTCAAAAAATATTTAGAATTGCAATTTTTCGTCATATAAAGAAGGGGTTCTAAAAATAGTCCAAATCGGTCCATTTTCAATAGTGTTCCTTTTTGGACCAATTCATGTCCCTGTACCAAATTTCATTGAAATATCTTAAAAAATGTGACCTGCAACTTGCACACAAATTTACATGTACGGACAGACGGACATGGTTAAATTAATTCAGATTTCAATTCTTTATCGATCGGTATAATGGAAGGTGGATATAGTATTTGCCGTTTAGGATTTATAAACATCTGCATAAATTTAATGCCACAAGTGGTGTAGGGTATAAAAACCAAGGAGAAACCCGAATTTGTTCTAAATTTGGACAATTCTGAATTGTTCTGCAAGTGGGTGTGAGGTATCCGATTATGCCCTTTACTATGATAGGTATGTAATACCTATCCATGTCGGATTTTTTATGCATTTTTTTAATTGTGGACGTGTCTGATCCGCCTATATTTAGCACATCAATGATAAAACTTAAATTTGTGACTGTTAGATAGATTTAGGTCGATTGTGACCCTTAGATCTCAACTGATTGTGCCTAATTTGAATACAAAGCTGTCAGCAGAAACTAGAAATGTATGTGTATCTCAAAATTTCCAATCATGAGCGTTCTAAGAACAGGCAGATACAGGGACATACAGATGGATATGGCTAGATCTATTCAGCTTTCAGTGCTGTTTAAGAATATATGTACAAGGGACCAATTGAATATAATTTATGCAGGCTGTACCTACTCCAACGTTTACCTTCGACTAGTTCGTGTTACGCGAGATTTAGCAATCAATGAAAATCATATAATAAAAAATGTCTTTAATTCCTTTATTAATACACGAGGTCACATAAGTAATAAGAAAGTGGAAGACAAAAACAACTGAACTGAGTGAATTATAAGTTTTGTAACCATTTTAAAGCTTTTGCTGTACCCAGGTTAGGGTCATTATTTTTTAAAAAGTTAAGTTATGATTTATAAAGTATATATAATTCAAATTCTTCAATTTTTTTTTTTGTTAATCCATGAATACTATTGTCTTCGGAATATTACATATAATTTCTAAACTAGAATTTATGTTTAAGATAAGGAAAAAAAGCGTCATAATAAATAAATCCTCTATTACTTACAACATACGATAATTCTAGTCTAGGTTTTCTACATTAAACTCAAATTCTTTTTCTTTTCAAAATATTTTTCTTACAAAATTCATGAAATCTTTAAAGCATATCATAAGCTTTCCTTTTAAATGTTGCATACTTTATAGTTAACAGCATATAATAAAATTAAAGTATACCTTAAGGTGTCAATTTATTGCTTACTCTTAACTTTTTTTTTTTTTCTTTTTTTTAATCTGAAAAGGAAAACTTTTTCTAGCAATGTATTTGTGTAAGATCTTTAACAATGGTTGGTTATAGACTCATTAGCTAAACGGGTAATGGCGATAAAAACAATAAAAAGAAAATGAATAATTAACGTTAAATAGAACAATAGAATGAAACTTGAGAGCCTTACAAAAAACGCCTAACTATTTAGCAAATAGTTAAAGTATTTTATAGCTGTGGGGCAAAAAATTTATATAGGAAACAAGCGCGGAATCTTTAACGTATTGAATTGAAAAGAGTACAAGTAAGAAAACTAAATTTGGCTTAGAATAAATCTTAAATACCCTCCACATTTACATACAAACGGTGGGCGTGGCAAGTACACGATTATTCTTTCTAATAGTGTATGTATTAGATATCAGCTTGCAAGTCGAATTTTACGCTGACTATGGTTTTTTGTAAATTGTGCGTGTGTTTGATATTCCCCACCACGCTTAATTTTGGTACATCGATGTAGGTAACAACTATAAATATGTGTACCAAATTTCAACTTAATAGCTCAACTTGACCAGTTCTTGACCGAATTCGTGTATTTTAAATAGCGATCTGTGTGCATTTTGTGTACAAAATTTCAGCTTAATATCTCAAAATTTACTACTATGAGAATGTCAACAACAGACGGACACACGGACATATATATTCCACATGTCGATTCAGTTTTTGATGTTGATTAAGAATATATATACTTTTTAGGGTCTCTGACGCCTTCTTCGGGGTGTTGCAAACGAAATGACAAACTTAATAGACCCCCCTTAGTATATAGAATTGAAAAGATGAAATTTTTGTTTAGGAGACAATCATGTTTAATTTGCTACTTGCTACTTTAATAATCTTTTGTAGTGAAGCAGAAGGGACCACCATTGTGTGGGTTGCAGATTTTTATTGACGTTTACCAACATTATGGTAATAACATAATTTTTTTGATTATAGAAAATGTATAAATTTTTATACGTACATTATGACTGAGAGAATGACCTTTATGGCCATTAAATTATATTTCATTTCTTTTATTTTCTTACTGTCTTTCTGGCCATAAGGAAAACTTTATACGAAACTTTTTTATCTTATAATAGAAATCATGCATAAAAAATTGTTCCTTCTCCATTCTTTAACCGAAAAATTTATATAACATTTATGCAGCCCCTGAAAAAACCAAAAAAAAACAAAAAAAACCAAACAACAATTACCACACCAACACAATATTCATTCATCCATATATTGTTGTTTACTTTGTAGTTACAACTGGTAAGTAGAAAAAACAACAAGACGGAAAATTTTATTCACTAAAGTGCACATTTTTTGGTTATTTTACTGCCCACATACACATTCTCCTCCCACACATACACACACACACACACACACACACACACTTAACACAAAAGACAACATTCCCCTTCTGAAAAAATGTACAGACGGTGCATAGAACTATGCCCGTTATGCCAAAAAATATCCATGAGTAACTTAGGTGTACGGTGCCCTTGTTTGTATGCATAGACAAGAGATAGTTTTAAATATTTAAATACTACAAAATATGGGAAAAACTTATTGTCGACGACTTAGAAAACACAGGAAAGTCAAGAAAAAAAAAAAACAAAGAAAACCCAAAACTTCTCGGTAAGAAGTTTAAGAATTTTTGAAAATTCTATTTGTTTTGCAAAAAAAAAAAAAACCGATAACAAATATTTTTATTTAACAACTATGGTAACTTATTATACGTACAGGAATATGTTACAGAAACGCTCATTCTCCATAGAAACCGAAAATAATAATTTAAATTGAGAAAGAAAAACAAAGTGAGAAAACTGAATTTGGCTTGGAACTCAATCTTAAATACCTTCCACATTCACAACGGCGAGCGTGGAAAATATAGATGATTTTTATCGATTGTGGGCGTGTCTGTTATTTGACCACGCCCATTTTTTACACATCGATGAACTAGGGGTAGTTATAAATATGTGTACCAACTTCCAACTTCCTGGCTCTTATGTTGAGCCAGTAAAACAGATTTTTGTCGATTGTAGGCGTGGCTCTTGACCGATTTTGCCCATATGTAATAGCGATCTGCGTGCAGAAACTTAAAATATCAGCCCAATATCTTAAAATTTACAACAATCAACAGACGGACGCACGAATATACATGTCTCACATGTCGTCTGAGTTTGATGTTTTTGATGATGATGGAGGTAGGGTTTCTGACGCCTCCTTCTGGATGTTGCAAACGCGGACTGACACTCTATCTTATGTGAAAGGTATAACAAGTAAAAAAGTTATATTTGCCAGGGCATTATAAATTTTTATGTGAAATATTATGCTCTTGTAATAATACTTAAAAAAAAAAGCAATTATTTCGTTTTTGTTAAATATTTTCAAATAGGCGTGGTCGATCCTTTTAATTTTTAAAGGGATATAAAACAACCGCTTATGGAATATATGGGCCAATGTTTGGCTTTTTTTTTAAATTGTATGTATGCGGTTTTTGAGTAATAAAAATAAACTCATGAAAACCCAACCAAACTGAACTCTTCTTCAATTTATGTTTAATTGTGGGCGTTTCCTTTACCCAATTTCAACTTACATGCAAATACTACCAATATGTTTGCCAACTTTTTGTGCGATATGTCAAATATTGCAATCGGTAGGATGTTTATCACACACAGACTGTCCGTCTGATGGTCAAATCGTATGAAAGTTTGACGCTGATCAAGAACATATCTACTTTGTAGAGTGTGTGATGCTTCGTTCTGAATGTTTCTATCGTTTTGACAAAGTCAGTACAGCGCCCATGGTGGGTATCCCATCTAAATTAAAGAATTTTATACCAAACTTGAATCGTAATGTAAAATTTTTAGATTGACGGACGGACACTAATTGATTAATCAAAATTAAATTGCATTGAAAATTAGGCGGGCATACGTCGAATCAAGTCTGATTATTATTCTTCAATGAAAAACTTGGAAATATTATTCCAATCAATCTAAAAATTCATATAGCGACACATAGGGTTGAAAGCCTTAAATGGAAAAAATTTTGGGTACAATAACTAAAGGAAACATTTTGTGTAATAGATTCCTAACAATTTTGGGGTTCTCGCGATGGTTTAATGCGTTAAATGGGGCACTGCTTTAATCATACAAATGACGGGATTTAGTTGGATTTCAATAGAATAGGTTCCTTAGCCGAACATGGCACTACGAAATTTATATAAATATATAAAAAACTGCAACTTGAGTACAGTGCGAATTAAGGAATAAATATTGTACTAGTTGGAGTATTTTGTTCACTTTGTTCACTACTCTTACAGAAAATACCGTACAACTGTATTTCTATTACATAATTCTTATAAATATTATTTTAAAGCCTGGTAGCTTTTCCGTGACAGTTTATTATTATATTGTTATATGTTGGCATACTTTGCGGGATACCGTGCAAAATTTAATACACTCGAAGCTTATGTTGGTTGGCTTTATGGTTAAACTTAATATACCCCAAATACATATAGAAATACTAGTATACTAGTATATATTATTAAAATTTATTTTACATTTCGTACTTTGCCCCAACTCTAGCACCTTTTTAATAATCCCTTAACATACTTTTTAAAGGTGAGTGTGGCATAGAAAAAAAAGAACAGAACTTGACTTGCATGTTGATAGGTTTATGGTTGAGTTAAAAGGTGAGCAGGGAATATAGAAAGATGTGCAAAAAAGCATTGCCTACTTCTAAGTGCTATAAATATTGAATGTTTGTTAAACCACTTCTTGGCTGTATACTTAAAGAAGTTTTACGAAAAAGTTTCTTTTAACAAGTTTTTTTAGTTTAAAAGAGAATTTTTAAAATCTTTAAAAAACTGTTCAGATTTCACGTAATGAAAATTCCTTAAAATCTAACATTTAAAATCCTTTTATAATATACGAAAAAATATATTATTGTTAGTTTTGAATAAAAGCTCTCCTCATTTATTTAGCATTCATTAATGTGTTTCCATTCCCTTCCTATCCACTTTTCAATTTAAACATTTTTTAAATCCAACTGTTGCATATTATTTGGGTCAACAGTTACGACACAAGTTATTTGTAGAAACATTAGCTGAGCGGCTGCCACCATCTATGGCTTTAGTATTATATTACCACTAGTTTTTGTTATTGTTTTTTGTTTATGTTGTCGTCCTTATTTCCAGTATAACCGTTGTTCACAAGTTAAGTGGTGATTATTTTGTGGTATAATAAGTTGCTTTTAACTTAATACTCAGTAATGGTTAACAGAGAAACAAAAAAACTCTTTTTGAAGGTTTCCTTTTACGGAACCATTTGATAATTAGTTGCGCTTTTTTTTTTTGGCAGTAGATGAATTATATCGTAAAGATACAGAAAACCAATTTCAAAGCCAACAACTAAGAAAACTAAATTTGGCTTAGATCAAATCTTTAATACCATTAACATTTACAATAGTGGGTGTGGCAAGCACATGTTAGTTAACAAAGGACAAACTTATTTAATCCAAGTACCTACATAACCCATCAAAAACGGTTGCCTACATTTGGTCAGTGCTGTATATACATATATGCACAGTTCCCTTTATCATATTAAAGCATAAGTCTAATGTCAACAATTTTTTTTTTTTTGGCAATACAATTAATTTACGCATAATTACCTTTAATTTGAGCGCACTTAACGTCAACCCACTTATACAAACTCAAGGGAGCTTGATTTAATTGGTGATTTTTGACTTTTAATTAGCATGTACCCTGAATATGCTCTTCGTTAAAATAAAACCGTGAGTATAGAGAGTAGAGGTGAAACAATGCAAAGCATTCAACTTAATGAACGGGTTGAGTTTGAAGGAAAATTTCCGGTATGCAGCACTTTAGCGGCTTAATAGTAATGAGAAAAAAAGAAGCGAAAACAAACTTCACCATATGTGGCAAATATTGCTCAAGCATGGCAGTATGGTTTTTTTTTTTTTTTGTTGTGTTTTGTTTTGTTTTGTACTTACTTTCCTACATTGACAGAAACGTACACACCAGCAAATTAAGCAGAAACATAGAATTTATGTGTGTATACTTTTGAACTCTTGTAAGGTTTAGTATGATTAAAAACAATAGCAGAGGAGTACGTAGTGAAAAGCTGAAGTGAAAGTTCAACAGCCTATTAAGTTGATATATTGTGGGTATTGTTAATGTATAAACATGAACTGGTTACTTTCAGGATCCTACCAAATGTAGGAGTGTTTTAATTAATTTTCTTTCCTTCTTTTATACTTTTAGGCGCCAAGCCAGCGATGACCAGGAACAGGATTTAATATCAAACTTTAATTCCTATTTAAAGCAAGATAGTTTTCTACAGCGTATAACAAATTTTAAACGAAAGGTAAGAAATTATGACAAATTTTTAAAAATTACAAAATAAATGACTTGATTATATATATCCCTTAACTAGAAGAAATCAAGGCATATCTTAAAGACATTTTGGCTGCGTAAAAATCCCCGTTACACCAACCTAAACAAGGAAGCTAAAGAAGACACGTAAGCAATTATTATGGCCATCACTATATTGTCTAACAAACTTGGAAGAAAGTTCAGCTAACTTGACATTAAATGATTTTGGTTTTGCTTATTTTTATAGCTACATGGATATACAATTACAAAATCTAGATGTAGGCAATCTTCTGCTGAATTCCAATCCTGCCCAAGATGAGACTTCCGTTAACTATTTAGCCAATGGCAGAGCAATGTCGCGCGGCAATTCTTCTTTAGATCTAGAATGGGAACATGAATACACGCAACTGACCCAATTTGAACCGTTCCAAAATAATCAAAATATACCATCCTGCGAATTAATAAATCACCCAAATGGTGGCTCAATTAATGAAAATGAGCGTGAAGCTTCCTTAACTTCAGTGACTTCATTAACATCTTTAACTGGCAGTCATTATGATTTCCCGTACATAAGTAATAAAGAAAAACCGTCACAATCGGGCTCAAAACAACGTTTGAATCGCGGACGTTTAACGCGCAATTCCTCTCACCAATCCTGGTCCCATCTGTCAACGCCCGAATCTTTAGAATGGGATATAGATGAGGAGCAGCGAGAACAATTAACAATGGAAGATGATAATTTAGATGATGAAACTTTAAAATTATTGCATCAGATTGAACAGTTGAAGAATCGAGTACTTTGTGAAACGGGCGATACTTTATATAATGACTTTAAAATAGATTGTGACCACACAAAGGATATATTGATGGGCATTAATGATAATGATTATCCAACAACACATTTAAGTATAAATAATAATGATAATTGTAGAAGGCCTTACTTTCAATGGTTGGATAGTGACAGTGAAAATGGCAATTGTAGTTGATTGCTTACAGAAAAAACCCGTTACAAAGAAAAGCAGTAAATTCTACAAAGTGAAAGTTAGCCTTTTAGGGATATATGAACATTTGTATACATATACATATAGTAAGTGAAAACTTATCTTAACAAGTGCCTAGAAACAATAGTTAAAGCAGCAAGTATCAAGTTCGGTTTACATATGATGTAATTGTAAATGTTAGATTTTGAAAGAGTAGGATTATGCTTGTTAATACGTATACGTAGAAAAGCTTACAATAGGAAGTGAAGTTAAGAATATATACAAATAAATATTAACATTAGTTTTAAGGGAAATATCTCCTAAACATTTCTTTTCATAAACTTCGCATATCAATTTGGTCTAAATCGTAGTGCTTGCTCATGGCTATAAGCAATAATGTATACTGGGTTTGTTTCCCGGCAGTTACATCTTATTAAGGAAGGGTTTAAAATAAACTCTTTTCAGTCCAATCATATAAAAATGTACATCCGTATACATACATATTCCAAAACTTATTTTCTTTCCCCCTTCAACTAGTTTTACTCAATAAATTACATTTATGTACTACAGACTACAAAATATTCTTTCAATAAAATACAAAATAATTACTTAAGTAAGTAATTTAAAAAAAAAAAACAGATGCTTTTTTTATTCAAAAGCTTGTGCACTTAAAGCTAAATGTTAGGTATAAAAAAAAAAACGGGAGATAACAAAATTAATTAAACTACGAAAATGGCATTCGTTTCGTGCTAATATTGTTTAAAAAAAATTGTAATTGTATGAATTTTTTTTTTTATTAGCCGAAAATTTTCTTGGACAGGGTCCCCAACAAGCCAGATGACTCTTCCTGTTCAGCTGGTACCTCGAATTTCTAAAAGAATTAATAATTAATTGACTATTAAGAAAGATTTCATGAAAAACTTACAGCCTTCTGTGAAGCATTCCATTGATCATCATCTAACTGCTGCTGATATTGTTGTCGACCGCTATAATATGTGTGGGGTTGTTGGTATTGTTGTTGTTGCTGTTGTTGTTGGTATGAATATCTATCATTGAAATTTTCAACTTGTTGTGTCTGTTGGCCGAAATCTTCATCTTCCTCTTCAAATTGTTGCTGTTGCTGTGTATCATCATGTTGCATGGTGCCATAAGGATACTTAGCCGGCGCTCTATAATTGTATTCTTTTCGAGAATATCTTGTACCCATACTGGTGCCAGCACTACTCATTACCGGATTCTGATTATGTGGTGCAGATTCACCAGATGTTTCAGCATTTGGCAGTGGATTTGGTGCTGCGTGACCCTCGAGGCCCGGTTCTCCTGTTTCGGATTCTTCATAGACATGTGGCGGTTGATCACCTCTATCCTTAGATAACACTAAAGGAGGAATTCCGGTACGATTGGTAGAACCGTAACCACTTTCATAACCGTCCCAATTAAAGGGTAAACGTCCCTGACATAAGAGATAGTATTTGCGTCGCCAATTCAACAGTTCCTCACCATTTAAACCACTTTTACGTTCCAATATATCCATACGTTGCGCTTCATTGGCACCCCAAGCTATACGCTCTTGCTCCGAGCTGAACTTCTTATGCATTACATAGGTTATATAACGTAGTTCTTTATCTCTAAAGTCTTGCAATTGATTCAAATTCATTTGATAATACGAGGCCAAATGTTGTAAACGTTGAAATTCTTGTATTTGCCAATCTTTTAAAGTTTTCGCCGTGATACCGTATTTGGCTGCCAGACTATTAATAAAAGATTCCTGCTTTTGCCATTTAAGCAAATCGTGTATAGTATAACTTTTATCTCTAATGAAATTGTACAAACGATCTCGTTCACTGCGTTGCCATGGTTCAACACTTAGCAGCTGTGTCCGATCTAGCAGACCTTCACGATACATTTTATTAATTTCAATGCGTTGAAAGGGAGCTAATTGATCTAATTGACAACCATAACGTCTGGCTAACTGCTGTTGGAAGGCCAAATCATTAGCTATGAATTCCAAAAACTCTTCCTCCGTTATTGTCAGTTCACCTGCTATAGCTCTTAAGCGTTGACGCTCTTGTTCTTGCCATCCTCTCGAGCTGGAGGTCTGATAACCGTAATCTCTAATAAGTTCCAGATTTTGTAAGCGCCTTAATTCATTACGTATCCAAAGTTCCAGTTCCTCTGTAGTAATTTGATATTCATCGCAAAACCGATTTAGACTATTCCTGTCACCCAATATAACTTGTTCCCATTGTTGCAAAGTTCGGCCCGGTTGCCTTACAATCATAGCATATAAAAGTTCCTTTTGAGCTTTTTGCCAATCTGTTAAATTTTCACTAATAATCTTACGCTGATCGAACAGTCTTTGCAATTCTTGCTTATACCAACTTTCAATTTCTTCAACAGTTAAGTGATATTTGTTGGCGACTTTTTGAACATGATCACGATCATTCTTTAGATGACGTTCCAATTCTTCAATGGACCATTGCTGCTGTTTGCGCAGCTTATCATTTATAAGATTTTGAATATAGTGCTGTTCAGCGGTATGCCATTCTTCTACAGTCACGTGCTTTTGGATGTAACCCTGACGTGACAAGTCTTCGGCCGCTTGTCGTAACCACGTTTCAATTTCTTCTACAGTGATATTATACTGACGAGCAAATTGTTCCCAACGTGGCCGTTCTCTACTTAGATAGCTTTCAAAGTCTGACCACGTCATAGGCTTAACTTGCGCTATAGCCTGCAAATGAGCTTTCGTTTGTTCTTTCCACATTTCTTCGGTAGTTAGTGGTCTTTGTGCTGGCCTAGGAGCAGTTGCCCATTGTGTTTGCCAACTTGTGGGGCGATTAGTTTGACTGGTTTGACTGGTCCAGCTGCTGTGTTGCTCATAACTTGATCTACCTGGTGCTACTACCAATCCTAATAGTTGTAAACGAGCACCTTCCTGCGCTACCCACGACTCTATTTCTTCTACAGTTACTTGATAGTCTTGTGCTATACGCTGCAAACGATCCTTGTCACGTTTAATAAAAGCTTCCAAATCTTCAGTAGAGATGGCTTTATTTTGTTGCCTTAACCAATCTTGCAGGCGTTGACGTTCCATTCTCTGCCATTGTGTAAGCTCTTCAACATGAACTAATCCAGAATTTTGAAGACGTTTCAATTCATCCTTCATCCATTGTTCAATCTTTTCCACATTCGTATTATGCTCATGTGCTAAACGTTGTAACCGAGCCTTGTCCCGTTGTAATTGTTGCTCGAATTCTGCGGTGGTAATATCATGCTGTTTTTGCAAGCACAACCTAATCAATCGTGTTTGTTCCTCCTCTTGCCATTTGGTTAGATTCTCTACTTGTATATGCCCGGTGGTTTTTAGATTTAGCAATTGTTGCTTTAACCATTTTTCAATTTCATCCACACTGATGGCATATTGTTGGGCTAATTGTTGCAAACGTTCCTGTTCTTTCTTCAATTCCAATTGAAACTGTACGTATGTTAAGCGTTGATTTTCTTGTATCAATTTCTTAAGCCTCTCTAATTCAGCTGCTTGCCATGTTGCCAACTGTTGGATTTGATCTCCCGATTCTTTTCGTAATTTGTGCAACTCTCTAATCATCCATTCTTCGATTTCATTAACACTAATGCGGTAATGATCGGCTAATTGATTCAAATGAATGCGATCGTTGAGCAATTTCTTTTCATACTCCTCGGTAGTTAGCGAATTTTTATATTGGTTAATCAATTGTTTAATATATTCGCGTTCCTGTAATTGCCAAGCTTTCACAGTTTCTATTTCAAATTTACCCTTCACCTTGAGGTCATTTATTACTTTCTTAATATACTGTTCAACTTCATTGACGCTGACACGATATTGACGAGCCAGATTCATGAGGAAAGCGCGATCTTGTTGTACTTTACGTTCAAAATCTTCCGCAGTAATGCTGGACTGTTGCTGCAGTAAGGCAAGGATACGTTGTTGCTGTGCTTTCTGCCAAGCCGTCATTTGTTCGATGTTTAATTTACCCTGGTGCTGTAAACGGTCAATTTCTTTCTGTATCCATTTCTCAATTTCCTCTACTGACGTATGATACTGAAAAGCTGTTCTTTGGATATGATCTCTATCTTGCTTTAGGATCGCTTCGAATTCCTCGGCGGACAATTGTTTATATTGTTTAAGTAAAGCATCTAGCCGCTCACGTTCCGCTATTTGCCAGGCGGTTAGATTATTAATCTGCAACTGGCCTTCATCTCTTAAACGTGCCAGTTCTTTTTTCATCCATTTCTCAATTTCCTCCACCTGAATTTGGTAGTCTCGCGCCAATTGTTCTAATAATTCTCGATCTTGTCTAAGCCTTTGTTCAAGTTGTTCCGTCGAGTGATATTGTTCCTGAGTAATACGCTCCAAATAGCGACGTTCAACCTCCTGCCAATTGGTTAATTTTTCATTTGGTTTCAACAAGCCCATGCTAATGAATCTTTTTTCTTCATTCTTCACCCATTCTTCTATTTCTTCAATTTGCACATTGTGTTGCATAGCTAAAGCTTGTAATCGTGCTCTATCCTCTAAAAGCCATTTGTGAAATTCTTCTACAGTAAAGTCTCGTTCTTTGACCATGTTGGTTAAATTACCGCGCCATTCTGCCTGCCAATCTTTCAGTTTTTCCAATTCGATGAGACCTTCCTCCTGTAGTCTTTTAATTTCTTTTTTAATCCACTCTTCGATTTCTTCCACTTTTACCTGATGCTGGTGGGCCATGCTGTATAGATGTACTTGATCTTTTTGAATTTTTTCTTCCAATTCTTTGAGTGATAAGTTATTTTGCTGTACTAAGGCCATGAGACGATCACGTTCAATCTGTTGCCAATTATTGAGCTCTTCTTGTATTTTTAGCAGACCCAAACTTTGCAAACGGTCACTTTCGGTTTTAATCCATGTTTCTATTTCGCGGGTTTCCACGTTGTACATATTGGCCAAATCTTGTAAGCGTTGTCGATCTGATAGTAATTTTCTTTCTAGCTCTTCGATGGTTAATTTGTTATCATGAACCAACTGGAATATAAGATCACGTTCCTGTTTTTGCCATTCTTGCAGATCTTCAACTTTAACTAAACCTTGACTTTGTAAACGTGACAGCTCTTTCTTCAACCAATCTTCAATTTCAGAAACCTGCAAGCGATATTTTGCAGCCAATTCATTTAAGTGAGACTGATCACTTTTAATTTTTAGCTCCAATTCTTGAACAGTAAGCTCATTTTGTTGTACGATACTCAACAAACGATTGCGTTCCTTTTGTTGCCAATCAGCCAACTCCTTTTCTACTTCCTTTAGGAGACCCTCATTTTTGAGACTACTTAACTCCCTTCTCAACCATTCTTCTACTTCAGTTACTTGGACCTGATATGTTTTAGCCAAATCTTCTAACCTTTGACGATCGTTGATAATCATAGACTGGAATTCTTCTATGGTTAAATCATTTTTCGTTACCAACTTCTTTAGATTTTCATGTTCCCGTTGTTGCCATTCCTTTATGTTTAACTCGAATTGAGTTTGTCCCTCACGCTGCAATCGTTCCAGTTCCGAACGCTGCCAATTCTCTAGCTCTTCAATACTCACATGATACTTCTTAGCCAAAGTCTCTAAATACATACGATCACGGGCCAATTGATTATCAATATCGCCTATAGAGCCCTGATGTTGTTTTGCAATGCTTTCTAGACGTTCACGTTCTGCCCTCTGCCATTCGGTAATGCGTGTCATTTCACTCCGTTGATCATTAATGATGCCACTTAAGCGTGCCAGTTCACCTTTTAACCATTTTTCCATATCTTCAACATTACCGCGATATTTCGTGGAAAGATCACGCAATTTTTGCTGATCCATTTTAATTGCATTATGCAATTGTTCAATGGTAGCATTGTGTTGTCTTATCAATTCTTCCAGACGCTGTTGTTCGCTATTATGCACCAAAGAGTCTGATGGGAGTCTGGGAAGCGTCATCATAGAATTATTTTGATCATTAAAGTATATGTATAGTCGATTCAATTCATCCATTTGCCATCTTTTAAGCTCCTCGACAGGTATACGATATTGTGTCGCCAACTGATAAAGCTTATCTTGATTTTCAAGTTGCCAATGTTCTAATTCTTCACGCGTAACACTATTCTGATGTATGAGCCAATCTAAACGACCTCTTTCCATTCGTTTCCATGGGGCATCATCAGTAGTTTGCACTTGATATTGACCCAACAATACTCTATAACGTTCCAGCTCTTTACGGTGCCATTCCTGAATATCTTCCAATGTAGTATGGTAACGTTGTGCCAGAGCCATTAAACGTTCTTCCTGTTGACGTTGCCAGGCTTCTAAGCGTTGAGAACTGGTAGCCCCCGAAGTCAAAAACCAGAAGAATCTTTCACGTTCTTCACGTTTCCAATCGTCATCTTTGGGTACAGACCATTCACCAAAAGGTCGCTCCGTATCATATACAAGCTTTCCATCTACCCACTTTTTATGACTCTCTGAACCCTGCACCAAATGCGTACCATCCGGATTTGAGATGGTCGTTTTATTATAACGTCTTATTGTTACGGTGGAACCAGAGGTTCCAGAAGTTCCAGAATTATAAGTAGGTGAGTACACCTGACTGGCACTATCAAAGCCAATGTACGGTGTTTGAGTATCCGGTTCAACAGGGATGTGTATCGGAGGCTTATAAGCGGGTGTATTAGCTGTCCAATCACTATTTAAATTGACCACAGGACGATAACCCATTACACCGGGTTCCATATTTTCACGCACCCAATCCCCTAATATAGTCTTTTTACGTGTAAGTGTAGTAGTACTTCTATCGGAGTGAGGCTGCAAGTAAGCAGTGTTCGGAACTGTAACCATAGTACTCGGAGTATAACCAGCGGATGATGTATAACCAGGCATAGTATTCGTAGTAATAACAGTGCGATTCCTCTTAATCATCTGAACGTAGGGATTTTCAAACGTACCCGTACCAGAAGTCTTATGAGCTTCTGTCTCATTCCTATGTACCACATATGTTTTGCCGTCAATCACTTTCACTTCTGGTGGATAATTGTAATTTTTAACCTCATCATAATTATTTAAATCCCTGGGTTGATATTGACCCAAATCCAAAGATTGTTGTTGGCCATAGTCCATGTCGTGTAGGGCCAATGGTTGTAATGTTTCAGCTGCCTTCCATTCAAAGAAATTTGGCTGAGCTACCGTATTATAGCTAAGTGTACCTCTGCGCATATCATAAACTAACTCTTCACTGACAGTGCGACATAAAGCATCCAATTCTCCCGGAGTTTTGCCAGTTAAAGTTATTATACTTTCTGTGGAGAGAAAAAGACATTTCTTCAACATGTATGCGAACAGAATAAAAGCAAGAACGCTTTATTTACCAGGCCAAGGAGTATAACGCATGCTATAGCCAGTCGTACTACCCGTTGACATACTATTATATTCTTGCCGCAAGCGATTGGCAAAATGTCGTATATCGTTCAAATTTTGATAAGCCCATGAATTCAACGTACAACAAGATTGACTACCGGCTGAAGAGTATGCCTGGGAATTGGCAGAAGACGAGCCGTAATGAGATGAAGAGGACGAAGAGGAATAAGCGGTAGAAGCACTATAACCATGATTAGATCCATAACCAGGATACGTACGCTGTTGTTGAACACCATAGCCTAGAGCGTACTGACCGCTCACTAGGATTAATGAAAGGCAAATAAAACCTTTCATTTCTTCAAAAAAGAAACAAAAGAAGAAGAAGAAGAAGGAGAAGAAGAAAGAAAAAGAAATTTAGAAAGATTTTGGAAAACGTATAATATTCCCCACCTATACACCTATTTAGTCTTAATAAAAGAAGCACTCAAAAAAAAAAAAAAACAACAACAAAAGCACCAACGGGTACAGCAATAAACAAAGATTGTTTAATGCACTTTATTCATTTCCACACATACGGCAGGCACAAACGCGCGAGTGTTTCATTTACACGTGTACAAACACATCTATAAAAAAACGAAACAATCTCATACTCACGCATACCTATATGACCGTACATGTGTTTGTGTCAAAGGTATTATGTGCTAATGGTGGTGTGGTGATAGTGATTCTATTATATAATATTAATGATGTGTCTGCGGGATGCCTTTGTAAATATTTGCATACGCCTTAAGCTTAAGTGAACTACCTGAACCGAACAACGCAACACAACACAACACATCTTATACCAGTGCATCGATTGTATGAATGAATTAACTTGACTGATTTGACAGTTTAGGAATTGTTACAGAACACATGCATACATATGTATGTAAATAATCATCATGATGCATTTATTTGTGATGTCATTTGGAATATTTAAAAAATTGTATATATTTTTTTTTTTTTTGTGTAGGCGTTTTTTTCTTTGAGAGAGAGAGAGAAATTTAAATTATTTATCCCTATATATAATGGATGAAAAAATATTTAAAAAATTTTATACTTAGCACCACTTGTGGCAAAGGATATATTGAGTTTGTAACACCTAAACACACCTTCAATTATACCGATCGATTCAATATTAAAATCTGAATCGATTTAACCATGTCCGTCTGTTCGTACATGTAAATTTGTACGAATTTTTTGAGATATTTCGTATAAGAGCATGTACGAGTATTGACCCAAAGAGGAACACCATTGAAAATATACCGGATCGGACCATTTTTAGAACCTCTACCCATACAAGTTTACATTATAATGAAAGTCTTTATATGGCAAAAAATCTCAATTCTTAATATTTTTGTACAACATTTGCTGAAGAATAGTTATTTGAATTCATATTTGGCTGGAGCAAATTTGGACCATTTTTAGAACCTTTCCCCATGTAATGATAATTCACGATGTAACTTATATTACACAGAATGTAACGGCTTCAACTAAACTAAGTGTAGCATAATTTAAGGAGCTAAGTAGTGCGGAGTATTTTTATTTCTTGTTAAAATATATATTTTATATGATATAAAAAAAAATTTTAAAAATTGATCAAGCACAGGTGTACTGTGGAACATATTTTATTATTTTTTTATTTTATTTTTATTTTTTTTTTTTATTTATTTTTTTTTTTATTAGTATTATTATTTGTAGCGATTTAATATTTTTTTTTATAAATAATTTTGTCATAATTTCCGTTTGTTTGATTTGTTTTACACGTTTCTTGATTTATTGGTCTTTTTTAATCTTAACGGCATTTTTTTTTTTTTTTTGTTATTTAATTTTAAAATCAACTTTTTGAACTTTATGAAATGTTTTACTACTGATAAGACCAAGACATCTACACGTTTATTTGAGGATTTTCGTAGATTAATGGAATTGTTTTCATACAAACACAAAATAACATAGAATCATGTACAATATTGAACACTTCTTATCTATATGGAATACATATGTATATACACTGAGTACAATACACAAAAAAAAAAAAAAAATTGTGTACTCATTCGTATATAGGGAAGTAAAATTTCAAAATTTTATATGTCTACCACAAAAATTGATCTATTTGGTTCATAAATTTATAATTATCCCATTCACCGATGAGCCAAAAATAATCGGTGGTCGGATAACAGACACACCCACAATTTTTACGTTAATATGTAATACGTAGAATACGCTAAGGCGGAATTTTTGTAAATATCATTCCTGCATGCCTGGAGTGATCACTTTCAGCTTTGAATGAAGTGTTCGTACCCGCCAAACGGATTCCTAAAGTCATATAGTAGACACAAATTCTTGACGCCAATGCCCTCATAATTAAAATATTCATAAACCGGACTTGGGACTATGAAACTTTTAGTAAATTATTTATTTAAAATTTTATTTAATTATTTTTATTTTACTTTATTTATATTATATTAAAATATTTAATTAATTATTAATTACTTTCTTTTCTCTTTTTATGCTTTGATGCTATACTTGTTCTACTCTCACCACATAATTCACTAAACGTTTCATTAAATATTTTTTATTTAAATGTATTTCAATAAAAAAGATAATAAAAAAAAATTTTTTTTCATTCAATATTTTTTTTTTTTTTTTTAATATTAATACTCACTTTTTTATTAATTCTTTTCTTATTAATTGTTTTAGAAATTATTTTAAAATGAAAATAAAAAAATTAATTCCCTTTAAAAAGAATTTCTGAAGCAAAGAAACTCTTACAAGTATTGTTTTTTATATATAAATATATATATAAATGTTATATCCTTAAAACACTAATGAACACAATAATCATTAATAGAACAATGAGTGGTTAATATGTGTTCTAAGGCAACCGATCCATGCGCGTTCGTTGCAAAAATTCAACTAGCTAACGGTGTACACGATCACAGTGCAATATATATGAAAATGAAATCAATGAATGAAATTTATAACAAAAAATACTGACTTTTGAGAATAATGAGTGACACCGTGTAGGCCACAGACTAGACATAAAGCGGAGCTTGATTTTTTTAATAACTCTCCGTTACGTACGAGTACGTTTGAAGAGAATAAAAAACATGTTACAAGTTACTAAATAATCACAAAAATTTGTACAAATGAGTTTCAAAGTACGTTCCTTTTAAATAAGCTTAGCTTCTATATATATTACGTAGATAAAGTTGCTCCAAATTATACAAATTATATAAAAAACGAGAGAGAAAGAGAGAACATTTTCAATTATTATATTATCAGTGTTTTTTTTTTTAGGATTTCGAATAACTTTTCTTTTGAGATAGAAGAAAATAAAAAAAAATTTTTTAAGTTAACGAAATGAATTGACTTGAAAATTTATTATTTATGAAATAAAAAAAAAAAATATAGAAAAAAAATCAAATGAAATTTTTGTGTAGGTGTGAGTATGTAAGCTGGCCATGAATCATATGATTTTTTTTTTTTTTAAGATTCATTTTTTATTTAAATGTCATTTTTGAAAAAAAAAACAATTAGTCATATATATAAATGATTTCAATTTAATAAGCGGTAAATTTTTTTAGTTTTTGTAAAGATTAATAAATTGGGATATTTAATTTAAAAAAAGGAGACGAAAGAAAAATACAACAAAATAAAATAAAGGGGGACCAAAAAAATTTATACAAAATTTAAAAAACTTAAATAATTTTAACTGCACTGTAAGAGAAAGTTTAACATTTTCAAAAAAACTCCAATCACAGTGGACGCTTTTAACTAATTTTAGGATACTGTTTTCAAATCTGGTCTTAGTTTTTCTCTATTTGCCCCTAGTACATCATTTTTGAATAATAATTGATTTTTGGCCAGAATTTGAATTAGTTTCTTCATTAAAATGGTCAAAAAGGACAATCTATTAATTAAACCCCAAAATAACACATTAATGGAAAATTTAATACGCACATCTTTGTAGCTTCCACCTAAAAACGGGTTCTTATATATTATGTGTATATTATTAAAATTATTTATAGAAAATGTTCAGATATTGTCGAAAACTAGGCAAACTACTATATGGGCATTCATCCCATTACATGCCACATATGATTATTTTTCTGAAGGTACCTTTTTGAGTCTGTAATTACATATCAAAGTAGTACCAACAAGCCGATTTTAGGACAGATTTTTGGGGAAACTTTAGGAGAGAGAAAAAGTCTATATACAGGGTAAGATTGTAAATTAAAAAGTAGATAGGAAGCGTCATTTTTTTTCTGCTGTAGGTGGAAAGCAACAAAATCTGGACGTGTGAGACTCTTGAATCACCTTTGCGTACCCTGCGGTACCACCATGATGTATTTCAACATAGAAGGGAATGTCGTTAGATCGACCTTTTACTGGCTGTGGCGATATCTAGAACGTTTTACTGAGTATGTTTTGAGGTGCTATACAGCATCATTTCTCACTTAGGTTTAATATTTTTAAAGACCACTATGCAGTTTGATTTTCATTAATTAAAAATTCATTTTTGTAAAGATAAACGGCCCTTGACTTTAATTAAAAACTAGTTTAGTAATTCATCTAATGCAGTGATGGCGAATCTTTGTTGAGAAGTGGATCAAATTTGTTCATTATTTTTTCAGATACTAGCTACGTCAGTAGAATCACTTGAAATGGAAGAAGGCGAGGTTGACGTTAAGAAATGTATATAATAGAAATATATAATATCTCATTAGGTGCCGCATTCGACGACGCAATGAAACGTATACGCGTCTAATTTATGGCCAATGTAGGACAAGAGGGTGACACGCTTAGCAGCACAAGGGTCAGTGTCTGACCCGCGCATCATATGCGCGTCAACACTGATCTAATGATTAAACAAATACTCTTTTTTTTTTTTTTTATTACGGATAATTTATGTAAAACTATTTTCAAGTGTTTATTTTATATTAGTTGAGAAAACTTCAGCATTAGATCACTTGCTGTAAAATTATTACTAATAACATTATTATGCATAATAATAATAAAAAAATTAAAAAAACAACAAAAACAACAACAACTAAACCGGTTCATCTCCTATTAAAGGGTTTAAAAACAAAACTGTCATTTAAATTAAAACTAAATGTGTAAAAAAATATCATTGAAAATTATTTATAAAGAAAAAAAATTCTAAAAAAAAACGCAAGGTCAGGTTATAAACTACAAATGTATAAAAAAAAGTTTTAAATATAAAAAAAAAAATACACATCAAGATAAACCTAAAGAAGAGGTCAATAAAATAAGAAGAACAGCTTTAACAATAATTGAGATAATTTCTAAATATATTAACACTTTACAATGTTCAGTTTACCCCGGCTTCACTTTAAACTAATTTCCATTAAATATGATGGGTGAGAACAAAACATAAAAGTCTTTATGTGCGATGCATTGAAATGTTATTAAATTATATGTGACATGTGACAAGATTATTAAACGTTTGTATGCTGATGGTGATGACGATGTTGGAAAAAACCTTAACTCAATAAATAAAAGTGAAGGGTGTGTATATGACTTATTCTAGAAATAGAAAAAACAAATAGTTGAAGCATCCAATACTCCTATTTATAGAGAAAAAATTTATTTAAAAAACCACTAAAGTCCGCGTTCTTGTTATAAACATACATTGTTTAGACAAGCCGGTTGCGTAAGCGAGGTGTCATTTTAATAACGATCCATCTCGTAAACACTTATACACATGCCATCATCTTAGGTGACACTGGAACCTCTTGCAACTAAACTTCTTCTTAACTTATATGAATTAAATGTGAATTTAATTATTTCGTCAATTCTTTTTTTTTTTTTTCAATCACTTTTCTAAATTGATTTATTTTGGAATATAATATTGTTTTTATTTATTTATTTTTTATTTTTATTTTTTTAATTTTTTTTTTTTTTTAATTTTTTTTATAATTTTTTTTTTTAATTCATCTAATGCAGTGATGGCGAATCTTTGTTGAGAAGTGGATCAAATTTGTTCATTATTTTTTCAGATACTAGCTACGTCAGTAGTATCACTTGAAATGGATGAAGGCGAGGTTTTTTTTTTTTTTTTTTTTTTTTTTGTTAGGAGGTTTTACTGTATTTGTGGAATATTGTTCATGAACATGAACGCGAATAACTTCTGAGGTCATTTCCACAATCATCTCTCTCTCCCTTTGTGTCTGGCTTAATACATTGTACATATAAAAATAATAATAAGAAGAAGAACAACAACACACGAAGCTTACATATAAAATCTATAACAATAATAATAACGTACGAGATATATATTTACGGCTATAAAAAATGAATCAGTAGCACAAATAATATTTTTGTGTGGGTACAGAATATAAGCATGTTTATAAACAGGGTGAGGAAAAACGATGACAATTCTGAAAAGGTTTTGCATCTTGATCTTCCCTAATCTTTAATCCAACAATATTTGCAACAATATAAAGTTTTTTCAAAAAATTTCTTCTCATGTCATTAGTGGAGAGTTTCCATCTTTTTCCTCACGCTGTACTTATGACACGTAATTGTTGTCAGGATGTACTTATAAATTATGTAACGTGTTTTATGGTACCGTAAGCAGAATTATTGTTGTTATTGTTGTTAATGTTACTTTCATTCTATATACATAAACAAGTAAATTATATGTAAAGCTGGCAAGAGATTTGATTGAATCATTCATTTTTCAAGGTCATTCTTTAATCATTATAATCATCATTCAATTACTATGTTTTTCTCCCGCCATCACATGTTATTTGTTAATAAATAAAACTAATAAAAAATACTCATAAAAGATGTTTGCTTTTGATGTACTCACCACCTCATGAAAATTTAAACGCGTTCAACAATTGAGTGATTTTGCGTAAAGGAAATAGGAAGTGTTTCATTTTTCTTTTTGCATTTCATTCACCACCATTCCAAATGGAATTCAAAACAGGCTTTTTAGCCCAAAACTATTAATAAGTATACCGTTTTAATTCTTTTAAATCTATATATAATATTTTTTTTATTTTTCTCTTCACACCATTCATTCTTAAAACTGGAATTCAAAGGAAGTTATTATTATTTTTTACAAATTTATATAATTTATCATTGTATTAAATATATAATAAATCATTCCTTTACTTTATATATATAAAAAAATAGAAGAAAAACTACTGAATTTTACACAAAGAAAACAGAAAAATTCTCCTTTCATACCTTTCAACACTTTTTTATAACAATTTGTTGTTTTACTTTGTATAAATTTATATAACTTTCCATTTTATATTATTTTTAAGAATTTTCATTTATATATTTTTATATTTTAAACACTTGAAATGAAATAAAATTATATTTTATACAAAATTCTTATTGAGAATAAATTCTCTAACGAAAGATTTTCATTTCATTTCTCATACACACTTTATTGAATCGATTGGAATTTAAATACTTGAAGTTCCTTTTTACTTAATTATATAGTTTTCTATATTATTTCGTTTATATTTATATATATATTTAAATTCTTTAATTGTTTGTAACGAAACACAGCCGTTTTTACAAAACTTTTGTAAGAAATAAAATTTTCATAAATTTACCGCTTAAAATGCAATTTAAAGAGTTGCCATATTAAAATATTAAACACATATAAAAAGTAAACAATAAGCAGCTGTTTATATTATCTCTTTATATATATATTTTTTTTTTTAAATACAGCTTAATAAACACACGTCAGTTTTTAAAATATTGTCTGCGTGGTTTGGTAGGAGAAAAATATTGAAAAAATTTGGAAAATATATGAAAAAATTCCATGTGTATTATGTTTTGTGATTTTAAATTTATTAAACTTGTAAAAGAAATAATTAAATTAATTATAAAGTAGTAGTAATAAAGAAAGTTTTAAATATTGTTAAAATTTTGGCTGGGAAAGAGAGAAATATGACGAAAGAAAGGCGCAAATCTATAATTAGGGACTCATTAACTCCGCTTGCTGTGGAATCGGAGGCTTTTAAAAATCATCTTAATGTTATAACCAGTAACAAGTTGTTGTTGGAGAAGGAACAACAACAACGACAACAAGTGCAAACTGTTCTCATATTACAAATCAAATATCATCATTTGCTAATCGTACTAAGTGGCATACTGGGGGCGTTAGGATTTCTTATTTTACAAACAATATATTTAGGTAAACCAGCTAAACAAATACAACACTTGCCAACAGAGAGTTTCCTACAAGTGCGTGATGATTTTGCTGTGTATTTAAGTGCGCGGGAAGAGGTGGGACATTTTACATCTCAAGCTTTAAAGAGATTTTATGATGAGAATGGCGCTGAACTGATAGTTGGTAATAAAGATGAGGCCAATATTAATGAAGCATTAAGTTCCTTACGATCGGCCCTGGATATGATGAAAGCTGGTAAAACGGATAAAGCGGGCCGTTTATTTGAACACGCTTATGCTTTGGCCCCCAAACATCCTGAAGTGTTGTTGCGTTATGGCGAATATTTAGAACATTCTCGACGCGATATTGTTTTGGCAGATCAGTATTACTTTCAAGTGAGAGTCATGAGGCCATAATAATATATATTAAATTCATTCCAACATTCTTGTTCTTTTTTCGTAGGCTTTAATAATGAATCCCAGCAATACGGAAGCGTTAAGTCATCGTCAACGTACCGCTACCATAGTGCATACGTTGGATGAAGGGCGTTTAATTGAATTGGACAGTAAACGTGACGCTTTATCTGCCATACACGAATCAAATGCCGCTCTACGTAGAGCCAAAAAAGAAGCATATTTTCAACACATCTATCATTCCGTAGGCATTGAAGGCAACACAATGACTTTATCACAAACTAGATCAATATTAGAAACCCGTACAGCCATCGATGGCAAATCCATAGACGAACACAATGAAATATTGGGTTTAGATCTGGCCATGAAGTTCATCAATGACAGTTTAGTGAATAAGTGAGTTTAGTTTATATTCATAAAATATATATTTTCGTGGTTTATTTATTTTTTAATATATTTTTTTTTTTTTTTATTTTAGAATGGAAATAACTTTAAAAGACTTATTAGATATACATAGACGGGTGTTGGGTCATGTGGATCCTATTGAAGGTGGCGAGTTTCGTCGTTCTCAAGTGTATGTGGGCGGTCATATACCACCCGGGCCCGGTGATTTGTCCATATTGATGAGACATTTCGAAAATTGGCTCAATTCGGAGCAAGCCTTAAATCTGCATCCGATCAAGTAAGAGTTTTTTTTCATTAATGATAAGATAAGAAAAAAAATATATAAAATGTTTCTCCAAAAGGTTGGCTGCTTTAGCACATTATAAACTAGTCCATATACATCCATTTGTAGATGGCAATGGTCGTACCTCGCGTTTATTAATGAATACACTGCTCATGCGAAATGGTTATCCGCCGGTCATAATACCCAAACAACAACGGTACGAAACAAAATAGAACCGTAAATAAATGAAAATCATGATTTATGAAATATTTTTTCAAATACAGGCACAAATATTATCAATACTTACAAATAGCCAATGATGGCGATGTGAGACCGTTTGTACGCTTTATTGCTGAATGCACTGAAAAGACTTTGGATTTATATTTATGGGCTACCAGTGATTTGCCCCAACAAATACCGATGCTGGCACAAACTGAAAATACTTTAGCGAATATTGAACAGTTATTGGTTACACCAACAAATGCAGATAGCATTAGCTCAACAGCAACAACAACAACAAAAACAAAAATGAAAATAAAAAGCTCTACTACAAGCCAATGGCTTGTTTCAGATGATGTGGACTTTTTTGAATCCGGTTCCGGTTCCGAAGCAATTTCCTAGCAGTGCTTTTATTATCACTTGTTCACCGTTACTAGCATATCTTATTTATATACAACACAAACGTATTTCTTAGGCCAAACGCTTTTAAACTGACTGTGATTGATAAACTAAAATTTATTTGTTTGTACATAAATAATAAACAAATCAGGCATTAATTAGTTAAAAAAAAAATGAAAATAAAAGTTTTATAGTCGGTCCAGACCGACCATCAAACACCCTACACTACTTGGAAGTGTAACAGGATGGGGAGGGGTTCTAAGAAGGGTCTGATTCTATTCATTTTCAATAGGGTTATTCTTTGGGCCAATACATGTTCTTGCACCAAATTTCATCAAAATATCTCAAAAAATGCGACCTGTACACAAATTTACATGGACAGACAGACAGGGTTAAAGCGATTCAGATTTTGATTCTGAATTGAAGGTGGGTGTGGCATTTGCCGTTTAGAAGTTACAAACATCCGCACAAACTTAATATACCCGCCCTTTGCCTCAAGTGGTGCAGGGTATAAATATAAATAAAATTGGATATAAAACAATTTATATAAAAAAATCAAAAATCGAATATATTTACACAATGGAAATAAAATTGTATATAATTAATATAATTAAATATTTATTTCATATAAACACAATGTTTGAATGTGATCTTTGTATAAAAATTATAAAATAATAAATAAAAAATAATAACAAATAAAATATAAATATAAATATAAACTAAACACCTAATAAGAAGAAGATACTTTTTAAATAATTTGTTAAATTTACAAAAATCTTATTACACGTTTGTACAGAAAAGTTTGTTACAAAATAAAAATAATCTCTGATTACATAAAGAAGACAATCTAAAGTCTTCTCTAAAATGTCAATACAGATAAGAACGGTATTTAAAAATCGTCTTCATTACAAAATTTTAACATTTTTACAAAAAATTATGTCAAAAATTTCTAATAAAAAGAGAACAACGCAGTAGTTTGAACATCTTTGTGAAATACTTGACTAGTTTATAAGCCACTGAGCGTGTAAAAGGAAACGCCAATGTGTTCTTGAGTATATTAACCACTACCTTTATTAACAGTTATAAAAATTACATTAAATTTAAATATTTAAAATATTTCTATTTTATTTTTATTACAATCGCATATTATTTACAGTAAAATACACAAATTGCATTTCACAATGCATAAACTGCATATTAGGCCAGTACTTGCCAAACTATTTACAAACTTATCAAAACATATTGATTTTATAATGAAATAATACATTGTGTACTAACATTACCTACAGTTTTGATGCAGTTGAAGTATTTTTACGGGTAATCTCTTGCCACCATGTAGCTCGTTCAAACACACCCGGTGATGTATAAATAAATTTTTGTAAATGTTGATAAACCTAAAGAGAATGAATTTAAAAAACAATATTATTAAGTAAAATACAAAAAAAAAAAATGTTACAATCAAACCTACTTGACCATCACTCATACCCAAAGGTGAATTTAATATAAAATCTGTTGGTGCTATAGCATCTACCAAGGAAATTGCTTCATTTTTCAATTCATTCAGTAGCTTCAAAACAGCTTCTTGATATAAATCCAATTGTGTGGCATGTGAAAAATGATGTCCTTTATAAAATATATTGCCATGTTTTAACACCAATTGGCAACCATATAGGGAAAGTAATTTTAATAGAACATTGCGTTCATTGCTTTGTGCTAACGACGTGACAAAATTATAAAACACTTGATAAATGAAGCGCTAAATAAATAAATGAAAAAAACAAACATGTAAGAAAACTAAATTTGGTTTAGGACAAATCTTGAATACCCTTCATATCCACAATTATGGGCATGACAAATATAATTGTGTGTATATAACGCATCAACTTGCAAGTCGAGTTTTATGGTGAATTTGGTTTTTTTACCATTTTTACAAAAAATTATGTCAAAAATTTCTAATAAAAAGTGAACAGCATAGTAGTTTGAACATCTTTGTGAAATACTTGACTAGTTTATAAACCACTGAGAGTGTAAAAGAAACGTTTTTATTATCCAACCATGCCCATTTTTGGCACATCGATGGATGGAATAACTCTTAATATGTGCACCAAATTTCAAGTTCATACGTCAATTTTTGTGGCAGATACATAGATTTTTGTTTATTGTGGGCGTGGCTCTCAACCGATTTTGCTTATTTTAAATAGCGACGTGCGTGCAAAACTAATAATGCTTATTTCAGCTTAATATCTCAAAATTTACGCTCGTGAAAATGCCAGTCAGACGGACACACGGACATACATGTCTAGATCGACTCAGTTTTTGATGCTGATCAAACAATTTAATTTTCCATTTTTTTAAACAAAATCTTCCAAAAACTTACTTCCCCGTAAATGATGGCCAATGTTTGAGCCCGAAACACTTGCATATCGTTACGTATTTCAAACGCATTCAAGCCACGTTCTGTTAGTGTTTGATAATGTTCAACACATTGTTGCAATTGATAACAACACAACCAGTTGAGAGTTTTTAATAAATCTATGATGTGTAGAATAAAAGAAGATGAGTTAAGAGAAGTTGCCAAATAAATTGAAATTTATGCTTCACTCACTATCCACTTGTGCCACAGCTTCAACTGTTTTTTCATGATTTTTCATTTTCAGTATATTGTCCATATCGTGTAGGAAACTTGCTGAACCCAAAGGTGAATTTTCTATAAAATTTCCCTTGTTACGTTTTAGGGTTATTAACCAATTGGAAGCTTGCTGTATTAGTGTATTATTTTCCCCCTCATACGTACAATTGGCATCATTTTCATTGCGGCAATCACCCAATCGGGCGCACTTTAGATAACCATGACCACCGCAGGCTTCACGACACTCTTGTATAGCATCACGAGCTGTCCATGTGCACACCGGTTTACAAGCAGAAGAGGCGGCATGCATTTCCATGCCCAAATACGAAGTGTCCTCGCCCATGAACGACTTCAGGGTCATATCTATGTTAGCCTTAGCCAGCCACAAGCTAAATACTCGTATGGCGTAGGTGGCGGCAAGGCGCGGCAATAGACGATATTGCTAAACGAAGCATTAAGTGAAAACTTTATATGAGTTAAGGTCGATCATCTAATTTCCTACACCACCCAACCGTACACATAAGGGACCTACTTCAGGCTTGCAATTATTATAACGAAAACTGATGCACTTGCTTACTTGCGCTTGATATTCCAAAACAGGATATTCCTCATTACTATTATCCGGGCCAAATTGCCTACGACTGGCCGAATAACGTACAGCCACCGTAACTGCTTTACTTAATGTAATATATGCCATGAGGCAGATATTCACCCTGCCTGTAGACAGAGCACCCAACGAGGCGCCCAAACGTTTGCGATTATCCTTGATGGGGCTGCAATAGTTACCCTCATCATCAATGCTATCGCGTTTGGATAATAAATTCTCCCGTGGTATGCGATAATGATCAAATATAACAAAACTACAAAAAAAAAAAAACAAGTAAGAAAACTAAATTTGGCTCAAGCCAAATCTTAAATACCCTTCACATCCACAACGGTGGGCGTGGCAGATATATATATATTTTGCGCTTTCATTACGTATCAGCTTCCAAGTCGAGTTTTATGTTGAATATGGTTTTTTATAAATTGCGAGCGTGTTTGTTATCCAATCACGCCCATTTTTGGCTTATCGATGGATAAGATAACTCTTAATATGTACACAAAATTTCAAGTTCATAGGTCAATTTTTGTGGCATATATATATATATCTCAAAATTCACGCCCGTGAGAATGCCAAGAATAGACGGACATACGGACCATGTCTATATCGATTTGAATTTGACACTGATCAAGAATATTTATACTTTGTAAGGTCTCGGACACCTCCTTCTGCGTATTGCAAACGGAAAGACAAACTTAGTATACCATCATCACTGAGGTGGAGGGTATAAAAATATTCTTACCCATTATCGATGCCATTCAAAGCGATTTTCTCTCCCAGATCACCCACTGTAACACCAGGAAGTGGCTCATGAGTACGTTCATCGCGTATCGGCACCACAAAGGCATGCAGACCACGATGACAATCATCCGGTACATACAGCTGTGCATAGACTATAGCATGTGTACAACTCTTGCCCAGATTTCCCACCCAACATTTGGCCGCTTCAAAATCGGGTGTATGCAATATAAACTCTTTGGTTTGTTGGTCATAAGTAACACGCGTTCGTAAACCACGAGCATTTGTACCATGAGATATTTCGGTGAGAGCAAAACAGCCAACAATTTCTCCGGCTGCTATCTGTTCAACATATTTATGCAGATGAGATTTACCCAAAGTTATAATGATACTGGGAAACATGCCATTGGACAAAAGGTGCCGAATAGCGAAGCTATAATCGTAACTGGACAAAGCCTCCAAATTGGATAGGGCTTGATGCGGCTTGGTTAAATAATCTGTAAATGAATAAAGGTTCGCCGCCAAATACGCTTGCACTCGTTGGTTGGCCAAGCGACGTTTGTCATCTAAAGTGAGCGTTTTTACGTCATGCTGATATGTAGAATGTTGTTCCATAAACTCCCATATGCGGTACTAATAGAAAAATGAATTTTTTTATTAAAAAGTTTAAGATTTTTCGCAACACTAACCTTTAAACGTATGTGCTCCTCACCCTCCAGCAACACACGCATACTTTTATAACAAAAGCTGGCCTTTTTCCGGTAGCTGTGCAGTGGACCATTTTTAAAATCCGGAAATATTTGTTTGTCCTTTAATATATCCTGTTTCGTTGCAGCCATCGATTGCTTACCATCAACACTATAAAAATGTTTAGTGATTTTCGTAAAATTCTTATTGAATACAAAACAACTGAACTTTGATCTTTTAATCAAATTAAATGAAAGCATTATTAATTGGGTGTGTGTGTGTGTGTCTATAAACAATTTAATATAACAATAAAAGAAATAAAAAAAAAAACTGATAAACCGTAAAATTTAATCTAACGAGTTCTGAATGACTTAGACTTTATTTGTTTGCAAATTGTTTTTTTTTTTTAATTTTTTTAATCTTAAATATTAAAAAAACTTGCAAAACTTTAAAATGATAAAATAGTTGACACTTTTTTCTTGTGTTTGTTGCACAAATGCAAGACAATACAATGAATAATATAAAAATAAATCAAACTGCTTACACTTGACGCATTTATTATAGTTGTGCTGCTTAAATAGAAAATAACAAATAATGCGCGTATTTTATGCTTTTGTTAAATATTTACATTCAAGTAAAATTTGAACCACCCCACTCAACCTTTGATCGAGAACTGCTGTTTTTATTTGGGCAAACACTTAAATTTATGTTGCGTTTCGGACTCTGCATGAATATGCCGCACACCCGGATGCCCCTACATTTATATTATATATTATGATATATTTCAAGACTTAAATATTTATTTAAAGTAAACGAATTCAGTTGTAGTCTTATAATTAAAACAGTAAATTAGAAAACTTTTACATTGCTGCTTTAATTGTTGTTTGCCATCACGCGGAGTTGCCACATTTCATTCAGGTTGAAATGTTCCCCCAATGAAATTTGGAAATTTGGATATTTCTTATTAGCGTTTACTTGTTATTTCATTAATAATAAAATTATTGTACATTTTTTTGATAAATTTTTAAATATATGTGCAAAGTTTCCTCTTTTTTTTTTCAATCTTGGCGAGTCATCAACTGAAGAAACGCTGCTTTAAAGTATTGTAAAAGCTCACCGCATACATTTGGCATTTTTTTGTGAGCTTTAATAAAGTTTTCTGAGTTCAAATTCCTGCTGTAAAAACTCTTAAACCTTTTTCTTTAGCTGGATGTGAACCCGCGGCAAAGTTTTCTTGTGAAATGTCTGTGAAAAGAGGGCACATGAGTAAATGCATTGATCTGGCCACATTATGTATACATAAGGAATTTTCCCCATATTTATTAAAAATGTGCCGACTACTACGACCAGTACGAATTATTTTGCATGTAAACAAGTAAAACGGAGCTATAGTAGGGGTGCGGTAAATCAGTCAGTAACCTCTTCCAAATAGTTCCAAATAGTATCTCAATTTCCTAATATAAATTTTATATATATACGTATATAAATAAGTAATAAACAATTAATTAAACAAAAAAAAAAAAAAAAAGAAACCAAATATTGTGCAGTTTAGTTATAGATTCGATTGTTGGTTCAATTCTTGTTGCAGTTTCTTAATATTTTGTCAAGTTGGTCTTTTTTTTTTTTTTATTGTCTATTATACGCTGCACATAAGATAAAGGGTATACTAAGTTTGTGCCTTCATTTGCAACACCCAGAAGAAGGCTTCAGAGACCCTACAAAGTATAAATGTATAGTTGATTGTAAATGATAATGTGAAAACATGTACCACTTCCGGTAAAAAAAGTATGTGAAAATTTTGTTATTATACCCATCACTTCGCGTAGAAAAAATCAGATTTGAAGCTTGGCAGAAATATTGATGCCTCTGGCATATAGGTTAGAATTGCATACGATTTGAAGGACAGTTCTGCTGCTAAATATAAACATAAAGGGTTTTTCAAGGGGTTATAAATGAAATGCTTGTCTGTGAGGAGTCACTGGTGGTGGGTATCCCAGATTACACCTAAGCCATCCCGCACATTAACCATTCTTACATTACAAACTAAATATTATGTAAACACATTGTTTTTCTGCTAGTTTTTGTTTTTTGTTTTTTTTTTTCTTTATTTATTGAATCTTATACACATAAATAACATGTAAACACTTCATTATTGTAATAATTAATACATTTTGGAAATTTTACTAATATTTCTCTTATTAAATTATAAAGATTATAAATGAAAAATTCCTGATAAACGCTTCAAACACTTCTCCATCCATACACAATAGCTAGCAATACAAGTTTAAACTAAAAGCAATCAAATCAGATTCGTATTATTATACAATTATTTTATCACTATTCATTATATTTACTAATAATACTATTTCGCTTAATTGAATTTATTATATAAAAAGCGTATAAAATAGCTTTAAATTACTTGGAGCATAAAACCACTCACCACTGTCTTAAGCTTTTGTTATTACGTGTGGTGGCAATTTACGTTCTTTAAAACAATGGATCAATTGAGCAAATGAGAGAGAAGATGGCTCGCTCGTTTGTTGATATAATGTATTATGCAATAGAGGAAATTTTAAAGCTCTTCTCATATTGTAATATTCTAAGAGTTGTTTAAGTTCTAATTAAATAACTTTCTAACATGTAATTAATAGCATTGTAATGTTTTTATACCCTCCACATAAGGTATACTAAGTTTGTCATTCTGTTTGCAACACGTAGAAGTAGGCGTCAGAGACCTTACAAAGTATATATATTTTTGATCAGTATCAAAAACGATCAAATAAAGTCGATCTAGACATGTATGTCCGTATGTCCGTGCGTCAGTCTGTTATTGGTATTCTCACGGGCGTAAATTTTGAGATATTAAGCTGAAATTTTGTACAGACATTTTTAGTTTTTGCACGCATGTTTAGCTCGCTATTTAATATGGTGAAAATCAGTCTAGATCCACGCCCACAAACGGCAATAAATTTGGTACACATATTTATTGTTATTCCATCCATTGATATGTATATTAAACACGCCCACAAAAAACTATACTCAACGTAAAACTTGACTTTCAAGGTGATACGTAATACATACATTATTAAAGGGCTTGCCACGCCCACCCGTTTATATGTAGATGTGGAGGGTATTTAAAATTTGGTCTAAACCAAATTTTGTATTCTTACTTGTTCTTTTTTTTTTTAAAGTGAGCTATAATTTCAGACAGAAACTGGTCTAAAAAAAATTGCGCCTAATAACAGAGTGAATCATCACCATTTCATATCTGTAGTTTTTTTTTTCTTTTTTATACAAATATTTTTCAATTGCACATATTCTACTAATTCTTTAAATTTAACTCTTTTCCATAAGTGTGCCCGCATTCATTAAACCATTATAACTATTTTCATATCATCGACTTTGACATGAACTGGTGGCAGAATTGCCCGAGAATGCTGACTGTAAACTGGTCATTGAGCCTTTATAATTGACTGAACTTAATACCTCATAGAAATAATTTAATTGAGCTGGACCATCAGCACCGCAAGACGGACTAAACCAATGCATTACATAATTGTGCTTGTGATTCATAACATGAGAACCCTTCACGAAGAGAAAACAAATAGAATGGTTTTATTTTTTTTTTTTGCCTTTGATTAAAAGAATACACGTTACCTGTACGCTTTCCTTATGGTGACAAATCAATGTAGGCTCCTCACGAAAATAATTAACTCCCTCCGTAAAGTCGCTCATATCAAAAAAGGAAATAGCAGCATCTGTAATAAGATTCTTTATTATTAAATTCTACACCATTGTCAAAATGGTTGTAATTTTGAGAATATTTGTAACTTTTAAGAGGCCAATGTCGCATCGGTTCAGGCACAAAATATGTATCGATTTAACCATGTCCGTCTGTCTGTACATGTATTTCTTGTAATCAACTTGCCGGTTGACTATTAGAGGGCGTAATCACATACCTGTTACGCCCACTTTTGTAAATATGGATGGTATTTAAGATTTGGTCTAAGCCAAATTTAGTTTTCTTACTTGTTTAAACTGTTTTTTTTTTAATGAAATTTTGGGCCAAGAACGCTAACTTTTGAAAATGGATCTGATCGATTGATTTTTAGGACCCCACCCGGTGCCTTAAATGATGAAAATTCCCATTTTTTATAGTTTTTAAGTAAAATTTAGTATACTACTCGTTAATTAGCTTAATAATTAACTTATAACACGAATTTGGACCCGATTAGATCATTTTTAAAACCAGCTTTTATAAAACGTTTTTTCTAAAAAATGAATTATTTAACAGTTATAGCATAAATTGTGGAATTTGGTGAGGTAGGGCATTAAATGGTCGGTTAGAACCGACTAAGCTGTTATGCTATAAAATTTTTTTTTTGCATCACACCGATACCTTGCTGTTGTGGCAACTGTTTCGTTACCCTGTATAACGTGAAATGCAAATCACTTCGCAATACATCGAAATCCCACGTCAAGACACTCTTTGGATCCATATTTCTAATAATAACTTCGTGCACATAACCAGTTTTCAATTCTACCGTTTTATATAAATTGTGATGTTCATTAATTAAACCGATTGCTTTCGCTTCCTCAGTTGATTGTTTTTGTTTCAATTGTTCACTAAGCACTTCTTCTTCCTCCTCCAATGAATTCATTTTATACAGCATTTTCGGTATTAGACCGCCTTCATGTATTAAAGTCTAAGAGGACAGAAATTTAATGAAATTTAGTTTTCATTCTGTTTTTTTTTTTTTTTTTTTTTTTGTAGCATAATTACATATATACAAAATAATATTTTAGACAAAGCACTTAAAAGAAGGACTACAAAAAAAGTCTGCTAAATTTTTTTCTACAAATATAAAACAATTTATGGTGCTTTAAATAAAAAATGAACCCTTACGCAATCGCATTCCGTTAAATAGCAATGAGTAAAATATAAAGATTTGATATTATCAACATTCACTCATAAGGCGCGCAAAGCCTTTTTTTTTTTTTTTTTGGGGAAAAACATTAATCCATAATTATTAATATTTCATTGTAATACAACAACAAATTCACCTTACAACAACCGCCCAGAAAATCGGGTATTAAATCGCCAGCCATATATTGTTCCAAACTATCTTTTAAAGGTACCGAATCACCTACACCATAAAATATAAATTTTGAACGGGTATTATCATCTGAAAAGGAAAAACAATACTTTCTTGAAAAAGCTCACAATATTTAAAATATTGTACAATTACCTATGAAAGCTGAAACTATAGTCCAAGCAATGGGAAATACGCGTGGTGCTCTAACTACCAACACACGTCCCATAGTCTCTGGGTAATTACGTTCAACGCATTCGATTATGCTGAGTAAAGCTTTAACGCCGGGTCGCCATAAGTGACGCATAGATAAACCTTCTAAATCAACTAATAGACACCAATCCAAAACCGGTTTTGCTAAACGTTCCGCCGATTCTTTCAATTTCAGTATACCTTGTTCACAAATAAATAATGTCTAAAGAGAAATGAAAATTTGAATAATTAGAAATTAATCAATTGCTCCGTTTTATAGACGATTCGAAGCTTTGTTCCCGGTTTTAAGCGGGGGCCAAGGTTCTTTTCATATAAAGAGTAAGTTCTCCCAACAAAATTTCATCTCAATATGTCAAAATTTGAGACCGTAAAAGTGCCAACAACAGACAGAGAGACGGACATACAGACGTACATGTCTAAATCGAGAGTTTTTGATGCTGATTAAGAATATGTAAACTTTAGAGGGTCTCTGAGGCCTCCTTCTGGGTGTTCCTCACACTTACTATACCATCCATCTTACATGATGGCTATAAAAACGTTTACGGTTTAACCATGTCCGTGCGTCCGTTTCATGAAATGCAGAAAACTCTCATCTTTTTAAAATATTTCCTGAATTTTTTTCGATTATTTGTACAAAAAATTTATACAACTTGCTTACCAATCTTAAAAGATCCTCCATGCCAATCGATTTTAATAGACCTTTAACATCCATATGACCCAAACGTAATATATAGATGGGGCGGCCATCTTTATCGAAATGATGCCAACCGCCGGGAAAGTGTTCTTTAACTACTAGCGGCATTTTATATTCTTCCAACAATCTATCAATGTCATGATCTTTACGCCATTTCAAAGAATCTTTAAGCATGGCACCCGCTTGACTTACATGCCAATCGCGAGCTCTTAAAAATCTCAAAATCGTTTGATAATCGGGCATTTTAATACCTATCAACTCATCACCATTATCACCATTATCACAACATTCTTGCACTATTTTATGCAATTCTAATAATTTCGATTCTTGCATGGGTGTCATGTGACCCAGGTGACAAGCTATGAAATCACCGTCTAGTAAAATTTCCGGTTTTATTGTTAAGCTTTTCTTTCTATCATCGCCACCGTTCTCTTTACATAATTCAGCATTTGAATCACGATTAATTAAATTATTACTGGATAAAACATCAACTGGTGGTTGCCACCTTTTCACCTCTGTGATGCCTTCTTCTTTTAATTGATTTATAAAATACTCAATAATTTCTTTACCCTTTAAGGTCATTTGGGTGTATTGCTTCATGCCCATCTTCTCCATGGAATGTTCAAAACCGAAGAAATTTTTTATATCCAGTGTAGCGGTTTGATCGAAACAGGTCCAATCGGGATTGTCGGGATGAGCATAATAACGGCAACGTTCAAATATTTCAATGCGCGACGAGAAACTCTCATTAACCGCTTCAATGTTCAGCGTCCGATTGGCTAAATCGAGATAATTGTGCTGTATGAAGAACACCACCTCGACTCCGATTAATTTTTTGAATATATATGGCGCTTCTACGGCCAAGGTACAGCGCCGTTTGGTATTACGTTGAGCACCGTTCTCTAAAATTTCATCGCTTAACGTTTCAGAATTCAAGACAATTGGCATTTGGGGGCAGGTGGGGAAGCGGCGTTCATAAGCCTGATAGAAAAATAATTGAACGAGAAAATTAAAACTCATTTTATTGGCATTGATAACTTGGGCAACGTGTGTATGTGCAGACAAAGTTCATTTAGTTTATGAACCGAGCTATGTTTGAGTCGTTGCGTTTCATTTATTTTCATTCATTCTCAAGATTACAGATCATTGACTTTTCATACGTTGCCTTCATACAGTTTCATTATAATTTCAGTTTGTCTTTCACTTTTTGTTTCTGTTCAATGTAGAGCGTTTTTACGGTTTCCCTCACAGCTTAAACGTTTATCATGGTTTAAGCTTAGAATTGAAAAATGAGCTTAAGTTTCACTTTATTAAGACATGAATAAATACGGACAGATAGACAGATAGATGGTAATATCAATGTCAAAAATGATTACAGGTTAAATAGAGACCTTTTCGCCATTCCTGATGTAGTCAAATTTACGTCCATTGTTAACAAAAACTACCCCCTTTATGCTCAAACTTTGCCCAAAATACTTTCTGGCAGGGGATATAGGAAACAGCGCCGAGGGTCTTTGTTATTAAAAACAAGTAAGTAAGAACCCCCTCCACATCTACATACAATCAGTGGGCGTGGCAAGTATATGATTACGCCCTGTAATAGTGTGTCGACTACGTATCAGTTTGAAAGTCAAGTTTTACGTCTAGTATGGTTTCTTGTGGGCATGTTTGCTACCCTACCACGCCCATTTTCGCCCATTTTCCATAAATTTCAACTTTGCAGCTAAATTTTTGTGGCAGATAAATAGATTTTTGTCGATTGTAGGCGTGGCTCTCAACCGATTTTGTCCATTTTAAATAGCTATCTACCTAGAGTAAGTAGCAATAAGTTTATACAAAATTTCCACTCTATATATTAAAATCGTGAGAATGCCAACAACTGATGGACACACGTACGGACATATCTATGTAGTTCGATTCGAATTTTCCAATCTGATCAAGAATATATATAACTTTGTAGGATGGGCGAAGTTTCCTCCCAACTCAACCTTATCTCATCTTATATGGAAAGTATAAAAAATGAAATAAATTGTCTCGATTTATGGACAACACTTAAACATATGTTTTCCTGTAATGTCATAAATTCTGACACGGGCACAATTAATAATGATAAGTTATATAAATATCACACACTTCATGCACACATGCATTCGAAAAGGAAAACATTTATTACCTACGTATGTTGTTTTCATTTACAACGAAATAAAACAAAACAAAAAAAACAAAAGACAATACTTTTGATTACTACAATTAGGAGCAATGAACGTTTTGTCACTTGACGTGATATTCTACATTGAATACGCGATTAATGTGAAATAACGTGGATTAGCTTTACAGCTGTTGTCATTAGGTAGCATCATGCTTGATTCAAATAAAATTCTCACTGGTCGTATTATTATTCGTTTTCATGATAAATATTTAATGAATGATTCATATGGAACGTATGCTCTAGCGTTAACATATGCTATCGATCAATAAGTATTTTATTATTATTACATACGTACGAACCTTTATATCACTGTCAACTAAAAGGAAAAAAATGTTGAACATTTATTATGGTGATGCAGTACAGTTCTCTTTAAACTGTAAAACCTTACACTTTACGTTACTGGCTAGCTATTCTATCCTTGAACTTGAAATTTGACCATGTGATGAAAAATAAACGAATAGAATTTTGCTTAAATAGAAAAAATGGCTTGTCTGGGTTGTAAAAGATGGTATGAAGGGGCTTAGCACGTCCGTATATCCGTCTATTCCGGTCTTCAATTATGTGATATTGAGCTAAAATGATTTCTACTTTGTATTTTCTGTAAATGGCTTGTTATCTAAAGTGGGCAAAATCGCTAAAGTGCCACGCCCACAATCTATGAATCCATTTATCAGTCACAAAAAACAAAACCGCACTATAATGCTTACATTTATAAATACGCCATTTATTAAGGTGGCAAAAATGGGCGGGGATACGCCCACAATTTCCATTAAAGAAAATTTTTTTTACTGCTTATAATTTGTTAACTGTTTATATGTATATATACTATTAAACGCCTTAATAAAGTACCTGCCACGCCCACTATTTCATAAAATGTATGTGAATGGACAGCTTTTAAGATTTGACCAAAGCCGCATTTAGTTTTTTTTTTTTTCTTTACTTTATTTATCAATATTTTAACTTTACTTAAACAGTTGTTTGTTGTTCAAGGGCATATGTATGTATGTATGTATGTATGTATGTAGAAGCCTTCACCGTTTACGGTTTATGTGACTCTGCCAATATTTTTGCTGATTTGCGGTTAAAAGTATGTATGTCGCTACTGTGTCTGTGATATTGAAAATCCAAGTTGTTAAATAAAACTATAAAAAGAGATAAAGTAGAGCCCGTTATAACACGAATTCCGTATAAGACGGTTTTGTATAACACGGCGGGAAAAATTGTGATCGTAAAGAGTGAGAAAAAAAATAAACATTTATTATTTAAAAGTTATAAAAATTGTTGTCAGATTGTATGTAAAGACGGATTATTAAAGAAACTTAACGGTTTTGGACAGTAATTCAACTCCTAGAACTCAAGTTCATATAGTACGTATGGGAGGTTTCACTGTTCCCTTAACTTGTGCATGCAACTTTCTATGTTTATATAAAATATAAAACAAAAACAAGTGGAAAATGTTATAGTCGATTAAGACCGACCATTTCATATTCTACACCGTCGCTTTACTCCAAAAATTATGCTACAATGAGTTTCGTTGTATGAGTAAACTCAGAGGCATTGCCATATAAGTCATTTCGTGATGCAGCATTATATGGAAAAGGGTTGTAAAAATGGACCGATCGGATACAAACTAGCTGTTCTTTACAAAAATTTTGTCAAAATATATTTATTTTGGATATAAAAACTTTCATTTTAAAAGGATTTTATATGGGGAGGGATTCTAAAAATAATTCAATTCGGTTTATTTTTAAATAGGGCTCTTCGTTGGGCCAATACATGTTCTTGTACTAAATTTCATTGAAATATCTCAATAAATGTGACCTCTAGCTTAAGTAAAAATTATATGGACAGACGGAAGGACAGATTGTGATACAGAATCGATTGATATAAATAGCGGTGGATGTGGCATTTGTTATTTATAAGTTACAAACATTTGCAAAAAACTTAATACGTTGCCAGTAATGGTGTAAAGTATAGAATGTTGGATGGTGTGGCCGGTCGAATCATACATAGAGCTTCTTCGCTTATGGTACATTTCACAGTACCCGCAAACCGTTTGGATAAAGAGTATAAATCTAGAATAAATGAATTTTTACCATTTTTTTAACATTTCTATAACAAACGTTTACAAAGAATCTTTGAAAAAAGTTTGACGGAAAATTTCAAAAAAATTAATTTTTTACGCTTTGTCCTAATTAAACCTAATTGTCCTAATTGAACCGGTTTCGTAAACGACCGTATCATCAAAATATATGTTCGTTCACGTAAAAAGGAAACTGTATGCCCCTGAGTGTAAATTGATTGATTGTACAGACAAATTAACATGATGCATAACTTATGAGACGCTCACCACCACAAAAAAAAAAAAAAGAAAAAAAAAAAATTCAACCCAACGGTAGGTGCATACGTCAAATTTTAACAAGCAATCGCACATTTTCTCTTATTTAAATGACATCTCGCACGAATATGTGTTTGTAACCAACAGCTGCATTTAATAAATTTTGCTTGTTATTTACTTAAATATAGAAAAACTTGCATACATTGCACTCAACAGATTACAATTTATTTGAATAAATGGAAAAATCCCCAAACGAACGGAATGTTGAAGAGAGGCGGGGGGGAAGGGTTATAAAATGTATGCATTTAATAGAAATTTACCTTCATCACCAATTCAAAGGGATGTTTATATACACGTACGGGTGATTGATATTTTTGCACCATTTTTTAACTCACAAAATTTTTATATATTTAATCACAAACTGCTATCACTTGACAGACAGCATTAGACATAAAAACTGTTTTGTTAATTTTTTCAATAATAAGTTCTTCTTGTCTATTTCTTTATTAATTCCTATTACGTTTTGTTTGTAATATGATATGATTTATTTTAATTTTTATTTTTTTTTTTTTAAATAAAAATTCTTATTGTTTTCTTACACCATTTATATAACACACTGTGTTACCACAGCAAGCCAAGGAATATTATGTTTGTTTTTTTTCCCAATTTTTTCTGTTAAAAGTCACTGCATTGATTTAATAATGTGTGATGTATAATATGAAAGGTAAAAACGTTTTTTTAATAATTTATTTACTTAAAATATTTATAATATTAGAACAAATGTGTCGATTGGGCTTCCGCTTTATTTTTGAAATATTTCTTTAGGTTTTTATTGACACACCACTGAAAATACGTCCATCATTTGTTTATGACGATAAGAAACTGAGAGAAAAGGAACGTCACTGCTATATATTTAAAAAAAAAAAAAAAAAAAGAACAATAAACAACAATACACACCAACCACCAACCAACAACTTTTAATTCCAGTATTCTTTCGTTTTCTAACTAAATACCGGTTTTTTTTTTTTTACACAGTTGCTCTATATATTTGTCTCTTTCATACAATACAATCAGATTGTATTTAAATGCAGCAGTACAAGTAGAAAAGTTGTATAAGATATACATATCATAGTAAAGTTAAATAATAAAAATAAATTACAAATAGTTAATAATTAACTATAAATATAATATAATATAAATTAAATAATTATAAAATGTATTATTATATATTATTCATTATAACTTGCCATAAACAGCAACTCTGAAAAAAAAAAGTGGCATTCAAACTAAAGAACAAGAATTTAATCAATTTTCACCGTTCGATACCTGTAAATACAGGTATAATTTGCATGACCATGATTTGTTTCAAATTGAAAACGTACAAGATTGTATTTATCTACAGTTTTTATGTTGAATAATTGCAACTCTTTGTTTGGTGAATTTTCATAACGAAATTTGCCCAATAACGATTCCTTATCATCTTTCACTCCCTATAAATTAAATATAATAATAATAATAAAAATTATTATTAATAATGAATAAATTTTTGTAAATTTACATAAACTGAAAAATCCTTAGGGGCACTGCTTGTATTTTCCGTAGGTGATTTATTTTTACCAATATGCTGCAACGCAATTAAATCAATTGTAATCTATTAGTAAGACAAGGACAAAGAAAACTTTTAATAAAATAAATTGGATTTAGTGGGAAAGTATTGTACGCACCTCATGAGGCAATTGTATAGTCACTTCGGCTTTATCGTTTTTAAAGGCAAAACAATTACCCGGTTCCATACTGGGTCTCAGCATGTGTGCAGGTGGATTAGCAGAATATTCCATACCGAAAATACTTTTAATAATGCTAGACGGACATACAGGATATGCTTTAACAGCTACAATTTTAGCACCCAATGATTCTGAGGCATAATTAACACGGTCATCCAATTTGGCCATTGCATTGGTATCTTTCATGAATCTTCCCAACACTCCCATTCCCCATGTGGGGCATTCTTGTGCTTTAATTTGTTTTTTAATCATATACAAATCATCCCATACTGCAGTCAAACGTTCCTTAACTAAATTATCAATCATTGCGGATAAATGTCGTGAGTCCCCCTTACTAGCCACATTACTCAGTATCACGTGCTATATATTAAACACAAACATATTTAAATCAATTGAATTGATTATATTATATACACACAGTTACCGCAATTTCATGCATTTCCTCTTGTAATCTGTCCAATTTTTTTGAATTATAGATATTACCGGAAATCATTATATACAGGAATGCGCTTAACAGTAATGTGGTCACCACATAGCACACGCATACATAAAAACGACTCATTTTATTTTTTTTTTTAATTGATATTGTTTTAGGATATAAATATGAAAAAAAATTTTTTAATTTCATTTTTTTTTTTTGTTTTTTATTATTACAAATGCCACACGTAGTAGAACAGAGCTAAAATAAATGAATTTGATTTATATGAAAAATAAGTTAGAATTTTGTGTCATTTGATTTGATTTGTATTTAAAAGATTATTACTTCTTTTACTCTGTGGAAAGTAATTAAATTAAATCAAATCAAATCAAATCGATTCATAAACATTAATTAAATTACTTAATTTTATATTTAATTTATATATATATATATTAATAATGATATTTTGAACAATTTTTAAGTATTTATAATTTACATTTGATGATGGTACCGTATTTACTACTATTTCTGGGAATTGTATAACATCCCTGTATTTGTAATAAAATTATATTATATATATAAATGACATAGGTATCTCTGATTAAATATGTGTATATATATTAGATAAATTGTTAAATTAATTATTTTATCTAATTTGCGGGAAATAATAATGTTATAACTAAGCTTATATAATAAATGCGAATGGATGTGACAGTAACACATCTGTTTTCACATACGCTTGTTCTTGCACACACTTAAACTTAAAAAGTGAATAAGAAAATTTTATGTGATAAACTATACATTATTGAGAAAATTTATAAACTATATAAACAATAGTAATTATTAATTAATATATATATATATATTTATTTATATTTATACATATTATATTAAAATAAGATTAAAGGAGCAAAATATTTTTTCAAAGAAAACTAAAACAATTTTAAGCACATTTATTTTGAGTGAACGTTTGCCAGTGGGTGGAATTATGCCGTGCTGGTATTTTGATAAAAATGAATTGAAAGACACGCCCTCAGTAGGGGATGGTATACTGCTTGAAACAGAGAGACGTTATCGTCGTGAAGGTGCTCGTTTCATAATGACGTGCGGCACTCAAATGGGATTGGGCCATAACACCATGGCCACCGGTGTAGTTTATTTCCATCGTTTTTATATGTTTCATTCATTTAAAAGCTTTCCACGTTACGTAACGGCCTGCTGCTGCTTGCTGTTGGCTGGCAAAGTAGAGGAAACGCCCAAAAAATGTCGCGACATCATTATGACAGCCCGTCAATTACTGTCCGATAATCATTTCTATTCATTTGGCAAAGAACCGAAAGAGGTAAGTGATTATGTATGTATTGAATGGAAGCGTTAACAAATTCATATTTACACACACACACAAATATATATATATATATATATGTATATATATAAAAGGAGGTGGTCACCTTAGAAAGGATTTTATTACAAACTATCAAATTCGATTTACAAGTTGAACATCCGTATACGTTCCTCTTGAAATATGCCAAGTGCTTTAAAGGTGATCAACAGAAGCTGCAAAAAATGGTGCAAATGGCCTGGAATTTTGTAAATGATTCGTTAAGTACGGTGGTGTGCTTGCAATGGGAGCCGGAAATTATAGCGGTAGCTCTAATACATTTAGCCAGTAAATTGAGTAAGTTTACGGTAGTGGATTGGGTGGGGCGGCAACCACAACATAGTCGCTGGTGGGATATGTTTGTTGAGGATGTAACTATGGATATATTGGAGGACATTTGCCATCAGGTATTGGATTTGTATCAAAACAATCCTAAAGAACCGGCGGTGAGTAACAGTCCACCACAAAAGCCGCCCAGTAGGGCTGATAGTCCAACACCTACGAAATTGGTTAGCAGCAGTAATCTACCAGGTTCACCAGCCACCAAGGGAAAACAAACCAATCAACTAATTGCTGTTAATTCGGCTAATGCTGCTAATGAGCCCACCACACCAAAGGAACGTAACAATAATGTTCAGAGTATAAAAACTTTGACGTCGGGAACAACAACGTCAACACCAGTGGCAAATGCGGCAGTACCGACTGCTACAACTATGGATCATGTAACGGCCAGCTCATCGACTTATCACACACACCATCACAGTGCAGCTCATTCACATGCGTACGTTGCCCCACCTCCATCAGTGCATGGTATGTATCCTCCAGCAAACAGTGGCACAATACCGCCGCTTAACTCTAACCCAAGCTATGCACACAATACGCCGGTTGTTGCGCCTGGTACTGCAGGTTCAAATATCATACCGCCACCTTTGCCACCACCACCCATAGCTCCTTATGTTGGCATGCCTTCGTATGGCACGGCGCATTTTGCCAATATACCGCCACCCATACCTGGTGCATCGGGGGGGCCACCACCGCCGCCCAGCCTAAATGCTTCGCTCAACAATAGCGGTAATTATTATCCACCTCCACCACTAAGTGGTGGTTATTCAGCTAGTGGTAGTGGTAGTGGTGGTAGTGCTGTTCGTCAACGTTATTAAAGTTCTATGCGTTTTTTTTTTTTTTTATAATTTTTTTAATCATTGTATGCCTTTTAATTTTGTTACTTAACAATATTTTAAAATACAATCTATATTAGTTAAGCGCAACTTAATTTATATTTTTAAGAATAAAACAAAACACTTTTCTCAAATCAAATAAACATTGATCATGTAATATAAATTCACCACCACAAATGGTGGGTAACATTGGTTTGAAACGTTTTGACACAGCATTCGCGAAAACAATTTTTCTAACTTTAAAACAATAAACTTTATTTCAAGATTATATATCGTACATTTATGCAACCGTATTCGGTTGGTTTTTATTAGTTTAATTATAAGTTCAAAAATTCTGCTATAGATTAACAGTACTCACAGAGTTGCCACACTTGAAATTTCTGTATACATTTCTGAAACACAGCTTTTCACACAATTTATTTTGTTTTTCATATATATTAAGCATAATAAAGTATATTAAATTAATTGTTGTTATTCATTTTCATTATCATTTGTTTATCTTAATTATTATCAATTCAAATTAGTGGCTTTTTTTTTATATAGTTTCAATAGTTTTTTACATATATATATGAGCGGTTGAAAAGAAAGAGATGGAAAGAAACAAAAACCGTTTTCGAAAGCTGGAAAGTTTTCGTTTTTTTTTTTCTTTTCTTTTCTTTCAATATTAATTAAAATACGCAATATTTCACATTTCTAACTTGTTTAGAAACTTTTAATTTTATTGAATTATCAACATATATTGTGCTACAATATGCATGTGTGTAATGTTGGTAAATGTGTCTTGCAAAGCTTGAATGAATATTGTCCTTTTTCACAATACCTCAGTGAATTTTTGCCACAAATCATAGATGCGATGTTATGTTTATTTTTGAGTTCAATAATATGAAGGTAGTTGGACAGATATTAATAAAAATTGTACGAAATAGAATTCTCGAATCGTTTTTTTTTGTTTTTTTGTTTTTTTTTTTTTGTTCAATGATGTTCAATGAAGGTAGTTGGACAGGTATTAATAAAAATTGTACGAAATAGAATTCTCGAATCGTTTTTTTTTTTTTTTTTTTTTTTTGTTCAATGATATGAAGGTAGTTGGACAGGTATTAATAAAAATTGTACGAAATAGAATTCTCGAATTGTTTTGTTTTTTTTTTTTGTTCTATAGAATTTTTTTTTTTTTTTTCAAAAAGTTATTTTTTAAGAGTTAATTCAATAGTGATAACTAAAGTAAATTGCATTTAAAGAATAAAATGTTAAAAAATAAAGCTAATCTAATATATTGCTGTAATGGTATTTGTTCAAATATATATGGACTGAGGCACCGTGAAATTGAATTATTTGCACTTTACCTCCACATTAATGTTATGTGTGGTGAAATATTTTTCTTCTATAGAGAGACAGATACATATCTATAAATATATATGGAGAGAGAGAGAGAAAGAGAAATTATGTCGTTTTAAGAGTTTTTGGTTAGTGTTAGAAAACCACTAGGATAATACTGTGGTATGGATATGAATTCGGGTAATGGGCGTCGTGCTGAACTAGGCTGATGTGACTGTCTTATAATGTTGGCTATTTTTCCTATTAAATATAAAATTTATATATATATATATTAAATGATAACATTTCGAAGGTGACTTGTTTTACCAGGCCTGCAAAATTTGTTTTGTTTTTGTATAATGCAGGCCCGGCTTTATCAAGCCATATAATAAATATATTACCTAATATATTATTATCCACAAAACGTTGATCCAATTGCTTAAGTTGTTCCAAATTTTTTGTCATTGACCAATAGTACAGTATATCGCTAACCTTAACGGCTACCATTTCCATTTCGTTCACAGATGAATCCTAATAATATTTTATATTATAAATAAATTTTCATAAATTTTATATAGTTTTTATAATTGTACGTTAGCAACTTAATAACTTGTATAAGAGTGTAGGCAGATTCGCTATTTAAAGTGGGCAAATTTGATCAAAACATACGCCCACAATTAACAAAAATCTATATATCTGGCACAAAAATTGACCCATGAACTTGAAATTCATATCTATGGTTATCCCATACACTGATGTGCCAAAAACAGACGTGATCGGTTAACAAGCGTGCCCATAATCGATAGAAACCTTTATATCTGCCACAAATATTGACCTATGAACTTGAAATTTAGTACGTTTTACGTAAACACTATTAGAGGGCACAATATATATAAATATGCCACACCTACCGTTGTGCATATGGAGGGTATTTAAGATTTGACTTAAGCCAAATTTCGTTTTTTTACTTGTTTACATTATTCTTAGTCCATTTCTCAGGCCAACAATTCATTTTGATCATCCGTTTGCAACACATCGAAGGAAGCCTCGCAGACCCCACAAACCATATATATTCTTAATCAGCATGAAAAGAAAAATCGTCCGTCTGTTGTTGGCACTCTCACGGTAGTAATATGTGAGATATTAAATTGAAAGTTTTCATACGTATTCTTAGTTCAATTAAGCTGTTCCATATGGAAATTAGGCAAAATCGGTTAAGAGACACGCCCACAATACACGAAAATATCAACATACCTCGAAAAAATTGTATCTTTAAAATAATATATATCGCACAATACTACTATGTCAAAAATGGGCGTGATTGAATAACGGTAACGCCTATAATTAAAAACAAAAAAAACCTTATTTGTTGTTTAAAAATGACCTGAATAATAATAGATACGCACCAATTTAATGCACACTAAGTTGTAATATGATACACTTTTCAATTATTATAAAAGGTGCAGGGTATTTAAGCTACGCTCTTAACTGAACTTTTCTCTTTTGTTCTCTTTTTATTTCATACACTACCTTTTTATATTGCACGGTTACTTGCTGTTGTGTTGTTTTTTCTATGACTTTCTTAAGTTTATGATAATTGCCTACACTTTTCGATGCGTGCAATATGAAAGATAATAAATTGTCATAATCTCTTTGTAGGTAGGCAGACGTGTCCGAGTGTGCCATTGGTAGTGTAGGCAACGAAGTGGAAATGTTGCTGCCGGTGATGGTGGTGTTGGAGCTGATGTTGGACAAGGAACTGTAGTATTTATTAAAATACTTCTTTAAAAGTTCCTTATCGTATATTACATGTAATGTATCCTTTAACGGAGAAATAAAAAAAGAAAGAGAAACGTATTTATTTTATTGTGTGTTTACTTATATGTGTGAGAGGGTTTCTCTTACCAAAGCTTGTTCAAGTTGTAGTTCGTTTATATTTTTAGTTGGTACGTTAACCGAGACGGTCTTATCGGGAACAGGCTTGATGCAGGAAATTGAAAAAAAAAAAAAAAAGTTTATTTTGAAATGAAATCCTTTTTTTTTTAATGACAGAGCATCGAAACGCTTTTTGTACCTTTATAAACCTTGCAATAGGCCTGAGTGCGCGTTGGTTTGGCCTTGGATGGCCTACTTTTTGTGGTGTGTCCCTTTCATTACCACCCATTAATGGCTTCTGAAAAGAGTGATTGGTAATTGTTGTTGGTATTGTAGATTTGCTATCATTTTGTTTAGTGTCCAGCATGTATAGATCCCACTCCCGCCTCTGGCGGGCCTGAATGTGCAGAAATTCACAGGAAAATAAACGGGATGTGGGTGAAGTTGATTGATTGGGAAGAAAGTACGTGCCGTACGTATTGGGTGAAGCGCTTCGTCTAAAGTGGGATTGTTCCGATGAGGCACTCCGTTGGTATAGAGCTAAGCTATCTACACGTTTGCGGCATTTCATGCAGTCCCGCGTATCCAATGCTTTGCCTATAGTGCTGAACAAGAATTCCTTTTCCAAGCAATCCAAACAGGTGTCATCCGTTGCGATATTATAGTCAGGTTCATTTATTAGGGCAGCTGCTGAGGGAGCGATGTACGATGCATATGGCGAATGGTTGGGCTGATTACACATGAGGTCACGTGCTGTGCGAAATTCGGAACAGCTAACGCTGCGCTCATCGAAACTGTTACTGCCATACAAGCCCGCGGTGGGCTGAAAAGAGGACCTCAAGGAGCGTCGCGACTTGGAAGAGTTTTTGGAAGAAGTCGTGGAGGACGTGGAGGAGAAGGTGGTCGACAAGCGTTTGGGTTTGGCGCCCGTGGATTTACTCTTACTATCCGAGGCGTTGTTCTGCATTAAGGCGTTCATTGGTGGCATAAGCAGAGATTCATTCGTGGCCACTACCACCGCCGACTCGGAAATGCTGCGATTGCCGAAATGCTCATGCAGGGTATTGGGCAACGAGTGTGCCGCAGTATTTATTTGATGGCTCGCTGATGGTGCGGTCGAAGACGACTGACCATGCCCCTTGCTTCTGGGATGTGTGGGCGTGATGCTGGCATCTACCAGAGTGGAACGTACACAATCTCGTGCTGTGTCCAGTAGCGTATCGTCATGGTAGTCGCGTTGTATTTGATCCAAGTGGAGGGTCATGCGAGCAAAATTCTTACTTAGCGTGGACTGAGACTGGAGAGCTTTCGGCGGCGGTGGTGGCAGATCATCAATGGGCGATGAAAACAATTGGTGTCGTTGGTTCTCTTGTGTCGTTGTCAGGTTTGTATTCACATTTAATGCCGATGCTGCATTATTGGTGGTGGTCAGAGATGCTGTATTGTGTGTATATTCCAGATCGGACAATGGATCCGGTTCAAAGTCCATTTCTAAAAAATCGGTTTCCTCTTCAGCACAACTGCTAGCCGGCAAATCGCCCGATCTACTATCCAGCTGTTCTAAAGGTAAATGAAAGTCGACACCCTCACCGCGATATGCGTAGATGCAGTCATCGGAATTTAATGATATTTCTTCAACTTCCAAATCTTTTTCCTGTCCCAGGATAAGTACTTCATCGGTATAAAAACTGTCGCTAATATAACTGAGATTTTCGGTGGAATTGTTGAGAGAAGTGCGCGTGGAGGTGTCGCCGGCAGCAGCTGTCGCTGAACCAGCATCGTACTGATCATCGAGAATGAGAGGTGGGGTCAATGATACAGCACCGCACATATCATAGGCGGCACCATATTCTGAACCGAACGGTGATAAGGGAGGGACCGCTGCCGCCCCTTCATCATCACTACTTATACCGTTAACCGCTAAGGGAACCTATAATAAACAAAAAAATTCGAAAAAAAAATTCAAAAAAAAAAAATTTGAAAAAAAAATATTGGAAAAAAATATATGGAAAAAAATGGAAAAAATTGGAAAAAAGAAAAATACGTTTTGAAATGTTTGTCTAAGTTATGAAAATTTCAGCAGCACTGCTTTGCTCACCTTTTCCAAACTACCGCCACCGTTGCCTTCCTCGCTTAGATTTACACAATAGCCACTTAATTTAAAGCTATCACAGCTTAAACACTCCCACGCAAGTAAACGTTTCCTATCGCCACAATCCCCAACATCATCATCATCAACATCTACATGGCGGCGATCACTAACCATTGTCGGTTTCTCCATTTCATCGTAATGATTATTGTTATTGTTGTGGCGGTGATGGCTGTGAACGTGTAAAGCTTCTAGCCACGAGGTCGTGTGGGCTGAGGCTTTACGAGGATTCATGGCTATATTAGCGGCAAGATTGACGTCACCTACGCTATGGCTATCATGTTTGCAAGCAGCTGGATCTTTACTTAACGAGAATTTTGCTAAACTAGTGTTGACGTTTTCCATAATTTTTGGATTTCTTATTATAAACAAATTCTTTCTTTAGCATTTGCTTTTGTTTTTTTTTTTTTTGTTAGGTGCGGTGTGATGTGGGATGGTGCTGGTGGTGATGGTGATGGTGTTGGTATAGTTATCGTGTATCCTCCCAAAAAAATGCTTTTTTTTCAACGCCTTTGCAAACTGATTAGTTTATATGTGGAAGAGTTTTTCTTTTTGATCCATTGGAATTTTTTTTCCTTTTGATTATTTATATAATGACATATAATTCTCAAAAATTTTCTTTCTTTTTTTAAACATTTTGACAAACATTTACTACAGTAAAGATGTTTTTCGTAATTTTTCTATACACTTTTCCTTTTGTAAAAGTTTTGCAACAAAAGACTCACTCTCTCTTGTTCAATAATAGCGAATCTCTCTCTTGCAAGTTTGCAAAAACATATGTGTTATGCCTTGCCACTTTAAATGTTTCTTAAATAAAATTGTTTTTGTTATGGCAATATGGCAACTGTGACGTTTCAGAAAACGTAAGCACGATTACAGTTTTTTACATATATTTAGACATTAATTACGCATTTTGGTCATTATGGTCTTGTAAAAAAAAGGTGTTACGCACAAAGATGCCACTTTTCAAGTAAATTGAATATTTTTACACATTTTTTTGCAATTCGTATAATTTCCGTGTGATATGTGGATTGTTCCTTTGTATAGAAAATGTATGACAAATTTTTATAAAATTTGACCATAGATCAGCTAAACTGTAAATGAAAAAAACTCCGGTAAGTTCAACGTGAAATTTGTAAAATTAGAGTCCTTTTATAAACATGTATACACACAATATTGTACGGGTCAAAGATGCGCAAGAGTTGGCCCAGCTAGCTAGAGCCGCGCTTAGTCATCCTATGCTACAAACATACATGCACAGATATCATGTGTTTTTATTGTTTATATTCCAACATATATATGCCTTGCCTCTGGCATATAAAGGAAAAAAAAAAAAAACAAGGAACAACAACAACATAGTTATAACCTCTAATATAAATGTGAACTTGTAACACATTTCACAATTCTAAGAAGTAAGAGAAAATGCTTATGTGTTTAAAATAATAAATCAAGTAATTTTATAATAATTTTTTTCTTTTTTACGAGAAAACGAAAAAGAAATCGAAAAATAGGAATTCCCTCTGCATGTAAAATAAGGTTCAATTTAGTGAAACAGCTACCACACATAAGCAAACAAGAACAACTGAACAGCAATAATTTTATTTCTCACTCACCGCTCACACTTTAATATAGTTTGTGTATATGTTAACACATATAAACGAATGCGTGACTGCATTTATATATTTTGCTTCATACAAGACAAGACAGTATTCATCAGCATTCTTGTATGGGCTGTAGGCTTCATTATATCGATGCTCTCTCTCTCTCTCTCTCTCTCTCACTCGATGCTTTCTTTCTGTTCTATCGCCACAATATGAGATACACTTGTGTGTGTTTTTTTATTTCTAAAAGGAAAGTAAAAAAAAAAAAAAACACTAAAATTCAACGATAATTTATCACATTTGTCCATACGTCTGTCTCTCTTCGCTTTCATAAAAGATGAATTGTTAACACTTGAACAGTTACACCTAGTTGGGAGTTTCTAAAATTAGGCTAAAACTGTGTTATCCAATAATAATTTTCCGTTTCTTGCTAATTTGTTGTGCGACCAGAATGAATGCATTCCATATACAAACAAACGAGAAACAAGCGAGAAATGCTTGGGCATTCGTTTTTATGATAGATTAAAATAATTAAGAAAACTCAATTTGGCTTAGGCCAAATCTTAACTACCTTAAATATCCAGAACGGTGGGCGTGGCAGATATATATATATACATTGCGCCCTCTAATGTATTACGTATCAGCTTGAAAGTCTAATTTTATGGTGAATATGGTGTATTGTGGGCGTGTTTGTTATCCGGCCATGCCCATTTTTGATACATCGATGGATGGCATAACCACATAAATATGTGCACCAAATTTCAAGTTCAAAAGTCAATTTTTGTGGCAGATAAAAAGTTTTTTGTCGATTGTGGGCGTGGCTCTTGACCAATTTTGCTAATTTTAAATAGCTACGTGCGTGCAAAAACTTAAAATATCTGTACGAAATTTCAACTTAATATCTCAAAATTTACTCCCGTAAGAATGGCAACAACAGACAGACACACGGACATACGGACATACATGTTTAAATGGACTCAGTTTTCGACGCCTTCTTCGGGGTGTTGCAAACGGAATGACAATCTTAGTATACCCCTGCACTTTATGTTGAGGGTATAAAAAATTGTGCTTAGAATGTTATTGTTGTTGTTGTTGTTGTTGTTGTTGTTTTGAATAAAGTAAATATGTGATTAATGAAGTTTGTAATGAATTTATGTGTGCACGTGTGTTACATGCATATTCATAGAAAATACGACTAAGTTTGCACGTTACGCATTTTAAGTTTGTTTCGAAGTTTTTTGTTTTTTTTTTTTTGTATTTCCACATATTTCGTGCTATTTTTATACCCTCCGCATAAGATGGACGGGCACACCAAGCTAATCATACCATTTGTAATATCTAGAAGAAGGCGTCAGATATATATATTCTTGATCAGCATTAAAAACTGAATCCATTTAGATATGTATGTCCGTGGGTCCATCTGTTGTTGGCATTGTCACGGTCATTAAGTTTAGATATTGAGCTGAAATTATATACAGACATTTTCAGTTTTTAAAATGAGCAAAATCAATCAAGAGCCATGCCCACAATCGATAAAACTCTATTTATCGATCGAACATTGAAATTTAGTATACATACATTGGTCCGGATAACAGACAAGCCCATAATTTACTAAAAAAAAAAAACATACTCCACGTAAAACTTGACTTTCAAGCTGATACGTAATGCATACCCTATTAGAGGCCACGTCCACTGTTTATATACTGGATGTGGAGGATATTGTAGATTTGGCTAAAGCCAAATTTAGTTTCCCCACTTCTTCATATTCATTTTCGCTCTTAGTTGTCTTGAAAACATTTCACGGCACATTGTTTCGGCTGCAACCGCATGTATTTATAATATTTGTACATGCATTTAATGCATCTAATGATGGCATTAACCTTTCTCTTCTCGTTGCCAGTTTCTTGCTTCGGTCAGTTAGTTGCAGCACACAGTATGTCCATAAATAATATTAACTTGTGCAATTTATTATATATCCCCACATACTAAGTATTTGTTGCAACACTAAGTATTTGTTGCAACAACTTGGAGGTAAAATTTTTACATACAAATGAAGCGTATTTTGGCTTTTCATAAGCTCCATACTTCCGGTTATTCCGTTTTACAATTATCAGTAGAGTGTCTAAGAGGTCCCATCAAATATTACCATTAAAATCCAAGTCGACAAAAAAATAAAAAAAACAAAAATCATTTTACAATATAATGCAGAATTTGAAACCTTGAAGTTGATAAGTTGCACATATTTTAATAGCCTTTGAAGGAGAATGTAATTACAAACTTGCCACGCCCACATTTTCAATATAATCAATTGACTCGAAGAATACAAAAATGTACTCTGCAACGGAGTTACTTACGGAATGACAGACTTAGTATATCCCACTTGTTATGTGGAGCGTATGAAAATGCCACAATTATGAAAAAAAGTTTGAAATTGTTTAAAATATTTAATAAATATTTTTATACCCACCAACTCAGGGATGGGGGGTTATTGTCGGTTTTTCAAAATGTTTACAACATGTATGTCCTGTAGAGGCGAAGAGGAATAGTGGGCGAAACTCAAAGTTAACTGACAGACACTGACGAACATTAAAAGGAATTGTGTCCAGACATCATAAAACTGTGACAAAAATGACAGCAGAACTGTTCAGACACTCTACGAATGTAATCGGCGAGGAATTGCAGCCCCTCTAAATGTGTTCATATTTTTTCCGTCTCCTGTTTATACTTGATCAGCATCAAAAACTGTTTCGATCTAGATACATATGTCCAGGTGTCCGTCTGTTGTAGACATTACCACGGTGGTAAAATTTAAGATATTGAGATATTAAAATATTATACAGACACTTTTTAGTTGTTGCATGCAGATCGCTATTTAAAATGGGTAAAATCGGTTAGGAGTCACGCCCACTATCGACAAAAATCTATTCAACTGTCACAAAAGTTGACCTATGAACTTGAAATTTAATGCACATATTTATGGTTATCCCATCCATCGTTGGAAAAAAATGGGCGTGGTCGAATAACGGATACGCCCATAATTTACAAAAAACGATATTCACCATAAAACTAGACTTAGAGAATACCATTTATATAAATATATATATATATATCAGCCACGCCCATCTTTATAGATGTGAACTCCATGAAAGGAGTTGCTTCATCATGGTGCTGGATAGTTAAAATTTTGTCGAAACCTAATTTAACTTCTTTTACTGGTTTCTATTACCCTTTGTCGAAGTGCCTTCTTTACCGACATTTACCATAAGAGTCAATCCGATATTCAGTGTATCGGTCTTACAATAACTGCTAGATTTCCCTCCTCTCCATCTATGGATAATTAATAATATCGTTATTGCCAAAGGCCACATCTTACCGATTTTTTGTAGTCAATAAATTAAATTGATTTAATTAAAAAAATTTCATGTTTTGGTGCAATTTTTCTACACTTTTTTCATAAATAATCTTTCACCAAACTGCTTTTCGTTCACAGGCAACTGAAGAAGTGTTCTACATAACTTCAAATCAAACCAGTTTTTATCATATTTCAAGAATTTTTAGAATGCCGTTGACCACGTTTACAAATCAAATCCAATTCAAATTGTGTGAATCATTTTCGTTATCTAGCCTGGTATGCACCAACAAACAGATCTTCTTCTTCTACTCTTTGCGTGAATTCTTTAATTTCCAGCTTAACTTAAAACCACCTGAACTCATTCTAGGTGATAAATAATTAGAATTTAAGATACAACCTTAACACAGAAGACTAAAGCTTCCGCAGATACAGATTCTATCGTCATTGTACCTGTTTTAGTTTATTATCATTGTACTAAAGTTTAATATTTAAAGTACTACCTCATGTTTTGTATAAAACAGATTGCCGCTGGGTTTCCATCTTAAATCATTAAAAGTTACATCCGGTTTTGAATCGAGTTCTTGGCTTCTTTTATCGCTTCTTTTATCGTTTTGTTTGTTTTTACACTTTACCTGTGCTACCTGGGCTGGTGGTTATATAAAGTTTAAAGGGATGTTTGTCATTTAGAAGCCAGACTCAACCTTTTGTTATAACTATAGATTCAGAAACAATTTCTGAAACGATTTGATTGCGTCCGCCTGTCCATCTAGAGGCGTTTCATGTAAATGATTTTTAATATATTTCAACGAAATTTGATACTTGGATTTAAAGAAGAGCTTTAGTAAAAAGGCTTCAAATGGGCACTACTCTCCATTTGTCCATTTATCGTTCTATTTCTATACCCATCATCATATGTATGAGGGGCCATATACGTATTACTTTGACAAAATGTTTGCAAGGTGGCCTCACATACTCTACAAAGTATGTATATTTTGAATCAACATTAAATATTGAGTCGATCTAAATGTGTATTCTGTGGTAATCATTCTCCTGAAATATATTGAGATTCCAAACATGGCAGAAGTGTTTATGGCTGGTTGATATTGAAATTGGAAAAATTGAATCCGGTTGGTCCATTTTTATATATATGCTTTCTATCTTCTATTTTTTTTTTTACTTTATAAGTATTGTGGAAAATTTTTAGATGCTTTTTTTACATTTTCCTTGCTCCTAAAATATTAAATTAATGGAATAAATGTAAATAAAACGCAAAAAAATTATTCAAAATGATAAATTATTACACCTTGGACGATTCAACACGAAGAGAAAGGTTTTATTCAAGGTAATACAAATTTTTATAAGTCTACTACTTTGGCTACGGCCTGCACTGAATATTTCAGTGAATATTTCATATAGAAATTCCTTGCAATAAATTAAAATTTGTTTGTGTGAAAAATGAACAAAAAGTGGCCAATTACTTTTAAAAACATTAGAAAACATGGAGCAAATGGCATCGTTTTCAAAAATTCTTAGCGGATACAGTTAATGAACGTAAGGGATAAAATAGGTTTTTTTTTTTTTTTTTTAATTTGTTGTAGATTTATATATTTTAGGTTCATCCTTTGGATGTAAAAGAAACCGTGGTGGATACATCAAATGCTGGAGTATGGTATGGAACGTGCAAATAATAAATTTTTTATAATTCCATCAAATATTCCCTATGATGATGATGGGTTGTCATGTAACGAATCAAACGATGAAACGTTTGCGTGGTGATAAAAAAAACGATTAGCCGTGGCCGTCGCCATTAAACATATAAATGTAACATTATTCCCATTCTTTTTAAATCATTTTATTATATACCCATTTTATAGTAAATTATATTTTCAAATAATAATATAATCTTATAATTATATTTGATTGTAAATTTTTAATAAAACTTTTCAATTTGTAAAGAGCTTGCATTGTCTATTTAATAAAAAGTTTTCGTTTCACTATGCCAGATATACGGATACATTATACGACCACGCCCATTTTTGGTATATCGTTGCAAAGGATAATTATAAATATGTATACCAAGTTTCAACCACATATCTAAATTTTTGTAGCATTATGGACGGGTTTTTGAACAAAGCCTAGCGTTTATAATTGTTTTCTGTTCGGAATGAAATCGATCTATTTATAATGGAAACATGGAATTATTTAAACTTATTGTGTACGTATATATATTGTCAAATTAAAGTTTAAACTTTTATTAATCCATTCTTTGTTATATAGTTTAAGTTTTATTTCATTCTAAGAAGTAAAGAATTCTAGCAATTCATATCAAATTTTCATCTGTTTTAAGTGAATTTTAACTAAATATCATGTTACTGAATTTTCTCCTAATAATTCTTACCTAACAACAAAAATAAAAGCTAAGCCTTTACTTTGGACGATTTCATACTTTCATAGGAAATAAAAATTCGCTGATTCGATTTAAAATTTTAATGTCAACAGTTGTGAGTGGGGGAGGAAGAGTTAAAGGAGTCCAGCAACAAACGGTTTTAAAAATGTGGTTCCAACATAAAGCATAACAGATATTTTTATTCTACAATATCAAAAAATTCTAGATAATGGAAAATTATCAAACATTTGCCTCCATAAGGTTTTTCTTTTTTTTTTTTTTTTTTTTTGTGAACCAATTGTCTGGAGAGTTGGTATGAAATGTGTGAAAACAGGTTCCGCATAGAGCCAGTTTATCTTTTGTCTATTCTTGTTATTCGTCTGCGAAGTGTGTTTTACAATTTGCCGTTACTCACCACCGTAAAGATAACATGTAAGTAATCAAAAGAGAGCCGCTCACACTGTGTAACATCGAACATGTTTGACACGCTCACTTTTTGTTGTTGTTTTTCTGTATTCTATCGGCTTTGTTATTTGGTTTTATTTATGCACAAGCCTGACTTGTATTATTTTCTGGTCAGTTAGCCAGCAATACCGCCAACCAGGTAATATACTCTTTTACTTTTCTTGCCACTTCAGTTACTTTTGTACGGTTTAAGCTGAAAGGTGCTCTTAGTGTTATAAGGCAAATACATTGTTTAAAACGTATTCGGAAAAAGAATTAAAAAATAATTGAAATATATGAAAAATGTTAAAGGAAAAAGGAAACCGCTATAAATATTTAACAATATTTAGACAAAAATCATTTCAATAAATAATAGTCAGTATTAAAGAAGGATTATAAAAGAAAAAAAGGAAAGAGACAACAGAAAGGAAATCTCATATGAAGTCAAGCATGTAAAAAGGTTAGAATGGCTTGACACAAGTTGAGTGAGAAATGCAGAAAAGAGAATAAATAAATAAGAAAGTATATAACCTAACAAACAAAAAGAAGACGAGTAAGTGATATTTGGCAGAGAAAGAAAGAAATGTGTTCTAAAGTAAAAGAATTCACAGCGAATTTGATGAAATCTCAATAAATCGTGATAGAATCGACTATAATTCTATCACGATTAAGGTTTAGGCTAGAAGCTTAGAGGAAAGGTTAAATCGATACCTTTGACGTCCTTTTCAAATTTAAGTCAAGTCAAGCATTTTTTACACTACTTACACAATTTCCTCTTATAAGTATTTATTTGAATACAAAATCTTGAATACCCTGACATGACAATATATATACTTTACTTAATTTTCTGTACATTATAAATAATACGGAACATTTCTTTAAAAGATTCTTCCTTTTTCAGATTTTGTTGCATTTCAAGACCAATGTGCGCATGAACTGCTGGTATTTTGGCAAAGTTTGGTTTTGCGTTTTAAAGAATGATTATCAGAGCCCACAAAAGCCCGTGCAGATGGACGGACAGACATGGCTAGATAGACTCAGTATTAAATGCTTCAGAATCAAAAATCTATATACTTTGTCCGACGTCTTTTGTTTTGGGCATTTTAAACGTTTTGAGAATGTGATATAAACCCTCCTATAAAAAGCCATATAATGTATAAAGAATAGTCTTGAAAATAGTCCGTTTCGATAAATTTTGATTAAAAATAATTCATCATCTAATTAGAAATGTTTCTAAATTCTTGCAAAACGAAAGTTTGAAAAAGATCTTTAATCAAAATTTATGCTTTTTGTTATTGATCCATGGTGTGTACTCGATGGGTTATTTTTGAAATAGCATACTTGGTAAATGGCCGTCACTGGTTTTTTGGGCACATAAGTATTTTTTGTAAAAATTTTCCATGACTAAGGTCGAATTTCGTTGATACAATACTTAATTTCCTTCTTCATGATGTGAATGGTAGCTAGCTTGTTACCAGAAACCTTACAGTTCTAAAAATGCTAAATGAAAAAGTTCATCCCAGTAAAAAATCTTATGATCTCTGAGAGTTCAAATCTGAACAGTAATTGAATTGTTTCTAGGGCTAAGTTGCATATGGCTCTGGCCCTGAGGCCTGCGTAGCGAATCTCATTAACTTAATTATTGACTGGTCAATGGAACTTTCGGAAAAGCTTAAATTTCGTAACAAATAGTGAAACATTAAGTTTCTTAACAATAAATAGGGATTTTTTTGAACCCTAAATGTTACAATTTTGATGTTAATTGTCAAGATCATCAAGACCACCAAGATGATAACGTAGTCTTAGCACTGAAAATCAGTTGTTTTTTATGTTCCCTTCCTAATCCATTCAACGCGCTGTTCTTTAGTTTAAAGCTTAATTTTTAATAGCTGTGAATCCTTTTTTGCATAAATACCTTAAGATAATTATCTTGTAGGAACTTTGGAACTTTGGAACTTCATTTACACGCCCTAGTAACGAATTTCGTAAAGATACTTTAAAAACTTTCAGATTTGTAAAATAAACTTCAAAACTTAACAGAAGCTTAGACTAACAAACGGAATAATCATAAATTGATTGAGGAAATAATTTCGGATCGATTTTTCTTAAAAACTAACATTCTCGCAATCTTCAAAATCACTTGTATCACTTGTACAATAAAATTGTGTATAAAATATATTTATAGAAAACTTCTTACAAAATTAAAAACAAACTTCAAGATTATAAAACTGTGTAAAAAAATCATAATTGTGGCTAAAAAATAAACCAATTAAAAAAAGAAATTAATATATACAAATAAATATTTCTAAATTAAAAACAAAATAAAATTTTAATAAAAATATTTAAAATAAAGAAATTTTTTTTTAAAAAAACAATTAAAAAAATCCCTTATATAAAATAAAATATAAAAAGTTTTCAAAAAATTAAAAAAAAAAAAAAATTCAACATAATTAAAATTTACCAAAAAATACCATAAACAAAAAAATTCCATTCCTTCAGTATCTACTTGTTGCATTCCGCTGATGCTCAACTGACAATTTCTATAATTATCCATTGTTTTATTTTTTTGGGGTAAAGCTGTGGAATCATTTAATGTGGATTATACGGTTGGCTGTATGTGACATTTTTTAGCTGCTAAATGTCATAAATTCATCATTTTCAGTGAAAGGATATTTTTACGTTATTTATAACAAGATAACGTTTAATTAAGTAAGTTTTTTATTAAAGCGTAAACTATGACAACGTAACAACTAATTGCAAATTTATTATATTCATTAAAGCATTTAAAATGTTAATAAAAAAAATATATTGTAAATGACTCACAAACATTTCCGTAGGAAATTGTGTTTCTGGTTAAAGGCTACGGCAGATGAGATGCCGCGCTTTCATGCTTTGCTGTCAAAAGCAGTTGAAGTAGTGAACGCATTCATATGAAGGTAGCCGTAAAGACGAAGTGATGCGCAGCATTACGAGGCGCCGCCAGGATAGAATAGAAATAACTTCTATTGTTTATATGCGTTCATGCTTTTCCTATTAGAGGAAACAAGTTCGAAAACTAAATTCAGTTTAGCCTAAATCTTAAATATCTTCCACATCTACATATAAATGTTGGGCGTGGTAGGTACATGATTATGACCTCTAATAGTGTATGTATTACGTATCAACTTGAGTTTTACGCTCAATACATTTTCTTGTGAATTACGGGACATATGGACGAACATGCCTAGATCGATTCAGTTTTTGATGTTGATTAAAAACTTTATAGGGTCTCTGACGGCTTCTTCCAAGTGTTGCAAATAGAGCAGTGTACTTATCACCAAGGTGAAGAGTATAGAAACCAAAATAAGGAAAAATTTTAGTTTGAAAAAAGTAATTAATATATGTATTATATACTATATTGTAAACCGTAAACGGTAAATGCCACACTCACCTTTAATTATACCGTTCGATTTAGCATCAAAATATGACTTGATTTAATCATGTCCGTCTGTCTGTCCATGTAAATTTGTTCGAATTTTTTGAAATATTTCGATATTTCGGCATATATTGACACAAAGAGGAACCATATTGAAAATGGATCGGATCGGACCATTTTTAGAATCCCTCCTTATATAAGGTTCTATTATAATGTAAATATTTTTATTGCAAAAAATCGCAATTCTTAATATTTTTTTTATTGACATTAGCTTCATTTTTGGCCGTGCCAAATTTGAACCCGATCAAATCCTTCCCTATTTCACAAAAATGAACTGAAAATTTTCAACCACCTTGTTTTTGAAATGTTTATTCAGATATAACTAAAAAGAATGTAATTAGATCGCATTCTAATGAGTAAAAATATTCTTGTTTGCTTCGGTGTATTCAATACTAAACACCTGTTATCTGGCACAGTACCATCATAAGACACTCTTGATATTTAATTAACCGTTAAAAAAAAATAACATAATCAACATCTGTTTTTCGTTTCGAGTTTCATACACTTGATACCCACTGTAAACATTTATCTCATCATGTTTCATTTAAACATATTATTGTTATTATTATTCTCAAATTGCCTCTTGATAGTTGCTGCGTGTGCCGGTGTCAGGTGGACACTTATTTGTCTATTTAATATAATATTTGTTGTTGTTGTTGTTGTTGTTGTTGTTGTTGCTATTATAGTTACTTATAAACACATATAAAATGAAACGTGTGAAATATAACCAATTATCAACAGAAAAATTATATCGTTGTCACTTAGTATACTAATCATCATCAACATGTCCGTACGTCCGCACATTTAGCCTATCGTTGATTTTATTAAGTGATGTGTAAGCTCAAGTTCAAACGCCTTCAAGCGGTAACGGGTTTCTTGTATTTTTATTTTTTTGGACAATAGCTTTAATTGCAACAACTACAACATATATTATTACATGTAAACACACACTGTTTTCATTTGTTTAGTTTGTTGTCATTTCTCAAGCATTCAACATTCAACATTAACGTTAATGGCGTTAGCCTAATCTGGCCATGACTCATATTATAATATTTGTCATGGCAAAACTTAAGCAAATATATGTATAGCTTTTCATAAAGTATTAAAATTATTATTAAATTTTGAAATTATTTATTTGAGAGAACTATTTAGTGAGATATTCTAACAGAGATCATTTCAAACAATTGAAAAAAAAAAGAAAGATGACTAATTGATGTGCAAATAGTGTGCATTGTATGGACATTGTCATTTATAGCATTAATTATTAACAACACCGCCCTCACACAAACTTTGACTCGTATATTAAAGATGATCTAATACAACAAGTGACTTTATTAAAAGAAAGCAATGTCAACCTTATGTTAACAAATTTTAATTTTGATCTAATTTTAATATGTTTTAATACTCTCCACATAAGATTGAGATATATTAAGTTTGCCATTCCGTTTGCAACACTTAGAAGGAGACGTCAAAGTATATATATTATTGATTAGCATCAAAAACTGAGTCTATCTAGACATGTATGACGGTATGTCCCTCTGTTGTTGACATTCTCATGGTTATAAATTTTGATATATTGAGTTGAAAAACACGTTTAGTTTTTGCACGCAGATCTCTATTTAAAATGGGCAATATCGGTCGAGAGCCACGCTCACAATGGACAAAAATCTTTTTATCTGCCACAAAAATTTATTAAAAATTGACATGAAATTTGGTAAACAATATGTTATGGCCACAATTTACAAAAAACCATATTCAATGTAAAGCAAGCTGATACGTAATACATACCGTAATAGAAGGGGTAATATGTACAAATATCTGCCATGCCTACCGTTGTAGATATTGGCTCGAGATTGTTTTCTTAGAACTTGTAAATAATTTGACCATAACCCAACTAATCCCACTTTCGCTTTGAAACTCATTTATGTACGTTCTACTGTACGTAATAATAAAGCTCTTTACAAAAGCTCTTCTAAAGAACTGTAGCCTTATTATAACTTTACCCTAAACTGCAAAGTGGTAAAAAAAATATATTGTCCGTCCGTCCATGTATTATATTTTTTAATGACATTTGGCACAGAGTTGTCTAGTAAGAGCAAGGTTGTCCACTGTTGAAATTGAAACTGATCCATTTTTAATTCTGCTCCATATATAATTTCATATTTTACAATATTGTAAATTTTGACATGACAAAAGTTCAAATTTTTTTTTAAACATTTTCAATAAAATTGTAATGAAAAATAGTTATTTAGCTTAATACTCGGACCTGATCAGACCATTTTTAGAACCTTTATTCATATAACGTTACTTTACGAAGTGATTACATTATATTACAACAATAATTTTTACTGCTACAACTCAACTAGGGGTGTAGGATTCAACGTTTGCAATGGTTAGGATGATTTTTCAACCGAAACAGAATGGACGTCGCGCAAGGGACAGTCCGAAATTCCACATGTTTGGTGCCCTGGAAGACATGCAGAAGACCGAAGCACAACATTGCCATGTGGCAAAAGAACTGTCTATAACAGTTTCACATATATTTCCTTGTTTATAAATCAATCAGATGTAAAATATTATAATTTTTTTTTTTTGTATGTATTATCATGATTTCATGTTTTTTATAGATTAATTTTCATTAGCTTTAATAGCATTAATATTTTACTGCAGTTGTTTCCCCCAACTTTCTTTTTTTTTTTTATTTTTCACTATAAAAAATTTCTTTCTATTTATGTACCATACATAAATAATACAATGCATTATATGACATTTCAACTAATTGCTGTTCATTAAGTGGAAAGATGGCAACAATTTTTCCATCTATAAACCAACCAGCAACAAAACTGCAACGAACATGTTTTCAGTTTTAGATAAGTTAAAAAAAAAAACATACGTATATTTACCTCACACTTGACTTAGTTTTACAATACAAGAAAAAATAAAAAAAAGAAAAAAAAAAAATTGTAGAAGTAAAAATAAAATAAAAAGTTTAATGAACTGTTTGCTATTTGGCATAAAAAGCCGGCTGGTTAAAAAAATAACAAAAATGAACAAACTACAAATCATTACGATTTTGCTGTAATATTCATTAAATGCAATTATTTATTATTTTATTATTATTGTACGAGCACATAATTGGTTATTTCATTGTGATAAAAGTCGGAAAAGTGAATTCCAGTAATTTATTTACATATTTATATATATATGTATGTAGAGGCAGGTAGTGGCATGGAATTTACACCATTTTAAAAAATAACTCGTTCATATATCAGTCCGTTGTACTTCCATTACATTTTTGAGGAACACTCATATTAGCTATGTTTTGGTCGAGATCTATTTAAACTTTGGATAATTGACTTTGGCTAAAACGACTCAAGTCCATCCCAACTTAGCAACAAACAAATAAAAGAATTAAATTTGGCTTAAATACCTTTCATATCTACAATGGTGGGTGTGGCAGGTATATGATTACGCCCTCTAATAGTATTACGTACTTACGCTTACAAGTTCAGTTTTACGTGAAATATGGTGTATTGTAAATTGTGGACGTATCTGTTATCCGACTATGCCCATTTTCGGTGGATGGGGTAATTATAAATATATATACAAAATTTCAACTTAATAGCTCAATTTTTGTGGCATATACATAGATATATGTCGTGTTTGTATTTGTAAGCATGTCTTTTAATCGACCATGCCCATTTTAGGCACATTGATGGATTGAATTATTATAAATATGTTTACCAAATTTCAACTTAATAGCTCAATGACATATATATAGATTTTGGTTGATTGTGGGCGTGGCTCTTGACCGATGTAGCCCTATTTTACCCATATAATCTGCGTGCAAAAAGTAAAAGTATTTGTGCAAAATTTCAGCTTAATATTTCAAAATTTAAGCTCGTGATAGTGTCAACAACAGGCGGACATATGACTAAATAGACTCAAATTGTGATGCTGATACTTTGTAGGGCCTCTTAAGCCTTCCTTCTGAGTGTATAGACCTCAACAAAAGCATACCTATTATTTGGATAAAGTCAAAAATGGTTAAGAGATAAAATAGTTCCAAACAGTAGGTATGAAACTATGACAGGTGTAATTAATAAATCATATGTCTTAGCAATAATTGAAAATAGTCCAACGAAACAACTACCGCAGCCATTTAGCTTTTAAGCTTTTATAACCTTCGTAGTTTATAGTACATTTACCATGATTTTGATTAATGATATAATCCATTTCCTTTTGATTACCGCACTTGTGATAATTTATTCTCTCTCCATAATATTTATTATTAAATTACTATGATATCTCCTATTAATGATTGATCGTGTCTACAATCATAATGTCTAAATAAATTGCATTTTTTGTACGAAAGAAAAAAAAATATATGAAAACACAATTGATTATAATCGGTTCTACCAGTTCAGTTAATACCCTAAACCATTTAGTTCCAAGATTATAATTAGAGAGTCATTGTCATACAGATACAGTAAAAGTCATTTCATAAAAGAGCTTTGTATGGAAAAGGGCTTTAAATTTGGCCCTTTCTCGTTCAAGTTAAGCTTTTACTATTCTTCAACAAATTTTATTACGAAATGAAAAAGAAAATTATTTATGCTATATAGGGAAGGCTTCTAAAAATAGATCTTTAGATTCATTCAAAGTGAGAGTTCTTGGTCCGATATATTCATTTTTTCAATTTTTTTCCATACATATTAAAAATTGCGACCTACTGGTGACATTGATTATTAGATATGCAGGATAGGCGGACGGACAGACGGACATGGTTAAATTGATTGAGATTTTGAACCGATTCAAAGGTGAATGTATCATTTTCCATTTAGGAGTTAGTACATTATACCTTTTTACCACTTTGTGACGTAACGTGTAATTATTCCTAACCAGTTATAGTTTTATCATAACTAATATTAATATACAGGGTGAGTAAGAAAGATGGAGATTCTTGAGTGACGTTATAGGATGAAATTTTTTGAAGGAAGAACAAGATCATATTACTCTCTTTTAACCCATAACAACAACTTTTGTTTTTCAATATTTTTCGAAAAAAATTCATCCTAAAAAGTTACTCGAGAGTTTCCATCCTTTTTCCTCACACTGTAGTCTAATAATATAATAATATAGTTATGATGTAGTGTATGGTGGGTGTGAAGATATGAAATCATACATCTTAATATAATAACACAGTAATATCATCTAGAGTTTGAATTATATAAAAAAAATAATTGTCTAAACAATCAATGGCTTTCCCAAGGACATATTTCCAAAGTGAAAGAAGCTTTTAATTGCATTACGGAATGCTTTATTTTCTAAAATTTTCTTGATGAAGAGGGTGTACTGTACTTCTTATATAACGTTTAAATAACATTTTTTAAAGAGACGAGGTCTTCAGTATAAAAAACCTTCAAATATCAGTTAATTACATCAAGATGAACTTTGACTTGACTACACTAACGTTTTTATTTTGATTTTTTCCGAAACCATTGAAAACACTGACAATACTAACTAACTTTAGTTTTAGTTTCTTAGAAAAGATGTTTTTTTTTTTATACTTTCTGAGGTATACTAAGTTTGTCCATTCGATTTGAAACATCTAGAAGGAGTTTTCAGAGACCTTACAAAGTATGTATATTTTTGTTCAGCATCAAGAACTGAGTTGATCTAGACATAAATGTCTGCGTGTTGGCATTCTCATGGTAGTAAATTATTTGATATTGAGCTGAAATTTTGTACAGACATTTTCAGTTTTTACACGCAGATCGCTATACAAAAATTCAGCTATAAACTTCAAAGTTATAATGAATATCTATAGTTATCCCATCCATCGATATGCCATAAATGGGCACGATTAGAGGGTGCAATATATCTGCCACGCCCACCATTGTAGATGTTGAGTGTATTTAAGATTTGGTCTAAACGAAATTTAGTTTTCTTATATGTTTTTTCCATAAAATAAATTACATAATAATGAAGAGAAAAAAAACCTGTTTCTAGCTGACTTAGACTTTATCTTCGCATTTATTCTGTTGCAAAATATTATAAAAAAAAATTAATAAATTTGAAAAAAAAAAAAGTTGCAGTTTGCAGTTCAGTGGGAACAAGGTCAGGCTTAGCTTAGTTCAGCTTAGCACAAAACATAGTTATATACCTTGCATGAATTTAACAAATTTTCCTCATACTTATATGTAATGTATTGTATATAATATCTTTTTTACCGTAACCACAAAGAGCAATAAAAGGAAAAATAAATTGTATGGGTGCAACTGTGAACGCTGTGTGTTGGTAACAAATGAAATAAAGTTATCTTTTTTCAATGAATGAATTTTTATTTATTCGCACAAAGTTTTGTGTCTTTTTCTTTCAAAGAAAGATTCCGCTTTGCAAACAATAAACAAAAAATGTTTAAAGAATAATAAACAAAAAAAAAAAAAAATGTAAAAAAAAAAGAGTAAACTTATAATTAATTTGACTTGAGTTGAAATGTGTGAGAAATTAATTTAAAAGAAAGATTAAACAACGAAATCTTTTAACAAATAACAAACAAAATGATGAAGGATTTGAAATGAATTTTTGTGATTAAATCATTATTAAACATACACATTAATTACAGATTAATAAGTAGTGGATAATGAAAGAAAGGAAAATATATTATACATGAGTATACAATAGATTAGACTATAGTTTAAGATCGAGACGCTTTGAATCAAGGCGCCCTGAATCACTTGCATATTGTGACCGATATAACTTCAAGGTATTACGAGAATTCGCCTACCTAGGTAGGTTATTATATTATCTCCAATAATGTCAGTGTGGAGATGAAGCAGAGAATTATAATACCTAACAGGTGCTACTTGGAGCTAAGTAAGAAATTCAACAGCAAAGCCCTTGCTCAAGTGACAAAGTTTACAGTCTTTAAGACCCTCATCATCTTTGTGCTTCTCTGTGGTGCTGTGAAACAAGAACGCTAATGGAAAGTGATGAGTCTTTTCTAGGTGTGTTTAAGAGAAATGTTTACCGCAAGATCTTTGGTCCTGTACGCATTTGCGATGAGTTCCGTCTCAGAATGAATCATGAGTTGTATGAGCTTTACGCCGACGTTGCATAAAAATTCAGTTCTTGCGATGGCTATATTATGTTGGTCATGTGGATGAAGCGGTTTTTTTTGTTGTTGCGAAATTTGTACATTTTTGAACAATATTTATTTTATAGAATATTTTGTAAATACTTAAATGTTGCGAATGGTTAATAAATCTTTTAAAAAAAGCTCTCTCTACATACAACAATGAACACTTTCTACTTCTTTAGGTGATTTCTTTTTCATATTTTTTGGTGAAAGGGTTGGCCCCAATTTATTCAACAGTACGTACTGTTGACTTAATGATTCATTAATGTTATTAATTCAGTGAAGCGAAGTACGAAAGTCATGTACGTGAAGTGGCACCATAAACTTAATGTCTCATCAATCATTTAAACATTTCAACTTTAATATACATAAATTTATAATGATGTGTTAGAGTATAAATAGAATTAGCGAAAATATTCAAATCGATCAAAACCGACATCGATTAGCCATTTTGAGTAACAAATAAAAAATGTATTTAATAGATCAATAATCGCCCCTAAAGACTTATTTCAATAATAATTTACCTGTTAAATAGGCGGTAAAATTGAGAGTAGTCCCGTTTAGGAGAAAGATTAAAAGATAAAAATAAATTAAAAGGCATCAGACAAACGGACAGACAAACATGGTTAAATCAAAGATTATTGTATAAAAAATGAGTCGCTCTTCAGTCACTTGCAAATATACCTTGCTTGCTTGGATTGTTTAAAATCTAGCATAGTCACAATTTTGGAAGCGAATTTTAACAGATTTTAATGTCATTTCTAATAAAAATCTAGGCACAGCTATTATTAGTACGTCATCAAAGTGGCTATTGCAATTTTTCCAACTTTTAAAATGTTTATTAGAGACCCTGTCAAAGACGGAAAGACAGACATTGTTTTATACATCATTTCTTATATCCCAAGATACTTATGTTTTAACAAACCATATACAACCATCAGGAAAAATTATTTGTGAATACATTTTCTCTAATTAATTATAACTTTATTTCACTTAAGCGAACAGTTCTTCTTGATACTATATAATAAGTAAACATGAATATATTACTGAAGAAAAAAAAAAAAAAAGAAAAAAATGAATTTCCTAGTCATTGTATTATTATTTTAATTCTCTTTAAAAGTTAATTATTTTTAATCTCATTGTTGGTTAAGAAAAAAAATAAAAATAAACCACGTACATGAAGTGGGAACAAAGCATAAAAATGCAATCGAATGGTTTTTTAAGTGTAACAGTGAATGAACGAATGGATGGATTGGTCTGTGGGGCACAGTTTTAATATAAACATGTTTTGAAAGTTGATATTTTAGTATAGTAGAGGTATAGGTATGTAATGAAATGATTTTCTTCTTCTTTTTTCCCGTCTACGTTCGAATACTTTGAGCCCCCCCCCTTTAATTAGCATATTTTTATATCCTCCGCATAAGATGGGAAATATACTAAGTTAGTCATTCCATTTGCAACACCCAGAAGGAGGCGTCAAAGACCGTACAAAGAATATATATATTCTTGATCAGCATCAAAAACTGAATGGATCTATAAAAATGTATGTCCGTATGTCCGTCTGTTGTTGGCATTCTCATGGTCGTAAATTTTGTACAAACATTTTTAGTTTTTGAACGCAGATCGCTGTTTAAAATGGGTAAAATCACTCCAAAACCACGCCCACAATAAACAAAAATCTATGTATATGCGACAAAAATTGAGCTTTTATCTAAATTAAGTTGAAATTTGGTACATATATTTATAATTATACCATCCATCGATATGCGAAAAATGGGTGCGGTCGAATGATAGGCACGCACACAATTTACAATAAACCGTACCGTCCACGTAAAACTGGACTTTCAAGCTGATACGTAGTACGTACACTATTAAAGGGCGTTATCATATACCTGCTACGCCCACTATTGTAGATGTTAAGGGTATTTAAGATTTGGCCAAAGCCAAATTAAGTCTTTTTACTTGTTTATTATTATTAGTGTTGCGGATTTCGTGACAAAATCTGCTTAGTTTTAAGGTTATATACGAGTTGTTGTTGCACAAAAACTTTTCGTTATGAAATGTTGATTAAATACATTAGTTAATAAAATATATGTTGTATGTTGTATATAATGTATTGCATACATAATTCACATAGACATGTTGCTTCAGTTCAATTTTAAGAAATATTTACATTAAATTTTTATTGCCTTTATTAGAGTTTTTCATATCATAACATTTTTTGTGACATGATTACTTATACATATATGTACGAGTATGTGTACAACATACATATGCAATGGCATTTACAATATTTTCTTTAACATTTTTAAATATCAGCCATTTAAAATAAATTGCCAACTCATGTATAAACAGCTGGTTGTCCATGTGTGGTGTGAGACTGGAGTCTGGGTACATTATTAAAGTAAAGTTGGATGATTGGTTTTTTAATACCAATCAACAACTGTTTCTTTGTTAAGACAATTGATGTGTTTGTGCATACATTAGAAGCGAACGTATTGTCTGGCTCAATACCGGTGCAATGCTAACAATGAAGTAACTCGTTTCGGTTTTTTCTTTTTGTTTTGTTTTTGTTTTTGTTTTTGTTTTTTTCATTTGCAAAAACACAAAATTTGCAAAATTATAGTCAATTCAAAACGGTTTAACTACTGCTCTACATCAAGACGAAAACGATAATTAACCTTAAAACAAGTTACAGGGTAAATGTGTGTATGTGTGTTAGGTCAAATCTCAGATAAATAACTTAACATTTACATAAAGTTTGGCTTAAGCCAAATCTTATATATTCTCTTTATCTATAACCAAATGGTGGGCGTGACATATACTCGATTACGTCCTCTAATAATGTGTGTACTAGGTATCAACTTGCAAGTTGGGTTGTACGCCAAATAAAAGTTTTTTTTTTTGTAAATTGTGGGCGGATATGTTATACCACTACGCCTATTTTTTTACACATGAATGGATGGGCCTATTATAAGTAAATGTAGCAAAATTAAACATTTTAAATCCATCAATTTTTGTGGTAGATTGTGGGTGTGGCTCTCAACCGATTTTGCTTAATTTATATAACAATCTGTGTACAGAATCTAGAAATGTGTATACAAAATTTCTACTCAATATGTAAAAATTTACGACCACGGCAATGGCATTCAACAGACGGACACATGAACAGACTTGTCTGGATATTGATGCATATACTTTGTACGGTCTCCGAGACTTCCTACTGGGTGTTGTAATTGAACAACAAAGAAATGTATCTCCATCTTATGCGGAGGATAAAAAAGGTGCTTCACATGAAGCTTTACATATATCTCTCCATACATCCCTTTCTCTCTCTCTTTCATTCGGAAACTTAAGAACTATGATATATGAAAATCTCTCGCGTTTTGCTCTTATATTATTCACACCTCACTGCCTTTTTATTGCTATTTACTCTTCCTTACTTGATCATTTAAGCTGAATAATTTTTGACTCCTTTTTATTTACTTTGTTATTCCAGGCATGCTGTGGAATGCGGCATGTTCAAATTCAGCTAAGGTGAAAAAAAGTGAAAAAGTTTTTTTCAGCTGGAATTTTAACTCGCCTGTCACGTTGGACTGATAACCCACCGACAGTTAACAGAATATTACCATAAAAGTCGAGGTTGGTTCGATAGGCAAATCAAGTTTAAGTTTGTAAAAAGTTTTTTAAAATTGAAGACTTTTTTAGAAACTATAGGCAATAGGCATAGTTTTACTGCATTAACTACAGTTGGAATATAAATATAATATAATAGTAGAAGAAAGAGTACCCAAAGTATAATGATTTCCAAGACACATGATTTCTGCACGAAAAGAACAATGCTGTTATAGGCTGTGTAACGGCAGATTGGGAAAATCTCGTATAAGTACTAAGAATGTATCTTTGCATGTACAGTGAGTTGGTTTTGCATGGTTAACCATAATCATATTAAAAGTTAATTATTGTAATTTTTTTTTACTTTAGTTAAGACTTAACAGCAGCAACAATAACAACAATAGATTGATACTTATCTTGATGTTTGTGCATTAAAGAAAAATCGTGTCATTTTTTCTTGTCATGTCATATTTTTTCAAGAACAATAATTACATATGATTGCCTATTTAGGTGAGTAGTTTTCATTGTTGTTGCTCCTCTTTTTTATAACCTCCACATAAGATGGGAAATATATAAAGTTTGGCATTACATTTGCAACACCCAGAAGGAGGTGTCAGGGTCTCTAAGTATATATAATCTTGATTAGCGTCTAAAACTGAACTTTATAGAGACACTTTTAGTTTTGCACGCAGATCTCTATTTAAAATGGGCAAAATCGTTCAAGAGTTACACCCACAATCGACAACAATCTATATAACTTCCACAACAATTGACCTATGAACTTGAAATTTGATATGGATACCTATAGTTATCCCCTCTACTTACTGCTGGCGTCAGAGACTTCATAAAGCATTTATGCACAATATTTGATCAGCATCCAAATCTGAATCTATTTATATAGCCACGTCCGAGGGTTGTTCGAGGGTTTGTCTATGCATTATAGGAACTCTTTCGATTAAATCAAAGAAAAAGCTTTCACAGCCGAAAAATCACGATACAAGTTAGAATTATTGTGTCTAACTTTTTCTTTCTTAGCGAGGTACTAATAATTTTAAATGTTTAAAGTCCGAATAGTAGTTTAATAAAACTATTTTTAGTACTTGAGTACTAATTGCCAGCATTTAATAATAAAAGAATGGTTTTTAGTACATTTTTAGTACTTTAGTACTAAAGTTCAATTCTATTTATCAGTTCAATTTTTAGTACTGAAGCACTCACGCATCCAACATAGTAATTTGTAATACTTTTACTGTTGATTACTAATTATAAATGCAAAATTTAAGTGGGTACTTATTTTTGTAAATTGATCATTTATTTGATTTATATTATTAAATATTTTACTTATTCAAGACTGAAACCATGCTCCATTTAAGCTTTATTACTTATTCGTAACGATTTAACAATGATTTCAAACGCAATCAATTTAAGAAAACAAAATATTACGCTCAGTTTTTTTTTTTTTTAATTGGCCAAAAAAAGTCTGTACTAAACCATGAAAATTTCAGTATATCAATCAAAACTAATTTGTGTTATAACACATAAACTATCTTATACACATGGTGGTGTAACAGAAACAACACAATCAATGCAATGAGTAGCACTTAAGTGGAATATTTGATTTTGTAAACAATTTGTAAAATGAAATATTTAATAAAATCACAACCATAACAGAAAAATAAGAAAACAAAAAAATGTTATAAAAAGTCATTGTACTGACGCATGCAATCATTTACAATATTTGTACGTTTAAATACATATATTTTTTTTTGTAACATAACGCTTAACAAATTGAAAAATTCAAGTGCTCTCACGTGCTCTGTAATTTTCAATTAATAACTTTATTTATTGTTTATTTAACATTATTTATCAAAATATTTAAAATCAAAACATAAAGTCTAATCAATATAAACCAAAATATAAACTAACTCCTCCTCAGGGCAATGTAGGCCGGTTACAAAAAAATTATTGCATACATTTTTGTATAAAGCAAATAAAAATGTTATAGACGATTAAGTCCGACCATTTAATGTCCTACACCACTTAACTCCAGAAACTATGATACAATTAGTTTAGTTGCGTCAGTAAACGCGACATATTGCCATATAAAGCATTTCGTATGAGAAGGGATTCTGAAAATAGTCCGATCAGGTCTAAACTTCCCAACAAAATTTTCTCAAAAAATATTAAAATTTGCGATTTTTTTGCCATAGAAGAGGGGTTCTAAAAATAGTCTAACCGAAATGTCTATATCGACTTAGATTTTGTTGCTGTTCAAGAATGTATATATATGGAATTTTTCAATAGGGACATAACAATTTTGAATTTTAATACGAATCCACCCTTCAATGCTTTTCATAATCTGTTAATATCAAAACATTAGACAAGAATAACATATTAGTCATGAATGAAAATTGTTTGTAAATTATTAAAAAATTATTATAAGTCGGTGGTGGCTACTTTAAAAGCGTTTACTCCCGGTTTTAATAGTAATAATCATGCCACCAGACAAGCTGTACAGGCTATAATGAATAAATTCTAGTCAAAATATTTACTATGGGATGTTTCGATACCAGTGAGACGAAGTAACGAAAATATTGCAACCGAAAATACTTCAGTTCAAAATTAAGCCAAATGAGTCAAATCTATGCGGTTCACAGAAACTGGGATTGTCTCTGAAACCATATTGTGGCAACTTTTGCATAAAAATCTTGGTTTGGACTCTTACAAGATCATATTAACTCAAGAACTGAAGCCTCTTGTTCTTATGAAGCGCTGAAACTTTTGTTTTATTATGTTATGTCTTTATTGAAAAACCCTTTTATTTTGTATCGTTTTTGAAGTCTTCTTCTGGGTGTTGCAAAGTAAATAGGAAATTTATTATACCTTCATTTCATATAAAAATATGATTTTTTAAAATCTCAAACATACACATATTGTAAATCCCGTTTTCTGTTATAAAACCTTTCAATTATAATTGGACGCTCAATTTTGTGGTGTAGAAAAAAGGAGTAATTCAGGATGCCAACTACTTTTTGTTTATACAATATTTTGACACTATTACTTAATAAAACACTCGAGTATTACATTTTACGTTCGGTTGCCTTTTTGGCTTTTTTAAATATTACCTCACAATGGTGAGTTTATGTTTTATATTTTTTTTCCAGTTTATTTGCAACCGCAAGGGTTTTATTTTATTTGCGCTTGACAGCTTCTTGGATATTAACGACCACCACTTGGTGTTAGTTGATTTCTGTAACCAACACCAACATACAACTTTATTTATAGAAAAATACAAAACAACACATAAAATTTCCTTGTTTATTCAGAGTTGAACGGTGTGGGCGCTATTATCTTGTGCACATTGTTCTCTAAACATAGATTACTTCACTGAAGTTGAAGTTAAATTGTTACAAAAGCTAAATGGTTTGGTTTGGGTTGCATTTGAATTGAATTGAATTGAATTGGATTGAAATTGCCTTAAAGGAAATGAGAAACACAAGTGGTTAAATTGGAGCTTTTATAATATATTTCAAAAGGCTAAGTGTGGGGGGAGCGTTTATTACAAGATTATTAAGAAATTATATGTGTTTATGAATGCATAATAAGAATGCAATTTATTCTATTTTTATACAAAACTCCAGACAACTGACATCATCTTTAACAATCAGTCTGATTAAAGACTTATGAGATAGAATTAAATTTGGAAGGATTATTTAGATTTTTCATTTAAATAAATTTATAAATTTTCGAGATCAATATTTATCATATTGCTTAGACCCGGGTTGGAGCTTCATATCTCTTTGTCAAAACGTCTGAAACGATGAGATGGAGGCTTTGCAGGCTCTACAAAGTATACATATTCTTCATCAGCAACTAAGTCAATCTAGATATGTATGTATATCCGTCTGTTCTTGGGATTTTCACGGTCGTAAATATTGAGATATTTAGCTGAAATTTTGTACACTTATTGTTTTTGCTCGCAAAATGGGCAAAATCGGTCAAGAACCACGCCCACAATCGACAAAACTCTATATATCTGCCGCAAAAATTGAACTATTTAGTTGCATATTTATAATTGTCTCATCCATCGATATGCCGATGCGTGTCTGTCATTCGACCGCTCTCACAATTTACAAAAAATCATACTACAACTCGATTTGAGAATTATTGTCAAAAGTGATGCGATTCAGACCATTTCGATTATAGATTGTCTTCAAGTCAGCATCGAAACATCTGCATTAGTAAAACATGTGTGAATTTATTTAGATAAATTAATAATCAATCTAATTATTATATAATAAAAGTTGTTCGTTTTCAGAAATTATTGTGAAAGTTGAACGTCAATCAGACAGAGCTGTGCATAGGTATTATAAGCTATGCTAATAAAGAATATATTAAGCATGTTAAATTTATAGGTATAAATAAAAATAATTTAATTGTGTCTTTAGTGGCCCCTTAAAATCGTTAATCAATTATTTATAAGATTATTGCTTTCTTCTCTACAAACACTTTTACAACTTTTACAATTTTACACTTTCTCTTTCTTTAATATTCCAAGCAATTAAATAAAAAAATAAAAAAAACATAAAAAAAAAACAACAAAAACCTTAATTTTTTATTTGTGTCAAAAAAAAAAAAAATGTGCAAAAATTCGTTAAAGGTTTTTTATGTAAAAAGAAAAAAATCTTAACAAGTCATGAGAAATTTGATCCAACAACCAAATAGATTTTTTATGTTAATGATTTCTTTATTATTATAATTTTTTTTTTTTTTTTTGATACGTTAGATTTATTCCATACATGTGCGCCTGAATAAACTTTTTAACAATGTTTTGCTTGAAATTTTTTACGGTTTTTAACGATTTTTGTTGTTGGTTGGTGGGAATGTACACAAATGTTGGTATGTTGCTTTAATTTGATTGAGTTGTTATTGTTATTGTTGTTGTTGTTGTTGTAAGAGCAGTTTTGGGACAAGTCTTTTGTTAAAATATTTTGTACAATTTTCTATTTCTATCACATGAGTGGGAAGATGTTAAAGGTACGTATGAGTGAAAGACATTTTGATAAAACAGATAAAAAGCGATCGCTTCTTAAAAAGATACAACAGTTTCATTAAAAGGTGTTGTTCTCCAAAATGATCGGTTTATGTGGCTTTATTTTTACTCTCTTATCACTTTTTATTTGTTTAACAACTATTTCCCTTTAATTACTCGTAACAACCACAAAGAAAAACGAAATTTGGCCTAGGCCAAATGTTAAATATCCTCCACATCTAAATAAAAACGGTAGGCGTGGCAGATACATGATTTCACCCTCTAACAGTGTATGTATTACGCATCAACTTGCAAGAGGAGTTGTACGCTGAATATGGTTTTTTGTAAATTGTAGGCGTATTTGTTATACGTCCATGCCCATTTTTAATATATCAATAGATGGAATAATTATATAAAAATAAGTAAACCAAATTTCAACTTAATAGCTCAATGTTTGTAGAAAACAAATAGATTTTTTCCATTGTGGGCGTAGCTCTTGACCGATTTAGCCCATTTTAAATAGAAAACTAAAAGTGTCTGCACAAAATTTCAATATCTCAAAACTGTGAGAATGCCTACAAGAGACAGAAACACGGACAGACGGACATACATGCCTAAATCGACTCAGTTTTTGACATTGATCAAAAATCTATATATTTTGTAGGGTCTCTGACGCCTCCTTCTGGGTGTTGCAAACGGAAGAACAAATTTATTATACCCTAATTACTAAGGTGAATGCTATAAAAAGACAAAATTTTCAGTTTTTTTCAAGTTACGAGCATGTCCTTCTGTGTTTGATGGTGTAACTAAACATCATTTGTTAAATATTTTGTTCCATTAATAATATTTATTAATAACATTTACGTAATCTAAAAAAAAAAAACAAAATTCCTAGTGAAAGTTTTATTTGAAATAAAAATAAAAACAAAATTATTCAAAATGAGGTGAATGCATATTAAAGATTAAATAAATTATAAAGATTAATACATTTTTTACCACTTGCTGGATATATACAATAAAAGCATTTTCTTACCATACCATGTGGTTAGGAAAGTTTTGTGTGCAAATGATATGATAAGTCACTGATTTGCATATATGCGATAAAAACAATGTATATGTTGTATTGTAACAACTACAAACAGCAAAATTGTAATAGATAACGATAACATGTTGCGCCCTATAAAGCACTGAAGCGGTGTTTTTATAGTAATATTAGAAAAAAAACAGAAAAGCATGTAGATGGCCCTGGGGCATGGGACATTTTTACCATTATGTGACACCTAAGTAACGGATATTTGCTACTCTCTCTGACTTATTACCAGAGACATGCTTCAAGCATACGTTAGAGGCTTCAATTCAATTAAATAAAAAGAGTATTTCTATTAAATATTTTGATAAAAAAAATTGTACCGTTAGAAGGGTAAAACCTTTTTTTTTTCAAAAATGTTAACCTACAGTATATAGCTTCATTTTGGCAAATTAATTTCTAAATAATTCACGAAGTAACACTTTTTTATACCCTCCACAGAAGATGGGAGAGTATAATAAGTTTGTCAACGTAAGGAGGCGTCAGAGACCCTACAAAGTATAAATATTCTTGATGAGCACCAAAAACTAAGCCCATATTTTTGTGTTTCTGTCTATTGTTGTTCTCACGGTTGAAAATTTTGAGATCTCTATTTAAAAAGGGCAAAATCAATAAAAGAAACCCGCCCACAATCAACAAAAATCTACTTATTGGCCACAAACGTTAAGCTATTAAGTTTAAATTTGGTATGTATATGTATATATATAATTATTCCATTCATTATTATACCAAAAATGGTCGTGGTAGATTAACAGGCACGCCCATAATTTGCAAAAAACCATAACCAGTGTACATCTCGACAAGCAAGCTGAGATGTAATACCTATACTATTAGAGGGCGTAATCATATAACTGTCACACCCACTATTGTAGATGTGGAGGGTATTTAAGATTTGACTCAAGGCCAATTTAGTTTTCTTACTTATTTTACATTAAAATCGAGTTTAAAAAGAAAAAAAAACAACGATTATGGTCCATATAACAGTACTTTTTAAAAATATTTTCAATATCTTCTATTTCTTCTTCGCGTATCAAAAAACTTTAAATTATTTATATTTATATAGTTAAAAACTTTAAACAAATTGGTCAGTCGGTCCATCCTTGCATCAATGTAATTATTTCTAATACGTTCGTGTAAGAAAAAGGTTAAAAAAATTAAGATTTTTAAAAAAGTCTATACTGACAGAAAGGTATGTGCAGATAGGGTACTCTATCATAATCACCTTTTGGAAATCGTAAAACCCATAAACTCAAATTCTCTAAAACATAAACGCAAAACCGCACATTATACCCATATATGTAATAATAATAAATATGAAAAAACAAAAAAAAAACAATTATTATTAATAACAATAATATATTGTACATATTTTTTATGCCAAATAAGTGTTTGTTGTCAGTCAGTAAGCCTCCAATAGTGAAGCCATGTGCGTTTAGAGAATTTGCTAGCGCGCAAGTTAAAAAATTGTTTTTCGTTGTAATGCATTTTTCTTCGTTTTTTGTTATATTTTTGATAAACAATTATTCACGACGCCCTCTAAAAATAAATAATAATAAAACAATAATAAATAATGATAATTTGGTTTTTGCAAACAATACGTAGAGAGAGCGAAAAGTAAAGTGGTACACTAGACCGATTATACAATATATCAGTTTTCTGGTTATGACGCATTGCATGTGTATGGTGTGTTGAGTTTTGAGTAATGATCAGTATTTAAATCCACCTCCTGCTAAGCGGTTAGGGTGGTGATGATAAACGTACACTTTTTAAGAAAAAAAAAAAAAATAAAAATAAAAATAAAAGAAAAAACATTTTCAAACGACTTTTCGAACGAAATACAATATTTTTTTAGTTTATAGTGCGAGGTATTAGGTTTTATATTATGTTACATAAATTGTTTGCTGGGTATATAAAACGTACTTATAGATTGTGCGGTTACATGTCATTGAAATGTCTTTTCATTATTATTGTTGTTATATTCTATATAATTATTTCAAACCTTGTCTCCAACCATAATAATTGTTGACATTTGCAAGAATGAAAAAAAAAATATATTGTATGATAAAAAAAAAATTCGACATTTAAAGAAAATATATGGCTCCGGTGATTAAACAAATTAAGGTAATTTTAATGGAATGATATTTAAATACTCTTTGTCAAGTCTAGTTTGCAACACATTCCCATAATCTAAAATTTCAATAATATTCCGATAAAGTTCTATACTCTGTAGCAGTTTTTCTACTTACCTCCTATTAACCTAAAATAAAGCATTGGGTTGGTAAATCCGCAATCACTTAGTTGCCAACCCAATATATTATACTCACCTAATTCTAAATTTATAATTTTAAAACTTACCACTTACTTATCATACATAGGGAAACTTTTTTAAGTGAAAGCCAACTTAAGAAAAATATGCACGAAATTTAAAAAACAAATTACAGAGGGAGGGTAAAAATTTTTCAATTTTAAATATAGGAATTGTTGCATCTGTGTTGTCGCAAAAACCTTAGTGATATAAATTTGAGTTTAATTGATAGTTTACTAAATTTAGCATAGAAAAGGGACTATAAACCGCGATCATATACTCAGTATGCGAGCACACGGCTCGCGAGGTCTCCGCAATGTCTAGGCCCCTCAAAATGCCAATAAACCAAAAAATGTTTCCTTTATCTAATGGTTTACCTTATTTGTCTCCAGTCATCTTAATGTACCCATCCAATAATGTTTGTAATATCCAAAAAGAAACATCGGAGATCTTACAAAGTATATAAACTTTTCCTAAGTTAATTTTCAATGACATTTTATTAAAAATACTAATATATTAATAATATATACCCTCTTGATGTATATAATTTGGAAAAAATCGCTTGAAAGACACGCCCACAGATAAATAAAAGTTGAATTTTTATGGTTTTTTTAAAAGTTTACAGCAGCTTCTATATATGCCAGACCTGTTATTCCATGTTCCACTAATGGAAACTGAAGTTCTACAATAATTGGCTTGCTCCTAACTTTTAATGATTTCAGGATTTCATAATATAACGTAAACATTATGGTTCATCAGGAAATTGTACTTTATTAACCAAATATAAATTTCCTTATTTGCTAATGAACACGTGTCCATGCATTATATGCAAACTTATAATCTATTACAGATTAAACCCTTTTGAAGTTTTTAAATTTCTTTCTTAGAGGATATCTACACAGCAATAATAATAATAATAATATTAATATAAAAAAAAAATTAAAACATATGGCTCCCTGTTGGCTGTAATTAGTTAATTACGTATGTATACAGAAAATATTTATAAAAAAAGACAAAAATCTGAAAAATTTCCGCATTTAGAATAGAAAAGTGAACTTCTGCCACATATTTTAATGTTATCTACAGAAACAAAAAACAAACAAAAAAAAAAAACATGAAATACAGAACAAACAACAAACAACAAACGTGTTGTAGGGCTTTGTGTGTGAGAGGCTCCCGCCATATGTACGTAATGGGGAATTTAAAATTTTTATATTTAGATATTTGACCGAATAATGTGTAACGCCAATGATGATGCAAAACTTTATCACACACCTCTATAGTGAATATATTCTTTTTATATCCTCCACATAAGATGGGTATTATACTAAGTTCGTTTTTCCGTTTGCAACACCTACAACGACGTTATAGGACAATGTATATAGTTTGCAGAAAATGGGTCTCTGATCCTACACAAACTATATATATTCTTGATCAGCATCAAAAACTTAGTTTATCACGTCTATTGTTGGCATTGTCATGATAGTAAATTTTGCAATATTGGGGTTAAATGTTGTTTAGACGCAGATCGCTATTTAAAATGGATAAAATCGACTAAAAGCCACGCCCACAATCGAGAAAAATCTATTTATCTGCCACAAAAATTTACCTATCAACTTAAAAATTCGTATGTATGTATACCTATAAATAATTCGTTCATCGATATGTCAAAAATTAGCATGGTCGAATAATAGACACGCCCACAAACGACAAAAATCAATATATCTGCTACAAAAATTGAGCTATTTAGGTGAAATTTGGTACATATATTTATAATTATCCCATCCATCGATGAGGCGAAAATGGGCATGATTGGATAACAGTTACGATCACAATCGACAATAATCTATATATATGCTACAAAATTTGACCTATGAACTTGAAATGTGGTACACATATTTATAGTTATTCCATATGTACTAAAAAATGGGTGTGATCGAAAAGCAGACGCGTCTACTATTTAAAAAAAAACCATATTCCGCGTAAAACTGGACTTGCAAGCTGATACATAATACATACATTATTAGAGAGCGTAAAAATACACCTGCCACGCCCACTATTGTAGTTGTAAAGGGTATTTAAGATTTGACCTAAGGTAAATTTATGTTCTTTTCTTACTTGTTTTATTTGTTTATTTTTAAAATTACATTTTTTCTTTGGTTTTAAGGATTAAAAGTAGAAATCATGGATAACGGTTATCTTTGATTTTTATTGTTTATACAATAAATCATGAATAACAACTTTGTTTGATTTAAGATAAAGTTTAGAAATCGATTATAAGGAAATTAAGGAAATTTTATCGATCAAAACTAAATTTAACAAACGTTCATTCTTATGATTGTTATACGCATCTACAATATAGACCAAGTGATGAAGCACAGTCTTCTGTAAGTGAGGGGAATTTGTCACTTTTTTTTTTATATCTTACTGTTATTTATAAAATCAATATAAAAGTCAGTAGAAAATGGGCGTTCCAAATTGTATAACGATCGAAATCTTTTAAAATTAGATTTAATCGATTTTCAATTATTTCTAATTTTTTTTTTTTTTTATACGATTCGATCTCGATACGCACTAAATCTCTAATAAATGCAATTAATTGTTTGCTTCTTTTTTTCTTTGCACTTAATTTAATTTATTTTTACATTTTTCTTCTTCACCCATTCCAGATATCATTCTCGCTAAACGATAATTATTGAAAATTAATGGTATTAAAAATATATATGTTCTCGATATAAAAACGTGTTCTCTCTCAACAACCACCGCCACCACCACAAAACTCAGTTTATACTACAGTAAAACTATTTCATAAAAAAAAAAAGAAGAAAAAAAAAATTGCTCATAAATAAACAAATAACAACAACGTGTACACTTAATTACACAAACAAAACCCATAGGAATTATGTGAAGCATTACGGCGGTAGAAAGGCAAAACAATAATAAAAAGAAATAAATAGAAAAAAAAAAAATTGCATTTAATTTTATACCGAAACCACACAAACTTAAAGCATTTACAAGATATACAAATCAGAGAAAATATGTGAGAAACAGTACCATTGATTGCTACACACAAAACCATAAGCATACAAATCGTATTAATATATAACGGCAAACAAGATAGAAGGATAGAGTGAGAGAGAGTAAAAAACACAGTTTCTTAAATGTCTTCTAAATATCACAAAAAAGTTACAACATAACGTAAAACGAAAGAAACATTAAACACAACAATAACAATAATAATAAAAAAATAATAATATCGAAAAAACAACAACAACAACAACAACATGGAACACTTAGATTTGGCTGGTATTTTGACGACCCCACCACAATGGAATATGTCGGCGATATTCGATCAGCAAGGTAAGTAAAAATGCACATATTACACATGCATACAAACACACACACACACACGCATTCACAGAATATTTTCCCCCTCACACGCAACGTACACAGAATGTGTTTGAAATGTAAAAGTCTTCAGTACAGACAGAACACAAAAACGTTTTCATGCTTTTCCGTTTGCAATACCCAGAAGGAGGCGTCAGAGACCCTACAAAATATATACATTCTTGATTGGCATTAAAAACTGAGTCGATCCAGGCAAGTAAGTCTGCGGTGTGTCACTCTCACGGTCGTAAATTTTAAATTTTTTACAGACCCTTCTAGTTTCTGCACCTTTGGATTGCTAATTAAATTGATCAATATCAGTTCAGAGCCGCACCCACAATGGTGAAATATCTATTTATCTGCCACAACATTAAGCCATGAAGTTTAAATTTAGTATGTAATCGATATATCGCGGATAACAGATGCGCTCACAATTTACAAAAAACCATACTCAGTGTTAAACTCGTCCCCTAGAGGGTGCTTGCATATACTACTAGAGGGTATTAAACATTTGGTCTAAACCAAATTTAGTTTTTTATTTATTTTTTTTTTTTACAAAAAAATACCAAACATTTCTTTGTATATATTTTTAAGATAATCATCATTAAGAGAAGAGAAGTACAGAATTATAAAAATATATCATAACAAGACAAAAAAGGTAAATTTGGTTTAGGCAAAATTTCCACATCTATATAATAGGGTGGGTGTGGCAGGTATAAGATTACGCTCTCAAATAGTGTTTGTATTACATCTCAGCTCAACAATTTAAATAAAAATCTACATACATGTGTAATCGCATGGTAACTTGCTCCATATCTCAAAATGTATAACATTTATCCAGACAGACATGGCTGGATCAATTCAGATTTTCAGTTGCTGAACAGGAATACGTATACTCTTCAGCGTCTCTGAAGCCTTCTTCACAAGGTGTTGCAAACGGTATAGCAAACTTAGTATATCCAGACCTAAGGATGGAGGGAATAAAAATATCACACATCAGAAGGTTTTGCTATATGTGTTCGTAATGGCGGCACGCCCACTATATGGAATGGATAAATTTAATGATTCTAAGATGAGAGAGAAGAAGAATTGTCTAAAAAAAAAAAAGCATTTTAAGGTTCCGCCCAAAGTGGTGGGTATTTAAGATTTGGCCTAAGCTCAATATAACTTTTTCACCTGTTGGTATTGCCATCGGAATGACAGACTTTTCTACAAAACGAAGCAGAAATATACTTATGGGCACAGATTCTTTCTTTTTTCTTTCCTCCTTTCTTTCATGCTTTTCGGTTAAATTTCTGTTTTGATGAAAACATATTTCTTATGTGAAACAGCAACAGCAACAACAACAACAATTTTTTTGTTTTGTTTGTTTCTTTGCTGTTTGTTGTCGTTATTGTGTTTATTATCTTTAAGATGAACTCGTGCAACACCAATAAAATAAACGCCCAAACGTTTTTATTATTTATGTTGTTGTTGTTGTTGTTGTTGTTTTTAATGCATTAATAAATTAATTGCCTTAAGACAGCAGCAACAGCCTTTAACAGCGAAGCACACACTGTCATCAGACAGCGACTACAGTTTTACTGCAGCTGCTATTACAGCGGCAATGGCGTCACATTTAATGTTCAAAGACTTTTTTACAAATACAGCGCACAGTGAGGATTCTTAGGTTAAATAAATAATAAGAAAAGGGCATCTTCATTAAGATCTTTACCAACAAAAATGACGAAGAGAAGGTACACCAAGTAACAGCAGTGTTGGATGACATAGAAAAATAATTTTTTTTTTTACTGGATTTATTTGTCAACAGAACAGCAACCAAATATATTAAATTAAATTAAATTATTATCGATTTTGGATAATGAAGAAAAAAAAACTCATTTTTTTAAACATATTTTTTTTTTCAACCATACATTCAAAAAAAAAAAAAATTTTTTTTTCATAAAAAAAAAAAAAAAAAAATCCGCGTTTAATTTCATCTAAAATAAAGCCAAAAATTTTTCAACAGTTTATGTAGATTTTAAGCTTCAGTTTTTTTGAGTTTTATCTTTAGTACCAGTTCGAAGCTGACTATTGATTCTTAGTACATTGTCTGCGGTCCTGATTAGTTAGTTTGGTTCGTGAATTGTACTTTTTAGTACCCAAAGGCTATGTTTAGTACCTTCTTAGTAAATTTGCTAAAGCTTGAGTTTTACATTTGAGTACGTGGTTGTTGCTTCAGTATTATTTTTAGTACTTTATTACTAATTTTTTTTGGTGGAAAGTTTATGTTTTCTAGGCTGCATTTTTGCTAAGTATTTGTCTAAATATGTAATTCGCTCTTAGATGGTGGTGCGTGACATAACTAATATCAGTTTCATTCCCCACTTTAAACCTTTAATATGGATGACGATGCACATGAATGAATGAGCAACATAATGTTTCATATACAATGCAAAACGAGTATGTGGAACGTCATGTAGCATCATCATCGTCATCGTCATCATCACCATCACCAACATCAAAACCAAACAAGCATCCTCATAATATCATAGATAAGAACAAAATATCGAGAGCAGAAAAAAAAAAGGAAAGAAAACCCAGCAGAAAATTGAACAAACACTTGGAACATTGTATAACAACAAACAGTAGTTTATTAAATATACCCCAAGAAGACGGTTCTGTATATATTTGTCACCTTGTCATAGGGAATAAATTAATAAGGGAGACAGAGAATGAGAAAATGGAAAAGTCCCTCACTAAGTGAGCTCGAAATGTTGTTTTTAATTAAAATTCTCAATAATGTCCTTTTCCATTGATTTCCTTTCAGATGCCATTTATTTATCGAATTCACGCCAAATGCTGGAACCAATTATGGAAGAAACATCCGAAGATGAGGAACATGCTTTAAATAGTTTAAATCAACAACAAGTTGAATGTGATGTCAGCTCCTCTAAAACGGAACGTATAAGTTTTTGGAGTTCTAACGAATCTGAAACCGGTTCAGTTATAAGAATTGAAGTAACTAAAGGTGAAGATAACTTTGTTTAATAACAGAACAGTTTTATAAAACAACAGCATTATTTCTTTTCCAGATGCCGATTCTATATCTGAACGTGACTATCTATGTCCTGCCAAGAGAGCAAAACGTTGTGATGAACTCTCTCACTCGCGTAGTTTAGAAGATGATGTAGTCCTACGACGTCCCTTATATGGTGAGACGAAAAATAATAGTTTAGAGCGTTTTTTATCATATGATGGGTGCGCACGTGATTCGTGGGGAGGGCACAATAATCGAGATCAAAGAAACAGTACCGGGAGTCGCCGTTTTGACGAATTTAATTCGGATTCCGATTCATTGTCGTTTAATTCCTTAAGTCGCTCTTCATCCTTGATACAATTTGAATCATTGGAACGTCAATTAATGTTACAAGAGCAACACACCAGCATGAATAGTTTAGGCAACTCTTCGCCATCTCTGTTCAACTTCGAGGCGCAAAACAATGATGATTTAAACAATAAAACAAATTCCAATTCGGGTTGTAATAGTCGTAGAGGCTCCCAGAGTTCTTTGTTAAAACGTTATGAGTCTACGGATGGACGTTTACATCAAACTTATTATGATTTGGATAAATTGAATTTTGATGAAATAAATGGTAGTAGTGGTGGCAACAGTGGCGGTGTCGTTGTTGGCGTCAGTAGCTGCAGTATCACTCAGCATTACGATTATCCATTAAAATCATCACATACCCATAAATATAGCCTTATAATGCCCGATTTAAGATCAGATTCGGAATCATCTACAGCATCGAGTGAAAGTTCGAGCACAATTGAAAAGATAACAACACCACCACCGCTCGTTAATGACAATGAAATTAAAGTTAAAACTCCACCAACCAGTATTAATTCCCATCAACGTCGAGGTAGTAAAAATTCAGCTGAAAATCTATCTGAAGATTCAGGTTATAGTGAACCCACCCAGAATCAGCACTGGTTTAATTTACGTCGTTCTAAATCACAAAATTTTATAAAATCTACAGAACAATTCTATATGGAGGATATAAATGGAGAACGTGTAGAAGAAGAAGAAGAAGAAAATGATTATGATGATGATGAAGAAATAAAACATTCCAAAGCTGATGAATGTAATAGAAAACATTTTTGTACAAATATAAAAATAGCAGCAACAGCCACAAATGCAACAGCAACAGAAGTAACAGTAGCAACAACAACAACAACAGAAACACCATTAATAACAACAACGAGAAGCGTCACAGAAAAATATGTATTTACAAATGATCGAAACAACGAAACTGAGACGTTTGTTGAACTGAGAGCAAACGGCAACGAAGTGGCTACGACTGCTACGAATACTACTACTACTGCTGCTGATGCTGATGCTGCTGCCACTGCTGCTGCCTTAACGCGCCTATTTAAAAATAGTCGATTACAGCCAAGTGATTTCCATTTGGCTGAAGATGATATGGACGAAGTAGAGGAGTTAAGTAATGAAGATGACGAAGAAAGTGTATTAAGGCAGAGACAAAGATCACAAACACACTCGCCATCGCCAGTATCATCGGAGGCCTCTTCGGCCAATACGAAAAACTCATCTTCGCCCTCATCTTGTACATCGGCTACGACATGCGCATCGGCCGCTTCTTTTACTTGGTTAATGTCTCCTCAATCGCATACGTACAATCATCATCAACATCATCATCATTTCGATCATGAGCACAAGCAGCAGCAACACAATAAACATTCAACAACATTCTTACGTCCGAACAGTTTGCCCGATATACGCGACCAGTACACAACAACGATAATTGAAGAAACGCTACCAAATCATTTTCATAGCTATCATCGTCATAGTAATAAGAACAAAACGGAAAGTGTTAATGTAATTAGTACTAAAACAAGTGACGTTAATAAATGCAAAAATATCGATTATATGTACCGAGAGAATGTGAAGGAGGCACAGGTGCCAGAACATTATTTAGCATTCGATGTTGAAACATCACTCGAAAGTTTACGCAAGTTTCATGAAATTAGAAGTAATAATAAGAAGTTGCCCAACGGTAGGGTTATGTTGAAGGAAACCAACTGGATGTGGTGGGGTCGCAATAGAGGTTGCAGTAACAGTTTACCAGAAGCTTTAAATAATTGGGATAATAAACAAAACAAACCCTTAGACAAGTCTAAAGAAGATTTCGACAAAATCAAACGTTGTTATAGTTGGTCTTGTCTGGAAAACCTTTACCCTGACAAAGAGGGTGGTTTTGGTGCTAACGAAACAGGCAAAGCCATTTCTGGAGCAGCCTTGGGTTATATAAATGCCAGTTATTACAATTTAAGTGATTTAGAAGAACTCTCGCAGCTCCGCAACAAAATGGCGGAACGCTTCAATACACATAATAATTTAATAAAAGAAAATTGTTTCATTGCTAACGATGAGAGAAGTGTAGACAAGTTGGATGGTATTGAAGATGCGGTAATAGTTGAAGAAACACAACAGTTATTAAGTAATGAGGGTGAAGACGTGGCCGCCCAAGAAACAAAAGAATGCGTCCAACATGTACAATTGATTTTAAGAAAGCCGACAACACGTCAAAGTCAGGCAGAGGAAACACATCAGAAAACTCTTAGTTTAACGCAAGATTTTGAAAGGATGCGTTTTGTTGCAGCTCCACCACCAAAAACGTTCGATCAAGATCCTACTAATTTAAAAACAAGTTATGCACAAAGTTTGGAAAAATGTAATTTCGATCCTAGCGAGTTATCAACTTATCAAGAAACTAAGTCACAAAGGAATTTACATAAACGCCGCTTCCACACGCAAGCTTCGTATAATAAAAAGAAAAATTTAGTTTCATCTACACCCAACTTGAATGCCTATCAGGGTAATGGTGATCAAATAGAAGATGATTTGTATGTATCAAGTGCTCACACATCTATGCATCAATTGCCACAGGGTGGTGGTGGTGGTGGTGGTGTTGGTGTTGGTGGTGTTGGTGTTGGTGGTGTAATAGGAAAACCTTTAGGCATTCTTTTGCCGGTGGGAACTAGAAACTCTAACAAAGAGGTCAGCTTTTGTCCAGTGGTATCGAAATATTCATGGCAGGAACAGTCCTCCGAAGAATGTACAGATCCGCCAGTAGTCTCAACCAAAAACAACATTGATGATAGCGACGATGAATTGTTGGATAATGCTGATGCTACCGTCATTTTTAATACCAAAGAAAATGAAAATATTGCAAAACGTTTTAAAGAAATGGAAGATATGAGAAATGCTATAAAAAAAGAACAACAGGAACAACCAAAACAACAACAACAATATATAAATAATAATGAAATTCCATTAAATGGTTTGGAATTACAACCACAACGCGACCATATTATA